>JAULSU010000004.1:2450137-3062671 GCA_030512335.1 Immersiella caudata | reverse complement strand
CCGCGGGGCGGGCAGGCGGGTTGAGAACGTTGGAAGGCCTGTTCGAAGCGACAGCAGGCATGTTGGAAATTCCCAGAGCCTTTTTTGCGATGTCCGCGAGGGTATCCGGAGCGCCCGTGGGCGTGTTTGCGGCGTCTGAATGCATCGGAAGCGGAGTTTTACGGGGTCGGCCGCGGCCGCGTTTGGCTGCAACGGGCTTGGGTGACGTCTTTTCAGGTGCGCTTGAGGCCCTTCTGCCCCTCGTTGACGCCTTGCGAGGTGCTGCAGACGCCTTTTTTATATCTTTAGGCGCGTTAAGAGACGGTGCGGAGGAAGGCGGCGCAAAAGAGGAAGTAGTGAACTGGGTGTTGTTAGGGCCAGGGTGAGGTGCTGGAGATCGGGAAGGAGCGGTTCTAGAATTTGAGCGCCGAGCTGCCTTGGGGAAGCCCTGTGTCTTGACAGCAATCGAGCTCCGTGGGGCATCGGGGCTGGTTCCGCCCTGTGCACCCCTCTTGCGCGGAGTTCGAGGCAGCTTCACCGGGGCGGGCCTCGGCGGGTTCTTCCTCACATAACTCCGCTTCGTTGGCCTCCAATCGTCGTCGTCATCTTGTTGAGCTGAGGCAGGCATCTCTGGCGGGTCCAAATCATCAAGGTCGGATGCGATTTCGACAAGCCTTCCCTTGTTCGCCTTGGTGGTTTTGTTCTTTTTCTGTACCAACGTGACTTCCGCAGAAGGAGTGACAGATCGGCCATCAGATCTCCGCCTCGTCACCATCGTTAACTTCGGCACCTTTCGCGCTTCAGCTTCCTCGTCATCATGGATGCTGCGACCCATGAGCTCCTGTGCTCTCGCCAACGCTTTGTGTGCCATTGCCGCAACAGCCGGATCCATCTCCATGAGTGGTATGCGAGGGTAGATGTGCTGCCCTTGCGCGTTTTCGTGCGCAGAATCTTGGAGATACTCGGCTTCACCAGACTCGCTTGGAGCAGAAGCTTCAGTTTCAACGCTGTCATACTCATTGTCGATATCCATGGCATTGCCCCTTATCACGCGTCCTGGCACCTGTTCGCTTCGAGGTCCATCCCAGAAAGGGTCATAGTCGGAGTCCTCAACGCCATCATCAGAGCCGCCAACATACGCGGGTACCGGACGTGACTTCCGAGCACTGCGTCTAATGAAGGGTTCCTCGTCGGAGCTCGAAGAAGCGGCTCTTTGACTCATGTTTCTTCCTGGAGTGGCAGGTCTACCGTCGAAATCGTCGTCACAGACGTCCTCAATACTCTCCATTGCCTCGTCTTCGTCCGCAGCAGGGCCCTCTTCGAACCCATCAGCATCTTGGCCACGGTTTTCTGCAGCTCTCTGGCAATCCATACGATTTCTCTCGTCCCGGTAAAGAACAAGTCTAACCCCGTGATGTTGGAACTCCTGTGCCAGGCTTTCCGGATCCTGAGGGTACAGCATGAAATTATCCGGATGGACGGGCTGTCCCCAGTCTAACCCATCGTCGAGCTGCGGGCTTTTTGGTATCATGAGGTGGCGAGGGTTTACCGTACCAGGCGGGGCATCCATCCTGACAAGAAGCTCGTGCCCTGGTATTGCGGGCAGTATCCAAGACAGATCTTCCCCAAGGTCCTGGAGCTCCAGAGAGTTACCGACATTGAAGTGCGGGAGAAGGCCTCCCGGCCCATCAGAAGTGAAGTGGTTGAGAGGCACTTCATACGGCCCGCTACCGGTTCCCTGGTACTCGTCGAGCCTGATGGCAAGGTTGTTCAGACCCATGAATTCCAGGAAGCTACGGGCAGGAATTATCTCCTCCTGGCTTATGGTGTCAGTGATGAGCCTGGGCCACTCATCGTCGTCCAGAAGCTTGAAGTACTGAGTCCAATCAAGTTCGTCAGTGGAGTCCCCGAGAAGGTGCAGGTCAAAGCCCTCCCTTTGACAATTGTCGCGCTCAATCTTGGCCATCTTTTGGTGCTCGGCCATGACGATGTTCACCAACTCGGTAGAGTCATCAAGAGAGAGTCCCAACATGCGTATGGCTTGGACGAAAGACATGCGGTGTTGTGTCAACTCGTATGCAATGATGTACTTCATGGTATTCGAGAGATTCTGCCAATTTGGGAGATCTGCCTGGGAGATGTTGGATGGCGAGTGTGCAAAATCTTTCGGAGGAGGAACTTACAGGAGGGGGAGTTTCGTCAGCATCGTCGTCCTCATTGTCAAATCTCTGAGCGAGAATGCCCGGGAAAGTTGCGAAGTCCAGCTCGGGCCCTCCCACTTTTGCGGCTCCCTCGTCCTCAGCTGGCTGGCTCTCAACCGACTGATACTCGGCTGTCTGATTCTCAAGGTACCGCTTCGCATACGCTTGGCGCAAGACTTCAAGGGCAGGCAGTGGGCCATCCCCAGCGCCAGGGGCTGGCAGAAGGGGAGACAGGGGCCTTCGGATGATTTTGACTTGGTGCTGGCGGGCGCTGTTGCAATTGTCAGGTCGGTCATCCCAGATCGAGCGCGTGGCATTGTTTCCGCCTTGATCGTTGCCACTCTTCTTGCGGACATTGAGGATCAGTCTTCCTTCCAGCGAGGCTTGGAAGTCTAATCGTTCGCAATGCAAACAAGAGCATGACTCGCCGCTGTCATATTCAACATCGCTGTAGTACTCCTCAGTCTCCGTCTCGAAACTCTCATCCCAGAAACTTCTCTCCTCCCCTTCCGCTGCGCCTTCGTTATCGGCAGCGGCGGCGTCATTGTCGCTTTCGGTTCTCTCGTCTTCGGTGGCATCTTCCATGGAAACATCGGGCTCCTCGTCTCCGAACTCATCGACCTCGTCGTACCCGAATTCGCCTGCATCGGTCCCGATGGACGTCGCATCGTTCTCATCTTGAGCGTCACCCTCAATGTCGTCAGCCCGTGCAGCAGCAGTTGCTGCTTCCTGTGCGCGAGCCTCCTCTTGCTTGAATGTCTCGGATGGACCAGAACCATCATGTGTTAGTGGCAAGCTAGGGAACGCACAGAGGGGAGCCAGCTCTGGTCTGAATGGCACATCTTCATGGACAAAGATGGGTCGGTCGGCAGCCGTAGGGCCATCATCTTCTGCGTACCAACCCGGGCGCTGACGCCGGCGTATCGAGGACTGGCGAAGATTGTGATTCATTGTCATCGGCGCTTGATAGACTCACGATCCTGTTGTTTGAGACTGAATCGCAACCATTTGGGGCTGGGTCGGGAATGAAAGGAGAGAGAGATAGACTGTCTCCAGAGACGGAGAAAGAATGACTGGGCAAGGCTGGAAGATACTTGTCTTCTTTCTGGCCGGTCGCGCGACGAGAAGCTTGTCGGTCGCAAGGAGAAGGGAGATGGTGAGCAGAAGAAGGAAGAGGCCCTTGGCTTACTGGATAGTTCTTGGTTCACGCAGCTGAGACTCTGCGCTTCCAAGAAGGTCGCTGGATCGCCCCGCCTCGCGATCGGTCGCGCTCTGAGTTGGTTGTTGGAAAGAAGAAAGGGCGAAGATGTAGGAGTGAAATGCCAGATAGCCCTATTGGCAATGAAGCTGCAAGGCTACCTTGCGACCGAAATAAGCTATCGTCCGAAGAGAAGAAGAGATGAAAGCTCCCAGGACTTCGCAAAGATGGTGCTGGGGCCAGTGGAGAGGAGGGCGTTTATTGATTTGTCACGGGAGTTGGGGATTTATTGTTTGTGCGGATGCCAAATCACCAAATGGACAATAGATACGCGCGTCGGGCGCGCGCTCGTGTCCACGCGCGGGGCCTGTGTGGTCACAAGGAGACCTGGAGGAGGAGATTTCACGATGTTCGATGAAGTGACGGAAGGTACGCGGACCCACGTGATGCTGAAGACTCTGGACTCAGGACTCAGGACCAAGGGGAAGTGATTGGAAGGTGGTGGAAGAGGTGGACCTGGATGATTTCGTCTGATGAGGAATGTCATAGCTTTTGGGCCATTTCGTTTGATTTGTTCTTGGTGCCTTGGTGATGGGACGAATTGGGGTTGACCCCGGTGGCGATGTTCGGGGTAAACAATACTGGCCCTGACACATGGACACTGAGTCGGCAAAGCCCAAAATGGCGGTCGACTTGGCCGCCACACTCATATCCAGGCTCTATCTTCAGAGGAGACTATAGCAGTGGCTTGGTTAGGGTGTGATGGCATGCAAGTCTTCAGGGACAGAACGGGACAGCCACTGGCATCCATGTTCTACGTTTTACATGGCCAGGTCACAAACCGGCTCACCAACCTTTGTTCCAGAAGGTTTCTGGGGCTGTTATTGGGCACAGGCACTCCTTGGTGAGGAGTAACACCCAAATTCATTTGGTGGTGAGGCCAATCCAACCTCAGGGGATGAATTGCTGGTCGGGTCAAACATCACACGCAAATACCAGTTCGGGGATATTCTGGTCCAAGTCTATTGTTCTTTGCGAAGGAATGCTTTGCTCGATGCACAAGACACTATGGAGCAGTGAGGCGGGAGAGTGATTAAACGTGAGACACCCTTGGCCCCGTTTGTTGGATAAAATTACCCACAACGAAATCTACTGTACAGGTGCCCTTTTTGCTGCGCAGTTCCACGAGTCTTTGCCCCCAGCAAGACAAATCTATGCCACACCGCCTATCCACCCGGCTACCGCCTGAGTTTGAACCGGATCTCCTGTCCCACAGGCGCCATGAGAAAGGCAGACCGGATGCTCTGGCCTCTCTGATCTCTGAAAAATATAATCACTCGCTCATGGATGTGAGCCCTCAAGGTTATATGCTTCTCACAGAAGAGAAGAACCGAGCCAAGGGGGCACAAAAGGGGTATAGACCGCTAAATATACCAGCCAACGCCATCATGATGACAAAAAGGAAAAAGGAAACCGCAACCCAAATCACCACTTGAACGAAGGCCGCAACCCAAGATTCGAGGCCCCAAGACGAGTAAAAGTACCGGGCGCATCATCCCAATAACAATCAGAGCTTCGCGTGCGGCAGTTCCACCGACTCCCTCTAGGTGCTATGGCCCTGACCCAACGGACCACCCACATTGTCGATGAATGGAACAAAATGCCGATTCTTGTATCGTTCCTGATCGCTGACGTCCATTTCCATTGCCGTATTCTGGTTGGCGGTATCATCCTCATCCATGGTGTCATCGATCCGTCGCTTGGCCCCCTGTGTAGGAGCGGTCTGGACGGCATTCTGGAACGCCAGAAGCTGGTTTTTGACGTCCTCTGCGGCCTTTAGGGTGTCCTCGTAGGCTTTGAGAACGAACTTTGTCTCGTCGTCGAAGTTGGCACAGAAGCGTTGTAGGCCAACGAACTGCATGGCACGCACGCAGTCGACGTTGAAAACTGACATGATGTATGCAGCGACAATGGCCGCGGACCTCTCGTTGCCAGACTCGCAACAAACCATGACCTTGCCGCGTCGGAAGTTCTGGCTGTCTATGGCGATGCTAGATGGATCCGATTCGTCGGCTATTGCTTGCCTCCAGTAGACGTCGAGGAGATGACTGTTGATTGCCCCAGTTGCGTCGCGAAACGCCTTGATAAAGCCCGCCTTGCCATCGATGACGTCGACGAACCTGGCCTCGATTTCGAGTCCAACGGCGGCTTTCTGAATGCTAGCAAAACCTAGCTGGAACTTCGTGTCTCGGCAGCCGAGGATCATGGTGATCCCCTCCTTTGTGAGAAACTCGTGGTCGCGAGCGGCGCTGGCAGGACCGAGGAAGAGAAAATCCAGGATGCGCTGGGGAACACGACGCGACTCATACTGCCACCCATTTGACTGATCCGAGGCGATCTGAGCTTTATTTTGGGTGATAATGCTGATATCGCTCTCGGTGAGGCGTGCTTCGTCCACGCCTTTGAAAGAGGGGACGATTTTGAGGACGCTAGGGTCGGACGAATAGGACGGCACGTGAATATATGGAGGGCTGGGGGGACGCGCAGAGTATGGCGCAACGCCCTGGACACCGCTTGAAGTGCTGGGTCCGAGAATCCTCCTATCCATGGCGGCTGTGATGTGTGGTTGGTTGGTCGTTGCTTCCTGCGATGAACTCGGAGGCGATCTGACGACGATCGCCCAGAGCCACAAGTTGAATTGAGTTCTCGAAAGATAAAATAATGGGATTTGATGAGTTTGGGGTATCAAGTGGCGGAGAGATGTGGAAAATGATGGAAGTTTCGGGGATCCCAAGATCTGGATGGCTTGCGACGTGAAGGGGTGCTAGTCGAGGTGAAGAAAGCCTGCAATCCTCACACCGTGTTTCAGCGGCCAAAATTGAATTTATACTCGAAATCTCGGCGTGAAGAATGAAAAAAACTCGGCTCAAGCACCCTAACATCCAGGTTGTCTGTACGTCGGCGTGGGGAGCTACTGTGGAATTATGGAAGCTTGTGCCAGGAGACCCATGGAGTCAGCTGTTGATGTCGTTGCTGCCAGCCCCCCAGCGACTGCATTGAGCCGCAGCGGGGTACAGCAGCCAATCCCTGCCCTAGTGGCCTGAAAATGCGGGTCCCCAACACAGCGTTCGACAACAACACCGCGGTCAGGCTAAATGAACATTGAGGTTACTCGATGGCGTTCGCTCAAGTCTTCTTTGCGCCGTCAACCCTAGTCATGGAAACATTTGACTGGCAGATATCACGGCCTGCAAGTTCAAAGCTTCAGGGGAATTTAGACCGATAACCTGTGTTCATGTATCGCGTTCATCATCCCCGCTAAACGCATAGCCATTGCTATTTTACCAATAAGCCGCAAACCCAAGTATGCCATTCAAAAGCGCCAGCCGTCCCTAAGCAACCGTAGAGTCCGGCGACCCGCGGCTGCTACCGAGGCTGCTCTCCTTGGCCAGCGGTGACGGGTTATCCGGTGTCACAGACCGAGATTCTACCCTCGGTCGGCTCTTGCTGCCTGCAACAGACAGCTTCTTTCGTCGTTTGTCTGATGCATTGGAAGCCGTGCTCGCCTTCCGGGTGACGCCCGCCTCGTCCATTTCAAACACCGGGGTCGGCGCTGGCGTAGAGCTCCGCGACCCAGTCCCTGTGGACATGCTTGCTCTCCTTGTGCTGTTGCTCCTCGTGCGTTTGTGCTCCAGTACCACCGCTGCGTGCCGCGGATGGTGATGTACTTTCTCTGGCACAGCGTGGGGCTTCTCTGCGACTCGTCGCCAAGGAAGCCACCAGAACCACCCTCCGTGCTCCCTGCGCAGCTTTTGATCCCGCTCCTTGAGCTTCACCCTTAGCAGTGCGCGGCGCTCATTCTCTCTCTCCCAATACTCAGTCCTGTACAACTCCCAGTTCTCCCGAAAGGTGGGTGAGAAGGGCTTTGCCAGCAACAGCAGCTTGACATAGTCGCCACCTGGTGCCAGATCCTCGTCGTGGCCGCCTTTCTCTTCGTCACCGCTCGAAACCAGCAAAGTCGGGTGGTTTTCCCTCGTAAGGTTAAGCTCCTTGTCGACCTCGCGTAGCACGGTAGGGTCTACATATCGGTACGACGAGCCGCCAGAGTTGGAAAAGAGTCCGTATGTCAGAAACCAACCCGTGGTTGCCAGCGCCTCCTTCCACCACGGTCGCTTCATGACAACGAGTTTGCAGTTAAACCCACGCAGGCCGCGGTTCGACACAGCGAACCACCGGCGCGGCCACCGCACGCCCCGCTCCCAAATACCCGTCGCCCATACCAGCATCGCCGTTATGACTCCTCCGAGAAAGCACATGCGCTCCGTCGTTTCAACCATCCAGTATACGCTCCCGCCCACTCCGCTGCCGTCCTCGCGCGGTGCAAGGAACAGCGCGTACCCGAAGCCAACAGTCCAGAGCGAAAGGATCGAGAGGAAGAAGGTGTGGTGGCGCCTGCGCGCGCGTAGTTCGAGGTATTGCGCTCGGAGAGAGGCTTCGAGAATTAGGAGGTTGAGGTAGATCATGGATGGCGAGCTCGGAGTGTGGCTCAGGGGGTCGCCGGCTTTACCGCTCGCCGAGGACGCAATGGGGCTGGTGCCGACGGGCGCCTTTGGCAGCTCCCGGCCCGGTGCCGGGGCGCCTTTGACGATGGAGTCCAGTGAGTCGGTCATGATGGCTGGGAGCCCGGAAGTGTGGGCAGAGGTTTCGCTTCGGCGGACTTCGAGGGTCCGCGGCCCCGGCGATGGCGGGCGGTGTTGGCAGACTTCGGGATCGAGATGCAGCGAATGCGGAGCTTCAGTAATCCGGCGGGTGGCGCAGTCTGGACGTAATGCAAAGAATCCTCTTGCGGTACCTGTTTCTGTGACTGGCGGCGGTTGGGATTCGTGGACGGAGTTTAGAGTATCGCCGGATGGTTCGTAGCTGGATCTTTCAGTGGAGCGGAAGACCCCAGGTTTCAGGGACTGACGCCACAAAAAAAATGTTAAGTCAGAGCTGGTTGGTCACTCAGCAACCCCCGTCGCGCTGCTGCCAGCGCAAGTAGTTTCTGATAAACATTACGTGCAAAAATCAAGGTAAATATCAAGAGAATGGCAGATGGTTTTAAAATACATGTGATTAGGGGCGCCAAGTGTGAGTCGCCGGAGTTTGCAATCGCGTTTGTAGCTGCCCTACGTCTCGTTGGCAGCCAGCTCGCCAAATGCCGACGTCATCGGGTATTTGCGGCAGCCCCATCACCGCCTGAGCTGAGGGGAAGTTGAGGTTGTCGGGCAGCGGAGCGATCTAAATTCCGGCCTCTGGTTTGCTCCGGGCCAGCACACGTGGAACGCGGCGCAATCACAATTCCTCTGCAGCCTTCCTGGCGAATGCGAAGGCGAAAGTGCCTGAAACTTGCACGCCGCACGTAACCTATGCGCGATAGTTGATAAGCGGCGCCATCCCGTCTGCGCTCTTTTGTCTCCGGACTCGAGATGCTCAAGACGCAGTCAACCTCTCTCCTACTCGTCCCCCAGAGATTGAACCAACTCGCTTCTCTGGCTAGCCGCATCGACCGCGACAACATCGGCGCGCAGCAGCAGCAGCAACAGGCAAGAAAAATGTCCAACGACGCCACGTTGCCGTCAGCACCGCATGGTCAAATACCGCCAAAAACCCGAGGAGGCATGACCTTCTTCCCTCTAGGATACAAAGAGGCGGCAACCCAGTGGGTATGTATTCTACGCCACGTTTCGGTTGCAATGGTGTTGTTTTGAGGCTGACCGCTCTTCGCAGTGGACGAATGTCTCCGCCCGGCACGCAGAGCGAAATGTGCTCTCCTTTATCCCTTATCTCAAGGAGGCCGGCGCTGACACATCGAGCCTCCAAGAACTGGCCAAGAGCGATCCTTTTGGGCAGCGAGTATGGCAATCGACAATGGTCAAGTTATCGGGGAAGAACAGGGAGCTCAACGAGCTGGCTATCCAGCGCGTCGGCGAGGAGGCCGACAGCACGCTCGTCATGCTCCACGGCTACGGCGCAGGCTTAGGCTTTTTCTACAAGAACTTCGAGCCGTTGACTCGCGCCAAGGGCTGGAAGCTCTATGCGCTCGACATGCTGGGCATGGGCAACTCGACGAGACCAAACTTCAAGGTTTTCGCAACAGACCCGAAAGAGAGAACCAAGGAGGCCGAGGACTGGTTCATTGATGCGCTGTATGTGCGATTCCTGCTGTTTTTACCCCTTTAGTCTTTTTGCCCTGCTGTCTCAGGAGGAAGAGGAGGCGTTACCTCCTCAGACCTCCTGAGACATGCTAGCATTGTCCCAAAACGGAGGTTAGTAGCTGACATCGACCACTAGGGAGGAGTGGCGAAGGATTCGAAAGATCGAGAAATTCACGCTCATGGGGCATTCGCTCGGTGGCTACCTCGCCGTTTCCTACGCGCTGAAGTACCCAGGCCGCCTCAACAAGCTTATTCTGGCGTCCCCCGTGGGTATCCCCGAGGATCCTTGGGCCACCAATGCGGACCTCCCCGAACCATCATCCTCGACGATGGCCAACGAATTCACGCAGGACCAAGAGAGCATCGTCAACCGCGAGTCTGTGGATGGCAACAACGCCAAGTTTGTTGCCGCATCCAACAAAACGGTCACCGCGAAATCCAACACCCCGACAGCCCCGCCGAAGCGGCCTCTCCCGGGCTGGCTAGTGTGGCTATGGGACGCTAATGTATCCCCCTTCTCCATCGTTCGCTTGACAGGCCCGCTCGGCCCGCGCTTCGTCTCGGGCTGGACATCGCGACGCTTCAACCACCTCCCGTCTGACGAAAAGGAAGCGCTGCACACCTACGCATATAACCTCTTCCGCCAAAGGGGCAGTGGGGAATACGCTCTCCCCTACCTCCTCGCACCAGGTGCCTACGCCCGCAGCCCTGTGATCCACCGCATCCAGGACGTCGGCAGACAAGTCATCACCCCAGCCACCGAGACAACCCCCGCCGTCCGCGAGACCGGCTTTCCAATCGTTTTCATGTATGGCGAGAACGACTGGATGGACGTGGTCGGTGGCTTCGCAGCCGAAGAAAAGATCAAAGCGCGTATTCGCAAGGCATTGCTTCACGGCACGGAGGAAGAGAAGAGGCGGGAGAATGGATCCGCAAAGGTACTAATCGTGCAGAAAGCAGGTCACCACTTATATCTGGATAATCCAGACGAGTTCAATAGCTACGTCATTAGTGAGTTGGAAGAGACTCGGAAGCAGACTTTGAGAGAGAAAGAGATGGCGAACTAAAAAGGGGGCATCTTCTTTTATGGTTGCATATATCGGCGTTAGGGAATGGGATCATAATGCATACTATATCTATCTTTCTAGGAAAGAGGACGGTGTTTGCCGGCTGTTGCTGGATGGGATTAATCCAGAGGCGTGTTGTTTCATGGGGTTGCATATTTGGGGCGAGATAAGAAGGAAAGTGAGAAGCTTCAAGCAGTGGACAACATATGCCATGTCATTTGTTTCATTGTTTGCCAGAGGCACTAGATTTTAGATGTCTATAGTGACATACCGGTCAGTGGGCAGAGCTATCGTGTTTGGATACAACATGTAAGTTAACGGTCGTGTGGCGCTGCCTAGACGTTTGGGCAAACCGAAGTAGCCCATGCATTTCATTTTTCTATGAGAGGAGTATTGCCTTGAACTCAACATGTCTCACTCTACCATTTACCATCCATTGTGCAAGCCTTGAACCCAACATACCTTACCACTCATTGCATGATAACAGTTCGAGGGGAGACCGGCTTTGCAAACACTTCAGATTCGCAGGGAAAAAACCCACCCATTTGCTAACATACGTACAATAGAAACGCGCGTCAGTATTGAGAGCAAATCAACCACGTTTGACATCGAACGGAACCCAAATAAACCAAGCAGCGCCATCAAGACGCTGTGTTTCATTCTATACCCCCTACTTTCACCTTGAAGCAACTATTCCCACGTAA
The DNA here is from genome assembly GCA_030512335.1 of Immersiella caudata. Classification (NCBI taxonomy): domain Eukaryota; kingdom Fungi; phylum Ascomycota; class Sordariomycetes; order Sordariales; family Lasiosphaeriaceae; genus Immersiella; species Immersiella caudata. The sequence goes on along the minus strand of JAULSU010000004.1, from coordinate 3,051,325 downwards.
GTACAGCAAGAGTCTTTCATGGCATGGCACGACTTCATCCGTCAATAACTGACCCCCTTCCCTATCAACTCAGAAATCGGCATCAATAGCCATTACACTAAATACTGCGCTACCGTTGTACCATGCAACTATATCCAGCGCCAGCTCCATTCCATACGCCCTACTCATTCACAAGATTAGATTAGACCACGTACCGTCATATAAGTTAGCAAGTAAGCCTCAACTCCATTTTAGAAGCAACAACTCCTTTTCCCTCTCGCTCACTCTCCTCTTAATAGCGACCCGTTCTATATTCACTTCCCAGATGGCCCCACCCCCGTATCCGTCATATCCTCCCTGCTCTCATGAAACACGCTCCTCCTCAGCGGACTCGTAGGCGAGCTATTTTGCCCAGTTCCTGCCCTGCTAGGCGTGCTCTTAGCACTCGCAGGTGCGGCTGCGCCCGAACTGATGTAGTCGCTCGCTCCTGTTTCCCCCTGCGTGGGAGGCGAAATAGGCAGCACGGGGCTTGATAATGTCCCTCCGGCAGGTGTGACCGGCTCTTGTTCCTCGGGTATTGCGCCACCAGCGTCGTTGGCGTCTCTTGGGGCGGAAGCTACAGAGGAGACGGTGGTATCGCTTATTGTTCTCAGATGAGCACGGTCTCGTTCCGAAATATTGGAGATGCCAGATGGGATGTAACCCCGTACGGTGGCTGCGGAGGCAGGGACAGGAGATGGTGGGACAGGCGCGCCGGGGAGTTCAACGGACATGTGGCGGGCCTGAATCGTTCCGGTGCCGACAGAAGCGGAGGAGGGGGTCACAGAGGCGTGGTCGGTCTGGTGTGTGCCGGAGAAGTCGGATGTGTGGAGGGAGGAGTTGTGGGAAGCGATGGCTTTGCTGAGGTGGGAATAGCGGTTGAGGACATCGACGTGAGAGAGGCCGGTGTCGTGGAGTTCAGGGCGAGGGGAAGTGTCTGCCTTTTGGTCAGCATTATACCTTGAAATTGAAAAGGAAAAAGGGGGCGCACCTGGCAGCTCTACTGGGTGGCGGATTTCGGTATTCATCATCTCGGCCATGGATTGCGGGTGAACCGGTGCGACACTCTCGAGGTCGTCGGGGCTAGAAGTGGTTTCATCGGAGGAAACAACAGTACCAGCCTTGGTCTCGCTGTTGGTTTGGCCGCGCATCCATGACATGATGCGGTGCCCGTTGGTGTCTTCCGTACCGGCTTCACTCTGGCCGCCGCGTCTGCGTAGGAGCTTGCGACGGCGCCAGAGGAGGATCAGAACGGCAATCATGGTCAGGAACATCAGGCCCAGGACAACGCCAAGAACGGGAGGAAGGAAGGCTGGGACGCCGCCACCGCCGCTGTCGACATTGGTATCGGGAGGAAGGTCGGGGTTGGTGTTGTTGTTCGCTGCCTGGGGCTTGTATGGGTAATAGTTGACGATCTTGGTCGTCGGGTACTTCTCGGCGAACACTGCGGCGAGAGCAGTTGATGCGAATCCAGACGGGCTCGGCGCCGTCGCGGTGGCTCCCCCGGTTGGCGATCCGCCAATCTTGCCAACCACGGCCTCAGGTATGGTGTAGTTGGCCCACTTCGACGGGTCGTAACTGGTCTTCCATGTACTGGTAGTCAAGTCCAGCACCCGAATCGTCTCGCGCAGACAGGTCAAGGAACCACCGGCCAGCGGCGGATAGCCACCAATAACAAACATTTGGTTGGGATACGGCATGAAGCACTTGTGACCAGCCCGTCCACCCGTCGTGCCCTCAGCCACTTTGGTCCACGTAAACGACGGGATAGACAGCACCCAAACATCGTCATTGAACGGCTGTGTCTGGCTCAAGCCCGAGTACCCACCGTAGTAGTAGATGCTGAAGCTGGAGTAGTCCTGTGCAGGCGCAACCACAGCGCAACCGCGTGTCAGCTGTCCAGGTCCGCCCGTCGTCGGTTGGCGATACCACGTGCCACTCTCCACATCGTAGATGTCGATAGTCGACATAAAACCGGGACTCTGCGCCTTGCTCTCCGCCTCATTGGGCGACTTGCTGAGATGCGACGAGAAGTCAGGGAAGACAACTCCGCCCAAGGCCACCAGAATGCCTTGCTTGCCCACAGGCACCCACACAAGCTCGGGGTTGGCACGTCCGGGAATATCGGCAGGCAAGGTGTCGTTCTTCCACACCTCTTGTAACTGTGTCGCCATGTCCAGCGTGATCAGCGTGTTGGAGACATTAGTTGCCGTCAGGGTCTCGTTGAATCCAGGCTCGTAGATGGGGCCATAGCCCTGTGCGCGCAATCCAGAGAAGTACCATGCCTTGTTTTCAGAAGGCGCGGCGGCCGACGCTCCATAGGCAAGATAACGGGTCATGTCTTCCGGCAGATCGTCGTAGACAAATCCGGGCAGGAAGCCGTCTTTTTGGACACCGTACTGATACTTCTGATAGGCGAGCACGTTAGCGGCCGCGGGCGGCGAAAACTCTTTGGTCTCTCTAAGCAGGCCGCCGTAGAGGAACCACTCCTCATGGTTTCCCAGCATTGCTCCGTCCACATAGTTGGGAGCGAGGTTCTTGGCTGCGGTGCCCTCGCTGACTTTGGACACTGCCCCAAAGATGGCAGTCAAATTATCCGTTGTGGAGAAGGGCCTGCTAAAGTTAAGGGTGTAAACAAGACCCAGGGGGTTATCTACGGGCTGAGTCAACACTTGCGCTCAGTGTATTGTCAAAGATGAATACTCACGGTCATTGACGGCAGTTGCGTAGCTCCCATCGCTGAGGCCAGGAAGCCACCACATCCTTCCGCCGTCCATGTAGACGGTGTCCCTCACCACATGAGCTACACATGGTGTAAGACAGATGCCAGAATGACGACGGACCAGAGATACTCACCTCGTAATTGCTGCCATTGACATAACGTCGTGTTGACCTGGTTCTTGTCCCATGTTGCCTGGCCCTTGGCGACAGCACTAAATGCCGTCACGGCGGTCAACAGGCCGAGCCCCGTTCTGATCATAGCGAAGGGCAGTGATGGAGCTCACCGCACGCGATGAGCGGTAGAAAAGGCGATCAGACGAGGCGGCCGATCCTCCCAGACCCGTGTGACTCGGCGGGACGCGCGAACGGTTGGTCCCGGTACCCGTTACAAGAACCAACGACAGTGGCCCCGCCGGAACGGAAACACGGGGCGGCGGCCGTGTGGAAATGAGGCGCTGGCCAGTGTGTTAGACGCGAAAACGAACGAGCGAACGAACCACCGACATCGACAGGACGCGGGGGAGGATGCAAGAGAGAAACCCGCTTCTGATACGAATCTTTCACATGGGGAATGCTCGCCTTCAACCACACGAAAGGGCAGATCTTACCAAATCTCAGCTGCGTCTCAGCACCCCGCAGCTGCCACAAACCAATCGCACACGACCAGCAGTTCGGGATGGCTGCGTTGAGGGAGCAAACGAGAGGGCCACAGCAGGAAGAGAACTTGGAGTTGCAATCCTCCACAGCAAACAATCAGCCCAACAAGCAACCAGTCTTGCTCTTGTGGAATGCCAGGCCTTTGCCAGGTGAGCACAGGCAGCAGTGAAACGCCCAAACAGGAACCGATACGGTGCGAGGGCAGCAGCAGGAACTCTTACCGGAATCGTAGTTGCAGCAATGGAATGGGTGGGTGCGGGTGTGTTCGCCCCCTGGCCGCCCTCTGTTCTTCTCAGCCCTTGGTTCACTTTGGGAAGCTCGGAGGGCAGCAACACGAGCCTTTCCTGCAGCAGTCAGTCAGCGGCCACGAGCTGACAAGCCCGAGGACACTGGAGGACGGACGAGTGGCGAAGCCTTTGCGGTGGGGGAGCTGGGGGAGCATGGTTGGCTCAGCCCGCAGCCCGGCCCAGACCACCCCGGTCGCTTCGGCGGTCTCATTGGGTCAACTCGGACGTGGTGGTTGCCAAAACCACCATGCTTCCGTCCCGCTGAACCCAGCCGATTCCATGGCGAAGACCCTGCGAGCTGTTCTTCTCGCACTTCAGCCTTGCGGATATAGATTGAGGTTGCCATCGCCCGCAATCCAATTTACCCAATTGACGGGGAGCCGAGCAGGATCACCATCTTGCTCCCGCCCGTCGAGCCGACCCCTTGGATTCGGTCCTGCCGTGATCGCAGTTGCGATCAGAGAAAGAAAGCTGTAAGCGTGAAGGATGGAACTTTTGGCCCCGGCTTGCTGCTGATGTTGGCCCGCACTTGCCCGCAGCGGGCCAGGCCTTGTTTTTTTGCCTTCTCTGAGCTTGGCACCACAGCAGGAGAACTTGCACCTATTGCGTCTAGCGGCGCGTCGTTGGCCGCCTTTGTGCGATGCTGCTGGTCAACATCGGAGAACAGGCAGGTGTCATGATCGCGACGAAAAGAGGAGAATGTGAAGATTCGCTGCGCCTTGCAACTTGGCGGCTCGCACGATCCGAGGTGGTCATATCCAATGCTCCACCACAGTTGACGCACTCGACGGTATTGTCGTCCTCATCGTTGTGACAATGGGCTGACCGATGATCCGCCGCGAGAGCAACCTACCAGCGTGGGAGTCGCTGACCGCCCTAAGTTTTCGGGGGTTTCGGGTCGCCGTTTTTTTTCGCCGTTGAGCCTCACAGCAGGCTTCTCCGTTCCGGGCATGGCGGCGTCATCCTTCGTGATAAGCATTGTGAGAGCAATTTTACGACACCGATGAAAGAGAGACCGCCGGGCCCGAGAACGTGTCAGCGCGGTGCTTATCCGTTGCCAAGTGGAAGGAATGCTGGATGGCGAAGAGGGGCTGTCGATGGGTATCGAGCCACACCACAAAAGGCAAGTGTAAGTCAAGATTGCCCAATCAAGAGGGACCAACGCCCCGCGCAGAACGAGGCCCGAGCTCCCTCCCCGCTCGCAAACGTTCCGTTTCCACGCGTCTCCACTCTCCGCCCGCCTTGCGGCTTTCGCTTGTTTGGCGCCGTGGCGCCCCAGGACCTTCACCGTTCCCCCACAACCACAAAATGGGCGCACAACCACCAGCCACCGCGATTGACAGGACAGCGCCACCGACAGCTCCGACGGGATGCATGGAACGATGGCATCATGAGCGTTCACATGGCTCTGACTTGCACCATTCTGCGAACCTGAGTGGTCCGAGAGCCATCGTATCGACCATATGCGGCTTGAGTTGGGTACTTCCACCTTTGTCTGCGAGGACCTTGTGCCTCTGCCCTCACCAGCCTCACGTCCGATGTTGGGTGGCTTTCCCCACTTTCTGCGCAAAATGTCTTACCTGTTGACTGGTCCTGTTGGGTTGATCACGTCTTCACGACCACAGCTGCAAGGTACCCTCGTCCCTCATTTCCTACATTGCAGCTGTTCCTGGCTGGCCGCTGCTGACGGCCGTCAGCAAATCTCGCGATTCCAGGCGATGAAGAAAACAAAAGTTCATTGCTCTACACATTTTTGGATTTTGTGCCAGCGCAAAGGGAAAAAGGGGGAGTCAGATGACCACGGAAGACCCTGAGGCTCAATGCTCGCCTAACGACTGATCAGCATGCGCTAGCAATTAAGACAGCTCGTCTGCCACAACGCGGTGTCTCCCGCAACCACTAACTAGAACCGGGTTGCGGTTTGCATAAAGTGTGGCTCATATATTGTGCTGCGTGGCAGACCGAGGGACTGGAGCACTCGAGTCGATAAAAATACACACCCTATCGGTGCCCAAAAGAGGGGTCTTGTGGGCGGTCGTCCCGTCCGACGTGGAGTCCCCAGATGAGAATCATCAGCCCCCCGGCCCTCACAGGCCTGTCTGGTTGCATTCCAAGGGCCTACCCCTCCTCGACCCCCGGACCTTTGTCATCACCGCTTCCAGCGCAAACCCTCTGGGTTGCTGTTGCTGAGCAGCGCTGCCGAGACTACAACATCCAGGCCCACAACCTCAGACTCCTGGCAATCGTCTGCTAATTTAACGCCCTGGGCAGTGGAGTCGGCCAGGTAGCGAATGCCACTGTGTGCTGACGGCCTCCGGCACCGACATAGCGTTTGGTCGTCCGAACTTCGAGGTCTCGATAACGTGATGGGGACGTGGTGGAAGCTGGAGCTGCATCCGGAGCTAAGAGTGAGAGAAGGCTGCGGACAGCGATAGTTACGCGCTCCGGTGATAACAACCACGGCAGTTTGGTGATCGCACTGCAGAAAAGGCCAGCCACCACGGCCCGGTCGAGAAGCGGCAACACAATGCGATTGGGTTCCCGTTTTTTGAACAAGGCAAGGCCGGCATCGTGCGTCGGCGGGATTCGTGTCCCACATGCACTAACACGGACAAGGATATCGTTGCTGTCGAGGCTGTCACAGTGCAGGACTTTCACCCCCGGTCGGGCGAGCGGTGCCCTTCAACGATAGGCTGCTTACACCAGCAAAATGGTGCGAACCTGGAAGGTCAGATGCGATGAAGCCGCAAGCGTGCGCCAGCGCAATGCTTCTCGGAGCTCGCGCGTTGCTTGGAATTCTCTTGATCTGCTTCTCTGGAGACTCCGTCCGTCTGGTGGTTTCGTGTTTGCATGTTCGGCATGTTCGTCATCTTCGTCTTGGGGTGCGACAGCTAGCTAGCCTAGCGCATGGGAAACACTGCCCTGGTATCGATCTTGAGAGACCGTTGTGGGAGCGATGATATGGGCCAGGGCGTGTGCCTGTCGCCAAGATATCAGCCCCATTGGCCCATTTCCGCCTGCAACCCGCTGCCTGTGCCTGGTCAGCCTCCTGCCAGTCACCCCTCCTACAAGCTCTTGGTCGCCTTATATGGCTGGGAGCTACCTCCGCGCTGCGCCCACACCTTTGTTTTCACCAGCTCAAGACCAGCTCCCCAGCACATCGCTCGTTCGCGGCTGCTCCCGACGTTCGCTCGACGACATAATATACCCACCAGATATCCAGCAACTCAGATCAAACCTCCCGTCTGACCTGGTGCAACGGGAAACCGACAAGATGCTTGTCTCGAAGCTTGTAGGCACGGTGTGGGCGCTGTCTTTGGCGCAACTCGCCATCGCAGAGCAGCCACTCTACCCAAGGATCAACGAGACGGAACCGGCAGCACCAGAGGCAGCACCGGAGCCGGTGCTTGAAGTGGAGCCAGCGCAAAACAAGAATTCGCCTGGTTGCACCAAGACGGAGACGGTGTATGGGGAAAAGGTCACAGTTACGGTACCGGGGCCGAAAACAACTATCACCGAGACGAAGTATGCGGGGACCAAGACAGTGTACGCTGGAACGACCACCAAGTACGCGGGGACAACTACGAAGGTGTCCACCGTGAAAGAAGGGAAATACACCATCACGGTGTCTAAGCCAGCCTCAACGTGGGTTACACCAACAATCCCGATGTGGGCCACTCAGCTAACTCAGCGCAGAATCACTGTCACGGAGACCGATATCAACCATGTCACATCTGTTGTCGTCAGCGGCACGACTGCGACCGATTGGGCCACCAAGACGGATGTCACGACTCAGACTGATGTTTCTATGTAAGCCAACTAACAGTTAGAGTAAAGCTAATGCTAACTCTCGCAAAGCACCACGGATTGGGCTACCGTCACGAACACCGAGGTTTCCACATGGATTACATCCTATCCTGTGACGAAGACCGTGAGCGCCTGCGAACCTCCACCTTACGTGAAGCGTACCGAGGAGTATGTCACCAACATTGAGTGCGTTGTGAGCACGACGACTGAATGGTCTACGGCCACTGAGTGGAGCACCTATGAGACTACGTACATTGAGAGCTTCACGGAGACACAGACCGAGACCAACACTGAAACGGAGACCGCCACCGCAACTGAAACGGAGACCAACACCGAGACTGCTACCGAGACTGAGACTGCAACCTCAATTACGACTGCGACTGAGACCGAGACGAGCGTAACTGTCAGTATCAGCGTCACAGTTAGTGTGAGCGAGACAACCACCACGACAACCGAGACGGATACAACGACGTTTACTCCGGATCCCATCACAACATCCATCTCTGGCTCGCTAACAACTATCACTGCTGATCCGGTCACGCTTACTAACACGCTCACCAACACTCTGACAAACACGATCTCTGTCACCACAACTGCACCCGGCTCCGTCACGACGCTTCCTGGCACCACTGTTGTGAGCACCTTCACCTCAGTCTCTCCGCCCGTGACCACCACCTTCACTCAAGACGGCGTCACTATCACGAGCGTCATCCCCGCATCGACCGTCACGCTCACGGCAACAACCTCGCTCCCTGGTCTGACCATCACCCTCCCGCCCGTCACCAACACGCTCGCCACAACTATCATCAGCACAGTCACTGTCTGCCCAGTTCCCACCCAGTCTGTGGGTCTCCCCCCGCCGGCCAACGTCAAGGACAGGACTTGGGGCTGTCTTCCCGGATATGTCTGCAACGAGCCCAAGCCAGATTCTTGCAACGTCTGGGAGGACTCGCCTGCGGACGACTACCTCTGCAACCACAAATACTGCGTGCCGTCACCCAACTTCCCGGTCGTCAATTGGCCCGAGAATGAGACCAGCTACTATCCTCCAACGGAAGGGTTCTTCAATCTCGCCCCTCCTGCCTTTGGTCTTAGCTACGACATTTTCGAGGCGGAGCTCATCATAACTGAGATCAATGGTACCATTACGACAATTACCACCGGTAACCACGCATCTCAGTCGACGATTACCCACTGGCCGCCAACAGAGACTCCTTCGTCTTCGACAAAGTCCACGACCACAACCACCGCCACGCATACCAAGTACCAAAAGAGGCAGCTCAAGCAACTGGGCAAGCGCGACGACACCATCGTTCCAGCTGTGTGCTACGATATTTGCAACAACGCGTACCTCGAGGCTCAATCTATCGGTAAGACGCCAGCGCTCTGCGATGCGCGGTCGGCGTTCAGGAACTACTACGACGGTTGCCAGGCCTGCATTGGCGCGAACGTTGCCGATGTCAAGCTTGTGACCAAGTCTTACCTCGATCCCAAGTTCGCCCAGTTCATCGAATACTGTGCCTCGTCGCCGGCACAGTCCCAGGTCACTACTACGCCCGCGCAGACCCAGCAGACTGGCACCGCCACTGTCACCACTGCCACTCAGGACGCTGGCAACACCAACACCGCTCCCAGCATCATTCAGACTACGACAACTACTGCGCCGACCACTCAGACGACCGCGACAACGCAAACCACTCCGACCACGCAGACTGGCACTGGAACAACGGGTACCGGCACCACAAGCACAGGTACTGGCACGGCCACCCTCGCCACAAGCGCCACTGCCGGCCTCGGGGGTTCGTCCAGCAGCAGCTCCACGGGCACCGGAACCGGCAGCGGCTCTGCAACGACTTCACCCGTCACAGCCGGCGCGCCGATGCACGCCCCGGGGTCATCGCTCTCGGCACTCTTCGCTACCATACTGGCGGCACTCTTTTTCATCTAGGGCACTCACTCAACGGAGTCCCTTTCGGTATTTTTAATTTTTAATCTTGGATTTGCATGGCATTGGTTTATGGGTACATGACATGCTTTTTTCACCTTTTGGACACTCCCTTTATACCGGACGGAATGGATGGACTATGGGCAGACGGGTTTATGGTAAGCAAGGTAATAGAATTTTTAGTATTTTTGGTATAATATCGGGATTTGTTTTACGGGTGGGATAGACTTGTCGGTTAGGTGGAGGAAGAGAGCAAGCGGGATTTTGTGTTTTCGCTGGTTTTCATTTGGGATGGATGCATGTTTCTTCACGAAGCGTCACGTCACGATTGAGAGAATCATGTTTGATGATTTTTCTGTCTATGCCTGTCCTTACTTTTAGATCTTTTTGAGATACCCACTCATGGCCACTCCTTTGCATGGACGGAATACATAGGGAACGGATCTGGGAGGAGGAAACAAGGGTGGGAGAGGAGGAGAGGGACTTGGGAAAGCTGGACAGAATCGCAAGGGAGGGAAGGGGAGAAGATATGGTCTTCTCACAGAAAATCAAGCTCCCAGCGGGGGACACGGACGAAACGAGGTTGGATACGGATCAGTTAAATAGGGGGGAACCAAAAATCACTTTTGGTCGACATCAGTCACTGAATATAAGCGAGATTTGGGGTTGGGACATTGTGTGCTCTTTTGTGTGCGGGTTATCAGCCAGCCACTGTGCCGTGATATTGCTGACATTGCTGACGTTTGGTCATCTGTTTGATGCTCACTGGGCGGTTGCTAGGGCAGGGAGGGGGATTCCGCCGGAGATCGCCCACGTGGAGACCACCGTGCGGCGGCACGGCGGATGCACGAGAAGCATGGCCGTTGTGATGTCTGTGCAGTGGTATTATGCATGGGAATCGCGCTCTAGAATTGGGAAAGATTTAGATGAAATTAAACCGCGGCGGAAATCGTTGAAAGGGGTGTATTTTGGCTTGGGGGACTGGACTTTGGGTCATTACGACTTTCCTCGTTTGCTCGTTTTGAGCATTGGCCACTGCAGGTGTTGATTCGAAAGATACATACCGATGTAATGCAAGTGCTTGTGTTTGCATTCGCAGTTTGTTGTTCGTAAGTCATCTCCGGAAAGAACACTTGAACAGCAATATGGCGATGGATTGGTGTTCCCTACAAAGAAGGCAAGAATCAAAAGATTTGGCTGGCTGAAGGAGGAAAGCGGGTCCTGATTGCCCCGCCCCCGACAGCTCCTTTCCCCAACCAACTACCGATGACCTGCGTATGACGTAGAGACGGTTGACTGCAGCTGCCGTTTGGCGAGTCAACATCTGCCTCAAAATAGCCATCAATTTCACAAGCGAAGTGCAAACAGTCGTCCCACTCTTCATCTCTGCTCAGAAAACAAAGCACCCAAATCACTTCAGACGAACCACCAACCATCATGTCCAACAAGCCCATCGCGACGACCAACGAGGTCATCGAGAGCGCCGTCATCAGGGCGCCTCTCTCTCATGTTTGGCACTTCGTCAAGCTCCAGCAGTTCGACAAGTTCTGGACCGCCATCAAGGAGGCACAGCACGTGAAGGGCGTCAGCGACGAGACTGACATTGTCAAGTGGACTTTCAAGGACGGAAACTCCATTGAAGTCAAGCAGGATGAGCATAGCGTGGGTGACTCCGTGGACAGTTGTCACTGTCAGTGCCTGAGAAGGCTAATCAATTCCATCAGAACCTTGACCATTTCATCACGTTCAGCATCATCAACGCCGAGCCTGAGCTGCCCTATTCGAGTGTGGTGAACACGATCCGCTGTTGGGCGGTTACCTCGGGGGAGTTTGAGGATTCGACATTTGTCCGCTGGACCTCGAAGTTTTCGAGCGACGCCGATCTTGGTGAGTTTGCCTTTTTTCAAACATGATATAGGGTTGATTGCAGGTGAGGAATCTAATCCAGCTGACTGTTTGTAGGCGTCATCGAGGATGCCAAGTACAAACGCCGCGACGCTCTGAAGGACTTGGCCGACGCGGCATCGAAGATGGCGAAGAAGTAAGCTGGACGACAATGCTGAAGAGGAAGGAAGGTTGTTCACCGCTTCTTGGTCCTATTATTGCCGTGGAGTCAGGATTACTATCTCTGGTATCACAAAAGGTAATCAGCCTAAGCACTTTTCGAAAGGTGGACACAGGGGACAACGGTTTCCAGCGGCAGTCATTGCATTACACAGGAAGAAATATCATCCGGAATTTGGGATTTCAGGTTTATGAAGTCAAAGTTCCAACGATGAGTAAGTGTGCATCAGCGGACAGTGTGCCTCAGTCGTCCAATTGATTTACAGGCCACGGGGTCTTTGGCCGGGGGGTAAGCTCCAATTCTAACAGACGGCTACAGGGCTCAAACAGAGGCTTTCCTTGATTCTTCGGACACTTAGAATATCATGCGATCTCGACTAGCCAAAAGCCTCAGCGAAATCGGCGACTAGGGCAACTATCTGAACATCTGTGTATTTCGTCCTGCTGGGTTTCCTTCAAACAACTGAGGTATCTATGACTCGCCTCTTCTCGGATGCCGCGACCAGAGTCACTTATCCTGCCATCTGCATCGTTTGACATCAGTCACAAGGGTGAAGCTGCACCCTACAAATACTCGGTTCCCTCCCCCTCTTGTCGCTGGCATTGCTCACTGGTACAATGTCTTCGCAAAGACACGCTCCACCAACCCCTGCTAGACGCGGAAGAAGAAGCCATCACAGACTGCCATCCTTTCCAGACTTCAAGGCCAAAGAAGATTCTCCAAGAGGCTTCGAGACCGCTTTGGCACAGACTACCGCCTCGACCGGACTGGAGCTCCAGCTTCACCAAGCCGGCCCCCCTCCTAACGTGGAGTCGGCGACAAGTCCCCTTTCTTTCCACCACACACTGCTGGAGGTTACCCAGACAGAGGGTACCAAAGCACACACTGAGCAGAGATATCTCGAGCTCACTCGTCTCGAGCGCCTGCCCGATCAGCAGAGTCCGACGCAGCACTCAGCTTCCCCAGTTCTTCCCAGCGCTGAGCTAGCTGCGGCCTTCAACACGGGAGTCCCCAACATGGCGGCCCCTTCGCCAATTTATGTTATCCTCCTCAGCGCACCAGCTGCGGCAACTGCGGCAGCTCCTCAGCATGTGTATATGCTGACTCCCACCGGGCTTGTGCCTGTTCCGGGCGGTATCGCTGCTGCTCTAGCACCTGCTCCGACTGCACCTGCACTGGTCTTGCAGCTGGCACCCCCTGCTCCTCCCCCGCCGCCGACGACGGCGCTGGTCTTGCAACTGGCCCCTCCGGCTCCTCCTCCGCCACAGCCGGCCATCATTCTGCAGCTGGCCCCTCCTGCTCCGCCGCCACCGCCTCCCCCACCGGCCTTCATGATCGCCTGTGCTGCACCGGCACCGGCTCCCCCTCCAGCGCCTATTCATGTCTGCTATCAGTGAGCGAGCCATCCTTCAAGGCTTAGCGGGCTCGGCCAAGATTTCGCCGAGCGAAGATATCGAGAGCTCAGCAAATTCGGACCGGTCCACGAGATATGGTTGCCAGCGCATATTTGGGCACGTCGAGAGGATGAGAGAGAGGTATGCCTAGCATGCGGCACAGACCGGACAGGGCACGAATTTGGGTTCTTTGGTATGATGTTCTCTGTAGCATCGAGTTATCTTCCACTCGGCTAGGCCCAAGGGCACTAGGAACTGTCGGCCAGCGATTTCCAGCACGTTGTTTGTTGTTGCCAGATATTTACATGGAGCGGGATTCTACCTCGGAACTTTTATGCCAGCTCATCTTACCCATCATTAGGTATTTAAACGATCCGTCTTTGTATTCATTGAGCCTGAATGAGTTTCCGTCTGAGAATCGCTATTTCTGTTTGCAACCTTGAAGTGAATCGGTGTTGGACTCAGCGGTATCGGAGGTATCGGAGATAAGCACACTTCAGCAATACACGGCTGTCAGTGATGTTGCGCTCAGCAATACGCCCCGAATATCCTGACTGCATCGCGACCAACAAGTCACATTATGTAATCCGATCGCCATATAAGTGATGAACCATGCATCGCGGTTTCAAACATCATCGCCAGGGACTGGTCCAGGTTGCCCGGATGTAGAGGCGCCACAATTCCGGACTCGGCCCCCACCAAGCCGAGGAATTCCAGCGAGGACTGGCGACAAAACGCCATCTTTTTCGCCTGTCTCGGGGTGGTCATTGGTCCGGGGGCCGACATCTTTCCGCAGCTGGCAAAACAAATAGCACACGCATTCCTGTCTCCCGCGCTTGCATCGACTCGGACTGGCTCGGGTCCAACCAAAGGCAGGCGCGAGCTGTCACACAACCATGAGCCGGGTCTTTTGCATAAGACCTCGCACTCTGCCGCCGCTCAACGTCCTCGCCGCTAGACCCTGTATTTCGATTCATCACCACCACCGACGACCTCTAACAATGGCTGCCGCCAAGTCAACATCCACCGTCACCAAGACAGTGCCCGCCCCAGAAACCATCCCCGACGACAGAGCCTCTCTCAAAGCGCACCACGTCAAAGACTCGTCCGGCAAAACCATCAAGTTCCAAAATCCTCACCCCTCTGTAGGCGAGGTCTTCACCTCCTTTGGCATCCTCAAGAAATTCGCCATGTAAATCTCCCCCTCCCCAAAACAGCAACACCAGGCTAACACCTCCCGCAGCGCCCGCTTCCGCGGCGAAATGACCACTCCCTCCGTAGCCTCCGTCTCCATCCCTTCCATCTCCCCCACCTTCACACCCCTCTCCCTCCCCCCTCCTACATCCCTCCGCGCAACCTGGCTAGGCCACGCCTGCTACCACGTCGAATTCCCCTCCGGTTTACGCATCCTCTTCGATCCCGTCTTCGAAGACCGATGCTCCCCCCTCTCCTTCGCCGGGCCCAAGCGGTACTCACCCCCCGCGTGCCAAATCGGCGACATTCCTATCATAGATGCCGTCGTAATAAGCCACAGCCACTACGACCACCTTTCGTATGGGACTGTCAAGGAAATAGTAAAGAGGTTTCCAGGAGTGCATTTCTTCGTGGGATTAGGGTTGGAGTCGTGGTTCAAAGCGAGCGGGATTGCAAACGTGACGGAGATGGATTGGTGGGAAGACGCAGAGATTGCGGTTACGCGCGAGGGAGGGGACGAGGTGAAAGGGCGGTTGGGTGCTTTGCCGAGTCAGCATTTCTCGGGGAGGACGGGGATGGATAAGGATGAGACGCTCTGGGCTTCGTGGGAGGTGGAATCGGGTGGGAAGAAGATATGGTTTGGGGGGGATACGGGCTACCGGGCGGTGCCGCATCTTGCGCGGGACGTGGATGATTGGGGGCCGGAGTATGAGGGTTTGCCGAGGTGTCCCGAGTTCGAGAAGATCGGGAGCTTGAGAGGGCCGTTTGATTTGGGGTTGATACCCATTGCGGCGTATAGCCCGAGGCATTTGATGAGCAATGTGCATGCGAATCCGTATGATGCGGTGGAGATCTTCAAGGATACGCGGTGCAAGCGGGCGATGGGCATTCACTGGGGTACCTGGGTGCTGACGATTGAGCCTCCGGAGGAGCCACCAAAGATGCTCAAGGAAGCGTTGAAGAAGAGTGGTCTTGCCGAGACAGGCGTCTTCGATACGTGCGCCATCGGGGAGAGCCGCGAATTTTGAGTGGCCGAGGGTATCAAAGGGCGATCACCGCTCTGTTGCTAAGAAGGGGATCAAAATCTAGCTCAATAAACATAATTAGGATAATATCATACATCATACATCTTGACTCGTAACTTGACATCGCAACATATCATCGTGTGGTCATGTCGTCTCACCTCCTTTTCTCCCCCTCTTTCAGGCCGACGCGGCGGCAGCAGGCGTCAAAATCAGCACCACCCAGCCCACTTCCCCATCCGCATTCTTCAAAGGCGCCCAGTGACTCACCAACTTTCTCATCTTGGGCCCGAACAATACGTGGCTCAGTATCTCGGCTCCCCGATCAAACGTCTCGCTCAGCCGCGGCCGAGGATCCGCATCCACAGCAAGAGATGCGCCCGCCACAGCACCAACACCACTCACCGCTGCGGCCGCCCGGATCATGCTCCCATTTCTCGAGTGCTTCGCCACGTGGTTTCTCGGCGCCGAAGACTCTGCGCTCGCCATCAGATCTATGCTGAAGGAGTCACCAGCCGCCATCCCATCCATCACCGTCGACCTGAGACTCCGGCTGACGCCCATCGGATTCACATGCCCAGCCAGGACGGAGAAAATATCCTGCCCGAGAACTGCCCCACTGTTGCCCCGCAGCCCCATAAGCTCGAGGGCGAAAGAAGAGCAAAAGGCGATGGGCATCCGGGCAGTCTGATACCCGCGCGACTGCGGGTGCTGCGACGAAGGGCGGAGAGGCACGTAGCGCATGACGAGGAAGCGCGAGTACGGCGTGCTGAACTCGTCTGGCTGGCGTTCTAGTTGGGGATTGCGCGTTGTGAAGGCTCGCCTCTTGGCGGACGGGGCGCCTTCCGTTGACGCTGGAGGGACAGCGACCGGCGTGACAGGGCGGGGTGACTGCGGCCGGCCAACAGCGGTCTTCCGTGAGAAGTGTCGGAAGAAGCGGTAGCGTTGTGAACGGTTCCTTGGACTGCGAAGGCTCGCAGGTACATCCGGAACTACGCGTTCCTGCAAGGCGGCACTAGGCGCTCTCCAGATGGGTCGCTCCTGTGTGCTCAGAGCCGTGGTTGGAGGAAACTCCTCACCGGGAGGGCCGAAGTTGAGGATGCGCAACACGTCTTTTGTGTCGGAGCCCATGCTCTCAGAGACGTTGATCTGTGCACCCAGCCAGTATCGAATGCTGCCCTTGTCCAAGAGGGGGCACACAAATAGGAGATTCCAGAACTGGCTGCCGTCCTTGCGATGGTTGACGATAAGCTCTACCGTCTCCCGACCTAGCGCAACGGATTCTCTGAGACGATGGGCGGCATCGCTATCTGTGGAAAGCCCTTGGAACATTTTGCAGCTCCTGCCAACGACCTCGCGTCTTCGGTAACCCGAGAGTCGCAGAAGCCCATCTGAGGCATAGACGATGGGGTTGTCCCTTTTCTTGGGGTCGGTCAGACAGAACGCATCGCCCAGGCCCGGGTATGCAGACTTGAACCCTCCGGTCAACGAGCGGCTCACCGACATGGAGCTTCGCATACACTGAGTGAGCTGAAATTTAACGAAACCAGGGTATAAGTCTCTTGCGAGTCGATCTTCGACCGAGTCTCGTGCATCCCGATACAGCCTTTCAAGTGGCGGGAGCACCGTTCTCGCGCAGTGCTTGGTATTGGTCTTGAGCGCGTCCGAAAGGTCGACTGGCAGCGCCAGCGGCGAGGTTGCGGTGATACCGGTGAAGTTGGTCGATATTTGGCTGATCAACGACGTCATGTTTCCAAAGGCGCGGGAGAATTCGTCCACCTGATGGCCGCATCAGCATTATGAACCAAGTAAACAAGCCCGGAGTGCGAACCTTCATGAGAAACTCAACATCTGCGGCGCAGTGTCTACTCCTTGCAAACTGACAGAGCCGCTGGCCGGTTGTCGGGTTGGAAAAGGCCATCTTGATCACATCAGGACCGAAAAAGCTGGGTAGGGGTTTGATTTGCCGAGTTTCTTTGATGTCCAAGCTTTTGCCGGTTCCCAAGGAGGCAGTATCGATGGTACTCGCAGCATCGTAGCTGACAGGTCTCACCCGAGTTCCAGTTGAGCGCGGCGAGCCATGTGAGTTGTAATCGGTGTACTGCCGCAACGCAAGCTGGTTGGTATGTAATGCTAGCCCCGAGTCGCTTCGCAATCTGAGGTGTAAATTGCTTGGCCGGGGCTTTGGACTTCGTCGAGCCGGCGGAGGTGACAGGACGGTGGTAGCACTCGGGTCTGCGGTGGCTGGGCCAAATCTGTAAGGAAGGACAAGCACAACATTGGACTGGGCGCTGCCCCGGCGACTCCAGTCCTCATCTAGCGTGGACAGGGAGTCGAGGGTATCCCTTCTCATGGCCCTCATGGCCAAAGGCTGCCAGCTCCTGGCGTGGAGAGTGAATGAAAGACTGAAAGCCCGAAAAAGTAATCTGTCAAACGTCACAAATACTCTCGCGCCCACCGAGAGCATCCCAAGAGATGGATTCCGAGCAAAGTACGCCTGCAAAATCTGACGTCGGCGGAGAAAGAGAGAAAGGTGACCTCGCCTACAGGCAAACACGTGCCCTCGTTCTTAACACTGACACCCCTTTTGGACGAAAATGACTCGAGATTACGGCGAATCGGCCATCTCCCATGGATCTGCTGTCGAGAACCGACTGGCTTCGTCTAGAACTATGAGCTCAGGCCGAGAATTGTGGAGCACAACGGTATTTCGCAGAGGAGCGACGAACCGAAGGTGTCTGTTTGGGGGCTGGAGTTATGGTGTGCCAGACCGAGTGGGTTCCAACATTGAATGCCACCCAGCAGCATGGTTTTTCCGGCTAGATGATCGCAAACGGCAGAAACTTTGCACGAATGCTCACGAATCGAACTGGCGCGGTTCTGGCGCGGTTCTGGCGCTACTCGACACTTGTCGAGTTCGCGAGTTCCTGAAGCCCGCCACGATGGATCTGGCATGATTGAATCTCAGTAGCTATCCCAAAGGGCTTCAATTGGGGCTGGATGTCGCTGGTTCATCTTTGATTCCGTTTGCACCGTAAATCCTGGTCGGTAGCGGGTCCCCGGCGTCGACGGGACACCGCAGGTAGAAACCTGTCCTATCGCGGATGACGAACCGCCAAGTTTTGCTGTCTTTCAAGTTCTCGACTCCTACCGAGTCTCAGGTGTGGAGGGACACGTCCGGAGGATGGGGAAAACGCTGACACCAGAGTCAGACACCTGGCCTCGGCGGGGTTGGTCTGATGGGCACGTTCCCGGCAACTTCAAGATCTGTAGCAGTTTAGAAGAGAGACATCGTCACAGTCGACTGCGGTGGGTCTTTGGTAGGCAGGGGGCAAACCATTTTTCTGGGCACCTGCCGGGGTCATGCTTTAAAACGCGGAAGGTAGCTTCCCTGAAACCTGGAATAGAGACAAATGGAGCACATGAGAAGAGAGGATTCGTGAGCAGGCAGAGGATGACAGACGCACAGCACTCGACTCGATGCGGTTCTCGAACAGCCACCTTGGGGTGTGGGGTTACTGCAGTGGTGGGGTCTCGGTACAGTGGACAGGGTGCGCTGGGAGCGCCTGCCCGCAGGAACCGACATGACGTGCATGGCGCTAAAACCCGGCGATCTCTGTAGCCAAGATGCCTGCCAACAGCGATCTCCCGTTGCGCCTTGGCTCTGCTAAACACAACGACAAACATTGCAGGTGACCCATCATCAGCTCCCTGACGTTTCAAGTATGGAGGAATGCAGGTTAAGTTGCTACGGAGGGTTTAATTACTTCCCTCAGTTGCACAAACACAGGGTTTGTCCTCGGCCTCTACATGAGATGCAAGGGACAATCTCGCGGCGAGACCCGTAGTCGTGCCTGCCTTCCTAGGTACCTACTTGAGCAACTCGATCATGAGGCATCCTTCCTGAACAGAGCGCCCCAAAGAATTCATACCGCCAAATAGACTCTGAGCGACACTTTCCGGAGCATCGTGCCTCGTACAAACAACGTAGGACGGGACTGTTTTTGCAGCCGTCTCAAGCGGGCATTCCGACGGCATCGATATTGCTCCGCATCTGGGTGAATCCGCCCTTGTACCTCACCCCAAGGCAGGTTATCTTATAAGTTTGAGCTACAATCGCCGCGCGTCCGCTCTGAAGAACACACGCCGGTTCAAACATTACTCTTCTGGGCTAAGGAGTGATGGCGCCCCTTGTTGCCCTCTGTTGGCTGTTCCTGCTGAACTCAGTTCTCTCCCGGGGCTTCCACCCTTTGAAGTACGTCGATCCGCTGATAGGTGCGAGTAACGGCGGAAATGTTTTCCCCGGAGCATCACTCCCATACGGGATGGCGAAGGCAGTTGCAGATACCAACAGCACCAGCAACCAAGGGGGGTTTACCCTGGACGGGGCTGTGGTAACAGGTTTCAGCACCGTATGTTCGATTCCTGCTGTTTTTTGCACCTTTAGTCTTTTTGCCCTGATGTCTCATGAGGAAGAGGAGGAGTTACCTCCTCAGACCTCCCGAGACATGCACGCATTGTCCAATAATGGAAGTTAGTAGCTGACATCGATCATCAGATGCATGACAGCGGAACCGGTGGAAGCCCTAGCCTCGGAAACTTTGCCCTGTTTCCTTATAAGAACTGTCCTGATGGGGATATCAACCAATGTGTTTTCCCCAAGAGGTCGAGGGCGAGGTTTGGCGCCTTCAGCAATGGCAGCGTTACGTCGAAACCGGGAATCTTCGGCCTCACTTTGGACAGCGGCATCCGTGCAGACATGACGGTTACGCAACACGTTTCTCTCTTCAGGTTCTCATTTCCTCCTATCGGCTCCGACGGTGAGCCCGCGCAACCCCTTATTCTGCAAGATCTCACAGATCTGGCCGACTCCAGGGTGAGTGGATTGAGGCGGTTTTCTTCCCCTTTTGTCTCTTTTTCCGTTGCCTGAGGAGCAAAACTCTCTTGAGACTCTCGAAACAACAGAAATTTTTGAAAAAAGGAGATAATGAGCTGATATTTGCTCTATAGCAAGACAATGGCACTGTATCGGTAGACTCAAAAACGGGGCGAATTACTGGCAGTGCTAAGTTTCTTCCGAGCTTTGGTGGCGGCAACTTTGTTCTCCACTTCTGCACAGACTTCAAGGGAGCCGATATTCTGGACAATGGAATATATGTTGACAGTCGCGCGAGCACTTCCGTAAAGGATCTAACCATCTCAAGATCCATCAACGGTTATCCTCTGCCTGGAGGGGCCTTTGTGAGGTTCAAATCTGCTGACGACCCGATCCTCATTCGAACGGCTGCGAGCTTCATCAGCGTTGAGAAGGCTTGCTCTTATGGGGAAACCGAGATCCCTGACTTCCATTTCACCAAAGTCTACGATGCCGCGACAAAAGCGTGGGAACAGAAGCTCCAGCCAGTCCGCGTGTCAACCAAGGGCATCAATGAGAGCACCTTGACAAACTTCTACAGTGGCATCTACCGGACCATGATCAACCCTCAGAACTACACCGGCGAGAACCCGTTGTGGTCCAGCAATGAGCCATATTTTGACTCGTTCTACTGGTGAGACTGGTCTCCTCGTACTGTTCAGAGATGAAGTGGCTGATCTTGACAGCATATGGGACCTATTTCGATCTCAGCTGCCTTTCCTCACGATTACAGACCCCGTAGCTGTTGCTGAGATGATACGCTCGCTCATTGATACATATCGGCATGTAGGGTGGCTTCCTGACTGTAGAATGAGTCTAAACAAGGGTTACACGCAGGTTGGTGCTCATTGCAAATGACATCTCACAGCTGTCAAAATTGACTAACAAAGTAAGGGCGGTTCCAACGCCGATAATGTGCTTGCAGACGCATACGTCAAGGGAATTGACGGCGGTATCAATGTGAGCAACGCGCCTTATCCCTTGCCCTCCAATGATGTTGACGGGGCCAGTGGGACGATGGTTACAAGGCAGTCGTCAAGGACGCCGAGGTAGAGCCATATGACTGGTGCTGCCAAGGGCGCGGTGGACTCGATTCATGGAAGGCACTCGGTTACATTGTGAGTGTTTCTTTGCGGAAATATCTTCCCTAATACGGGTTTCGTGGCTTTGTTGGATGTCTTAGGCGTGACCTGAGTGTGCTTGAGACATTGAGTTGCCTAGAAAACACTTTCAAGAGAAATAACTGACGGACATTTACCACAGCCCGTCCAGGACTTTGACTATAAGGGGTTTGGAACCATGACAAGAAGCATATCAAGAACCCTCGAGTACTCCTACAACGACTTTTGCATCGCCCAGATGGCCAGGGGCATGGGAAAATTGGCAGATTACGAGAAGTACACCGAATCCAGCTCAAACTGGCAAAACCTCTACAAGGCCGACCAGACATCGGCCTGGTGGAACGGAACCGACACTGGTTTTGTAGGCTTCTTCGAGCCACGTTTTCTAAACAAAACATGGGGCTATCAAGACCCCCTCAACTGCAGCTATCTCGACTGGTATAGCAGCTGTTCCCTACAAAACTCGGGAAGAGAAACATTCGAATCTAGCATTTGGGAATACGGCTTGTAAGTCCCGCTACCCTTGTAACTTCTCCTATAATCTGCTAACCGCCTCAGCTTCGTTCCTCATGACCAAGCCACACTCATGACACTCTATGGCGGCCCGGACGCCTTCATCCGTCGCCTGAACTACCTCCACGACCAAAACATCACCTACATCGGGAACGAACCAGCCTTCCTCACAGTATTCCAATACCATTACGCCGGTCGTCCCGCGCTCTCCGCCGAACGCGCCCACTTTTACATCCCTTCCTTCTTCAGCCCAACTCCTGGCGGCCTGCCCGGCAACGACGACAGCGGAGCCATGGGCAGTTTTGTGGCTTTTGCCATGATGGGTCTCTTTCCTAACCCCGGACAGGACGTCTATCTCATCACGCCACCGTTCTTTGAGGAGGTGAATATCACGCATTCGCTGACGGGCAAAACAGCAAGGATTCGAAATGTCAATTTTGACGCTGAGTATGAGAATATCTATATCCAGAGCGCAACGCTGGATGGGGTGGCGTATACGAAGAACTGGATTGATCACAGCTTTTTCACGCAAGGAAAGGAGCTGGTGTTGACGCTGGGGAGGAATGAAAGCTTGTGGGGCACGAGGGATTTACCGCCGAGTTTGGGGAAGTAGATTGGACTTAATGGGACCTTTTCGGCGGCAGCTTCAGCAGGAGCGGGAACAAGCTTGGGGTCGAGGCTGGTGAGAAGATACAAGAGTGAGTTTGCGCTGGGAGGTGGTGGGAAGTTGGGGTTGTGAGTTCATGTCTCGCCAACTTATGGGCAGCTTCCTCAGTAACTGTAGTGTTCTTTCGGCAATGTATGGCAACTGCTTTCAATGTAGGGTGTGGATATCACCAAACTCGGATCTCTTCTCAACCGAAAAGGGGTATCTGCTGGAGAAGTATAAACTAAGCCTCGTGGCTCGATGTCATTACAGCCTTTCATGGATGGTTGGAGCCCTGACTAGAAAAATCCGACCAAGAACAGCACGAAGACCGTAAAGCTCGCCATCCACGTCGCCAATCCCGGCACTGGCGTTCCACCCGCTGCGTTTCCCTGAGGCGCGGGGGCTGTTACCGTGACGGTTGACCCAAAACTGGTAGAATCGGCAGTCGTCGTGGGTCTCGTGCCGATGCAATCGAAAGCACCACCTGTGCACCGTGTCGTCGACGTTTGAGGGGGGTAAATCTCGCAAAAGTCTCCAAGTGCGGAGATAACTGGTCCTGTTAGAAACGGATTGAGTTTGAAGACGGTAAGAAATATTCGTACCTGAGTACTCTGATGGAACCGCTGTCCTGGCGAAGGTGGCACAAGTGCTCGCATAATCGTCGAATCTTGTGTTGTAATTCCCGAGACGGTCGTAGCTTAGAGGTGTTAGTTGGGCTCATCGCCGGACTAGAGTGAAAGATCACTATGAAAACATACCAAAGGCACTCCGCCCACTTCGACGGGCCAAGAGATGACCATCCAGGCACAGCGCTGGTACACGACTGGTAAATGCTCACGAACGATGTGCAGCCCGGAGGTGGAATTGCTGTCCCAGCGGAGGGTGTCCTGATACCCGTTGGCGTCGGGGCAGCAGCACATGTGCCGGTTGCGCAAATCCCGTTGAGCAGTGAGATGGTCGTAAAAGCTGCCGTCTCGGTGGGAAATGATTTCGCGATGTATGTTGAGCACGATGAATATTCATCGCTTAGAGTGAGGCCTTGATAGCAACACAGGCAAGACCTTGCGCTCGCGGTTGGTGCGCCGTCGTCGAGATAGCCTGATTCCACACATGCGCTGAGAACGACATCAGCTGATGCGCAGGCTGAGATTTCAGCGTCGGTGACGGCAGCGACCATAATCCCTTTGATAGCGGCGACGTTGATCTTCCCTGGAAATATTAATTCTTCCTCGACATGTGTGACTGTGACATATCCTTCGAGAAAGCCGGCCGCGCTCGCCGCGAGGGCGAGCGCTGGGAGGAGGACTTTGCGCAGGATAGAGGGCATCGTGTCAGTCGCTGTCGTCAGTCGCTCAGTCGACCGCTGCGTCAATGAGAAACTCAAGGCGCGAAGTCGGTCATCATAAAGCCTCCTCGGTGTGCAGGGACGGGCCTGCTTCCCAATTTAACACCAGTGCAACGGCGGCAAGGCGCGTCCAACACACCCTCTTCCGTACCCTGGATCAATACTTCGCGAATTTCGGGTTAGGGGAGGCTCGGCGGATGCTTGTGGCGTCGGTACTGAGCGGGGTCTGCCCAACAGGGATCTGGAAGCCCAGTAGCCCAAAATCCGGGCCACCGTTTGTCTTGGCCCGCAATGTCTCCGCTGTTCTCCATTCTCGCGATAATTCTTGGCCTGGATATTCCTGGTCTAGTCAACCCCACGGGGTGGGACGACGAGAGATCAACAAACATGGATGCAAACGGTGTCTTGTACCTAAATAACGTTATCTATGCCGCGGTCCTTTCATCAGCGATGGAAACAAACTCATGATTCTTGGTTGCGGCTGAGGGAATTACGGCACTCCTTGCCGTCCCACCTGCTGGAAGTTGAGCTGATTGGAGCGCTGGGGTTGCGGGTGGTCGCTGCAAGAGAACTTTGCAGAGGCAGCACACCACCACGCTTGCAGGTGGGGATGCCTTTGTCGATGCGTCTTGAACGAATCGAAGCCAGAAGTTAGGTAAGGGCCAAGCAAAGTCAACCTCAGAGTATGTCTCTCAAGGCTAGCCTGTGTTGAAAGAAAAGGTCCAAACTGCTTTTTGTCTTTGCAATTTGAGTGAAGTCCGGGCACCTACCCCACGCTCGAACTCAAGGCTAAACAAGGGTGGTCACGTGGACAGGCAAGTTAGCTATGACGTGCCGACGCGTTTACGCGCTTCCTTGGCGACCGCCATCCCTCACTGGCGAGCGCCAACAAAAAGTTCCCAACGGTCGACACCCAGCCTTTGTTCCACAATCTGCATGTGTGATGACTTCACGCTGGTGGGTTTGTCCAACTGCGCAGATGCCTACCGTCTCGTAATTTCCAAAACCCCCCCCCCCCCAAAAAAAACAAAAAAACCTCTTTGTGCCGCCCACGACACGCACCCAGGTCGCGCTTTGCGCTCTGCGCGCCGAACTTACTACTTTGTTCCTATCAACACCAGCCCGTTCCCGTGGCTGCCTCACCCACCCTCAGCGCCCACGATGGCGTCGCCACCAAAGAGAGTTTCGGCACCAGCGGTCCGGGCCGACCTCAAAAGCGGACGACCTACTACTGATGACAACGATCTTGCGCAGTTCCTAAATCAATTGTCTATCTCGACAGCTTCTCCCGCGAAGTCTCCTCGCTCTCCTCGCCCTCTTGCGCCCGGCTCCGTCAAGCCAGCAACCAGGTCTCCTAGCACGCCTCGACCGGGTAGTTCTATGCGGAGTCCTCTAAATGGATCAACTGCTACCGGCACGCCATCTCGCTCCGGAACTCCCACCCTACTCAGGAAAGCATCCTTGAACTCTCTCCATTCGGCAAACGGGGTTGCGCCTCCCCGTCGTGCGAGCTCTGCCAACATCTACCCCCCAAGGTCGCCGCTCCGGAGCACATCTCCCGAGATGCCGCCACTCCCGACAGTGACCCCCGAATCCGTCGCCAGCGACTACTTTCAGGCCGAACTGGCGGCTCATCAAGTAGAGGCAGCATCTGCCGCCGAGACCATCGTCATTTTACACGACTCTTGTTATGGCCATCGCTATTCCAGGCCTCGTACGTCTCGCGCTGCGCTGAATACCATTGTCGAGAGGCCTGAGAGACTCAAGGCCTGCGCGTTGGGCGTTTCGGCGGCATACGTTCGTCTTGGGGAGCGACATGAGGAGGGCATGTTTCCCGTTCGTCCAGGTCTTAACCCGGGCTCCATCCCCCCGATTCCGTTTCGGATTCACAAGACTACCCGTCGTCTTTCCCTCACATCACAGACCGTCACCAACGTGCATGGTGTAAAGTGGATGGAAGAGCTGAAGTCCATGTGCGAGTCGGCGGAGGCGAAGCTCGCCATGAACGGGAAGGAGCTGCAGCGGCCCGAGATGGATAGGAGTGCCAGCGGTGAGACCCCGCAGAAACTGCACGAAGGCGATTTGTATCTATGCGCTGAATCACTGGACGCTTTGGAGGGCTCGTTGGGGGGAGTGTGTGATGCCGTCGACGCCGTTTTTAGGCCTCGAGGGCCAAAACGGGCGTTCGTTGCGATTCGACCTCCTGGTCACCACTGCTCTGCAAGCTACCCCTCGGGCTTCTGCTGGGTCAACAACGTCCACGTCGGCATCATGCACGGCATTCTAAGCCATGGGCTGACTCACGCGGCAATCATCGACTTCGATCTACACCACGGAGATGGTTCGCAGTCCATCGCCTGGCAGCACAACTCGAGGAGCATTGGTCTGGCCAAAAATGCCGCGTGGTGGAAGAAGACATCGATCGGGTATTTCAGTCTGCATGACATTAACTCGTATCCGTGCGAGATGGGCGATGAAGAGAAGGTTAGGAACGCAAGCATCTGCATCGACAACGCGCACGGTCAAAACATCTGGAATGTTCATTTGCAGCCCTGGAAAACCGAAGCAGAGTTCTTCGCTCTGTATGAGTCCAAGTATGCGGTCCTGCTTGACAAGACACGCAGCTATCTTAGAGACCAAACCCAGCGCCTCCGAGCCGCTGGACTGCATTCGAGAGCTGCAATATTTTTATCAGCAGGCTTCGACGCAAGCGAATGGGAGGGAGCAGGAATGCAGAGGCACAATGTCAATGTGCCCACAGAGTTCTATGCGCGGTTAACTCGGGACGTGGTTAAGATCGCTGCGGAAGAAGGGACGAGCGTCGAAGGTCGCATCGTTAGCGTTCTGGAAGGAGGATACAGCGACCGAGCACTCTGTTCGGGCATCCTCAGCCACTTGTGTGGCCTCGCAGGGGACGACCCTGCCACAAAGGAACAGGATTTCAACGGCCTAGGCTACGAGATGGGCCAAAGAATGGGATCGGTTCGCAGCCGTAAGGACTCTTCCGCTAGTGAGAGAGGAGCCCGCCGCTATGAGCCGTCATGGTGGTCTGCTGCTGAGCTTGAGCGCCTGGAACAAACCATGGCCCCCAGTCTGCCGCAAGAGCCACGCAAACCTCGAAACACTACGCCGCCCACATATTCGTCACCGACACAATCTTTCTCGGCCAAAATCGTGGTGCCAAAAGTCCGTCGAAGCGTCTCGGGTTTGTCACCAAACAGACAAGTCAGCGTCTCCAGAGCCCCCACACCTCCTCCGCCGGAGGTTTTTTGGCCCGTTGCGGCTCACGAGCTGAGCAAACTGCTCATTCCATCTGGTCGTCAAACTGATAGTTGCAAGCATGAGGACCTCAATGCAGAAGCCACTCGTGCCCGACGCGAGAAGGCCGCCTTGGCTCAATCTGTTCCCCCAGGTGCCGCCCCTATTGTCCAAGGGGAAAGGGCGCCAACGAGGATGTCTCTCAGAGAGCGGAAGGCGAAGCCGACTCTTCATATTGACGAAGAGTCCGAGGAAGACAGGAAGCACAGAAGGAGGACTGTTGCGGGATCTGCTGTGCTCGCTAGTGAAAGAGCCGGGTCTCGAGGTGGAACTCCAGCCCCTAAGAGACTGACAGGCCGTCGCCTTAGTGCAGCGTCGACAATTGTGTCGGAGAGGCTCGATCCGGCACCGTCCGTTTTGCCGGCAGCTCCAATTCGTGGGGTGTCAAGGCCTGACACATCATTGACCATCAGACCCGAGTCATCGATGAGCGTTAGGGTCGCAAACGGCACCCCCCTTCCCGTGAAAAAGACTCGAGCACCAGCCAAAAAGGAGCCGGTCCAGCGCGCTCCGAGAGTGCCGAAGAAGCCCGCTGGCACTAATGGCAACGGCGCGCCCGCCAGAAGAACTTCGCCTCTCTCCGCAACACCTGTCAGTGCATCTCCAGAGCCGACCGTCGCCCGCAAGACTGCAAGTGACATGGACGATTTGACCAATGATATGAAGAAAATCAAGATCACACTGGTTACGAAGGCGCAGCGCGAGGCTAGGGAGCGGGAGCGTCAAGCGCGAGAGAGGTTGGCTCACGCCGACACCATATCAGCGGCGTCTACACCAGTCGAGGAGAACACGCCGTTCCTACAAGCTGAGCATCCGGCAAGGCTACCCTCACCGCCAGCCGACATCACAATCACAACCACTCCACTATCCAGTCCTCCCGTACTCGGTATCCCGGAATTCACGTCAGCAGGATCCTCCCCCGGTGGACAGTACTTTCCCGATGAGTCTAGCATTGAGGTGCTACCTAGCCCATCCACCCCGAGCCTTGGGCGTGCGCCGGTGCTGCCGCAAAGGGTTCCATTTCCGTCTAGTTCACCGGCATCAGCGAGCCCCTTGCGCAGTCCGGCACGCAGTCCTACGCGGAATCGGCTGGCTTCTGAAGTCAATGACGTATTCATCCCCTATCAACCGGAGGGCCCTCCCGCTTCGCCCCTCAAGGAGCAGCAACAGCCTCTGCAGTGGCTGCCTCCCAATACAGCGACTCCAACGGTTATGCGCCGCGCGGATCTGCCGGTGTTTACGGCCACATCAGCTATTCCCTTTGCGACCCCATCGCCGCTCAAGAAGCGGGAAGATCTGCTCTGGGAGGTCCCCGAGACACCAGAAAAGTGACGAAATTCTAGTTTTGGAGGGTATCCGCATTATCATCACGGTTTATTTTTCTTGTAATCAACTAGGGGAAGAGAGCGGAGATCAAGTTCTTTTGTGATTTGGGACAGGGCGTTGGCTTGGTTGACACTGGTGAAGGGTTGGGTCGCCTTTGACCTCGATTTGGGTCTCTTTGCCAGGGCATAGCTGTGTTGGACAAAAGCGAGCTGCAGAAGGTGTTGTTATTTGGATGTTTTTTTTTTTTGTTTGGCGTGCTACCAGCCAATTACATTGATCGAGGTCTCGGTCTGGACTCGGCTGGATACGGAGCATTGTTTTGACGCCCACTTTGGGTTTCTTGTCGGTGACGCCCCTAGCTTAGGGCCGCCCTATTTGGTTTTCGCAGAGAGAATTGCAATTTGATATCATGCCTCTATCTATTCCCGCCTGACGGAGATGTATCACAGTCGATGAAATAGGAGTGCTAACAATACTTTGCCCAGAAGTCTCTGACGAGAAAAATTAGAAAAGCAACAACGACACTATTCAGCGCCATTTCTTGTGTATTGCGCTCTCGACCTAGAAAACCGCCTCACCAAACAATGGCCGCCCACCTACCAATGAGGTGCCACTCTTCGACGCAGGGCATTGTCAGAAACAAAGGGCTACCTCACAGCCCCACACCCCTTCAATAACAATCCGCTTGCTTAGCTATTGACAAAGAGACTGCCAAGTAATCCCAATAAAAAATAGTCATGTTCACGTCCCACGTCGAATCATAGTATTTATCAATCTCTGTGCCCACGTCAACCAATTTCCTCTCTTCTTAGCATCAACCAGCGCCGTAGACAAATCTACCACCACATCTGCAAGACGCACTTCGTAGTGAAGTGTGTAAGTTTACTATCGTCTCTCACATTGCTAACATTCTTAGACGCATATATACATACAAAACCGAACAATAATTGCGGGTAAACACTCGACTCGCTAACATCCCCTCTGGACCTGAACAGCCCTAAGAGCCAAAGTACAGCACACCGAAGTACTCCCTCCCCATTTTGCTAAAATTCTCTCTAGGACAACCCAGCTCGCAGAACAGTCAAAAACATATCAATACAAGGTAGGACCCCCCTACCCCTGATTTACTAAGGTTTTCACTGGAACAAACTTCAAATACGCAGAACAACCAAGAACAAAATAACCCAAGGTAAGTCCCCCCCCTTCCCCCAACTTGCTAACATCATCTTCTTTAAAATGGAACCATCTATCCAAGTACTTACAACACATCTGTTCTTCACCACTCCCGGTGCCTACCAGTGCCACCACCAAAAAGACCAAGCAAAACCAAGTAAATTTCCCCATTCCCACTTACCAAACACCACCTAGAGACCGACCCTGAAACTACCAAAAGCATATTATAATGTGCACAGGAACCGGCTACCGCCTCATTTGCGGACACTACCTCATCGAATGGGTGGAGCGCTGCTCTAAGCAGTGTGAAAAACCATCGGGGGGCTTTGCCTACCTCGCCGATATCTGCGCGCCCTGCCACCTTCATTACAAAAAGGAAGAGATCTTCCGCCGAAGCAGTGAATCCACGATGAAGGCGGTACAGAAGGAGGAGGAGGCTAGGATTAATGGGGATAAAAAGGCTCTCCCTGGAGCTCGGGAGGAGCAAGCAATGATCCGTGAGACCGAGACGGCGGAGTGAACCTTCAGATTAGATATTTTCTCAAGGTAGATTGAGATCATGTACGATGGTTTCGCAGGCGGATAGTCAGCGCTGGTAAGTAATAGAAATACATGACATTAAAACCATACATTTTTGCGTGACAACCCAATGCGAAAGATTGTCAGTGGAGGAAAATATTCTCCGATCGTTGTTTGTGTGCCAAATTCCTGTCAATCCCTTGCCGCGTCCAGTCTATGAGGCATCTTTCGACGCTACAACTCGTACCAGTTCATTGACCCCTAGAGGAGCCCCTTGAGTTCCCGACGTACTGCCTGGCCAACTTTGTTTCACCTCCCGATACTCCCGCATCCGCTCTTGCGCCAACTGTCCTGCCCTTCGTTTATCCGTAGCACATCGAAGCAATGGTAGCAATAGAACCCCAGAGAGTGCCTCTGCAACCTTTGATGGTGCGACGCCGTGTCGTGTAGCAACCTCTGCGTAGGGGAAGATGGCCTCAACTGTTTCCGCAACGTCTACAAAAAGGTTCTGCGCGTGCTTCTTGCCGCGAGAAGGTGGCGGAGTTGGTGTCGGTATGGGCTGTGTACTGAGCTGCTGAGGCAGAGAGGCTGTCAAGATGGGGCCCGAAGGAGGTGGCATTGTAGCCCTGCCGTCAACACCACCTACCTGGCGCGGGAGTAGGGTCATGGCATTGCTTGCTGGATACCCAAATAGACTGAGATTCTGTGGGTGGCTGTTGTACTTCAGATTATTCTCGCTGTGAAGCTGAAAACTCTGGCTCTGGTGAACTGGTCGTATCGCGTTTGCCCCAGAGTGGTTCATTGCACATACGACACAGTTTGCCCTGTGTGCCGCTCCAAACTGTGAGCCTGGAACCAGTGTGGGAATCGGTGCAGTGGGCGGTACAGTGCATCCTGAGTGACCAGAGGGGGTGAAAGTGAGTCCTGTGTGCCGATAGTCTTGAAGCACACCACCCGAGCTTCTGGAACTGCCTTTGCTGTCATGTCCAAAGTGTGAGATACCTGCACCTGCAAACGCTTTGGACGAGGAATCGGCATTTGAGGCTGAAGGGATGGGGACGTGTTGATGCTGTGTAAGGGGCATTGTAACGAGATTGCCCGTCGAGTACATCGTAAATGGGATGGCGTTTTGGGGGCTCGACGGTCCAGCCGGAGGAGATACAAGTGACTGGGTACCAAGAGGCCCGGATACGGAATTGATGAAGTTACTGGGCTGGGACCGAATATTCCTAGAAAAATCCGGGCCCGTGTTGAGGCAGGGTGCAGCAACCCGTGAGCCGTTGAGGTCAAGGCACGAGATTTGGTCAAGCCGGACCGTTGAGGAGAGCGTATCGTAAGGAGATTGCTGGGGGGGTGCACTGGCCCGTAGGGCTGCAGGTGAAATAGTCTGCGGGAGTGCTCTGGGCGAGATCTCTTCTGAAGAGCGCTGGCGTGGCGGCTCCGATGTGATGAGAGGGGCTGGAAACTTGAAGTTCCCGAAAAGCGAAACTGAGCCCCCCATACCATCAACTGACATATCTGCCACCGGAGCGCTAGAGTTTCCATTGGTGATAGAGGTACTGGAAGCTGTCTGCTGCGCGATGACTTGGGATGGCAGGAGCATGGGCGGTGGTGGCTGCTGACCCATCTTCTTGTCGGCTGGATATGTGGGCCGGCGTTTCTTGACCGGTTTTGAGGACACAAACTCAACCTCGCCGTCGTCTATCGGTCTCTTCAGAGATGCAGAAGTGGCTGTGTCTGTGGCGATCTGCAGCTGTTGAGCTGTAGTCGTTGTCGCCATCCTGCTAAAACTGCATCATCCACAGTGCTCCAGGAAATCTAGATGCTCGAGGAAGTGAGCAGAACGAAAATATACTGCTGGGAATATATGTTTGCGGCCCCAAAGAGGGCGTGACAGGGAGTTTATGCAACTGTCATGCACACGTTGATCAGCCTCACAAAGGAGACCAGAGTCACTTTTTTCACAGCGGATCAAGGAAACGAGAGAGCATGGCGTCATGAATAGAATTCGCTATGATGGCTAAAATTTAGATGCGAGTTTGCACTAAGAAGTTATGTGCCTGGTAATAATGGAAAGAGCGCCCGAGAGCGCCTCGTTTGCGAACTGTCTCAGGAGTGGATGTGCCCCTGAGTTGGGGTAAACAATGGCTTACCTTCAGCTGTTGACAGCTGCCTAGTGCACACTCGGATAGATGCATTTCCCCACTTTGAAGCTGGTTACCGATAGAATTACCAGAGTTTTGAACAAACGAGTGCCGATACCGTTCCAAACACCAACAATCGTCATATCGGCTCATCCACTTCTCCGAGGAATGGAGCAAGGCAGCAACTTGCGGGGCAAGGCTGAGCTTGCGCCTTGCCAATCCAACCCCGCGACAACGCTTCACTCCAGCACGTCCGGTACCAAGCGCAAGCAGCAATCGTCTGCTGTTGGCGACGATACCCCGCACGACAAGATCAGTTCCCCGCCCAAAATCGAATTGACATCCGCACACAGCCAAAACGTCGCGCGCAAGATGGCCGACCATCCCCCCGTCAACGAGCTGCTCTCGGCTCAGAAGTCGTCAGACTCGGGCCTGCAAGTAGCTCTGCACCCGCTCCCGCTCCTCGAGATTTCAGACTACATCACTCGTGGCTACCAGCGGGGCTTCAAGGGCGCTGTCGTCGGTGCGCTTTTGGGCCAGCAGAATGGGCGTGAAATCACGATTGAGCAGAGCTTCACCTTGAAGGCAGAAAAGAGCGACAAGGGCCTCTACGAGCTGGACGAGGCGTGGTTTGTCGCACGCCTCGAGCAGTGTGAGTTTCCCGCCCCAGCGCTATGCGCACAAGCACAGCTTGTTGACAGCGATTCCCTTTCCAGTGAAGCTCGTGCACAAGGCCCCTCAGCAGCTTGAGCTTGTCGGCTGGTACAGCTTGGTACCAAAGACCGGCCCCACACCGCTCCATCTCCCGATTCACAACCAGATCATCGCCCAGAATGAGTCCGCGATTCTCCTTGGCTTCCACGTCGAAGGCGTGCTGCACCCTGTCCCTGGCGACCCCTTACCCCTCACCATCTACGAGAGTAACATGGAGACCAACGACATATCCAGGGAAGAGGCTGGCGGCGAGGACAAGGAGATGAAGGACTCCGAAGGCCCAGCCAAGA
Organism: Immersiella caudata; assembly: GCA_030512335.1. Lineage (NCBI taxonomy): Eukaryota > Fungi > Ascomycota > Sordariomycetes > Sordariales > Lasiosphaeriaceae > Immersiella > Immersiella caudata. Next base: position 3,018,188 of record JAULSU010000004.1, on the reverse strand, counting down.
TGGCGCTCAAGTTCCGCGAGCTTCCTTACACGACCGAGACTGGTGAGGCTGAGATGATTGCCATGCAATTCATACGGGAAGGGGCCGCGAACGCAAGCCTGGACGATGCCGAGCGGCGGATCCTTGAGCAGTTTGACAGAAAAATAGCGGTCGACGATGGAAAGGGTAAACGGCGCGCCGTGACACAAGCTGAGACTGGCAAGGGGAAGGCAATGGATGATCCAACGTCGCCCAAAACAGGGAGCAAGGATAAGGACGCCAACCTCACCAAATCCGAGGCCGAGTACATGTCTGCCCTGCAAACCAAGTACAACGCCATCAGGATGATGAAGTCCCGGGTGGACCTCATCGTTGCCTATTTGCAGAAGCTCCCCCCGGACTTTGTATCTGGCGAGCTCACAACACTCAAAGCAGCTGAAGCTGCCCGTGCATCAAACGGGGCATGCGTCGTCCCATCCAACCGCATTCTACGTCAGATACAAGCGCTTGTTACAAACATCGAGCTCGCTACACCCGCCCACCAAGCGACGCTCGAACGCGAGATTTTGCAGGAGACCAACGACGTCAATCTCATCTCGCTTCTTGCGGATCTAGTCGCAAGCGTGAGCGAGGTCCGGGAGGCTGGGAAGAAGTTTGCAGTTGTCGAAGCTGCCAAGAGCTCAAAGAACAGAGCATTCGACGCCCTCGAACGCGGCGGCAGTGATCTTCACATGGGGTGAACGCACATTTAGCTCTTGGGATATTTCGCATTGGAGCCTGAGGCATAATATCACGTAGACGGTTCTCACAGATGGAAGGGTGGTGGAAGTGTTTCTGCATCCACATGGGGTGTTTTGGCGTTGAAGGGGAGACATTGTGGCTTGGTTTTAGGAGCTCTGTGATGAACAAAAAACTATGAACAGAATTGGTACACCCTAGACCTTGGGCTGGGAATGAGGAAAGAAGGCAGCTACGGAAGGCTTTCGAGCTGTTAAAGTTGATCTGAGCAGATAGACGGCTGGCATTCGAATCCTCGTTATTGTCATTCCTTGATCCAGCATGTGCAGCCGCCGCTACCTAATTTTATGTGAAGACGTTGATTTCTGTTGCTAAATATATTAAGCACTACTAGCTAAGTATATGTGTCTTCGTTTACTGATTGATGGGTGTGTTAAAGGAGGCAAGCAGAAAATGAGAAATAATTCCGACATAAAGAACTGAGCATACCATGTCAACCGACTCCTCAAACCAAAGCCTCTAGCCCACTCCATCCCATGTGTTGACCCGCCAAAGCCACTTCTGCTGGATAGCTATCGAATTGCATAAATCTTCCCTTTTGCCTGTGCACATCTTCGCCTCTTCCCCACTCAGTTCAATGAAACCCCTCAAGGAAAGGGACATTCGAACAAAAGAGGTATTTCCAAACTCTGTCTATAGCCCAACGAATCTCTTGTACCCAATATAAGAACAGCTTCGATCTAAGGAATTTGATTAGCATCAAAGGAAACATACACAATAAAACGCCAAACGAGATAGTAGAAATTATCCGACTCAAACTCCGGGGCCACGTCTCCCTTTATTACCAGGCGCCACTCAAACCACCTCACCCAGTCTATCGCTCTCATAACGTCGTTTCCTGTAGAGAAAGATGAAACACAAAGACATAGACAGACCCTAGACCGAGGCCAGTTTCGGAGGCGACAAAAGGTCAAAGTTTTGTGTTTTTCAGATATAGAGACAAGCAAGATGGGTTTAAGAGCCAGTAATGCCCGACAAGCTCTTGCCCGTATTAGTTCCTTGAGGACTGTCTGTCCACTCAAGCCTCAATAACAACCTTAAGAACAAGGTTTCCGTTGTCGTCTGAGGTGCGACTGGCGAGTTCAAAGGCTCCTTTGGCGTTTTCAAGCCCCTTGAATCGGTGAGTAACCATGTCGTCGAGGCTAGGAAGCGTGAACCCGGCCCCAGTCATGCCTTTCCTCTGGGCACAGAGAAGTCTGATGCCAGTAGCATATGTGTTGGCGTATCGGAAAATACCAAGTATGTCAATCTCTCGGAGATGAGCGACAGACAGCGGCAATGTTTGGATGGGTGTACCCATTCCAACCATAATGACCTTGCCGCCAGGTCGCGTCGCGTACAGTGATGTGTGCATGCAGACCTCTTTGCCAGTGCACTCGAAGGTAACATCAACACCATCGTCCTCGTCATCAGAGAGCGAGGGCATGTCTGGGCTTGAGAGGGCGAGCATGTCTGCTGCAAGTGACTTGGCAAAGTCCAGCGAGGTCTGGAATGGGAGCGTGCTAGCTGGTGTCATCATTCCGTCAAGTGGAGTTGAAGCGCCGGAGCTGAGGCTGCCGCATAGTGACGAGCTGCTTGACGAGCTGTGAAGTGGTCTAGGGACAACATAGCCGTGTGTTGCAAAACCTTTGCTGATGGCGTAGTCGACTCTGCCCTGGTCGACGTCGGCAATTGTGACTGTTGAGCATCCAGACTGTCTGGCCATGGCGGCGGTGAGGAGGCCTACGGTGCCGGCACCGAGGACCAACGCTGTTGAGCCTGGCGTTGGAGTGGCCCTGTTGACGGCGTGGATAGCGACCGAAAGGGGTTCCAGTAGCGCGGCTGCGTCGAATGAGATGTCATCAGGAAGCCTGTGCCGTATCAGTACATTAGTTGATCTACCTGAATGGGTTCGACTGCATTGGAAACATACTTGTGACACCAATTAGCAGGATGATTTATCCTCTCTTGAAGAGTGCCCTGGAAATGGGGAACTGATTTTGCGCTGCTTCTAAACTTCATGCGCTTGCAAAGGTTATAGCGCCCTTTACGGCAGATACCACACTGGCCACACGGGATGCCAACCTCGAGAGCAACACGATCGCCGATGCTGAAGCCTGAGACCTGGGGTCCAATGGCGACTACAGTCCCGGAGGATTCATGACCGAGTGACAGAGGCATGCAAGCACAGAGGTCGCCATTGGCGAACTTCTTGTAGTAGGATACATCAGAACCACATATACCTGTGGTCTTGATGGCGATTTGAAGCTCGCCGATGCTGGGGTCCTCGATGCTCCTCCGTTCCTGTGACAGCCAGATATGTTAGTCAACTGCGTGCCCGAAGGGCTGGGTAATATTCCCGTAGCGAGAGGCGGGTCCAAAAATAACAAGACGGGGACCCTGAATTCGTGTAACCGATCGGTCCGAGATCTGGGGAAGGAGGGGGACAGGGGGAAGGACAAGGAAAAGGGACGAATTTACCAATCGTAGATCACGCGGCCCATGCAAGACAGATGCATTGATGGTTGAAGCTTTTGAGGCAACGGGTAGCTGCATTGGCGCCGGCTCATCAGTAGCGGAGGGCGCCATCTTGATGGGATGCCGGCGAGGACGTGGGATGAGAGTGGGATGAAGGTGTGGGATAGTATGGGCTTGGCCGGGAGTGCGACCAGTTCACACGGCGGGATTGGCTAGCGGCCGTATGGGAGAGGGGCCTGCCGTGGGGTCAGGGTGTCCGGGAGCACGACTGGACGAGCCAGAGACTTCCTCGGGCGTGGCGTGTAGACGTCACGTACGGTGCGGCTCTGCTCGATGCCAGCGTTCGGGCGAGATGTAGGTAGGCGAGTGACGGCTTGGGCGGCTCAGTGGAGAGTGTTGAAGAACTCCTGAAGAAGGGTGGATGACGGGATGCTTGTGTTTCCAATGGCAAGAGAGACTTGGTGATGTGGCAAAGGTTGGCCAAGGGGGGGAGTCAGGATTGAAGAGAGATGTAGCAAACTGGCAGAGCTCATGGGGGATGAGGGCGGCAGCCGGGAAGAACCCCCACATATAAGTATAATACCGACTGTTTCACCGCCATGATATGAATCCCTGACGTGCTGGATGTGACAATCAACGATGGGCGCGGCCCGGGGTTGAGGAACCAGGAGGCCACGGCGGAGGCAAAAAGGGGAATGGCAAGGCGCTGCAAGCGGAGGAGAGCGGCACCTCGGAGACAGCATTGGACTTTGGCCGGGCTCACCAGTAAGACCGCGACTAGTTATCTCTGAGTGTAAAAGAGCGCTAGGGGGCAGCTCGACCCAGGGCAGACAAGAGGGCCCCATAATCTCGGGAAAACGTATGCAAGCAGGTTAGCGACAAGGAAATCTTCGGCAGGATGACCCTTCACCCATGTCCTTTGACGTTTGGCGGCAGCATCGAGACGAGAGCTTCAGCCGGAGCCGGAGACGACCCGCATGTGCCAGGGAGTGCTCCACCACAGACGCCACATCTGCGAGTGTGTAGCCTCTGCGGGCCAGGCAGGTAGCCAGCACAATGTACTGGTCTTGCCGATACCGAGAATCCATGGGGTTCCCACGGGGCGCCCACAGGGCGGCGAACGTAGCAACGCACGGGATGGACGGGAGAGGTACCGCGCGCCATGGGCTATGGGTACCTCCCAAGGCCACCAAAGACGTGCGCGCCAGTGGGGAAGGACGAGCGTTCGCCCAGCAGACTTGATCGCCAACGGGGGGGTCATCCAGGCCAGTCCTGATGCGATCCGGGAGCCCTTGGCGAGGGTCTTTCCTCTCTGGGTTCCATCGAGCCGTGTTGGTGGAGCTTTGGTGGCTGGCAAGCCGCCCCAAGAATTGTGTGCTTTCTGAGGAGAAGACAGCTGCGGGCGTCGGGATCGCGATGCGCTTGGGGTTGGTGCCTGTGTTCCATGCAGCGGCGATGCATGTACTGAGATACCAAACTCGGGAAGAAGGGGGTGGGGTGGGGGAGGGCGGGCCAGAAGTAGGTATGTAGACGGATGTACTGCGGTGACTGTTGGACATACTCATGCCGCTCAGCGCCGTGGATCTGTGTGCATGGTGAATGGCATGGGCACACGGATCCGGGCTGCCTTCAGCCTGTGGATGTGGGAATTTGGAGAGGGGCGTGTAAGGGGGCGTACGTGGGAGGCAGACAAGGTTGGAGCTGTTCTCCATGAACCAGTTTGGAGCTTGGAGAACTTGAAAGACGAATGGAAACCAGGCGGGAGCTTGGGGAAGACACAAGGGGCATGTCGGGGAAATGGTGAGACAGAGGCGAAATCTGAATGGGGCAGCGAGGAGCGCAATATCAGACGGAACCAACCTTTGGCGAGTACCCGCTGCTGGCACAACTCCCGGCTGCTGAGATGGTCCCGGGGATATGACGATATATGCAGCTCCTTGGTCCCGCCGTGACAGATAGAGCTTCCTTCTGTTCTTCTCATGACGCCGCTCTTTCTGCACGGCTTTAGATGGTAACGGCCCACGAAGATGGTGTGCAATGTGCAATGAGCGGCTTCGAGCCCGGCGGCTTCGCGATCGCGGCCGCGAGGAGCATCGAGACTTGGGTGACAGCGGCCCTTTTGACGCCATGGAGGGGAGGGGCGGGTAGGCCAAGCACTGGAGGGCGAGGTTGCAACGGCGACAGGCACAGTGCTAGTCGAACATGGCAATGGGAGGCCGGTACCTCTAGCACCTCTATGGTGAGTGCGTGGGCGAGTGTGCGGGTGCGCGCGCGGTTGTATGTGTGTGTGGAGTCTCCGTTCGCGTCTGGTGGACGCCCAGTGTCGATGACGAGAACAGAAAAAGGTGCGGGCGATGGGATAACCGACATGCGTGCCTATTGGAGGCAGGAACGGAAAGACGCATAGAAGTTCGAAAGGTGCCACATCTCCTCATTTCCATCCTCAAGAGGCTTTTGGCAAGAACGCTCCGCAGTACCCTCCCCAGCTACCCTGCTTACTGTTCCCTAGCCCATGTCGAATTTTTGACCGGGATCAGCTGAAAAAGAAAAATCTGCGATGGTGTCACTGGCTGGAACCTCCACCATCAAGAGCCGCCGTCACGCCTCTTTTCGGCAGCCGTTTGGCAACCTCAACTCTATCTCGACGTCTGCTCCTGGCCTATCTCGCTGTCAATATCCGGCCTGCACTCAACCTTGACTCAATTGGGAGCTCGCCGGCGGTGCAGTGCGGCAGATAGGCTAGGTACTTACAGGAGCAGCCTGAGCCCGAGGGCTGCCAAAGCGCAAAGTGCAAAACGCAAAGCGCAAAGCGCAAAGCGCAACGCGCGACGCGCGACGCTGCATCATCCCATCACTTGCTCTGCCGTCTGCCATCCCTCGTCCCACAGCCCGTCCCACCGTACCACCGTCCCACAACTCACCGCCGAGACCGCTCTACCTGCTTTCCCTGAGCACGACGCCCGTTACAAAGAGCTGACTGCTCCTTCATCTTGCGCCTTGCCCCTCTTCGACGACTGCAGGCCGCAGCCGGAGCTTGTCCTGCTGCCACACGCCTCCCAGGTCGCCTCAGGTCTTTGGACGCAGGTTCTGCTTGCGATGCATGCCGGATGTGTCTCCGCACAGTGAAGCTCCCGGGTGCTACCCCATTGTGGAATCTGCTCACTTCCGTTCCGCCCTGAGCCACAACCAGAATCGTTCACAGCCTTTATCGAAGCAGTCGACTCGACGCCCAACTGACTTTGCCTGGAAGCTTCCCTGCTGCTTTCTCGAGAGAAGAGGCTACTCCATCCTGGGAGTGGATTGGACAGATCCCCGCAACGGCCCCTCAATTGTTAGGGGCCGAAGCCCCATGAACGGTCTCCAAATCTGACCCCACATGTTGTCGAGGCCCCCAGCTTTGGAAAGGGCCGGTTGAGCCTTGGGCGTGCGGCCCGGCACTGGGTGTGGCCGAGAGATCCCCAGCATCTATTGGCGCGCACTTCCTTTGCTGCAACGCTGCCCTCGCTGGCTTCACTGACCCGCAGGCTTGCGGCAGCATTTGCTAGCATCCCGGAATTAGAACATGCTCTCAACCTGCCCTACCTAACCTCAGCGGCACCAAGGATGACGAATTCTTCGGCGGGATGGCTAGCTTCCATAGCCAATCTGTCTCCAAGAACCGGCTCGTGCCAGCCTGGACGTCCAATACCTCCCCACATGCAGTCCTATTTTACCGGCCCTTTAACGAAACCTCTCCACATGGCATGACAGGGGTCTCCGAACGGTTCACAGCACTCCACCTTTTCGCAACAGAAGACGACAGGCCAGCCAGCGAGAGCGACGCAAGCTAGATTTGGCCAGGAACCGCCACGCACACCCGTGCTGAACCGGTTAGAGCGCTCTCCGTCGAACCCACCGAATACCGCCGATTGTTCCACCAGGAATGTTCCACAACCTTTCCGCAAGGCCCGCCACCTCTGTCGTGTGAGATGTGGGATGTGTGATGTTGGGAAGCATCGACCAAGCAGGTACCTGCGGCCCAGACGGTAGCCCGGCCTGTTCTGGGCAGCGTTATCCAGTCGATATCGAGAAGCAGAGCTTATCAACACGACGGCGACGCGACACTCTGGTGGTTATACAACTAGTGCCGACAGTTGATATGGTTCTGATTTCTCGGCACCGAGTCTTGATAACGTTGAGCCTTATCATCCTCTGCCACCAACAACTCATCGGATAGGCCCCTGAGTCGTCCACACTCCTGGTATCGCTCAGTGATTGATCGCTGACGTCTGAGCCACGACGCGCCCAATCAGCGTCGCTCTCCAGGATGTCGGCCTCGATTGGAGAAATTTGGAGTCGAAGCTGTCAATGTCGGATGGCGGCTCATTCTGTGGAACGATTCCAGGATCCGAAGCGGACGTGGTGGGGCCACGAGGGTCGTTCCTGAGCTTGATCCTAGAGCGCCATTGTAATTGCTAGGCAGCTGGAAACGCACAGGTAGCGGGCCTTCCATGCCTGTCGTATTTTTCTTTCGTTTCAAAGGGTATCAGAGGAGTTCGCCTAGTTGGCGCTCCCATGCGGCGTGGTCTCGTCGTCCCTTGGGGAAGTGAGCCCAATGAGGAAATCCGAGCAGAGCCGTGGCGCAACCATTTTGTTGCTCTGTCAAGACTCGAGCTCGTTATCTTTGATACCTTCCTTCAGACCCTAACAGCATGTTGGTCTAAGAGGCTAGTGTTCTCTACGCAGTACTGCCGCCCCAACCTGAGACAGGGCTTGCATTGGATCTTTTTCCTGCAGTATTACGTACCTCGAGACCCCTTCGCGCTGGCAGACCCCCTTGCTCCTAGCACTTAACCATTGTCGCATTGTCACTCAATTCGAGGGCTAGCTCTTGCATGTCGCACAAACCATTCAACTTTGTTGGCCGTGCCGTGTCTGGAGAGCATGTTCGGCGTCCCAGCCAGTTCCCGCTATTTGGAATGGCGCAATCGCATAGCAGTCGAATAGACTCGTGGGAAAGAAACGCTTGCTGAGCGTTCTGACAAGTGTAACGTCCCCCCTGACGGTTTGCAGCTCGTCCAAGTGCATCGGGTTATCTTCCTCCGCGCCGCGTTCTTGGAGCACGCTTTGCAAGGATTCACCGGCGATGCCTTGCCTTATTTCCGGGAACCACTCATTCTCATCTGAGCCTTTTGCCGACCTTCACAACGCCTGTAGCACAAAAAACACTTAGCTTAGTACGCTTGCTTCCAAAAAGCACTTCGCAAGCTCCATGTTTGTTCTCAGCAACCAGTTCTAATAATGTTTCCTATGCAACCGAAACGTCACGCCAGATCAGCATTGAGTGGATGCCTGGAATTGCACCATTCAATCGAGGCGGTCAGCGCTCTGATATCTAAGTGGACTTCGCACACCGAGTCGAAACATCCGAACCAGCAATTCAAGGTGAGGGGTTCCATGACCGCAAACAGGGGCCGCTCTTCCACTGCCCACCAAACATTGGGTATTGCACACCCTAGCTCCAACTCCCCATCTGGAGGTTCTCCGGGGCAGCAAGGCGTGCATCCCTGGGCTGCCACGCCCCCAGAGGACGCAGGTTGAGTGCCCCCCGCAGCCGCGCGCCGGGATAGCGGATCCTCGCGATGCTCACACTCAGCCGAGGCTCGGAAATACTTCTTGATTCTGCACTTGCTCATCTACCGACCCTTGACGCCATACGGCTTCACCGCGGATGTGCTCATTCAATAAAGGCGGTGAGATAGCAGGGAGCTATGGCTGCCGAACATTGAAACGCACAATGCAGCTCAGCTTCGGCAGGAAGCAGGCAGACCCATGCGCGCGGGCCGCGGCACCAGAGCTTGATGTCAAGGCGGAGCGGGGACCGCACAGCTCCAACGGACAGGAACGGTATTGAGCACCGGCACCGGCACCGGGCTCCCGAATCTCGGCTCTAGCTTTGCGAGCGAGGCAGGTTGACGGATGCAACTCCTTCGCCTCGTTCCTCCCTCCCAATCATCCTACCCTCCCACGTAACTAACCCCCGGGTCTCAAGCCGTGTTTAGATGGGGGTCATACATCAATAGTAGGTACCGGCGTTCTGCCAAAATGTGAGAGATGATGGACATCAACAGGGCTGTAAGGGGTCCGTGTGGGAGGAACGGAGCAAAGCTCCTAGGCATGGCGGGCGAAAACTGCATGTCGTCATTCTCATCATTCTATGGTACCCAAATAAACAGCGGCAACGGCGGAATCCGCAGTGCAGAAAAACAATCGAATTTAGTACCCCTTTGACGCAAACCTAACGCTTCCTCCTTGGTCATACAATGCGGCAGACAGTGGAGCGGATGCAAAAACGGCAAGTAAATATGGTAAATCCAGGGACTTGACTGCGGTCTGATGGGCAAGCACTCTAGCGCTGATACGTAATATCTCCCTCCCCCTCTCCCAACGGCCAAGCCTGAGTTACTAGAATGTGCTGGTCGCCAGTCGGCTCGCCGCGTTTCTGGCGTCAACACGGTCTTCATCGTCCTCTTCTGTGAGACCAGGCAGGACACTGGCTCTCGCGCCGCTGAGCGCCCTCGTGCGGCCGCCCTGTTCCCTGTCATCACCTTCTGCGTCATCATCACCGCCCAGGCCGCCGACTAAGCTTCCAGACACGCTGCGGCTCATCGTATCAGTGCGACGGGGTACTCCGCTCCAGGCGTCGCCCTTGGGGCCCTGGGAAGTGGCGGCGCTGGCGCGCCGTATGGTGGGATGGTTCTCGCGACCGAGGCGGCTAAGCCCGCCGCTAGAATCGATGGCGCGAATGTCAGGACGGACACTCTCCAACAGAGCTAGGGTGCGACGCTCCGCTTCAATCTCCCGGATCACGTACTCGCGCACGCTGAGCCTCAGGTCCGCGGCAGTGCGCGCAAACCACTTGCGGCGCTCGTGAACGAGGTTGTAGGTTACACGCGCGGTTTTGTCATACAAGCTCTTCTCGGTGTCCCGTGCCTCGGCGAGGCTGGCAATGGCCTCGTCCACCTTCTCCCGGCGGACGTGTGATTGTGCTTTGAGTCGGTCAGCGGCGTTGAGTTTCGTCCGCGTGCTTTCCTGCGCCTGCAGAAACTCGCGGATCAGGATCTGACGGTTCGTCAAAGTCTCCTTCACGATGAAAGCGTCCTGCGAGTGATACTGGAAGGGATCCCCAATGGTAGTCGCCTCGGCAGTTGCTTGCGCGGCATGGCAATCACCGACCATCTGGATGACCTTTCCGAGCTTACGATACGCATTGGCCAGCCCTTGGTGTAACTCCTGAACGTGCATGGCCCCAAGCTTCACGCCGAAATCGGCCTCAGCAAGACCGAGCCCTACCAGCCGTCAGTGTTTTGTGAGTGAATACTATGACACATGCTCAACATACCTCTTCGCGATTTGACGAGCCTGTCAACCTTGTGCCCGGCATCCATTGCGCCGAGGTAAAAGAGTTTGACAATAGGGCGTGCATCCTGCAGTTCCGGTGTGTCATCGGGGGGCGGCGCGAACTGTTTGAGGATTTTGCGCCGCACTCCGGTCGCTGGCTGCTTCTTCTTTACCACAGGGCTGTAGCCGAAGTCGCTCTCGACAAACAACTGCATTTCCTCGTCTCTAATGAGAACGTTACTCGCACAAACATAATTGAGCCACCGTTGCATCAAGGCCTTGACCCGGGCCTCGTCCTCCTCCGTCCCCGCACCAGCCGAGGTCAGTGCTGGTGGGATAGCCGGAACAATCGCCTCAGGGTTCGCCGAGATCAAGTGCTCCGCAAGTTTGATGAATTCCGAATGCAGACGTCGTACATCGCGGTATTGAGTGGTCCTGTATCTGGGCAGGTTCGTCTGTAGCTATTCGTTAGCCAAAATGCCGACGGTGAGAATTAGAGCTCGTTGGCGTCTTCATACGTGAACGTCGAACCTCAAGATTGGGTCCTTGCGCCCAGTGCGCTCAAGGCCGGTGATCTTCGCTTGCAGTTTATATTGAGGCTGAGGCCTCCGAGTCTGCTGTTGAGGATGTTGCCCTTGCTGTTGCTGCTGTTGTGCCTGCTGTTGGGCGAAGTCGCGCGATGGTTCTCCCTGCGGCGCTGGGGGCAGCGGCCCTTGATCCCCAGCACCAAAGCCCCGGTTTTCCTGGCCTTGTGGCTGGCTGTGCGCGGCTTCCTCCGACCGAAACCCCTCTTCCGGCAGAGACTCGGCGGCTGAAACAGTACTCGCGGTATCCGGGCGCCGAAAATCGGAATCCGTTGCGCCGAAACCGCCGTCGTCGGTGAGGGCATCCTGCGGGTTCTGCTCCGGATACTGGAATGGCGAGGCTGGGGGCTCGCCAGTGATGGCGCCGAAGGTGGTCCGGTTGTGCCTCGGCGACGATCCCGGGGAGTTCCCCCAAGGCGAGACCTCGGCGGGGTGTTCTGCGTCGTGTATTGATGCGCTGTAGTCCATGGTGTGGCCTGGTGAGCGATCACTCGGAGAGCCGCGTGTTCTGGTGGGTCAGCGAGCCGCGCGGAATCGTATTCGTCCTGCGTTCGATCGAAGCCAGTTATCGCGCTGACAATTGACCGGGCGTCCTGCAATGGAAATTGTCGGGGACGAGTCGCCAAAGCAGCCGTTGGATCAATGGCGCAAGTGAGGTGGTGGAGGTTGGAGGGTTCCGCCGCTATCCGGGTCCCCTGTTCCGCATCACCAATCGTGGCTTCCCTTGAAGACATGGTGGGCGAGAGCTGGCGCCACAGCCGTCTGCCCCACCTACCAGCCTGATAAGGTGGCGCACGTGCCACAAATTTATCAGGGCGTGTGGCGCGAGCTGAGCTTTCGTCAGTTGTTGGTCAGTGGACAGTTCTGTCCCAGGTCGACAGCTGCAGCACCGAAGGGGGAGTGGAAAATATGTTTGCTTTTGTTCTGCTCACTTGACTGTCTCCCAGCACACGAGAAAGAAAGGAATCCCCGGTTCCCGATTTTGCCGATGTTTACACGCTCGTTCCCTTAATTAAACTTATCTAAGAGCTAGAGGCAAAGACGGGAGTGGGAAGGAGCTCAAGATGATGCTCGCATCTGTGCCTTCTCGAGGATGTCACTACGGGTCTCATCGCCTTCGCGCTTTGCTGGGCTCGGAAAGCTCCCGGTTTTCTCGTCGCAGCCAAGTGGTGCCACGCCATGTGTCGATCCGATTTGTGCACGGGGACCAGCTGCCTCATGACACGAGTACAGAAAGTATTCGCAATATTGGCATCATTGCCCATGTTGACGCTGTGCGTTTCACCCTCACTCTCAACATTGGCGCAGCACTAACCCCTCCAAGGGTAAAACAACAACAACAGAGCGAATGCTGTATCACAGCGGGTTTATCCGACATCTCGGAAGTACGACTCCACAACCTCACGCTGTTTACCGAGTCCTCTGAACTGACGCCAACAGCGTAGATGTTGACCATGGCAACACTACTACTGACTTCCTTCCAATGGAAAGGGAGCGCGGTATTACCATTCAATCTGCCGCCATCACCTTCAATTGGCCCCCAAGGACCATGTGCTCGCCTGGCCAGGAACCCAAGATTATCAACCTCATAGATACCCCTGGTCATCAGGACTTTCGCTACGAGGTTGACCGTTGCTTGCCGGTCCTCGACGGCGCCGTATGCATTCTCGATTCTGTGAAGGGGGTTGAGACCCACACGGAGCGAGTCTGGCAGTCAGCGCAGCTATCGCGGATCCCGAGACTGGTTTATGTCAACAAATTGGACCGTGACGGTGCATCATTCAAGAGGTCGGTGTTGGAAGTGGCGGCCCGGCTTCGAACACTACCCCTCTTATGCCAGATCCCTTGGTGGAACAAGGACGAATTCGTTGGCGTCGTCGATGTCGTCAATGAAGTTGGGATGAGGTTCTCCAGCACAGGTGCGCTTAGCCTTGTCAGTGCTGCAACACTAGCGAAGGAAAACCCAGCGTTACGGGCCGAGATGGACAAGGCGCGCCAGAGTCTCGTGGAGACGCTTTCCGAGCACGACGACATCATCATGGAAGAATTCCTGGAGCATGAGAAGGATGTGTCCTCGGACTCGATCAAGAAGGCCATTCGACGTCTGATCATGGACGGCGACGCACGCTTCGCTCCCGTTTTTACCGGGTCTAGCTTTCGAAATATTGGCGTTCAGCCGCTATTGGATGGCGTCGTCGACTATCTCCCAAATCCTTCCGATCGACCGGAGCTCGAGGTTGTGACAGGGTCCAAGACACTCACGCTGTCTAAACTTTTCGAGCAGTCTTCTGGGAAAAAAAAGCATCACCCCCACCAGCCACCCATTGTGTCTCTTGCCCACGTCTTCAAGGTAGTGGATGATCCCAGGAAGGGCATTCTGAGTTTCGCACGAGTCTATCACGGCACGCTCGGCCGAAACAGTCAGATATGGAACAGTCACATTCACGGGTACGAAAAGGCGATGAATATTCTGCACGTATCTGCAAACGATTACCAAGAGATTCAGCACCTGGCCACTGGTCAGATTGGTGCCTTGACTAGCCTGAAATCTGCCCGAACTGGTGACACGCTCATCACGTTCCCAGGCCATCCGGGCCAAAGCGCCCCAGAAACCTTCAGGAATGTTCGTATCAAGGCCCTCGAGACACCACCCGCAGTTGCTTTCATTGCCATCGAGCCGTACACGAAGACCTCTAGCGAGAAGCTTGAAGACGCGTTGAAGAGATTGACCCGAGAGGATCCCAGCATCAGATGGTCCAAGGACGAAAAGTCGCAGCAACTTATTGTTTCAGGCATGGGCCTTCTTCATCTCGAAGTCACCAAGGACAGGCTGATGACACACTACAAGATTGACAAGGACTCTGCCATTTGGGGAGACATCGAAGTCGAATATTCGGAGTGTCTACTTGCGCCTACGAAGCCTCACCGCAACGTGTTCGACCGCACGCTTCAAGACCGAAACGGAAAAGCCGCATGCACTGTACAGCTGGACCCACTTGAGGCTCACCACCATGAGACTATGCTGGAGTCAAGCATTGAGCGCGATGGCAACATTATTCACATCTGCATTCCCCTGCCAGAAGACAGCGACTGGGAGAGGTTGCCGTTTAATCCCGAGCTCGTACGCCAGCAGCTTCTTAACGGAGCGATCGCCGGCCTTGCTCGAGGGCCTCGAAGAAATGCGCCCGTTCGCAAATGCCACGTAGATATCAAGTTTGACCCTGCACTTGATTTTTTTGGCGCCGCCTCGACAGGCGGACATATCACCAACTCTGCCCTTCACGCGGTCAGGGGCGCGCTCAAGGAAGCTCACGCAGACAGCAAGATCGGAATTCTGGAGCCCTTCTCCATCTTCCAGATATCCTGTCCCGAGGAAGCTAGCAACGCTATTCAGCACGATATAGTCGCCGTCCGCGGCGGTCAAGTCAACGAGGTCATTCAGCCGGATTCAGGGTTATCAAGCGAAGGCGGAATCGATACCTCCAAACTATATGTCCCACCAGATCCATACGATTCGATCCAGTCTCTCCGAGGTCCAAAGAAGAGCGTTGTCAGGATGCTTCAGATCATGGGCAAGGCACCATTAAAAGAGATGATGAAATACGACAGCCAGTTGCGAAGCATGACAGGCGGTCGTCACTCATTGCAGCTGGATCCGGGGCCTTTCGAGCTGGTAACTGGACCGAGAGAGAAGGCTCTCGAAAAAGGGAACTTCTGATCCAGGCACGGAGAGGAGAGGTTGCCAAGGTGGCCTCGGCGCCTAGCCACTGTATTATCATCAACGTGTACTGTATTGACCCAATACTAACAGAGGCATCTTCGGGCCCCTGACAAACATTGCCGTTGCGTGATGCCCTTCCGCCTCATTTCGCCTCCCACAGCCTCTAGGCCCACCTTCCTGTTCCGATTGACGCTTCTTCTTTAGGACAAGGCCGATTGCTACATGACACCCATCTCGTACCACGGTTGAACCAGTCGTCCCAGATCTGCACGAGATGTGCAAGACGAGTCCACGTGGACTCGAGGAGGGGCCGGAAGAGGCTCCTGCGCCGTCTTGTTGGATGGGAATCTCAACAGTTTTTCGCCACCATCCGAGCCGAGCAACGATCCGACAGCGGTCTGGGGCTGCGATTGCGGTTGCAGCTACGGCGAGGTCTGCCGCCGGGCCGCTTCAACCAAAACGCGATGGACTGTGGTATTCCATTATTGCCAGGTCCTCGATAAATGGATACATGCTCGTCTCGCCTTCATCCCGGGTCCAGACCGGCCATCGGAATGAGGGTGGGGAGGGTAAAGGTAGTTGTGTAGCATGACACGGCCCCGTTCAGAACACTTCGTTGGGTTCACGCCCAGCTTGGCTGTGTACCTCCAAGTACCCCTTTTGTTCTGTCCTCTGAACATCTCGCCTTTTGGGTATCCCGCCAGTGAGTGGGCTACCGCGGATAGGGTAGCCGAGGTTGTATTCCGGCAGCCATCAGGCGAGTAGCCTGTACTCGAATCCCTGCGTAGAAGGCACAAAGAAGTTTTCTTTCTCAAGATTCCCTGGAGCTTTCCCCTGTTTGATGTTCGCCTGGCTGGGTGGGCAGACTCAGGCTGTTCAGCAGACAGTCATTTTTCCGTGTGACCCCCACCGAACCAGACGAACGTTGCGTGTTTCGCATTAAAAATGGGCCGGTTGCCAAACCATGCTGTGAGCGCACCATGCGGCAGTTGGGATTCCCGCGTGGGGGTCCACGAACGGGAATACCGCAAAGATGGGGGTCAAGGCCAGGTTTTCAATGCGACTGTAGGTAAGTGTAGTGGAAGGATGGACCCTTTTCTGGAGAAAAGGGGTCTGACCACAGCGTCATAGCACCGCAACATGACTAGGACACTAAGCTGAAAACGTTGGGGTTAAATCAGTAAGATAATGACACGGCCGTGCTATTACTCTACTTTCCCTCATCTCTCGCCGTCCTTTTTCCACATGCCCGAGAAGAAAGGCGGAACTGGGGAAGCCGCGCTCGGATTTTGCTGTGCGCTGCTGTTGCAGATGCTCATCGAACATGACCTGCGGATCGACCATAAACTAGTGTTTGGCTCGTCGCTCTGTGGCCCGAATACAGGAATGATGAGCTCGATTTGACGGGTAGCCGAGGGCGGCTAAGCTGGAGAGCAAGCTGGTGATGGCGATGAGGTGATTTATTGGTGACGCGGCTTTCGGGTGAGGAGGGAGGATAATCTCGATGGGAGAAGTGGCGACAGCCTCGAATGCTTGCTCGGAGTTTTAGGCTGGTCGTATCAGCTCAAGCAACAGAGATAAGGCTGTGCGTGTGTAACTGAATTATGTAGCTGAACCCTGTGTAACAATAGTGATGACAATTGCTAGTAAGCCAGAGATGGAAATACCGTGGTCCGCGGGGATACGGGGCGCATTATCGGGATCTGAAGATTTGAGACTATTCTTTGGCGAGGTACCACAATAAAATAATGAAAATGGCCAGTCACAATACACCTTGAAGCCTTCTCGTCTGTCCGTCTTAGCCAGTCTTCGAGTGCAAAACCTAACAATATCGGTTTGCGTATTATGTTTCGATCGCCCTGGCAACGGTTAACGGCGAGTCAAAAGGGGCTGGTAGCATCGAAACGTCAACACTTTAATTGAGCACACAGGTGAGCTAGTAGCCTCCCAAACATGTGGCCGAGGGTTTTCCACGTAAGGCGAGAAACCAGCTTGGCGGCGGTGGAAAAACTAGGTGTAAGAAATCAAAAAAGCCATGTTCCAAGCACTTCAACGGCAGATAGCTGCAGTGCTCCCCAACTCCGGGGCACCCCGGGACGACTGGTGGATTCGACGGCAAAATATGTGGACACGGAGCGGCACCCGGGCTTGGCCGCCGCTGAGGACCCACGATGGCGGTTTTGAACGCCGATAACCGAGTGGTGGGGATCACAATGACGCAGTTGTTTCGATTATTCTTTCCAGATTGTGTGGGATTGAGGGAAAACCCGTGCCTATTTTGCGTGCTCTCGCGACATCGCAAAGGAAGGAAAAAAGATCTACGGTTACACCCAGCTTGACCGCATCCGTTGGCTAAGAGACGTCGGTATCTCAAGGCACAGCTTCCATGCTGCATCCTCTGCAGGATACCATTTTTGGTGAAGCCCGCTCAGAAAGAGCAAATCCACTGAATTACGCACGCCGAGAATTTTCACAAGCAAGAAAGGAAGCTAGAAGGACCCGCAGCTAGTGAGGCAAGAAAACCTCCGCCTCCAACAGTCGCTCCTGCCCCCTTCCAAACGGTCCCCACCACCCCTACTGAGCATCTCAAGCCTGTCTCCTGCCCTGGCTCAGAGCCAAAAATTCTATCACAGCGGACTACCAGCGCCCGGCGAACATCGTAAATCGCTGCCATTGGGGATCACCGCTCCCCTCGCCAATGCGCTTCGTCGCCGAATTCTTCTCGCTCCTCCTTAAACAAATCCATTGAGAGTGGACACTCCCCAAGACCGCGTCCACCTCGCACCCTACAGAATTCCTTCAACGCCTAGGTAACAACCTGATAACTCATCTATGTCGTCCTCAGCAGTCGACCATGGGGTGGATGGTGCTCGTGACCCGTCCGTCTCGTCCTTTAGATCCGGAAAGGATGGTGCGCCGCTGGCCAAGTACAGCACCCCTCCCAATAACTTCGAGAAGGGTTCTCCTCCAGAGAAGGGTACACCCATCACCTCGCGCGAATCCCCCTTCGTTGCGGGGGATCAGACCCATCGGAAGCTAAAATCGCGCCACATCCAGTTGATCGGTACGCACCCCCGAGTAAACAAGCTTTGCCCCTGAGCCCAGAACGCCAAGTACTGATGTGCAGCCTAGGCATCGGAGGAACCATTGGCACAGCACTCTATGTTCAGATTGGAAGAGGCCTGATGAATGGCGGACCAGCGAGTCTGTTCATGGCTTTCACGATATGGTACGCGCCAAAACCACGCACTCTCTCATTCTCAGGATAAACACTGGCTGACACCCGCCCGAAAGGTGCACCTTCATTCTTGCTGTCACCCTATGCATGGCAGAAATGGTGACATATCTTCCCATCTCGTCGCCGTTCATCCGCTTTGCTGGTCGCTACGTGGATGATGCTATGGGTTTCGCTGCAGGCTGGAACTTCTTCGTCTTCGAGGCTGCCATGGTCCCGTTTGAAATCACGGCTTGCAATGTCATCATACACTACTGGACCGATATCATACCGACGGCTGCGATGATCGTCATCATCATGGGTCTTTACGGGTACGTTCACTCTCGAGGGGCTTTGGCAACCCTAGGGAAGCTAACTGAAAAGCCAGTCTCATCAACCTGCTTGCCGTGAAATGGTATGGAGAGGCGGAATTCTGGTCCGCACTGGGCAAGATGCTGCTCATCGTCGGCCTCCTGATTTTTACCTTTATCGTCATGCTCGGTGGCAATCCACTTCATGATCGTTTCGGTTTCCGGTACTGGAGCGAGCCTGGCGCATTCGCGACGCTCTACCACGATGGCGCGCTCGGCCGCTTCCTTGGCTTTCTCCAGTGTCTTATCCTGGCCTCCTTCACTATTGCTGGACCTGACTACGTCAGCATGGCAGCTGGCGAGGCCGAGAATCCGCGTGTGATTATGCCACGGGCCTTCAACGCCGTTTTCTATCGTCGTAAGTCGATATTGGAGCGAGTTTCCTCCCTTTCTGTCTCTTTTTCCATTGCCTCCGGAACAGAACTCTCTCTCGATCCCCGAGGCGGGGTGGGGTTTCCCAACAAAGACATAATGAGCTGATGTTTGCCACAGTGACAACCTTCTTTGTGCTCGGGTCACTAGCGGTAGGAATTTTGGTGCCGTATGATGATGCGGAAATGATGGCCGCCTTCAGTGCTGGCAAACCTGGCGCCGCTGCCAGTCCTTATGTTGTCGCCATGAACCGTCTTCAGATCCGCATCTTGCCCGACATCGTCAACGCCATGGTTCTGACGGCCGCATTTTCCGCCGGCAACAGCTACGTCTACTGCGCCTCCCGCTCCCTATTCGGGCTGGCACTCGAGGGTAAGGCGCCCCGTATCTTCACACGATGCAATCGCCTCGGTGTACCATACAATGCAGTGCTCCTAGTCTTGGCTATCGCTTTGTTAAGCCTCCTTCAAGTGTCCAACAACGCTGCTATAGTGTTGCAGTGGTTTGTCAACCTTGTAACGGCCTCACAGCTCATCAATTTCAGCGCCATCTGCGTCACCTACCTCCGATGGTACAGCGCTCTGCGTGCCCAGGGCATCAACCGGGATGACTTGCCGTACAGAGCTATGTGTCAGCCATATGCCGCATGGTATGGCTTGACCGGTTGCTTCATCATGACATTTGTTGGCGGTTACACTGTCTTTCTGCCAGGTAACTGGAATGTCCCAACCTTTTTATTCTCGTAAGACAGGCCCTTTCTGAGTTGCTAGCTAATATGAACTGACCCTAACCTACCAACCCAGGTACACGATGATATTTGTCTGTCCGATTCTCTTTCTGGGCTACAAGATCGTTATGCGAACACACTTCCGCAAGGCAGCGACAATAGACCTGTACGAAAACCTTGACGAGATTGAAGAGTACCAAAGAAACTTTGTTCCTACCAAACCATCGTAAGTCGTCATCCAATTCTGCACAGCTATCCTGAACAAATCTGCTGACGTTACTATCAAATGGCAGAAATGCCTTTGAGCGTTTCTTGGATTGGCTTTTTGGTTAGATTCGAGGCGAAACACGCCCGCAAACAGATGGATACCCTAGTATGGAACGCAATCGATATCCCTAACGACCATTTCTCAGACACAGCATTGGCGTCGCCATGCAACTCAGTTTCTCCAAATATACATGCTCAGAGAGACGTGCACAAATATTCTAATTCACACCCTTGGCTCAGGTCCTTGGACTCCTGAGAAACCCAACAACACCACCGCAGTACCCTACAAGCCCATCTAGTCTTTCCTTCTCCTTCTTTTGATGCTCTCGCCATGTGGCCAAATCCTTCAGCAACGACTCGTTCTCCATGATCAAGTCAAAATGTAACCGCAAAAACACCGTCATCCACGCCTGCGTCAGCTCATAGTCCCGCCTCGCCAGGAGCCGGCTGGTCAGCGCCCGGATAAAATGCAGAAGCTCATTGGCCTCCTCGTCGTCCCCCTCGCCCATGGACAAGGAGCGAAGCTCGAGGTCGGCCGTGGATGGGGATAGTGATTTCAAGTGTTCGATGAAGCTCGTATCTATAGCGAAGAAAACTCCACGTCAGCAACCAGAATATGCCAGCGGTCAGAAAAGGGGAAAGTGGGTCTTACAATCACCTGTAGGCGCGCCCGACAGCAACTTCGACGTAAACAGCTGCTCTGCCCTTGTCTGATCCAGTTTTGTGATTCTAGACGCGCCCGTTTCCTTAGCCGCGGCTTTGGCATCTGGTGCGTCGAGAAGATCACGACCTAAAGGATTCGTCCCTACGGAGGGCAGGAAAAAGGGGGCTTTCTCCGGCGCCTTGGGCGGTTCCTTCGGCTTATTGCGCTGCTTGATGAGATCGATGTGAAGGAGGGTTTGCCATTTGCTCTTGGGCACCATGGAGAGAGTCATCATATCTTTGCTGAGCTGGTCGACGACGGGGGCGGAGACGGCGTCGTCGCCGTCGTCGTCGGGTGCATCCTCCTCGAAGGCGGCTTCGAGGATCCCTTCACCGCCTTCGCCTGAGGTGGTGGGGGCGGATATGGTGCCGATTTCCTTCTCGGAGATCTGGCGGGTGGGGACGTGCTTGAAGAGGGTGCGGTTTGTCCATATGTGGACGCCTAGTTCGCCTTCACTGGCTCCGGCAAGGTATTCGCCGGTGAGAGAGAAGGCGAGGGCGGTGCAGGGCCGTTCAAGCTTGAAAGCATCAATCAGGTGGCTGGTGGGCAGGTCCCATACACGGACGATGGCGTCTTGGGCGGCGGCGACGATCCAGCGACCGTCGTTGGAGAAGCAAAAGTCGTTAATGTCGCCGCGGCAGCCCCAGAGTTCACGGATTGTCTGCCGGGTCTCGACGTCAACGACTCGGATGGAAGAATCGTCGCACGAGAAGGCGATCAAGTCGTTCCCAGGGTGGTAGCGGCAGCCGGTAATTTTTGTCATGGGCGCCCAGTCGATTTGGTCGACCAAGCTACCGGTGGCGAGATCCCAGAACTTGATCTTTCCATCCAGAGAGCAAGAGGTGACGGTTCGGTTAAGAGGGTCGATGACGATGCCAGTGACGGCAGCTGTGTGTCTCCCTGTTCCAGGAGTGAAGGATATCCTGCCATGGGACTGAAGTTGATTCACCTTGTCCAGAGCCTTCAACTGCTGCATTTTGACCTGGCGCAACTGCGCAGGGGTAAGTTTGGAGGGAAACCTTTGTCGATGCCGTCCAGACTGTAAGTTGTACATATCAACGCTGCCCCCAACTGATCCGACCAATGCGAAGGTGCCACACTGGCTGATGGCGACAGTAGACACATGCTCGCCGTCGCCGGTTTTGAATGCCCATCGTCCAGCCTTCTTTCTCCCCCAGAACCACGTGCGGGCGCAAGCGTCATCTTTATGCGCTGTAACAACACTCTCCCAACCCGTTGTCCCACTCAACTCGGCGTTGGAAGGCCTGGCTTTGTCGTTACCCTTGTCCCAGACAGGCTGCTTACCAGGCATCGCGCCCATGCCTCCGTCGCGATTCAGAGACGATGCAATGCATGTAATTTCGGGGGCTTTGAGATCTTCTAGTGTCGTGCTCGGCCCGCGCCCACCTAGCGAGCCACCGGCTAGGATTCCCATCTTGGACGCCTTCTTTCGTATGTTGCCCTGGCTCAACTCCGTGCTTTGCCCGTCCCGACGCAAACTCCAACCCCATAGACTACGGTCTTTGCCAGCACTGAGGAGCCACTTGTTCCCACACTCGGCACCGTCGAAATCGGAGGGCAGGAACTGCAGACGACTCACCGGGGCCGCATGGCCGCTGCGCATGTGCAAGGTGCGCGGGACTGGAGAATAGGGGGTCTCGTCAAAGATCCAGGATTTGAGCGAGTTGTCGAGACCGCTCGTTAGGATTACAGGTTGCCCTGCGAGAAATTCAGCCCTGCTGATACCACCGCGGACCGTGGGGTCCGTTCGAGATGGTGGGTTGTGTGCGCTTCGCAAAATTCCCATTATCCTTCCGCCTTTGTTAAGATCCCAGAACGTGACATCCCCTCCAAGGTTGGTGGCGGTCGCCATTACACCGTCCTTCCTCCCGTCCTGCCCGGCTCCCTGCCCATCACTTCGGAACGAGATGCTTGTAACCGGTACCTCCTCGGTGCCGGCATGGAGACGCAATGCTGGTTTATCGGTAAGCACATTCTGGATAACTAGGGGCCCCGCGGAGTACGCAATGGCCAGAAGCGACAATGCCGGGGTTGGCTCCATGCAGGTGACGGCTCCGCAGCCAGGTGTTGGTGGGAGAATAGTATATATCAACTTTCCTGTGCTGACATTCCAGATCTCAACCCACCCATCCGCGCGGCCGACAAAGACCTTGTTGAGATAGGTCGGCATGTTGCAGACACCACCAGTCAGCTCGTTGTCGCCTTTCTTGGCAGCAGTCGAGAATATGGTGGTATAGTGCTCCAGAGTTTGCGACTTCCACACCTCCACCCTCGTCAAGGCGCATGCCACAATCCAGGAGCCAAACACGAGAATTTGGCGGACGGGCTCGTCCAAATCGGCGGGCATCTCAAGCTCGGCAACCTTCTTTCCACGCTGGAAGGCCCAAAGGCCTTGGGGTTCGCCATGGCGCGCATCGCCCCAGGCGGCGAAGACCTTCTCTTTCCAAGCAAATGTGGCGGTGATATCGGCGGGGGTCTGTGGACGTGTCACGAAAACAAGGTTGAGGCCGCGCTTGAGGTCGTAGGTCTGTAGGGATCGGCCGACTGAGGTCGTGATTTGGAACGTTGTTTTGCCGAGGGGAATCGACGCGAAGGGGACGCCCGTCGGAGATACTAAACCGACAGTCTACAGCAAGAAGAGGAGTGTCAGCAGGCGCCTTGAGCGAGGTTCTTACCTCGGCCGACGGCATCGAGTTTCTACATACGCGAAAGGGTGCGAAGATGGCAGAGCCCCTGCTTGCGGTCCGCGAGGGTTTTGCGGCGCCATCGAGCTTCAGTCGCTTTATTGATGGGTGCTCAGGGTCGGAATGAGGCATCTTGTGAGGCTGTAAGCTTCAAAGAAGCTCTCGACACGCCAAACTCGTTCATGCAGCTTGTAATGTCTTACGATCGTGAATTGGATTCTCGATCCCAAATTTTTTGATAGTCTCGCTGGGTCCAGATTTTTTTTTTCAGCCACACAGGTTGGGGTAGCCCCCACCCCGGCCGACCCGCATCTGCGGCGTCAAGCCCCTCGCACAAAACCGATATCCGGCCCATGTGCCGACCCCTCGGCCGTCCAACAACGGAGCCGCTTCCGCGCTAAATTCCTTCTTGACCGCCATGTTGCACGACGACACTGGGTGACCGGGTACTTGCGTCGCGAGCTCCCAATCTGCCTATCAAGATCCTAGCACATCAGAGCGGGAAAGAGGTCACGCGACCACCCGAGCGAGCTGCATGGTTTCTTGCCTCCTGGTCTAGAACCCAATGCATCAGCGTTTGGTGAACACCCGAATGGTGTTAAAAACATGAAGCATCGGGAGACTCGCAGAAATTGATAACAGATGAAATACGCCGACCTCGTTGGCATGGATGCCCCGCCGACGTGGCTGACATACCCCTCACTGACACCCCTGTCTAACCCTCCAGGAATGAACAGCGTCATCCTGCTTCTTTTTGAGCCCCTCCACCACTAAGAAACACCGAGAGCTCTAAGGTCAAAGACCCCTGCAATTCCGACCAGAGGAGTGTCTCCTGGCTCCCTTCGTCATCTCCAAAGTTATCGCCTGGTTGGAGCAAAAACGTCTGCCGTGGGAAAGTGTGACCAGACCATCAGGTTTTAGCCCTGACTCCTTGATTGCCCCAGCGAGCCAATCCGACCCTTAGTCGATGGACGACGTTGGTAGTGTCCGCGTTTCTGTTCTACCACAAAGAACCGCAAGGATTTGCATGTGGACTTCAGACTGCAGATTTGCGGAATTCGCCTGGTCTAGAAAGCTGTCCAACTCGTGCTAGGGACCTTAGACCCCGACAAGGACGGGTGACAAGAGCAGCCTGGAGGAGCATCTGCAGTGGAGGGGCCGCTTTCCTGGCCTTGGTCTGGCTAGGATGTGGTCGGGGTGATTGTAAATTTGCACGACTTCGGGTTGCCACCACTCACCCATTCCCTCCCTCCCTCTTTCGACCACCCATTGTCGTCCCGTTTGTAAACAATCCGCATCCAACAGCAGTGTACCACGGCATAGGAATTCAGGGCTAGGACCTCGTTCGCGCCTGTTGCCCAACATGGCGTCCAGCTCTGGTGGCTCCAACTCTAACCATTCGGGAGCGCCTTTACCTACCGAAGGTGGCTCCTCCCAGACCAACGCTCCACGGTCGAAGCCTCCGCAGCATACCGAGTCGACTTCGCACGGTTTTCCTTCGTCTGCTGCGGCTGCCGTCGCTACAAAGGGTCGCCACGCCGAACCCAACACCACCGAGGCGCACGCCGAACCTGCAAGCCTATCGATGCCACCGCCGCTCTCCACCGCTCCTCAAGGCTCATCTTCCACGTCCCTACAAAACCTAAAGAACCTGCGCCAAGAGTATTTAAGCTCTGAGGCTGCTGGACATGACGAATCTGCCTCTGCGTCAGTTCTAACGGACCACGGTGGTGTCCTCTCCACCTCCCCCCGAGACTTCGCCATCGACCCTCGGCTTTCCGCCGCGACAACCGAGTCGGGCGACTTCGAAACGCCGCGCCTGCAGCCAGGCGCAAACAGAAGCAGCGAACCGGCTGCCCAGGAAAGCTACCTCCCAGAACCAGCGCTGGGTATCAGCAGCCGGTCTTCTTTCTCGGACGCAAACGCCAGTCACCGAGTCAGCGTCAGCTCCATGTATAGCTTGGCCAGCGCGCGCGGGGTGCCCAGCTCGGCGGCCTCGGCCAACGGCAGCGATAGCAACAGTACCACCGGCGCCGTGGCCCCGTCTCACCGCGCCGCATCTGGCCTCATGGCCACCTCATCCTCCTCCACGGGCGGAGTTAAGGCCACTGCCCAACCCGAAGCGAGCGTCTCCAATATGACTGTCACAACTGCCAGCCAGGGGGCTCAAGTTGGCACCCACCATCTTACGCCTCGGGAGTCCCACAACCTCAACGACTTGATCAAGAAGCCGGGAGGACAGGCGGTGCAAGCCCAACAAGCCGGCCCCGGTTCCGGTGCTGGTGTCGCCGTGGGCCCGGCGCCACGGTCACTGCCGACCAGATCAAGGAGCAGGGCTAAGAGACGGTTCAGTGGCAGTACTGCGGCTAGCAGCCACAGTCCCAGCAGCGACCGCGCCATGGGCCATCGGGACCGGCCAGAGAAAGAGGAAGTGAAGCCAGCCCCGTGGGGCGTCATTGGTGTCTGCGCGTTGGACATCAAGGCACGAAGCAAACCGAGCAGGAATATCCTCAACCGCTTGATCCAAAATCGGGAGTTTGATGTGTGCGTGTTTGGTGACAAGGTCATTCTTGACGAAGGTTTGTCGCTTTGCCTGCACGTCTTGTGTGAAAATCGCTGACCCCTCTATCTTCAGATGTGGAAAATTGGCCTATATGGTGAGTCAAACAGCACTGATAGGTATGCCTGCCGGCTCGAGGCTTACCGTTCCTTCAGTGACTACCTTATATCGTTCTACTCGGATGGATTTCCCCTCGATAAAGCAGTAGCTTACGTTAAGGCCCGAAAGCCGTTTTGCGTCAACGATGTCCCCATGCAAAAGATCTTATGGGACCGTCGCATCTGTTTGCGTTTACTCGATCGGATTGGCGTTTCCACGCCCCAGCGTATCGAGGTAAACCGGGACGGCGGACCGCGTCTGCTTACACCCGAAGTCTCGAAGCATATCAGAGAGATCAGCGGTGTGTCGTTTGAGCCCACAGATCCCGAACCGTCCAGCGCCAAGACCATGGCCCCCCGCAAGGTTGAGCTGCTCGATGATGGCGATATCCTCTCGGTGGATGGGACTCTAATCAAGAAGCCCTTCGTCGAGAAGCCAACGAGTGGTGAAGACCATAACATCATCATCTATTTCCCCTCGTCTGCTGGAGGAGGTGCTCGTAAGCTGTTCCGAAAGATTGGCAACAAGAGCAGCGAGTATGTCCCAGACCTCACAGTGCCTCGTGCCATCACGCAGCCCAATGAGAGCTTCATCTACGAACGCTTTATGCAAGTGGACAATGCTGAAGACGTCAAGGCGTACACCGTCGGGCCATCGTACTGCCACGCCGAAACGCGCAAGTCACCCGTCGTCGACGGTGTCGTGCGCCGCAACACCCACGGTAAGGAAGTGCGCTACGTGACAGAGCTGAGCAACGAAGAGAAAGAAATTGCAAGCAAGATCAGCACCACCTTTGGTCAACGGGTCTGCGGCTTCGATTTCTTGCGCGCTGGAGGTAAGAGCTACGTGATTGACGTCAACGGCTGGAGCTTTGTCAAAGACAACGACGACTATTACGACCATTGCGCCAACATCCTCAAGGAAATGTTTATCAAAGAGAAGCTCCGCCGGGAAGGGCTGACCCCACCGATTCCATCTCCCGCCTTGTCAGATGTAGACCCTATCGCGGTGCGCGCCGCCATGGTGAAGAAGGACACAGAACTGGCCGCCCTGGTAGCAACACAAGGGCGGACAAGTTTAGAAAGGCAGGCCAACCTTCAGAGAGGTCTGGACATTCGAGGTGCGCCAGCAGACGCTCTGCCACACATAAAGTCAGATTCTACGCTGGTGTCCAAACTGGGGAGCAAATCGACTAGTCCTCTGGCGACTCAGTTTCCATCATCCGTCAAGGACCGCGCCCCGTCCACGGCAGCCTCAATCATATCTGCAAGCCCCTCGCTGCAACAAGAGACAGTGGACGTGGAGGCCATCGAGGCCGAGGAAACACCACCTCCGCCTCCCCCTAAGCCTAGCTGGAAGCTCAAAGGCGTCGTATCTGTCATCCGCCATGCCGACCGGACACCCAAGCAAAAGTACAAGTTTACTTTCCATACGGAGCCTTTTATCGAACTCCTGAGAGGTCACCAAGAGGAAGTTCTCCTCATTGGCGAACCCGCTCTGGCCAGCGTTCTTGAGGCTGTCGACTTCGCCATGAATGCTGGAATCGAAGACCGCCGCAAACTCAAGGCGCTGCGCAATGTTTTGGTGAAGAAAGGCGGTTGGGCCGGCACCAAGGTGCAGATCAAGCCAATGTTCAGGAAGAAGACGGAAACAAAAGAGGCTGGGGGCCATTCTTCCCCTGCCGTAAGGGAGGAATCCTCCAAGGAGACGGAGAACGAGGACGAAAAGCAGAAGGGCGGTAACTCCAAGCCCCGGATTCCGCCAAAGAGGCACGATTCCCTGTCCGGAGTCACAATGTCCAAGTTCACCGCTGCCGAGGAGAGCCTTGTGCTTGACAAGTTGCAGCTCATCGTCAAATGGGGTGGCGAGCCGACGCACTCGGCTCGATATCAATCCCAAGAACTGGGCGAAAGCATGCGAAGCGACCTCGGCCTAATGAACAGGGAGGTCCTCGACGAAGTCCATGTCTTCAGCAGCAGCGAGCGTCGAGTTGTAACGAGCGCACAGATTTGGGCCGCCAGCTTCCTCAACAAGAAGGATCTGCCTGAGGACTTCATCACCATTCGCAAGGACCTGCTGGACGATTCGAATGCGGCCAAGGACGAGATGGACAAGGTCAAGAAGAAGCTTAAGGGACTCCTCCGCAAGGGCAACGAGCGCCCGCCTCAATTCGCGTGGCCGCCCGATATGCCCGAGCCTGCCGAGGTCCAGACTCGTGTCGTGCAGCTCATGAACTTCCACCGGAAGGTGATGCAGCACAACTATTCGAAATTATATAGCGGTGCCGTCAACTCGCT
This sequence comes from Immersiella caudata, assembly GCA_030512335.1. Lineage (NCBI taxonomy): Eukaryota > Fungi > Ascomycota > Sordariomycetes > Sordariales > Lasiosphaeriaceae > Immersiella > Immersiella caudata. The sequence goes on along the minus strand of JAULSU010000004.1, from coordinate 2,989,954 downwards.
CACGGCCATCAGCAACCCTAGTTCGGAGAAGGTGAATGGAGAGAGCGGGCCGGGCGGCTCGTTATCGTCACTCGGGTCTCTAGGATCACTCTCGCAGGTCAGCGCGGTCAACAACATACAGGCGCGTTGGTGCTGCGGCGAGGATGCCGAGCTGTTCAAGGAGCGCTGGGAGAAACTGTTTGTCGAGTTCTGCGACGGTGAGAAGGTAGACCCTAGCAAGATCTCGGAGCTGTACGATACCATGAAGTTCGATGCCCTCCACAATCGGCAGTTTTTGGAATGGGTCTTCACACCTCCCAAGAGCATGCTGGAGGAAGAATATGGCGTCCCGACAACGCAGACAAAAGAAGCCAAGCCGTCTCACCCGTCGCACTCGACGCCCTCGCCCCATTCGACAACGCATTCAAAGGACGGCAAGCACCTTGCAACATCAGGAAACAACACGGAAGATGGTGGTGGCTCTCACTGCAAAGTATCCGAGGAGTCTTGGTCCGAGAAGGGCACAGAGCGCCCCTCGACAGACAAGCATGAAAAGGAGGGTCACAAGACGGTGAAGCGCATCTTCCGACGGCGATCCTTCCTCAGCGGGCTGAGGTCTGGTGGCGAGGCGGAGCCGCCCGAGAAGTACTTTCATCTTCACAGGGGCAACAGCCAGACCAAAGCGAAGACTGACGCTCGGTTTGAGCCCCTGCGAGAGCTGTACCAGCTCGCCAAGGTTCTGTTTGACTTTATTTGCCCGCAGGAATATGGCATTTCCGACAGCGAAAAGGTGAGTGGTGTCGCTGCGTTTGCGAAGAAATGGTTGCGCCGTCTGCGGACTGTGAAACTTACTTCGTCCTCGTCGATTTAGCTCGAGATCGGCCTCTTGACGACCCTCCCGCTTCTCAAGGAGATTGTGCAAGACCTTGAGGATATGCAGGCTTCTGATGAAGCTAAGTCCTTCATCTACTTCACCAAAGAGTCGCACATCTACACGCTGCTCAACTGCATATTGGAAGGTGGCCTCGAAACTAAGATCAAGAGAGCCACCATTCCAGAGCTTGACTACCTGTCGCAGATCTCGTTCGAGCTCTACGAGATGCCGGCCAAGCCACCCGTTGACGACGAGGGGGCTCCGGCCTTCAACTACAGCATCAAGATCACGATCAGCCCCGGCTGCCATATCTTTGACCCTCTCGACGTCCAGCTCGACAGCCGGCATTGTATCGGGTGCGCTCCTCGTCGAAGCCTAACAGCCCACGCCGATTGGATGGTGGTGATCGAGACGCTGAGAGCGAAGTTCCACCAGTAAGCTTACCCTTTGCTCAAACCCCTTTTCTTCCCCTCCCCCCGATGCACTCCGTGAAGCGGGACTCCCTGCGGGAAAAGACGTTACCAGAATGCTCATGCACTGTGCGTACGCGTGTCGCGTGTTTAGGGTCAAATTGCCGAAAACTTTCCTTGCGGTCAACCTGTCGGATGCATTCACGTTCCAGGAGAAGCCGCAGAACGGTGAGGGTGAAGTCGAGGCCGAGGGTGACGTACTGGAGATGAAGGGCAGCGAGCACGAGCACAGGTCCACGTCGGCGGCTCCACAGTAACCAGCGGGAGAGCAACACTGAATGAGTTTTCAACGAGCCGTGTCTGTAGTGTTGCTTCCCTTTAGTCGGTCCGGCCTGGGGCCTGATGTTGGAGCCCTAGCGGGCATAGTAACCTAATCGAGACGAGGCTCTCGGATGTCGCAGCCATGAGCCCTGGCTATTCGGCGAAATTTTAGGAACCTACGTACCAGTTATCAATTTCCTTGGCGCCCACGTCACGGTGTCGTTTGCTCGTTCGGGTGCTCGCCGTTCGGATTCTCAGGGTTCGGCGATTGCCTCAGGGATGGCTGGTGGACCGGCTCGCCATACCGCTAAAGCGCTTTGGTTCTCGTGTTCTCCCTCTTTCCGCCACCAACGTCAGGGCGGCTGGGGGTGGAGGGGGGATTATAAACGGTGTGTAGGGGTTATGCCGCTGTCAAGCCAGTCAGCTCAGTGCGTCGGGATGGGATCCTGGAGGGGGGAGGGCAAACAGTTCGCGAAGTCCCTGTCATGGATCGGTTTTGGACGAATGGCACCTCAGAAGAAGAGTCAAGAAAGGGACATGGACACGTGAGTAGGTAGACAAGATGGGAAAAAAAGTGATCAGTCACACAATAAAACCTTGCTAATAGGCTCTTGGTTCCGGTTTCGCGGTACCTTCCTAGGCGCGGGACGGGCCAGGATGCCGTTGTACGACGGTATTGGCTCGGATAGAGCAGGGCAATGAAGACGAGAGAGAACAAAGTGAGTCTGACGAAACGAATCCTGTACTCTCTACTTCCCCCTACACGGCCGCGGGTTCTGGCAGCGGCTGTCATTGCGGTTGCGTGGCGGGCTGATCTGAGCTTTACCTAGACATTTGCCGACATCAATGCCAAGCGGGTATATCTGTTGCAGCGAGCGGCTCGATTTCCCAACGAGCGAGCGACGTGCGGCTCCATCATTCTGTTGAGTGGGTTCGATGGGCGTCGTCCTGTCATCAGCCCACCGCGGAGGATAGCATGATACATGACCGTTCGGAGCGCTAGGCGAGTCCGAGATGAGTTCGATGTTTGTCCTTTTGAGATATGCCTTCGCTCACCGGTCTCCGAGAACTCGCAGGCAGGGTCAAGAGTGACAGTGAGCACCCGAAAACAGCATCGGCAGCGCACCCTCGTCCCTATCCCCGTCGCTATTCCACCCTGCCATGCTCGCTTTGCTCCTTTCGGTTGAGGGCTGCAAGTGACATCACACACCAAATAGCCTTGCACGGAGGTCACAGCGCCCCGTGCATTGTTGGTCAAGTTTGTCTCAACTTCAGGTGGTGGCATCGAGTGACAGGGGGGGCTCGAGTTGAATGCCGGATGGGGACGGATGCCGGGCATGCCTACTGCTTCTTCAAGCACTGCCAGATTTGCACATTGTCCGAAGTGGAAATGATCGAGAACGAAATGGGAGCATCCGCCCAAACCCTCTCACGAACTGGTTCGGGCGGGTGGAAGGCCACGGTGTGTGTTGACAAGCCCTAACAAGATCTGCCTTGGTTTGTTTCGCCGTGCTGCGATAGGCTCCATGCAGGTGATGGTGGTGTACCACCCCAATCGCCGTTAGTGGTACGTCTGCCCCCCCTGCTCAGCCAATCTCGCCCCCATCGCCGAAAAAGAAAAAGTAGTTCGATCAAACGATACGATCAGATGGCGGCTCCGAAAACCAGGCTGAGAGGTTACGTTGGGGGTTATCAGGCACGACCGTTGTGGTGTAGCATCCGGACGTCTTGGCGTATCGCGGTGCTTTGACAGAGGGGCTCGCACCGACGTGCTCTGCCGGCCTCGCTACCCTCCCGACATTTGCTGCGGAGAGACTTTCTAAGCGGTCCGGAGGAAATGGACAAATTGGTCCCGCTCGGATGCTCGGCCTTACTCTTAGGCAAAGTTGGTGACGCTGCGGGAGAGTTGGTGTGACCCGGTAAAGTTGAAGTACCAATTCAACACCGCTGAGATCTGGCAGGCACACGCGGGCAGCTGTCTGCGGTCATGCAGTGATGGCGCTTTGGAGGCGCTGACAGGCTAAGGAACTACGAAGTTTGTTAGTGCACTGAACTAGTTGCCGGTATATGATGTTGGTTGAACGGTTTGAAAGAGCTTCCGGGTGTCCCTTCAGTCCATGCTCCAGCTCCTGTTCAGCCGTGGAGGGCTCAGGACGCTCATTCACTTGCGCGGTTGGATTGTTGGGCGAGGGGGTAGAAACAACGTGGGTGATCGAGATGGTTTCCAGTGCAGGACTGGCTTAAGCATTGCTCAAGAGAGCCGATGTGTCTCGATATGCGGAGTCGTGATTGTTCCTCACACCGAGAAGACGGGCTGAAATGATCAAATTGCTGGCTTGTCCAAATCGTCGCTCATCGAGCCCAAAACTTGACGTGTCGGATATGCGGGGTGGTCTTTTCACGGCTCAACGGCTCTGTCGGTTTATCTGCTTTAAGCAGCCTGCAGTCGGCTCTTGATGGTCGTGCTCTACATTCCGTTGAAGCCGCAGAGGATCGAAACTGCGGGAGGTCGAGACCGCTCGAGAAGGAGGAGAACGAGTCACGACTGTTGTGTCAATGACACCAGCCAAACGTCTAGGGAGGTCCCTTGCTCAGAGGGTGGGCAGTTAATACCAGATGACTGCAAACTGTGGCTCCTGTTGCTGGTCATATCATAGTCGAAACCAGCAGGCTATAGAACCGCATTTGATGGCGCGCTAGGACTCGGACGTCAAGTTTGGGGGCCGTAGGATCCGTCGAAATACCTCGTGTGTTGTTGCGAGCCGCTCTCAACCTAAGACTGCCATATTCCGTCTCCGCCCCAAGTCTGGGTATGATATTGGTGATGTTTGGTGTTGTCGTATTTTGGGGTGACGCATAGACCAGAGAGCTGCAGGGTAGTAAGAGGGAAGGGGGCCGCATATACCTAAAGTCAGCAGAGCGGAAGGAACACTGCCAATTGGTTGGCCACATGGCCTCGGGAATGGGCCTGCTGGCGGGCTGCAGTAAACCCGCGGACGATCTGCCTTGTGGGCGTTGAAACACAACGTCAACTTCGTCCTTGAAGCCGTCGCGCACAGCCCGCGGTCGGTCGTGATGACGCGATCTGTTTGTGACTCAAGGCCGAGCCACCTTGCGTTTTGCAAGACAGCATCGGAGGCAAAACCCGCACGAATCGGCCTAGGCGACTGACGAGAGCCCCGCCTTCACCGGGTTTCATTTGTTGAGGGCAGCAATCTGACGGGCTGAGACATAGCCATCGCCCGGACCTTTGGTTTGGATATTGGCTCGCGATCCCAAGCGAACAACGCCTAGCGGAAGAGAAGCCTATTTGTCTGTTGCGGTCCTCGTCCGATGTTGCTATGGTGGTGCTAGCAGGGATAAGAGTCCCAAACAGCGGAGTCTGCTCCTGGATAAGGAGTTCGTCACACGAGAGAAAGGGTGTGGGCGGTGGGTCGAGGTTGATAGGTGCAAACCTGATCTCACAACGGCTGACCCCTCACGGAACAAGCGGTAGAAGTTCCGTGCCATGAGGCAGCAACCCCAATGGGATGGATTTCCAGAACGCTAGAAGCTCTGTGGAAACGCGCCCCTGCTCGCCAACATTATGGCATCAGCTTTGACCCGAGCTTTGGTCACCCTCAGCAATGTTCGACGCATATTAGCGAAGTGTCGGTACCACACCAGCTGCCGCTCCAGAAAGTTCTTTACTGGGGGGCTTCGACGGCACTGCTCATCATGAACTTCGTCGGCGTTTGGTATCCCTGGTGTCGAATGTTCCATTGGGGGCCATTTTGCGGCGTTCAGCGGGGTCTACCAGGACTGGCTGCTCGACGGCATGCATCCCGCTGCTGATGCGTGCCCCCAGAGCAAAGGACGCCGAGACAGATCCGGGCTGACCCAACGCTGCTGAAGACCCACTTCAACGGCATGGCCATCTGGAGAAATGAGATGGGGGCTGTATGGAGTTATCGCTCGGCCATTTTGGCTTGGCGCTTCGACAAGCCGTGAATTGCGTTAGAGCTCACAACGAGGGAACCCGACTTCCCCTTTGGACCAGTTGCATGTCGTTAGATAGCGCGGCGATATTAGCGCAACTGCCCATTGTCGAAGAGTACCTCTTTGTCGCACGCGGGCGGTTGGACGTCCCGTCTGAGGAGAGAGGAGATGAGAGATGTAGGGTCTGAGGTGAGGGGTAGATGCTGCAGTATTGCAAGAAGGACTACCCGGCGGGTGAAGCCCAAAAGAGGGGAGCGAGCAGAACCCAAGGAACAAGTGGAGAGTTACTCAGCCCTGGAGGCGCGAAACAAGATTGTCGAGTTAAGATTGTCAAATGCAGACGGCCAGGGACGGAGGTTTGAGGCAGGCGCCAGATCACCCACCTCACCCAAGCCCAGGCTCCCCGTGGCATTTGAGCGGGCGCATTTTGATCCTCGACCAAAGTGGAAGGAACCTCCGGAACCATCACCTCACCTTCCCAAGCCTACCGGCTTCGCAGGCTAGGTAGAAACGTCCAGGCAGCTCAAGTAGGTACGCCCGTGGATGAGTCCTTCCACAAACCCCGTCTTTTCCCTAGTCGTCAAGCCAACACCAGCGTGCAAGGACAGTCTGCCTACGTACCGAGGTAGGCAACGAACGGTCACCGGGTATGGTAGGGTATCAAAGAAACCTCAGCGTTGAGCGTGGGGTTACACCACCCCTGTCCTTGGTGGGGAGATATCATCATCCATGAACGACGGCCTCGCCATATGCTTGATGATGTTCTCCCAACTGCAGCATCCCACTCCATTCTCGCTGTGCACACTCCACGGCACCAAGGCCCGATGATGAGCTCTTGCCGTCCTTCACTCCATCCCATCTGCGATCCTTTTACCCGCTTCGCTTGAAGCAGGAACTCAGACCTATCCCTCACGGTCGCTGCTGATGCCGCTCGGCTGAAGATTCTCTTGTCTTCCGCCGAAACAACATGCAAGGTACCCGCACGACGCCTTTCCTTTGCTTCTCGGCAGGCCGTTCACGGCGACATCTTGCATCAATGTACTCCGTATTGCCTGAGATGCCCGCCTGTGCAACGTGACGCAGAGCCGAGCCTCTTCGCCGATGTCATTGCGAGAAGCCATTCACCACGCCGGTAGTGGACATCTGCCGCACAAGTCGCCGGTCCTCTCTCCTCGTGGGCATGCCGTCTGGGCACGGCAGACAAAGGTACCACAGCAAGGAGATGATGCTGTCATATTCGTTCCGGTCAGCTTCGCGACAGGGCCCTGGAGGCAGCGGTGAGAGAGACCTGCTGCGCTGGTTTTCTGGCCCACTGGTTCAGTTGGCGCTTTCCAGCGCCATGGCTGAGGATGCTCCAGCTCGCTCGGCCAATCGATCATTGTCGGTCGGCCTCCTTCGCTCTCCTCGAGTGATCCATCGATCCGGGGAGGCAGTAGAGCGGACCGACTACAGGCCACGGATCCCTGTCGCCCGCCAGGACTCGCTCTCTCCGGCCCCAAAAAGCGCGTTGATCTGGATCTCCAGATTTTTTTTTTCTCTCTTATTGAGCGTTGACTTCAGAAACGAAGCTCTGGACCAAGGTTGACGGCTAAAATCCTGTTTGTTATGTCGCCTTGTTATACCCCCCAAGAAGGCCAGAAAGGGCGAGAGAGGAGCCGCTGCTGATGGCCAGGGGCCCATAACAGGAAAGCTGGGACGGCACGTACCAGGGCTATCCCCGTCCTGAAAGTACATATTCACCCTGTCACAGCGCGAGTTTTTCCTTCTTGTCGGGTGGTGTGGCGCTGCGCGTGCCGTCGAACACCCTGCTGGCCAACGGAAGGGAGGAGAGTCGTCGTCAACAACCCGCTCTGTTGTATACCTGAGCCAACGCTGAGGCGGCAATGAACCCCAGGTGCAGGAGTGTGTGAATAGCCATGCGCTGCCCGCTGCGCATCCCGGACGTGCATAGCGCCACACGCACATGCCGTAGGACTTCCGGTAGGTAGGCTCACCCCCGCACACAAAACACCAACACCAGTTTTTCAACGCATCGAGATGGGATCCAGTGTGGGTTCAGCGATATATGGGAGCGCTGGGTGTATTAAATTACCTACGGCACTGCCTGCCCCTGGATGTATGGGTACTGTACACCAGGCCAAGTACTCGCAAAAACAAGGCCAAACTAGCCCCAGCTTATATGCCTGGCTGAACTGGGCTTGGGCTGCTCGCACGCCCGCCCGCTCGGCCCACACCCTTGGTTCCCTCGGCCGGCAGCGCATCACCCGTTTTCACAACGTCCCTGGTGGCTCTCCACTTACACCCATCTCAATGGACAGCACCTAGCCTCTGCTGAGGGCGTCTTGCGCCGCGGTCAGATGGGGTGGAAAACGCTGAGGTCTTCTAGAGCAAACAGGGACGATCCTGTATCCGTAGCCCACTAATAATCCTGCTAGGCCCATGCAGAGTCTCGATACCCCTTCGCTCGGCAACCGGAACACCCTCATCATGCCGCTGGGGACTTGTCACTGGGGTCCGTCCCAAAGCACGACCTCAGACTCCCGGTGAAGAGACTTTGAGCGAGTGTTGGCGGAGGCTCTTCCCGTCGATGCGCACCTCAACTCAGCAACCGAAACACAAAAGCCGCCTCAGTCGCCTCTCGTTTACGGCACAGGGTTCACTCGCTCTGCAACCTCGATCTCTTTTTCCTTTTCGCGGATCGGATCCCACGTTTGACAAACAAGCGAGCGGATAGTACCAGACTTGATCTTTCTGGTCCTGCTGCCTCCCACCCAATCCAGCCCAACACAACCCTGCGGCAACCTTCGTTTGGTTCATACTTGCCTTGCACCTTCCCTCCCTTGAGTACTTACTGTACCTCGGTTGCCTTTAAATACCGAGCCTCCCGCCTGTGCTCTCGTTACCAGACCTCACCACCCGCTCCGTTGAAGGCCAACATCACGTCGAAACTCCCACCCGGTTCTCACCAGTCTTGCGGTAAGTGCGGCAGGCCGTTTTCGGCTGCTGTGCCTCAGCCGCAACCGTCCAGTGTTGAACCTAGAATGGACACTAACTACGATCCAGAACCCCGTCGTTCTTCACACTTCGAGTTTCTTGTCTGTCTTTATCTGCCCGTCGCCCCCACGCACCGAGTACGCACCACCAAGCCCAGCCTGCGGGTCTCGTCTCCAGCCCACCAGCAACGCCACCGGTGACGCCACCCAAAACAGAGAAAGTCAACGGCAACCTCAAGCATCAACCAAGATGGCGCTCGCAAGTCACTGTGCTCACGTCTTCAGGATGATCAAGTCAGACAGCACTCTGATTCAATGGCACTGCAACCTCTGTCACTCCGGCCCCCACTGGTGGATTTTCGAGTGCCGCTACTGCAAAATCCACACCTGTCGAGCATGTACCCAGAGCGCCTGAGTCGGGCCTCTGCGCCTGTGTTGGCTATGTGCGTCTTGAAGGGAGCAGGATGGTTAGTGTTTGGATTTGTCGCTCTGGGCCGGTTACATCTTGGCTGGTGTTGAAGTAAGCTCTCCTTCCTTTCTCTTCAAAAAGCACACAAACCACGATTCGATCTCGGAGCACGTATTTGCGGGTCCGCCAAAGTGCAGAACAGCGGTCCAGCAAAGACCGCCCCCAAAGTCCACGGAACACGGCTTGGCAGGCACGGAGACGGGATACTACGAACGGGAGCGGCAATCGTCACCTCATCTACCGCAGCTGCATCTTCGACTCCGGATGCAATAAGACGATACAACATACCAAAAGGGAAAACATATGCTAATTGAAACAGTTGGTTGCCAGTGGCCAACACATACAGCACCCGAATCAACAACCGCCAAATTGTAACCGTTCACGAGCCACGCAGGAGTCAACACCCGCGAGCTGTCGGCACATTACAGTGAATGGTGCCCTCGACAGTGATCTAAACGCATTTACCGCCTTTCCGCCTTCGACTTCTTGACGCCGGGCCCCTTGGTTGTTGGGTCATGCGCCCAGCGATGTAAACGCCGTCCCGAAGGCCTATGGCTGTTGCCCTAGCCACTTAGGGCAGCACGGGAACGGATACTAGGAGCACAAGCACCGGGCAGCCACTCGGTTGCGTTGAGATCATGTCACCATCTCTGGGGGGGTATGCAGTTGGGAAACGGCGGGCCCATCCCGCTGTCTTGGGTCCCCACGGCGTCACTTTATCCGTCATTACCACATCCCTTGGTCTCTTGCAGGCGCACACTTCGGCGCCCAAAAGGCACCTCGCGTCACTCAACCTCTACTCAGCGTTTATTTTGTATGTTTTTTTTTGTTTGTCCAACAACCACTGTTTGGCGATGAGCGACACTACTTGATTTCGTGGCGTTTACGGCCGGGGTCCGGGAAGAAAGAAAAAAAAAAAAGAGAGAGAGAGAGAGAGAGACGAAGACGGAGTTGGGACTGTATGAGATACGCTGCTTCACTTTTCTTCTGCTTTTGGTCTTGCTTTGGTTTCTTGGCGCTATGGGGATTGGGATTAGAGGGAGGACAAACGTCACCGGCAACAAAAAACGGAGTGTGGTACAGGAATAGGGATTTTAGACGGGGAAAAGAAGGGGGTGCGCGGTCTAAACGGCGTCAAAAAAAGAGTAAAGCGATTGCGACGGTTCACAATTTTCTCTGTCATGGATTCATGTTTTCAAGTTTGGGGTTTGTCTTACTTTAACATTCGCACTGTTTGCTGCACCTCACGGGATGTATCTTGTTCTCTTCTTGGTCGTGGCTGAGCCAACCGGCTACAATTTTTCTTCTTCGAATTGGTGGTTGATGATGACGTGTTTCTTTCTCTATGGAGTCAATGGAGTTACAAGGGGTGCTGGGGAGGTTGGGCTGGCTGGCATAAGTCTCGGAGAAAGGACTTCCCTTATATTTTCGGATGGTCGCAGAAAGGCGATCCAGATTCCTGCCTTGATCGGCCCTTGGCTGGAGGGGCTCCAAGACGGGCCGTCACATATCCATGGCAAGAAAAATACCGAACAAACTGACACCTATTTGTCAGTGTCAAAATCCAATCGCAGTGCATATGCAATGGTGAGACCGGGGCAAAGTATGGCGTTGCGATTGCTGACGGAATCATCCTCAAGTGGTTGCTTCCCTTGGGCCGGGGCCGGATCTTGTGTTTGTGCGGGATCGTACGGTGCGAGGGCCCTGTTTGAAAGTACTACGTCCGCAAAACCCTCCCGAGCCCAAATCATGTCAGGACCCGTTGCGGGTGTTTTCCCGGCTTACCATCTACCTTTGGCAACTTTGTCCGTTGTCCAACTTGCGAACCTGGATGGGCAGTTGGGTTATTGGGAGGTGAGATATCATCCAGACCGCCTCGCACTTGCCCCACCCCCCCCTGCCCAGTCAACCCGCTTCGACGAACGCGGGCGTTACCGCTTTGGGTCGAGACGGCGTAGGCTGTTTGCACCGTGCACTGATCGGTTTGCGATACGGTACTTACTGCCTTGGAAGGAATTTGTGATATAATGTAGAGTATTCGGTGTACTACGGCCGTTGACTTGGATGCTGTGCGACCTGTCAAGAGAGAACAACTGGCGGACGTCGAGAAGCTTCAGCCTCATTTTTTTTTCCCTTTCCCGTCTGGCTGCGTCGGATTGGGCTAGCTGCCATTCCTACCTGTTGGTAAGGTATCTATGGGTAAGGCACCAACCATAAGCTCGGGGCGCGCGCATGAGAGCGAGGATATGGGATTGAAATAATAATAAAATACAAGGATCTCCGTCTGGGACTGGGGCCTCTGTCTGTGGTTGTAAGCTTCAGGATTCAGTTGCCTGCCATCTGAACCGGGACCCCTGGTGAGCGCAAGCAGGATGACCTGAGGTGAGAGCGCCAGGAATTTCCATCAGCAACAACCTCGCTCATTACTTGAGCCTGCAATCGTGCGGAGCATAGCGCAAAGTGACAATCTGTCGTCAAGGGCGTGCAGTGATCGAACAGTTGTTAGCCGGCATGTGATCTGGGCTAAGCTGCGCTGAACCGCTTCTCGATCCGCCGACATATGCGTGGCGCTTTCCGCTTTTGGACAAATCGGAGGCACGCTAGTCCCGATTTTGGACGGATATGCAGAATGGCAACCCACTCGGCTGCAGCAGCCGTGCCTTTGGGGGTTCAGCTTGCAAGTTTGGCAATCGATGAAAATGGGGGTTGCAGTGGGGTCCAATTGTCGATGGAGGGTGACCAATTCAGATCCCCCCCGCACCTCAGGTCCGGAAGGGAGGGCGCCGCTCCGGCTCCAGCGGGAAACAAGTGAATGAACGAAAACTCGGGAGGACATGACGGCTAGGTATCTCGCGATGGGGCGTTGGCACTGTGGTCGTCGGACCGGATTTCCTCGTTTGTAAGGTCATGGCAACCCTCTTGGGGTCCACGTGATGCGTGATATCATTCCATAGGTATTCCACAGGTTGGATCCTTTCCGTTTGGCTGGGGGTTTCATGTCTTTTCCGTCGTTTCGTTCTCGCTTGCCAAGCGATGGCAAGATGTAGAAGGAGAATCAGTCCAGATTGAAGGGCGACGCTGCGAAATGACCAGACCAGACCCTGTGAGAGTCGGAGCCCCGACCGAGGACAAGGCACCAACATGATGTGTGTTAGCTGGCCGGCTGCCTCAGATTTTAACAGGGAGGTGAAAACGTAACGAGGTTGCGTTGGCTCTCGGTTCGGGCCGGATCCTGCTTTCCCCACCGCGAGGCCGATTTTGAACGGTCTTCCCTTAACGATGTTGCAGCGCAAACCACTATCCCGGTCGAGCCAAGACACCGCACTCCAGTGCCGTGATGCGCCGATGCCGAGCGTGCGTCACACGCAACACACCGGAGACGACACGCAGCTGCTGATTAATACACCGATTTCGAACGCTTGTGCGGTACCGGGTTGACGTTCACACGGTAGGGTCTCATCGGCTACGACTCGAAATCTCTTCCAGCGCGGCGGTGCGCCACATTGTGCGCTGGCAGGGAGGGTTTCAAAAGATTGGGCGTTGAGTCAATCGGCTCTTTTCGGGGTTTCATCGCGGAGGTCGTCTTGAAATCGCGCAAAAAAAAACCGCCCAGGGCCCCTAACGAGGCCTTCGGTCCGGTGCCTTGCCTTGACAGAAGGATCTCATCACCGTTTCACTCGGTGTGCCAGCGGAGGCTTTCTTGCATCTTCCTATGTCATCACACTGCTCTAGTGGTGCTTGTCGGAGATGCCTTGCCTGCGCAACAATTGGCAACGTTGATATGACTGGCGGATGGGGTCAGCGCCTTACGCGCCTGTGGGATGCTACCGTTAGCACATGTGTGCTGTAACGACACGTGTCTGTGGCAGCTTCCGTGTGTGGCTAGATCGTAGAAGATGGTAATCTCACATTCGATGAGGGTAGTTCATACCGGCCGAGTACATCGGCGTTGATCCGGGTCTAGGCCTTTGTCATGGAAGTCTTGTACAACAACTGGTTTAGTCGTTCCGGCCCTACTTGGCAGCTCGAAATTGTGTTGGGAGTCAAGTTCCTTCACACTGAAACTCTACATGCTTTGCAAGGAAGGTTGTATCACTTGAGACTCAGTGGTCGCGGAGTTTCAACCTGCCTATGTCCGAGCCGTGTTACTAAACGGACTGTGAATAGCGATCGGCTTCGAGTTACACAGAGGCTTGAGACATTGACTGATCAAGCTGAAAGTCTTTTGGTAGATTTACAGATGCCATAGTAATCTGACCTAAGCGCCGAGCTCCTCGTCCTGCACCTTTCGCTAGCGATGTAACGGCAGTCGCCGGACCGATCTCGCTTTTCCGGAACAGCACCGATCTGGGTGACTCTTCGTTTGAGGATCTCAGAGGAAGTTACTCCATAGCAATGTGTTTTCATGGCTAAAACTGGTTCACAAGTCCTCTCCTGAACGGACTGCCAGATAGATAGCAGCCTGAACTCTCAAAGGAAGGAGAACTTTGAATCTGGGGAGGACGAGCGAGCAGAGACACTTGAAGTGACTGCTCACTCTTCTGAGTTCAAGTTTTAAAGTAAATATATTAGCAAAGTTGTACATTTTTTAAAAATAAGATTACTGACTTCTGAAGTATCCGCTTATGTCTCTTTCCTCGCAACTACTTTTTTTGACTAGCCTAAGCAGATGGACAGCCACAGATGTGTTGTCTCCCATCTCGACCCCGATTTGGAGAAGATCAACAAGTTGGAGATCTGCGATCGGGGGATGCGGGGAACCCCTGGAAGCAGGGACTGCGGTGTGGGGATTGCGGGGATCGAATGCGCTGCCGGCAAGGCAGGTGTGAGCCGTTGCAGTGGAAGTGGTTTGGATAGAAACTCGCTGCACTGCTGCGGGGACAATCGAAGCGAAGCAACTGCCGCCCGGAAGCAACCGAATGTATTGTGAGGATCATGGGAATCATGGACGTTACCTCTCCCGGTGGAGACTCATCCTGGACCTGGGATGCTGGGGAGCGGCAAGGCCCGGAACCCCGCATTTCGGCGGGGGCCAGCAATTTGCGGGCCGCACTTACCTACCTTGAAGGCTTCCCGCACCACCACGAATTTTCTTGCATCCATCTCGTGATGTTTATTTCACAAAATCCAGCATCGTATCTTGCTTCGAACTGACAGGATCCAATGACCTGGAAGCACCTTCTCTTGATCGCAATACGGAACGGCGAGGATGTGCCGATCCTTGCCGCGCGACAAGGGATGATGCCGAAGGCTGCCGCGGGTTGACAGAGTCGCAGCCAACCGCAAGACGGCGAGACCCACGTTGACGTTCACCGGACCGGGCCTTAAGGGCATATATAGTTGCACCGGGAGGTTGCGGTCGACGACAGTCCTGCTGACGAGCATGGCTGGCTGCTGGGGGTCACCAGTCAGCGATGCGCTCCACGTGCGGCGTCAGGGGCCGGAGGATCAGCCAAGCCCGGAAACTGGTTGGCGGCGGCCAGATGCTGTGCAAGGCTGAGTCCGTCATCGCCGAGACAGGATCTCTCGGATGCTAATTCTAGACAAGCGTCTCCGGAAGTACAAGACAAGCATGAGGACCCTGAAAACCTCCGGGAGGGGTCCTATACGACCGGCGCCGCAAATGAGCGTCCAAATCCGGGATCGGCGTCGAGCCCGGCCACCTACAACTCGATCTGCGGCTCACGTGGCCCTGCTGTCTTACGGGCTCCGCCAAACCGCGCCGTAGACGCGCGGAGACAATTACGGTGGATGTCACTCGACAAGCCTTTTTGGGAAGGTCGGGTTCAACAACTGTTCCATTAGGGAAGATCTCCTGATGAGCAGCAGCCAGCCGAAACAGTGGCATTCAAGTCATATTGGCACTTTCTGCCCAACCAGACACAAGTTGTAAGCAATCATGGGGCACGTCATGGGTTGTACCGGCTGGTCTAACACGAGGCTGAAGGCGCGCAGAGGCCGGCGATTTTGCTGGTCGCAACCGCGGTAGGCGTTGCCCGGCAGCGCGAAACCCTATCCCAACGTCTCGAGAAGCGGATCGTCGGCGCTTGCATGTCGATCGCGGGAGCCGCGTTGGGTTCATGTTTGGGTTTGCGGGAATGGACATGGCGACCGCGTCGCCGCACGACTGCCCGAGTAGGCAGTCGCTGCGCGCTCTGCCCTCCCCAAGCCTTGCGACTGATTCCTTCAACGGTGGCCGGCCGCCAGTGCCATCGCGAGCCACCACCATGTCCGCTCAAGCCCTGCTTTCCTTGCCCAGGAACACCTTCCTTGCGCAGTGGTTTGCGCTCGGGGGGTTTTGGAGCAACCTTGGACAAACGTTACCGGCTGCCCAGTTGTTGTGCCCAGAACGAAACTCAGGACCCTGCGACGTATTCCAACATGGAGTTGCGCAGCACAGAGCTCACCTCAAGAAGGGCACGCGTCCCTTTTCAACCGTCGCCAACCACCACGTCACAGCTCGGGGTTATCCTATCCTTCACGTGACGATATTTGCGCTGTTGACGGCGAGTTGTATTTATATCGCTAGTTGCGCCCTTCGTTGTTTACATGCCGAAGCATTGTCAGGGGCAGAAGCATTAATTACCCGCCTCCTGTTCTACGCAACCGCTCTCATCAGCATGGTCTCAAAATCATGGGGTGGCCTTGTTGCCCGAGCTGCGCTCTTGATGCACTCTCGGGTCGTCGAAAGGACAGACAATCCCAACTACTCCCTCAACGCCCTCGATTCAGTCAAGGCCCTCCAAGGCTGGTACAACACAACAACCGGGTTATGGGACAGCACCGGCTGGTGGAATAGCGCAAACTGCCTCACCACCCTTGCGGACTGGGCTCTGCACGACAACTCCTACCAATCCTTGAACATCACCGACGTCATGGCCAACACATTCACCAAGGCACAGACAACCCCTGGCCGAGTTCAAAAGCGACTCACTAGCACCGGCCTCATTATATCCGACTTCATCGTCAAAAGCAGACATCGACGAGATGATATCGAAACTAGGGGGTTCGCTGGCTTCCTCAACGACTTCTACGACGACGAAGGCTGGTGGGCGCTCGCCTGGATCCGTTCCTGGGACGTCACCCACGAACCAAAATATCTCGACATGGCCCAGAGAATCTTCGAAGACATGAAAACTGGGGAGGACACTATTTGCGGTGGCGGAATTTGGTGGAAAAAGGATCGCAAGTACAAAAACGCCATCGCAAACGAGCTCTACCTCAGCATCGCTGCCAGCCTCGCCAACCGCGTCGCTTCAGACCGCAAGGGCTACTACCTCGACACCGCCAAGACCTCTTGGTCTTGGTTCCTCAACTCCACGATGCTTAACCCCCAAAACCTCATCAACGACGGTCTCGCCCTTAACCCCGACGGCTCCTGCTCCAACAACAACCTCACCACCTGGTCCTACAACCAAGGCGTCATCCTCGGGGGCCTCGCCGAGCTCTCGAAAGCCACGAACGATACCTCCTACCTCACTACCGCCATCTCAATTGCCAAAGCCGCTCTCCCCATCCTCTCCAACAGCCTCGGCGTCATCCACGAGGCCAACCGCTGCGAACCCAACTGCGGCGCCGACGGAAGCCAGTTCAAGGGTGTCTTCATGCGCAACCTCAACTACCTCCACTCTGTAGCCCCGCAGGATATATTTCGCACGGCCATCATGGCCAACGCAAATTCGATATGGCTTAACGATCGGAACGGGAATACCAACCAGCTCGGCATCGACTGGTCGGGGCCGTGGAATGCAGGACAGGGACCGAATGCTTCAACACACAGCTCGGCCATGGACGCAGTGGTGGCGGCGATGACCGTGGTGTCTTAGGAAGGGATCGGTGTTGCGGGGGGGAGGTTGAGTAACTGGGAGTTTCCTGAGGAATATGAAGGGGCGTATTGGGGGCTCAACAGCGCAGCGGAAAGGGTGGTTTCGCTCTCGAGTGCGGTGGGTTGGATGGGTTTGGGGTTGGTTATGTTGGGGGCTTGGGTTTAGAATGGCGTTGATGGGTTGGAATTGGCTATGGGTCGCTTGCTGGGAGTCTGGGATGGGGATTGGCCTGGGATACCCGGGATTGGATTGGAGTAATGTTGGCTTTTGGTTTTTTGTTTGGTCAGGGGCTCTTGTTGGGGTAGCTGTCCTATGTTTACTTTGAGCAACAGTAGTGGTAGTCTTATGTCGCTTGACGATTAGTCGTACGAGAGTATTGTTACTTTCTCTCATAGGTCACTTCAAAACAAATGAAGGTGAAGTTCGACTGAAGGCCTCTGCTTCTTCTATTACCGCGGCCATCCAACGCCAGCTAGGAATGCAAAGTATAATCTTTACACGTACCTACCCTCCTTAATCTACACAGAGTTCAAAACATTATTACCTCCTTTCCAGTTCTATCATACCATAATCCTCCTCAACCCTCCCGTCCCCCCAAGAACCTTTCTACCCGTCACAGCACATCTCCCTTCTCCACTCTCCCACTTCCCTTCCTTATCAACCATAAACTTTTCTTGCCGCGGATGCGTCCCCTCCATCCACTTGTGAATACACGTATAGCAGTACACCACCCCCGTCTGACACGCCGTAGCCGTCGTAATCTCTCCCTCACAAATTGGACACAAAGTTGAATCCGTCGGTGCTGGGACCGTATAAATCGGCAACAGCGAGGACGCAGCAATAGGAGCATCTTCCACTGGCTTTTCCCTCTCGTCTTCTTCCTCACCCTCTTCGCCCTTCTCCTTTTTTGTCCCCTTCCCCTTAAGCACGGGCGGCACCACCCCGGTCCCCACCACCGGCGGCGGCAGATCCAGGCTCTCCCCCGCCTTGCGACTCAACTGCTTCGTAAAATCCGACGCGTACCACCATTCCAAAAACTTCAGCGCAAAAATACTCGTCGGTAGCACCAGCGATAGCCCGCCCACCAACCGCGCCGCGATCGCTCGAGGCGCCAGCGCCGATCCCGGCCGTCCGCCTGCCCCTTTCGCCGCCGCCTTCTCCAACGCTGCCTCGATAGCGTGATAATCCGCGCTATTCATCCTGCGCACCCGCGTGCCAATCATCCATAGGAAGGGGTTGTGATATTTCGACCGGTCGAACAGGTACGCAAGCTGGAACGCGAGAAGGGAGAAATAGTAGGCCGCATTGACGGAAGGATAAGCGTTTCGTAAGAACCAGCGGTAATAATACAATATACGTTCGCGGAAGGGGGCGCCGCGCGCGGGGGGCTGGTTGTAGGCGGCGCCGAGGAGCGCGCGGGGGGCGTCGACCTCGTGGGCTTCGTCGAGCTTGCGCTTCAGGTAGGGGAGCAGGACGATGACGGCGAGGTTGCGGTATATGTCGGAGGTGGTGAGGCGGAGGGCGTCGTTGAGGACGGAGGGAGCGGCGCGGGCAGCGCGCGGAACTTCGGCGACGAGGGCCTTTTCGCGCTTGAGGCCGTAAAAGTGCTCGGTGAAGGTGCCCGCGCGTGTGCGCAGGTAGTGGCGCTCGACGATGAGGGCGGCGAAGGCGTAGAGCTCATCGAAGGAGTTGAGGGCGCGCAGGAGATGGCGCGGATAGCGGTGGGTGGCGACGGTGAGGAGGTAGCGGAGAGTTGGGGGAAGGAGCGCGGCGAGTTGTTGTTCGGACAGAAGCTCGAACAGGGACGGTTTTCCGTCGTCAAAGGTGCCCCGGAGGGCTGTCATGAACTCCATAGCGCGTTTTGTGATGGCGCCTGCAATGCGGCTATTGACCTGGTCTGCGGCGCATCGGGGATGAATGCGTGATGTGATGTTGTTCGGGCTCTCTGGGGAAGAGTGACGGCGTGGGGTCGGGATCGGCGCAGGGATTGCTGCATTTGCCGAGGCACGTCGTCGTTCAGCGGGCTGACAGCTGTGCAACGGCCTGCTCGGCTGTCGGTAGCGGCTCGGGAAGCCCCCACAGGGTAGTTTGGGACATCCGACGAACAACTACAAAGGTATTTCTTACCACATCTCAGCTTGACCGGCAGCCGGGGTGTTGGATATTATGTCATTGGTGCAGAAACTCCTCTTTCGAAGATTCGTATTCATTCAGCCGGCTAAAGGTGATGCTGAGCTCAATGACTTCAGCGTCATGGTCTGTGGCAGTCCTCTGGCAGTACCTAGGAAGTACCTAGTGTTCTACAACCCTCCCTGCTAACGCGGCCGGGACCAATATTCCCGCTCCAGTAATGCCACCATCGTGGCATGGTTGCAGAGCTACCTTTACATGCTTGTAGGGCTTCATGATCTCATCAAGGAACCTCTGCGTATCCGCAAGGTAGTCCTGAAAGTACTGGATACAGCCCCCTGTGTACCCAACCACCAGCTCTTTCCCGTGTCGCGGATCCGATACCTCTTCTAGTTCCCCAGCACATTTCAGGAGACCAACCGTTGCGGCAGCTATGACGCCAGCCGCTCTTATTTCGATGGCCTTGGCGATACGGTACAGAGCGTGGGCACCTTCTTCCGTCCACTTGAAGGCTTCTACCGGAAACTCTGCCTCGAGCTGATTCAGAATCGGACCTCGCTCGCTCCCAGGGAGAAAGTGGCTGATAAAGGTTGTTGTGAGGCCGAACCTCTGCTGTAGCTTTTTCGGAAGGCTTTCGATTGGTATTCGTCCGACTGTGGTGAGGTAGTCGACGAATATGAGCCGTGCCAGCTCACCCAAGTATCGACCTGCTGTCATATACTCCAATGGTTGGAATCCAGGGGCTTCCCCCGCTTTGTCCAACTCCTCATCCCAGTGTGTGATGAGTCCGAATTTTCGAAGAGGTGGTGCCGTGCCATTTATGCTCCATTCAGTGTTAACGGCGATCTTAACATCCGCAATGTCCTGATCAGGAGATACACTGATGGCAACGGACCGCTTGTCCTGATGAAGACTGCTAAGCTTCAGAGGGATCGTAGCGTTGCATCCCGTGCCGACAATCAAGCCCATGGCCGCCTTCTGGTGTGCTGCTGCCGGGAACTGGTAGATAAAGGACACGAGGGTTGCCACGGCGTCGTTCGAGATGGCCGCAATCTTGATGGGTGGCAGGCCAGATTTCCGGTGCTTTTCGTAGCCCTTCAAGAGGTGGCCTCCGAGGTCGAGGTTGGATGTGATGGCGAAGCCCTTGCCCATGGCCATGAGAGTCGCCTGGGACAGCGAGCTCTGCTTCATGGGGAAGCTGAAGGTCACCCCCATGGAGAGCTCCTCATATGGGGGCAGATTGAAGGTCTGGCACCCCTTGGCGACCACCTGGACGACCTTGCTACCGATCCATGCGAACAAGCTTTCCGAATTCTCGTTTTTGAGATGGTCCTGTATCGGCCACGAATGCTCGAGCTGTCTTTTTAGCTGGCGGGCAGTGGTGGTTTTTTTCAGCACCCCGGCGCCGTTCACTTGAACTGTATCGTCGTCGGTTCCCAACAGCTCAACAAAAGCGACTCGCAGGTTGGTCCCGCCGCTGGCACAGAGGTCAGGAATGGGATCAGTTGGCAAGGGAGGACGAGGAGTCTCACATGTCTATGGCCAAGTAGCTGCGGGTCACGGGCATCTTGTCAGCTCGTCCAGCTATGTCATCATACTGCGCATGCTGACCTACCGGCCTTGGTCCCGGCCCGCTACAGGACGGAGAATGGATTCTGAGATGGGCGTCGGTAGAAACTGGTCTGCTGCCTGGGCTGAGAGATGACTGAAGGTCGATGCTAGGTCCGTCGAGAGCTCCGAGATCCGGGACGAGTCAATCTCTAGCGGCCTCAGGAAGTCGTCAATGGCAGGGTTGATGCTGGTCGCCATTGTGCTATCATGACCTCATACGCTTGTCAAGTAGCCAGCGTAGTCAAGGCGGGGTGTTCGGGGCGTGCCGAGATGGTTTTAAAGTTGTTGGTCTAGGCTGCCAGGGCAGGAGCGATCGAGCACTTATGAGGCTTCCCAACTGCTCTTAATATTGCTTCGTCGGCTTGTATTGTCTTTCATCTCAGCGGATGTCACGTATCATCCAACCAGGGAGCCAATCCGAGTCGCTCTTCGGCGGGACGGGTGTGTGGTGCAGCTACCCACGAGCCCTGAGAGGCACACGGGTGATCACCGCTGCCTGAGAGGCCCCCGCCAGCGATCCCTGCCCCTGTTCAATGGAGAGCAGGTAAGGATGGAAGGTACCTTATGATATGCACCGCCTTGCCAGCGTCACCAGCCCGGGCAAACGCAAGCCGCAGTCTGGTCATCAAGATATCAAACCTCAAAAAGGGCTCAAACTACCTAGTTGGATCTATTCCATGCTTGTTCAGACTCCCCGTCCACACAAAACAAGGCCCTGCTGGCAAGACACGCCGCCGCAGATGTCGGCAGGACCCCCCTTCTTTGGCCCAGGCCTTGTACAAAAAAAAAACTCCCGCAAACGGTAACATCGACATATGTAATGATACATTCTTTGAGCTCTCAATAGGACACTTCGGTGGCAGCCGAAGCGCACGAAGCACGAAACATGCCATCATCTATGGCAGCTCATCCATCGTTGTTCCATTGGCAATAATCCTCCGACAAGCAAGGTTCTAGAAAGCGCTGGCCCGCCTGTATTCTGTAGCTCAAGATTATGCTGGCGCTGCCCCGCAGTCGCGTCGTTGCGGGAGATTGATTGCTTCCATTGCTTCTGTGCAGTCGATTCGGTATTTCTCCCCGTTCCGCCAACAACCAAGACGAGATCCATCTTTCTTTTTACCACCCATTTCGCCGAACCAAGCTTCTCCCGATCGACCGAGTCGGCCCGCCTCGCATTACGTACGGCGCACCTGTATCGATTCCATAGCGGACGACGCTATCGCAGCACCCATCCATATTATCAAGCCCCATAGCAACACGTATTGAGCATCCATCCGGTAGTAGTACGACCGATCGACCGACGCGCAACGGAGCTGGCCCAACGCGGCGATGGACGAGAAGCAGCAGCAGCGACAACAGCCGCCGCCCTCCATGTTGCCGCCAATCAGAAACGTGTGCCACAACCGCCGCAACCGGCCATTTCTTCCTCTGGTTCTCATCGCGGCCTTTCTGTATTGCTTCTACCATCTCCACTCGTTGTCGCAGTTCAAGACGGACCGATGGGCGGACCGACTAGTGGCCGCGCAGGGAGCGCAACCAGTCCAACCCGCCACGGCTAAGATCCCGCTCGAGGCGCACATCATGAGCAAGTGCCCGGACGCAAGGGTAAGTGGATGACGGCTCCGCGAGATGGCCCGCCCTGACCCGCGCCCTCCAGGACTGTCTGCGAGATCTGATTCTCCCGACCATGCAAAAGGCGCACGACAAGGTCAACTTCACCTTGTCGTTTATTGGGAGGCCCACAGATAACGACGGGGTAGCGTGCAAGCATGGCCCGGAAGAATGTGAGTGCTCCTCAGGCCAGGCCTGCAAGATGGTCTTTGTGACATGGTGCTGAAGGTGTGGACAGGCCTCGGGAACATCATCGAGCTCTGCGCGCAAGAGTTGTACCCCGACCCCAAATCTTTTCTCGGGTTCACCATGTGCATGACCCGAGACTATAGACATATCCCGCAACGCAGTCTTGTAGAGGACTGCGCCCTCGAGCACGCGCTCGATTTCGGTGAGCTCAACCGGTGCGCAACGAAGGATGACGGTGGATATGGCGTGGGGATGCTGAGGAACAGCGTGCGGAGGAGCTCAGAGGTACGTAACGTACAGCGACATTTGCTGTCTCTTCAACCTTTCTGGATCTATCTACTGACAGACTACGCAGGCTGGAGTGACCAAGAGTTGCACCGTTAGACTTGACAACGAAATCTATTGTGTCCGCGACGATGGTCAATGGAAAGACTGTCCTTCCGGCGCAAATGTCAACGATCTGTTGGTGGCGATAGAGAAGCTGTACCGTTCTTCTTGAGGGGCCCGAAAATCTCGTTCCAAAGGTCACTTGCTTCCCCTAGCGTATAGCATAATGCCACAGCGTCCATACCCGCTTCATCGTCCCCGCGCATAACCTCGAGCTGTTCGATGATGCTGTCGAGCCCGACCGCCTTCCCTGTTGCCTGTGTTGCGCCGGCCTCGAGAGCCACGTGGACGATATGGATGTGGAAGTGGTAGTATGTCGGCTGGTAGTGCACATACAGTTTGATCTGGTCTTCCTCGATAGACGGATACACCTTGGTGGTAGCCTCGAGAAACTTGGTCTTCATGTGGCGCAGCCAGGGAATGTGCTTCCTCCGTAAGTCCCTCAAGCTCCAGATGTCGCGTCGCTCAACGAGGCCAAGCAGGTGGAGGGCGTCGAGAGTCTTGCGATCCCAGTTCAGATCTGGCAGCAGCAGGAAGCCCTCCTCGGGATCCTGGCCGAATGGCGTCCGGTAGATGACATCTTCGACTTCTTTTCGGCCCTCGATGATGTTGAAGACCCAGTTCAAACGGCCGGCCTCGCGCTGCGCCTGCATATAGGGCCGCACATGCTCACGGTAAATCGCGGGCGTCTCGGTCACGAAGCGCACGCCTTGCTTGCTGTACTTCTTGATGTGCTTTTCGGTGCACGGGTAGATGAGGTTTATTTTTAGGTCGGCAAAGGATGCATCGTCATCGGGGTTCTGGCTGTCACCAAGGGTGGTCCTGCGACTGATTTCGCCGCTGTTGGCCATATACCAGTGGTATATATCGTTCGCCCCAAGGTTCTTGAGCGTCCGTAGACTGCCGGGAACAGCCTCCAGGTAGCCATGGGAGCTGGGAAACGGAGCACGCTCAAGGACCAAGAGGGCGGGTTGCGAGTCAATTGTGCCACGGAGCGAAGTTCGACGGCCAGCCTGGTCTGCCAGGCAGGAAGAAGCAGTGAGCACCAGTGAGCGGTAGGGCAATTGGAAGACAAGCTGGTTGGCGTGGGGCAGATGCTCGACGCACCTTGGTTGAGAAGTCTCTCAAACTTGAACTTGGGCACGAGGGCCTCGGCGTTGGCTTTGGAATCGGCCATTGTGCGTATGGTTGGCTCTGAGGGAGCTCAGGGTTCTCGTCGCCAGGCCGCGTTCCGCCGAGACGGGGTGGCTATTTGGAGAGCGTGGAGGGGCACAAGGCCAAGGTTCGCTTGTGCAGCCCACATTGTGCCGGGTTCTATGGGTTAGGGTTAAATGCGCAAGACATGACCTACATTTCAACAACGTTCTCTCATCAACACATACCTTTCAACCAACATCCGACGATGGCAGCAACCGTCAGCTCATGGGATCATCCCAACGGGCAGCATGCATGCCCTCTCTTTGCAGTTCTCTCAGTCGAACTGCGCACGATGGTGTTTGAGCTGGCGCTCACCGAGACTGTTGTTTACCCAGAGCTGCCCCGCCGCAGTTTGCACACCCGCCACGATCATGATGAGCCGGCTGACATCGAGATCAAGGACACTGACTCCGAAGCTGAGGACTGGTTCTCGAATGGCCTGTGGCCTGGATGCGAAGGCCGAACCGTTATTTACACGGCCCTGCTGCGCACTTGTCGCCGCGTCTATCTCGAAACGGCTCATCTGCCTTCGTGGAACAGGGAGACCTGCTACGCTGCTGGCATTGAACCCCCTTGGGCAGTCCAAGGCATGTCCAACAACTGAATCTTTCTCACGACGCCGCACTCACACTTTCCCGCCACCACACCAATCTATGCCGTACGCCGCTTCCAGCGATTCCGCTGGCTGGGTATGTTCGATTGCTGCGGTTTTTTTTTGCCCTTCAGTCTTTTTGCCCTCTTGTCTCGGCAGGAGGAGCTCCTCAGACCTCCTGAGGCATGCAAACATTGTCCTAAAATGGAGCTGAGTGGCTGACATCCACCACCAGCGTCTCCAAACTTCTTTCGTGGAGAATGGATAGGAAAATGGATGGACCTACTGCAAGCATCTGACTCTGATCGCCCTGGCCCCTCCGTGGGGGTCCCCGTCGTCCGCATCTTTGATAATATCCGACACCTCCGCATAACCCTCAGCCAAGCCAACTTGCGGGAATCGAGGAACGGCGGGGAACACCATCCCCTGATCGACCCTTTCTGCAACCCCAAGCTTCTCACTCTCCAAGCAATGGAAAGCTCCATGGCCATGGACCTTCCGACTCGACTCTCCACTCCCATCCACTCTTCCGTCTGGGCCGCCGCGTTCGCGTATATGCCCGCTATCCGCACCCTGACCATCGACTTCGAGGCCAACCAGGACGAAAGCAACCGCAAGATCATGGGACAAATCGTCCAGTGGGCCAGCACCAAGTGGGTGTTCCCCGTCTACCCTCGTTCGCCGGGTCAGCCATTCCCCAAAGACGAGATGGGGTGCTTGCTGCCCACGAACACCTGGCTCTCTCCCGAGGGAAACCCCGTCCGGAAGATGAGTTGGACCAGACTGCCGTCGCGGATGCCGAAGAAGTGTAAACAGTGCAAAAAACGCTGGCCTCTGTCTCCAAAAGCCAAGGAGGCCTTGCAAAAGGCAAGCAGGTACAAGGCTTGCACAACCTGTTTTGAGTGGCACAAGGCAGCCGAGAGGTTCTACGTCTGGACGGTGACGTGGACGTTGAAGCCGGATGTGAAGCCTACGGCGGAGGAGGTGAGATTGGAAAAAGAGAAGGAAGCAAAGAGATTCAGGGATATAGTGCTGCCTGCGGACACGGAGGAGGAGTTTAGGAAAGGGTTCAATTATCGGGCGGCCCTTTGAGTTTGCCTTTTATTTCTTTTCTTGGTTAATTTCTTGGTTGAATTCGGGGCTTGGGTTCGGTTTTTGGGATATGTGTCGCAGTTTGGAGGATGGTCTTTGCTGGGAAATGTGATTGAGGATTGCAAACCTTGATATATAGTTTTCGCCATTGCGCTGAACATGTTGATTGGAGTCTCGGGGTACACGTTCCAACACAAGAATCAGGAGCATAACGGTTGCGGTCACGGTGTGATGAGATACGAGATACTCACTCGGGCAGGATCAGGTCCGAAGAGACAACGCGAGACTAGAAAAAAACCGAGCGTTTGCTGGTAGGTTCTGCACAAGGGAGCGAACGACGGGGTGTCAGAAATGAGTTTGACCACTCGAAAATTAGGGGGAGGGGTTTTTTGGTGAACCGGAACATGTGTTGTGAAATGCAAAGAGCTATTCGAATGATCTTTCTATGCTCTTTACCCAAAGAAGCAAGATTCACGGGGGATGCAAGGGGGTCTAGGCTACTTCCAACCGAGGAAGCACATAACATCGAGCAGATAGAAATATGTCACCGTGCTCAGATATTTGCATTCGCGTTGCCCCTCGCACCCGTCCGCTCTGATCTGGGATCTAGTGTCACGATGACATGTCATGGGCCATCCATTTTCCCCGCAGTCCTTCTTAGGTATGCATACTTCTCGCAAGAGCACCCTTTGAGCACCCCTCTTTCTCCTTTTCATTGGCCCTTCCTCCTCCCTTCATTTCTTTCCTGTCCAAGAGAAAGAAATATACCTAAGAAGAAAATTAGAAGACGCAAAATACCCGCACCCGCTGGATGGCTCGTCATAAATGATGGTCAAAAAAAGAGGACTTGAACTTTCGGCAGGCCGTCTCAATAAATTTCCAAAGGTTCCCACCCAATATCCATTCTCATAGCAGAGAAATATCCCATGCCGTATCCCGCAAAATGTTTCCCTCCAAAAAAAATAATACTGAATATCAAAAAGGATTTCTCGCTCGCTCGCTTGATTCGATTCGCTTTTTCTTCTCCATAGGCTTTGTTTTGCGCGGCTGTATTAATGGGAAAACTCCAAGAAAGAATGGCAGGACCAAAAAAGAACTCCGATGCTATGTCTGACCATAGATGATGCCTGCCATGGTTCAAAAGAGAAAGTCGTAAGTACGGGCCGGCTGCCTGTGTTGCCTGTGGTGGAACTCTTGTCGACAGCCCGTTCGTGTCCCAGTCTGAAATATTCAGAATCTCACCCCCCCCCCCCCCCCTGCCTTCCTCGAGCTAACCTCTCTTCAGCTGAGTCCGTCGCCCTTCCCGGTGATACTCGCCATCCAGATGAACCTATCCATTGGCTTCAACTGCTTTCGGATCAATCCCTTCCGCGGCTCGCCGGGGCCAGGCTGAGGTGGAGCTAATCCAAACTCGTTACCTGATATGGCGCCATGGCGTACAGCGCGCGATGGAAGCAGCTGATTTGGAAATTGGTTTCCGAAACGCGGCGTTCTATGTGTCCTCGGCTCGTCTCTAACTCCCCGCACCGTCGACAGAAGACGGCTGGCCGATCACATCATCCGCGTGGCCTTGTTCAAGGCTGGATTTTGCGTAGGGTCTGGTTGCATGTCTTCGACACCTTCGTCCACCGCGAGCTTGCTGCTGGCCGCAATGCCGTTGCCACCAGCAGCTGCAGTAGCTTTCGCGGCAGCGAGAGCAGCATCCTTGATACTGGGGTCGCTCCGGTGGGCGCAGGAGCTGGTGAGGTCCTTCCGCATGCTTGGAGGGCGGTAGCTGCGCCCGCGGGACTCGTCCTCGGCTGCCTTGAGAGTGTCTGGCTCTTCGCGTTGTACCCGCTCAAGCTCCTTGTCGGCGAGCCCCTTGGTCTCGGCCATACGGCTAGCAATCTTGCCTACTTCCTCGACACAGTCGCCATCGCGCAAAAACTGGTGGGCGGCGTGCTCGCACATGCTTTGGACAAACTCCAGCCCCTTGTCAAGATCGTCATAGATGTCCTTCTCCAGTGGGTCAAGCCCCGGAGGACCCATTGCGCCTCGGCCATATGCACCCCTTGCTGCCATACCAGCCCGCGAGTACATTGAACGTCCTAGAGCAGCTTGAGCCATGAGTAACCCTGGAGACTGCATCCGCCTTGCGCTCATGAACCGCAGGCTCGGCAATGACTCCTCAGCTTCACCACTCTTCATAACGGTTGGTCCAGCCTCGAGTGGAGCAATGGCACCATCTGAAGGTGTGGGTGTACTGGGCTCGGCTTCGTCTTCGTCACTCTCGTCCGGCACCTCCATTTCGGCCAGGCGTTTGATCTGTGCCACCTTGGCAGCCATCTTTGCTTTTCGCATCATATTACGGCTTGCGCTGACGAACTTCACAAGGTCCTCAAAGAAAAGCTGTACGTAGCTGTCGTAGTAGACAATAATCATACTGCGGGTGCGGAACTTGGGCGTGGCGCCCTCGGCACTAATGACCGAATCGGAGCGTTGCCGTCTTCGTAGCGTTGCGCGTGCCCGAGCCTGCCCAGCAGCGCGGGCCTGGCTCGTTTGTCGTGCAATGGCCGAGGGCGATTGGGGTTCTGAAGGGCTGGAGGGCGCGGGTCGCTCACCAGCTGGAGCCGCGGTGGTGACAATCGGGGCCACCTCTGGTTGGGGAGTAGATTCTCTTGGGTGGGCTTCGGGCTCGTCGTGTGGTCGGAGTGATTCTTGAGATCCCTTGTTCCGAAGCGATCGGGCTACTGCTGCCGCCGGGAGGATCGAGTCGGATTGTGGTTTCGGCTCCGCAAGCTGGGCCAACTCCATCTGGCGTTTTGCGACCTGGCCATTAAGCTCCTCAAGGCGCTTGAGCCAGTCGGGTATGTTCGCTACGAGATGCTTGAGTGCGTCCATGGCGAAATCGGGCTCGTCGTCACCGAGCACAGTCCTATTGCGTGAATGTGCCGTGGTGGATGTTAGAATTGCGTTGCGTTCGCTAGGGTGTCGTTACACCTAACTAACGCGACGACTTTGCGGGTTCAAAGAGGATAAGAGAAGAACCGGTATTTTTGGATGATGAAGGGCGTCAGAGGCTCGGCGAATGGGGAAGGCGAGTAGATTGGGTCGAAGAACGGTCGGGATTAGGGGTCGATCAGGCGTCGACTGTTGCTGACATGGCTGAAGAGGAGAGCAAATCCCGGTGTGTTCGTTATCTGAGACCAGCAGCACAGCGGCGACGGACGGCTTGCGACGGAATATCCACTTCGTGTTGTCGATGTTATTGTTTTGTGTGAATGCGGCCTGTGTTTGAGGTCGGGATCAGAAAGCGTGAAAGCAGCAGAGCAATATTGTCCCAGGAGCTGGTGCGGGAAATGGTCGCGAGAGGCCCGAGTTTCTTGGGGGGAGCGAGGTGGTTTTCTTTGTCTGGGGGGCCGTCCGTATCGCTACCTACTCAGCACTCAGCCTGTGCGAAGTGGTGGCAGGCGGCAGCCTTCCATTATGGGTGAGCGGGACAGGGACGGGTGCGCAGGGTTTGTGGCGCCTGTGGGCCGCTGGGCGTGGGATTGCCTGATTGAACGAATGGAATGGCTGAGAGAACGGTCGATTGCGGGTGAGTTGCAGGCAAGTGAGGAGCCGGTGGATCCGCCGTCTCCGTCCAGTTTCTGTTTTCAGGGTAACTTCGACGTCGCGACTCCGCTTCAAACGCCCAAAAAGCAACAACACGACAGCCGCTTGAGAAAGAGGACGACGTCGCGAGAAGCCCACTCAATTGGCTGTTTAGGACCAGCCGCGCAAACCTCGGAGTGGCTATACGAGCACCCCATTCCGACTTGGGCCAAGGGGAAACGGTACAGCTGCTGACAGCTAAGTACTACGGGAAGGCAGCTCAAGATCGCCAAAGTAAACGCTGCACACGGCAACCGCCGGCGACATGCTTCCTTTTGCTGCTCAATCGCATTGCCAAGGCGCTGACGGACTGCCTGTGAGAAGACGGACAGGCAAGAAGGATGGCAAATGGTCAGTGGTTGCGGTCTCCCTGTGCTGCACCTCGATGCACGTCGATCACGGACGGCCCGCGCAGACCACAATACGGAACGCTTTACCTCAATAGTTGGTAGCCAAAACGGCAGCATTTTGCAATCGCATTTCGATTTTGCGAAATAGTCTCGGCGCAGGTGGTATTGCAGCCAAAATGGACAATGCTCCCAGCATCCAGCGTTCCATCCGCGACGAACATGAATGCTCGTGCCTCATTTCGGTGCAACCACCCACGAGCAAATGCTGCTGAAGACCTCACCCTCCGAATTGCGTTCTCCAGCGACAGCTGCCGCCGCAGCGCCTCTCAATGTTTCAGTCAGCGACAAGATGCTGCACGGGAAGAAGAACGCGGCCAGAGTGGTCGAGGTGGTGAATTGGATTGTGCGTTCGACAAGGGCTGGAGAGCGCCGCAAACAGGGGTCAAAAGCAGCCCGCGAGCGGGGATCAGACCCCCCTCTCCCTCTCTTTCGAGGGGAAAGGCGGGTGTGGTTGTTCTCAGCGCCCCTGCCGCAGTTCCTCCACTCTGTCACGCCTGTCAGGAGACTCCCGTCTTCAGAGAACTTTCGATATTGAGTCCGGGGAAGAGTGCGACGAGAATAGCCACGGGGGCTCCACACCGCGCGTGGGCTTGCCATAGCACATGGCAACCTCTATATGACCATTCGCCCCTCCACGAAGGCCATTGGTATCAATTAGATTGCCAATTCAATCAACATCCGCTCTCCTCTCCACCGGCGATCTGGCGAACACCTCGTTCCCGACGTCGTCCCCGACAACCTCTCACCTGAAGCATCTCTCACGATCTCGATCCGCGACTTGTAAACCGCGTCCTCAACAACCCATTCTTGTTCCGCGCACGGCCTGATTAATAATTTGGTTCCGCGAAGATGAAGAGCACGATCCCAAGGCCGATGAGGCGTTTGTGTGATGCGATATTCCGGCTGAATTGAGACACTCACAAGACCAGTGTGGACAAGCGCTGGATATGTAGCAGCAGCACATTTGATACATAGCATCAACTGCTCAGAAACCAAGGAGAAGAGGCATCAAAGCCGACGGGCATAACGGAGGGGCTCCGATGGCCTCCCGCAGCATGGCTGCAGTGCCGCGGCGGCAGATGACGATTCTCCCGTTGTCGAGCATGGCATGTGCGATATGTGGACGTGGCCGGAGCGTATCTGCTGTGCGACAGTGGCAACTCCAGGAAGCAACCGCACACCGGCTCGCTCCTTTATAGACCGAGCGGGCAGGAGGATATGGGATATCCGGTGGCATTGGACGGGTACGATCGGGAGCGGTGGGCTTGACCGTTGCAGAGATGGAACATCTCAGCTGCAAAACCTACGCAGGCAACGCAGGATGCAAGCACAACAGAGTACGTACGCCACTCGCTCGGCGGGTGAGCATTGGTCAGGGCAGGTCACAGGAGGGTTTTGGATGCGGATGCAGTAGCATCAGCAACCTTAGCCACGACTGAACTCCATGGCCGCTGCAACACGGCGCGTGCTGAGAGCCCCAGACGACAAGGGGTCAAGAAATGCGCGCAGAACGCATTGCAGCGCAACGTCCAAGAAGCGGACAGCGCCCGGCTCTGGACGAGTTGTTTCGAAGCAGGTCGGCCACAACTCGGGTCCGGCAACCGAGAAGGTCCAGAGAACAAAAACGGCGGACAGGACAGGGCTGCCCTTCTTCCCTCGAAACTCGGTGTGTTGGTGGTGTTGAGCCAAGCCCCCGGTTGGTCGAGTATCCGCCGTTGCAACGCGGGCAGCATCCTCGTTCAAGAACTCAATGTGACAGACTGGCCAATCGTGGCGTCCAAGCGAGGAGCCTGCCAGCCGATGGCACGCTGAACATTTTGGAGGTCGCCGGACTTGAGGCTGTTGACGTACCAGAATAATATGACGGCTGTATCTTCTCCAGTTGGAAATAAGTTCCGGTTCTGCTTGCCCACAAGGCGAGCGATGCTTGCCATATCGAAGAAAGATCTGACGAGTTTGCACGAACTCCCTGCCGAACAGTGGGCACTCTGGGGTCGCGGAAACAATTGGCCCCGCCGCGGATGTTGGGGCGCCTAGCCTTAAATTCTTGCCCAGCGCCCATTGGCTAATGCACATCATCATCATCCCCGACACCGACTGGGGGGGCCACTGAAAACCGATGAAGGATCGATCCTGCTTGTCTCTGAAAGCGCTCCTGCTCCTGACCTCACCGCCTCGTCGACTTGTCTCGTCGAAAATTTAATCTGTGTGAGGGCGTAACCGCTTGTCGCGAATCGCCAACAAACCATGGCTCAGGACTAGCCGTTTTGCTGCCTCGTAAAACGGGAGGCTGTCTCGGCCCCAGCACAATATCCGCCTGCGGCAGATGCCAGAAGCGAGCCTTCGCAGATGCGCACTTTTCTTCCATATTGCCTCTGGAAAACCAACAAACAAACTATCGAAATATTACTCCGTCTGACAAACGATCCAGAGAAGCCTGATCTCTTGGCAGCGGAAGCAATATGGTAGTTGTCCATCCTGCGGTCCCGCAGGCCCGCAGCATCTGATCTATCCGATCCACAGCGGGTAATCTCCTTGAAGTCGAGACGAACCCGCACGGATACGGACACTGTGTGCCGGCTTCACTCCCGTGCCAATAAGCCAAGCGGCGACGAGCCTCGACCATGAGGCGGTTGAATCTTCACAACGATTGATAGACATCATGTACGGGGCCCCCATAGACCCATGCTAGTAGGGACTCAGTCCGGTTAGCAGAACGCGCATGACTCGCAGCAAAGTCATACAAATTTTCCGCGCAACCGCAACTGTCAATATATTGGTCGGCGACCAACATGGAGAACGTCAGCTAAAACCGGTCTATCCAGCTCAAGAAGCCGATCACTGTTTGTTGACTTAATTTTACTATCATACTACAGTTCCATGTACAGTTGAATCTAAGTCACCTATTTAAGAGGGCTTCAGGCTTGTATGCTTGGCGGGTTGGCAGTTTCCGACTCTTCCGAGTTCAATTTCCAAAGGAAGAGCTATCTGTAAGGGCTCAGTTTGGAGAATCAACTCGAAGAGAGAACAAATGAACCGATATCAATTACCTCAACTCATCGCCTCAGTCCCACTAGGCAACCCGAAGCCATCACTCACTCGCCACTTTAATTCCCCTAGAGGAAACTAGAGAACTCTGGGCCGCTCTGAAAGTGGCTTCAACAGCCACCGCGAACAATCCATCGCCATTGATTTTCAGCTTTTCAAAAGGGCTGGGGTTCAATTTCCCTTGGGTTCCAACGGTTGCGTGGTTCCATCCTCAGGTCGGTCAACAGAAGCCAGCAAACTTTTAAACTCGCGATTCCCTGTTGCCGACAAATTGCAACAACCTGCCTAGGCATACACGTCCGAGAAAGACTCTCACGGCTCTCTCATCAACCATCAATGCAGCCGTCTCGAATGATGACGTCGTGGAAACCCCCATGCCTCACTGAAACCCGGGTCAGCCTCCCGAAGCGCGATACCACCATACGCTAATAATAAAAAGAAACGCGATAGAACAAAACGGCCTAAACACCCCTAAAAACAAATCCCCCCATGTGATACGTCAATAAAAGCCCGGTTTTCCTCCCCTTTGCCTCGCTCGCACACAAACATCACCCTCAAAAGGGGTAAAAGATAACGAATGCAACCAACTTTTGAAATTCACTGAAATGCTTCACACGCAAAACCAAACGGGGGCGGAAGAGACGGACCAACCAGCAGCGAGCATTAGCAAAGTGCTGTGCATTTGCAGCTGGCGGTGGAGCGGGGTAGGATTGATGGGTATCCACACATCTGCGATCCTGCAGGTCGTGGAGCACAATGCCCTGATGGGGAATAGCGCGTGTTTCCCCGTCGGGGAGGCGGTCCCGCTGTAAGCTGGGCGAAAAGAAGTTAGAACGGGCGGGAGCGCGCGGGCCCGCCGGGGCACAGTTTGGAGGGATCCGGGTGGTTCGCTTACGGTCTTGGCTGGTGTGGTTGGTTGACTTCCGTTTGGGGAGGAGAGCGTTTTTTTTTTTTTTTTTTTTTTTTTTTTTGGTTTCTCCTCTTTTCGTCCGCGGAAGATCGAACGACCAGAGAGAACGACGGATGGTCCCGGTGATAACTGACGAGGTTGAAAATCGCGCGGTCTGATTCGTCGAGAGAGCCATCAATTCTAACATTTCCCGTTTCTGTTCACCGTCGTTCAAATCGCTCGCCTCTGCCCTCGCGTTGAACTCGACGGCGTGTGAGGGTTTTGGTTTCTTGCTTTCCCTCAGGTCGAGTTGGATTTGGCGAACCGAGCCGAGCCGGCCATTCGAGTGCTTCCTTCGCGAACGGGTTTGTTGTTCCTTCAAAGGGAATGGAAAGGGGACGGAACGGACGATGTGGCCTGATGGATGGTTCGGTGCCAGCCCTGTGAGACTTGAGCGGTAACTTGGAGTTATCACACCACATATAAGTCATCCCGCAGGAGTGGGATTTCATCCGCGAAGCCCGTTGTGTGACCGGACTTCGAAGCAGGTTGACAAGCATCTTGGTGTTGAAACTCAAATATCTATCGTGTCTCTAAACACGGAGATCACCCGTTCGAGAAACTCAAAGCCGCACCTCAGGTTCATCGTCGAGAGCACCGTTGAGAGGGGGTCGAACACGAGTGGCCAGCGAAATGACCAGCAGCAACCCTAAGAAATGAGTGTTGGTTGCGGACAAATCAAGGTGTCATTGGATCGGGTGCTAGTCCGAAGCATGGCTGTCTTTCCCCTCCCTGCACCACGCTATCACTCTGCTCGCCACTGAGAACTCAGAGTTCAGAGACCATACAGATGCTCTAGATACCGATCAAGTAACTGCCAACAGGGTACTGACCATACCAAGCCGCCAAGTAAGCCAGCGTTATCTACGCAAGCCCAACGGCGTGGACTAACGTCCTCACGGCAGCCTTGTCAGCGATGCCCCAGTCCACTCCCTTGAGCCTCTCGGCGGCCGGCTCCTCCCCGAGCGCCATCAACAGGCCCCAAACCTCGTCGACGACCATGCTCCGGGCCCGCGGCCAGGGATGGAACGCCAATGCCCCAAGTCTCTTCCTCGCCTCAACAACTGCCTCGGCCCTCTTCCCGGCACTGGCACCGTCTCCTGACGCATCCAACGCCGCAATGGCTCCATACACCCGGATGCACGCTTCGATCTTGCGAACGTTGCCAGTCTTGTAGCCCGCCTTCTGCACCTGCAGACACAAATTCTTGTAATCCACGGTCTTGCAGCGCGCAAACACGCCCACGTGGAACAGGAAGGCAACGACCTCGAGTGTCGGCACAAGCACCCTGTCCTGGCCCTGGCGGCTCTTGAGGTTGCGGACCAGGGCGGAGCAGATGAGATCGACATTGTCTTCCGACGAGGTGCAGAAGTCGCAGAGGGCCGCACGCGTCGCGATCACCAGGTCCTCGTTGCCCGTATCAGCGGACGACACGAACCCAGCGATGAGTTCGTCCATCCACTTATCGTCCTGCCCGCTTCCGGGGGGTGGCGAGCCGGTTCCGGTGGTAATTCCGGCACCGGCGCTGATGCTGACCGCCTCGGCCATGACGGGGTGCAGCCGGGCATGCTTCGCCCGCAGCAGGTCGAGCAGGAAACCAAAGTACGGTCTAGACGAGAACGTCGACGTGCGCAACGTAGCGGCGTGGCTGTGCGCGCGTGGACCATTTGGTCCATTGATCAGCAGGCGCAACAATAGCAGGTGTGATAACCATCAGGGAAAGAAAGGCAAGGTGTAAGTAAAACGTAACAGAGGGGCTGCATGTCAGCCCGACCGACGTCCACCGATCATGTTATGCACCTCGACTCAAAAGGAGTAAACGGTAAAATAGAACTCACCTCGGACTCAACGCCGCCGCCAGCGCAACCTGCGCCTCAGCCCGGACCCTATCGAGCTTCTCTGCTGCCAATCTCAGCACTCGTAAGAAGAGCGACGACACCAGCCTCAACTTTTCCTTTCCTTCGTTTGCAATAAACGCTTCCCACAATCCCCTCGTAGCCCTCACTGCTCTGAATCTCACCAACGAGCCCACATCTCCTCTTGCGTTCGTAGTATAATCATCCAACCCCTCCTCCAGCAAGGGCAAAAAGACGGTCACGTTCTCCTCCAGTAGCTCACTGCCTGTAAGGCTGCGTAGCATAAGCACCCGCATATCCGTGTCCTTGTCGGTGTCCCATCGCTCGAGGATGGCATCGCATATGAGAGCTTTGTCAGTATCTTGCAGGCCCAGGGTGGAGATGATGGAGTAGGATGTGACAAGGGCCGAGAAGAAGCCACCTGCGGTGCTGTTACGACCGGAAGGTCGGGTCCGCACGGCGGATGCCCAATCGCGGATGATCTTCTCGCGTTCAGAGGGAGTGCTGAAGAGCAAGAGTATGAGGCCGGCTTCGGAGGCAGGAGGGATAACTTCTTCTTCCGGACGGAGGAGCCAACTGGGGAGAGTGGCGTTGAGGAGGGAGATGGCTCTCTCGAGGGATGGGGGCCGGGGGCCAAGGGCGTCGGCGAGACGGGATACGTCAGCGCCAGACTTAGAGATAAGGGCTGGACCCGGGAGAAGGGTTATCGCAATGGGGTCGGAAATGGCAGCGTTGGTGGTGAGGCTGGCCGCTTGGAGGAGTGGGAAGGAGGAGATGACGAGGATACTGGCAGCCTCGGCGATCAGTTCCGGTCGACGATAGGTTTTGGTGGAGCATTCGCTCAAGATGTGCTCGAGGC
Organism: Immersiella caudata; assembly: GCA_030512335.1. NCBI lineage: Eukaryota > Fungi > Ascomycota > Sordariomycetes > Sordariales > Lasiosphaeriaceae > Immersiella > Immersiella caudata. The sequence goes on along the minus strand of JAULSU010000004.1, from coordinate 2,953,540 downwards.
CGTCGACGGAGAGACGAACAAACTCGGCGAGTGTTGAGTTGTTTCCGTCGTGAGAGACGGTGCCGGCAATGGTGGGCAGGGAGTCGAGCACAGAAGCGAAGTTGAGAAGGAGGCCATGGCGTTCCTCAACCTGACGGGGCTGCAGTGACTTGATGCGGTCTACGACCTGTGAAACAGACCGTGTGAACCTCGCAATGGGGTTGACTGTCTCCTTTGCAAGCTGTGCCGTGATGGTGCCATAGGATGTTCCAGCTGCTCGTCTTGAGGCTGTGTCGATGTCTCCAATGCCTCTCCAACCCAATAGGGAGTCAAGGATGGCCTCGCCATATCCACCTGAGAGGATTGTAGCATTGAGAGCAACTTCTTGGAGGGCTCTGGATCGAAGAGCCACAGTATGATAGTCCACAGTTTGGACCACCCAAATCCCTTTCACCACGGTATCGGGGTGACGTCCGATGAGCTCCTGGAGAGCAGCGGACGAGCCTCGGCGGATATTGCCGGATGGGTCAAGGCAAGCAGCTACGATAAGTTCCGTTGCAAGAGCCTGTAGCACCGAAGTCTTTGGGTCGCGATATTTCGCCAGCAAGCTGGCTGGCGTTTTGACGGCGAGGAGTTCTTCGGTGGTGTATCGCCGTGCAAGAGCCCAGATGCCGAAGCAGGAAGCATCTCGAACATTGGCCCCGATAGATCCCCCAGAGGGGTTCCGCTGCTCAAACGACAGGCCCATAACCAAAGCCTGGATGATGTCTGAAAGGTTCTCCGCTGGCGGGGACCGCCTGTAAAGGAGGTGAGAGAGCGTGAGCATCAGGCCATGCCACTCCAAGGGGTCGACGGCGCTGAGATCCTTGATCCGCGGAGCAGCAGAATCCCGAGAATCCTTCTTCCAAATGACATTCTTGCCGAGGGACTCGAGAACGGCCTCAACAACTTGTGATGCCATCTCAGCATCAAGCTTCAACGTGATGACACTCAACGCCTTGCTCGCCGCCAATCGAACCGGTGTGTCGTTGTCGGCTAGACTCTCCAGCAGAAAACCAATCGTCGTCTCCACAAGTTCCATGCTCGCCATATCCTGCTGTCCATTCCTCAGAACCAGCACCGTAATCGCCCTTATCACCTTGATCACCGTCTTCCTCGCCAACGCCGATGACACCACCGACGGCAACCCACTCTCCCCACCCTCGGCCGACGCCCCATGCACGGCATCAAACAACGTCTTCAAATACCGATCCATATCCGATGTATCCGCACTTGACGTCAGGATCCCAGACAAAAATGACAAGACGCCAATATAATGATACGGCGTCTTCCCCTCCTCCCCCTCCTTCACCGGCCTCAACGCCCCCAACGCCCACCTCACCAACGCATCCAGCACCCCCAGCCGCTGCATATCCCTCCTCATTGAAATCCTCACGAGCAACGCCTTCGCCGCGTCCCTCTCCTTCCCCGGCTCTCCCAAATACATCACCGCCAACGGCAACACCCTCACCGCAATCCCCGGCAACTTCCCCCCTTGCGGCCACGCAAACCCCTCGATTCTCGGCAATCCCTCATCCCCCTCTCCCCCTTCCTCCGTCGAACTCATACTCGCCAAATCAAAAGGCGCAAACATCAACTGCGACAGCCACAGCAAAACCGCATACCTCTCCTCCCAGCTCCACCCCATCTCCTTTACCCTCTCCGCCTCCTCCACCGCGCCTAGCAACACCTCCAAATGCCTCGTCTCACTACTCAAAAACCTCACAATCACCTTCTCCCCTCTAATCTTACACAGCGTATACAACACCCTCGCCACCGCCGCGCTAAGGGGCATCAACAAACCCCCTCCTCCTCCGGTTTCCACCCGCCGCTGCCTCTCCGCAATCGTCCCCCGCCTCCGCAACGCATGATACTCCAAAAAGGCATCGCCCAGCAGGGGGATCCAAACCGGGAGGTGCGGGTCGAGAAGCTGGGGGAGTTCCTGGAAGGGGTCCAGCAGTGACGAAGCGAGTCGGTGTGTTTCGCGGGTGCGCACACGGGTGCGCACGGTGCCGTCTGGTTTGCGGAGGAATGTGGGGAGGGCGGTAGTAAAGTCGGTGAGGAGGTCGGAGGAGATTTTTTGGAGTTTGATGTCGAGGTCTTCTTCGGGGGCGTCCATTTGGGGCGGATATCTTGCGGGTGTTTGGTGTGGTGAGGTTGAGTTGAGAGAGGCGGAAGTGGGGTGGGGTGGGGTGTGAAAAAGAGACGTTGAAATTGAGAGGTGAGCCGTCGGGAGGTTTAGTGATCGCCTGGGTGGTTGTCAAGGTCGAATTTAATCGCTTCTCATCCAGGCAACGGAATTTATAAACGGTACCTGCTTTATTTGTTCTCGCGCTGCTGCCTGAACTTGGAATCGCTGCTTGGTTACCTGACAAGCGCGGGTGGAGCGGCACCACATCACGAAGAAACGCACAAACATTTAGATATGGCAGTCGCATCACTAGGTGGGTGTCCATATCGAATCAGAGATGGATAAAAACCAAAGAACTGCTCCGCTCAACACCATTTATTTATTCTTATTCTCAGCCCGAATAATCGCTTCCATCCATGGTCCCTTATTCCTCATTTGTCTGGGGGCCAGGAGAAGAATGACTAGTTAACTCATTAGAGGGTCACAGATCTACAACTATAACTTTGTTCCCCAGCTTTCCCGTGTTTCCATACATGGCCGCTGCGTTTACCATTAGACCACCGTTATTGCTGGACCCCGGGCCGAGCATTACCCACTTCCACACGATGCTCTTGACGCCGTACCAGATCACCTTGACCGCATCTACCCAGGCTCTGCTGGGAAACAAGTCCCAGATAAACCCACTCCCCGTTCGTGTCATCAGCGACTCATATGCTTTTTGGCACTCGTCAAAGTAAATTGCCTCCTTTCCGTGACCCCAGTGGACATGGCCGAATACGTGAAGTTTTGGCTTCACCCTCCACACTTCCTCCAGTAGCCCGTCGCATCCAAGTCCCAAGTCACAGTGGGAGCGCTGCTAGAGTTAGCCCAGGTCCATAAACGCCATCAAGCTACTCACCGGTGGCGTGTGTGTAATAAGGATATCCGTCTCGTCAGGTATCCTCCCCTTCCACGGATGTCTATCCCGGTCATACTGAAACCTGTTCTCTATCAGCCCCCCCTTCCCATACCCTCATAATCAAACCCAAAGTACTCACGCATGCTCCCCATCCTTTCCTATCCTCGGAACACCACCCGCCCTGCTAACGTCAGTCCTCTCTAACTGGACTTCCCTTCGTCATCCCCACCGCCTCTCACGATCAGGTAAACTCACCCCCAAACATTCAACTTCCTACCCCCCCTAAAAATCACCTCCACCACCTCCTGTCCTCCAAGATATCTAACCCCTCCCCATTTCACCTTTCCCCCAATCCCATCCCCCCTGAGCCTCGCCGACCCATCAAACCACAAATCATGATTCCCCGCCACCACCACCTTCTCCCTGTGAGGCAACCCCGCCAACCAATCCACTTGCTTCTGAATCGCCTCTAGCGTGCCCACACTCGACATATCTCCCGCGTGAATGAGGAGATCCCCATCTGGGATGGAGACGTTGGTAAGATCGTGGGTGTCGGAGAGGCAGACTATGCGGATGAGGGAAGGCGAGGGTTTGAATGGGGGCCCTCGGAGGAAGAGGAGGGCATGGTAGATTAAGGAGAGGAGGTAAGCGAGTGGGGATGAGAGTAAGGAGTCGAGGAGAGTGGGGGGTTCCCAAGGACTTGGGCGGCGGAGGTGGAGAAATGTTAGGAGGCCCATTTTTTGTCAAATTGACGCTAGTTTTTTTATTTTTTGGGGGGGTTTTTTTTTGGTGTTTTGGTGGTGGGAATGACAATTATGGAGTGTAATATAGAGGCCTTGAGCTCGGCGGGAGCTGTAGTCCAGATAATAAAAGAGAAATAAAGAAATTCGCGAGTTATCAAAGGAGCGTTGTGATATCCGGCTTGGACGTCATCCCGTCATTTGGCTAAGGATAGAGTCTGTCGCCGAGTCTCCTGTCGTCAGAGGACTATCGCCGTGTCTGTTGAGGCAATGCAATCGAGGATCGCCTCAATGGCTCGGCTTGCACCTCTAGCCTAGCAAAGGGGGGAGGTAGAGACTGGCGATCGATCTTGAAGAGATGTCTGTGGTGATTTGGAGCCGAGCTCCCAAAATCTGGGGAAGCGGGAACCCCGCCAAGAGCCGGGCGCGCCAGCGCCAATGACGTCTTCCCCTCCGGCCGCGCCGAGCCGAACCACTGACACGAGAACTGACCAGACATTGGGAAGAGGGCTTAGGCTCCGTTATGGCTTCTGTTGACAGCATATGTACAATTCGGGCTGCCATCATCATACTACTACCTAATAATACTCAAACCTGTCTTCCCATCACAACCGTAAAGCAACGCCTCGTACTCCTTCCACTATCCCATACTCCTACCCAAAATGATGCGCCGGCCAAGCAAATGCAGTTTTCAATCCAACTTGATCGCCCTATTTCTCTGTTAGCAACCATTCCATGCCCAAATAAGTTCCAGAGAAATAGAAACTTACCCATATATCCTCCTAACAAACGCATACGCGCTCAAAAACCCCACCGTTCCCGTCAATAACCCATATACGCAACACGCCATGAAGCTATAGCTGAAGAACAAAATCCCGCTCAAAACCCCAGTGATATGCAGCTTGACAAAGTAGTACCAAGCACAGTACAAAAATACCCACACGGCGCTGCTCCCACCCACCATGAAAGACTGCCACCACCAGTTGTAGTTCTCTGAACAGAGCTGGACATAGATATTCATGACAGTCACCTCCGCAACGGTGACAATCAAAATAGTAGAGACGACAGCGAGGAAGCCGAAGACATAGTAGTAACCGGATTTGTGGTACACAGACTGGAAGACGAATAGGAGCTCGATGAAGATAACGGCAAAAGGAATCAGGCCGGCAAGTAGAGCGGTCCGTAGGCCACGGGTGTACCAGGACTGCTGGGGGATTTGGCGCGGGATGGAGCTGGTTTTGGTAGGGGGTTCCCACGACGTTGTCTTGTGGAAGCCGTACCACGAGCCAACGTAGACAAGAGGGACCTGGACGCAGAGCCACAGGAACACAATGGCGATGAGGGTTCCGAACGGAATCGCAGTGCTGGACGCCTGGGCCCAGACAAAGAGATTGAGCACAAATACGGCTCCGAATAGGAGGCCTGGGAAGAGAAGGGCCGTGATGATGGTGTTCCGTCGCCAGTCCTGGCCTCCAAACGTCTTGTAGGCGCGTGTAGAGAAATAACCCGAAAATAGTCCCGCAAAAACGAAGAGCCCAATGGCAAAGCTGATGAAGCCGCCACGGAAGCTGGGATTGAGAACTCCCACCGCGCTGAGCAGGACTAAGCTGACAGCAGTGAAGAGCAACTGCATCCCGGATCCGACCAGAGGAGCGAGCAGATGCCCATTATGAGGCGTTCGGAAGACATCCGCGTGGAGCATTTTCCAGCCCGTGACATCCTCCAACCCGTCTTCATCAGAGGACACATCGCCCTCGACGTCCCCCTCTCCAGCCTTCTCCTTCTCTCCTGACTTCCGCTTGCGGTTCTTGCCCTCCTCCGCCGCGTCCCTGAAACCCTTGATATCGGACCGAATCGTCTTCGCCATGATCATCAAAACAATTGCCGTAAGCAGGCCGCAGATGATGAGCGAGTTGATAATCGCCAGCCAGTGGATCTTCGAGCCATCCTCCTGGTTGACAAAGTAGAGGTCCCATCTCCTGCTCCACTCAATCGACTTGTCCTCTCGGAAATAAACCGAATACGTATACGGAATCGTCAGTACCATGTCGTCGTCGATTTCGTCCTCAGGATAAAGCGTCAAGTGCTGATCAACCGGCCCCTCCGAGGTTTTGTTAGACGACAACTCAAAGTTCTGGTCGACGTGGTCCAAATCCATAGGGCAACCGTCCGCCTTCCTCCTCACCTCGGTGCCGACGCTCTTTGGGTAGACCTCAAACCCTACCACGACCTGGCCCCCCTTATTCCCTGCCTTCCCAGGGGCCTGTCGGTATCGAATCACAATGGTGTGGTGGTTGTTGAGCAAGTATCGTGTCCGGCCCCCAACGTTGTCGGTGTACCCCAGCTTGAACCCAGCGGCGTAGTACTTGCGTGTGTTGTCAACCGTGACAAAGCTCGTCGCTCCCGGAAGGTTGTCCACAATCCACTCAACGAGGTAGCCGTCGCGAATCATCTGGCGCGCGCGCTTGATGTCTCGGCCGGTGACCTGTTGGCTGCACAAGGCAGAGCACTTGTTGTCGTGCTTTATCTCCAGGTCGATGTCCGAAACGGTAATCCGGTCGCCGCGGAGGACTTCGCCGAGGTTGAGTGGGATGCTCTGGCCGCTAAAGAGGCCTTTTCCAGGGCGGTGCTGGCCCGTGGGCGGGCACACGAACGGGAGTTCGTAGTACGCATACTGAAGCTGGGTATTGTCGGAGTAGACCTTGTTGACAAGCAGGGGAATCTCCTCGTTTTCTTTGTAACTCTTGATTGACCAGCCTGCCACACAATTTGATGTTAGAGAAATCGTTGACCCGTAGAAAAGAGGAAGAACATACCCGGAATGTAGAACGCGCTCGCAGCCTGGCACAGACAAAACAACAGTAGCACAAGCTTGCCCCGCAGCCCCGTCCCTATCCCGATCGTGCGGCCCATATTGTCTTATAAATGTCTCTTCCGGATCCCTTCACCAAGCCCGTACTCCGAGAGCGGTCTGTCAATTCATCAACGCGCGTGGGGGTTCGTTTCGGGGGTGGTAGGCTTCCGACTGTAGACGACAGTACAGAAATGGTCAATTGCTGCGCGCAAACGGTTCTGAGACGTCACTGATACGGGAACCGAGACCGGTTTATCGGTGGGAGGCGTGCGGCGGCGGTGGGGATGCGATGGGATGGAGAGTCCGGAAAAGAGTGGAATTGGCAACGAGTGCCGGGGTGCGATTGCGTGTTCTCGTCAGCGTGGGCACGCGGGGGAAAGGGGGTGGCCAGCAATCGTGGCTTTTGCTCAGTTGGGTCTGAGCTAAGAGTCGTTGGGGGAGCAACAATTGCCACTTGCTTTCGTAGTCGCGATGAAGAGTACGGTGATGAGCTCAGAGCAACGTAGCAATCCAGAGTTTGTCCAGTCGAAAGCAACGGTTTATTAGAGGTTGATGTTCGGCGCGACCTTGAAATTCACTCTACCGGGATGGTACCTGGATCACGCACGAGCCGACCCCCAAGTCGCCAACTAATTTTAGCCGATGTCTTGGGTTTTCGTCTCCACTCTTGGTTGGCGCTAGCAAGTTGGATGGATTTGGGGTTCTGGACCATTCCAAGACGTTGCTCGATCCAATGCTCGTCCAGAGTGGTCGATTTCTGAATATCGGATGCAAGTCTTTCGCCCAAACTCGAGGCCATGGTTACCGTTCCACGAGCGGTAGCTCGCCGTTGGACATGCATATACGGCCTCCCGGCATTCCGGTCATCAATGTGTCGTCGTGCCTCCGGAGCTTCATCTGATTGGACAAAACTGGGTCGTGTAAGGCGAATCGAACGGCATTTTCGGTGGCGTGAGGTTCTCATGGCCCACTTACACCACTAATTCGACCTCCCTCGAGAGATCCAAGCAAATTTTACCAAGTTAAAACAGAGATTGAGCTCAAAACAAGCTAGAGGAAGTGGCGTGCACATTCCTCGCACAAGAGTATTATCGCAAGACTCAGTACCGAGGTGGTATCAACTTGGGTATCGTATATTCCTCGTTACCATGCCCCTGATCCGACCAGTAGATGTGTGCTCTGTACCTAACTCTATATGAAGCAGCAAATAAATAAATAAGATCAGCGATTGGGTGTACAGTGTTGAAAGTAAAAGTTATATGCAAGAATTCCGTAGCCCTGTTGAAATCCGGGCCGTACCCTATGTGTCCTTTTTGTTCCACCTTTTTCATAACCCAAAGCCCCAACTCCCGACACAAGCTGACAAAAGAATGCAAATATCATTAATTATATCCTGGAAGCACGCTCGTTTCGGTGAATTGTTGTTGTGGGACCGACAAGACTCGTGGTCGCAGATGGGCGTCAGCCTCGGCCTCTTCGAAGGTGGGGAGTTGGATGCTCTCGTCCTGTTGGAAGTTTCCCTCAACAGCAATCTGTAGCGGCACCGTAAGCGACACGGTGCTTGTTGTCGAGCCGGTAGCTACTTGAAGAGATAGCTGCAGCGTGTACACCCGCGAAGCGATGCAGGAGTGGAAAGTGGGGACGAACGTCCTCTTCTCGAGGGGTAGATCGATGGGAATCTGGAGCGAAGTCGTGTGGTAGACCGGGGATGCTCCACTGCTTGTGGATGACTGTCGCCGATACTTCGACTTTCGCTTCTGGTTGCTCGAGTCCGAGTGCTCATTCGAATCGCTTGCGTAGCCCGAGTCTCGTCGTGCCGCATCAGTCAGGCGCTGCGACCAGCGAGCCTTGGGAGTGGCCAAGGGTGGTAGCCCGACCGACGTAGAATAGGACCCGCGCTTGTCCGTGGCAAACGGCTGATTCCAGTCGCCTAGGTTGGGGAAGATGGGGATAGTGCCCGAGCTGAAGTAGGTGACGGCTGTCACCTTTCCAGAAACGCCTGTGATCTTGGGCGGAAGAGCGTCGACGGATGCTGGCTCGAAGTTCAGGTCGATCTGTGCCATGGGCTCCGATACAATGTGTTGGCCATCGGCTCGAATTACGGCAGGGGTGGGCTGGACAGCTGTTGCTGTCAAACGGCCCAGTTTCGAAGCGAGGAGGTTCTTTCGAAGCGACTTGGACTTGTGCATGGCGTAGAGACGGTCCTGGTCCGTGATGTTCAGAGGTGGCTCCTCCATCGAAGCTGGGAGCACGTTGATGGATTGAACGGCCTCCATAATCCGAACGTTCTTGCCTCCCAGTTCGTCCTCCCTCAGCACCCGAGCCTTGATCTGGTACTCAATCCGGGCCATCTCGGGCGCCATATCATCCTTCCCCCACCGTCCCAGAGACGGCGGCAGCAGCACATGGTGGTCCTGCAGACCCGCGGACTGCATATGATGGTTGCATGCGTTGATTGTGAGTTGGTTCGGAATCACGAAGTTGAACGGAATCGTGTAAGTGTGACCGGTTTCCAGTATCCTCGGCACTGGATAAATCGACTCCGGGATGGGCATGATCATCTTGAGGAAGGTGTGCGTGACGTCGTGCGGGTTCATGCCCTCGACTCTCGACTTGGTGTGTCCCATCAGCAGGATCTGTATCGAGTCAAAGGGGACATCGCGCCGGGTAGTGATGGTGACATTTCCTTTGATGGGCGAAGATGATGTGTAGACCTTGGACCTGTAGTGGTTGTCAAGGTTGACGTCGATGTTGGACTTGGGGAACGGGGCCATTCTCCCCGCGGCCGCATAGGGAATCGAATTGCTCCGGTCGCTGATGCTGGCCGCCATGCCCGAGGTAGCCTCCGACATGTTCTGTAAAAGTGCAATCGACATTGGGGTAGCTTGTCGGTTTCGTGACTGCCTTGGTAGGTAGCTATGGGAACTCCGACAGCTCGGAATCCGGCCTCAGCGCGACCCTTCAAAACGAGCAAGGACGTGTAGTTGATCGATGTGGGAATTATATGTATTTGGCGACTCCGCTGAGAGGAGACTGGAAATAGGAGAGCGCCCAAGTCAACCGGTCTGAACGGTTGGTTCCAACGGTTTCGGGGTGTGGCCTTGTTGTGGTGTGGATGTGATGTGATGGTGTATCCCGTGGTCGGCGGCGCGGAGCTATGCGCGTCTTATAGCTCCCCCCTCCTGAGCTACCCCGAGCCGTCAATGGACGAGGGGAAACAAAGGAGCGGCTTTGAGTCATTACAAAGCACTCGCGGTGAGTGTGGGCGTGTGCTCGTTGCGGGATGTCCAAGGGCGCATTAGAACCCTTGGGCAGCCCCCGTCCCGTCACATTTGGAACATGTTCGCCAGCCGTGGTCCAGGGCCAAGAACGGGCAGGCTTTCATGGCGAAGCATTAGCGCATGTCAAGCAAAGGGTGTGGTGCATGTCGCGCGCGATCGGGAGTGCGCGGGCATGGGACGGGTCAGCAGTGTCGTCAAGAGGTGGGGTCAGCTCTTGGGCGATCTGGGCAGCGTGGGCAGTTCTTGGCCAGCAGCTGCTATTGAAACGCGCCTTCCTGAGGCCAAGAGGGCGAGTCCCAGACCGGACAGCTGAGAAATGTACCCAGCCCTTGTGTCGCCCACAGGTCCATGCAAGTCGTGATATCGGTGCCAAGTTCCTCATTGGAGCGACGGCCTCGCCTTTGCCAACCAAATGGCTCCACAGTGATCAACCAGCAAACGCCCTACCGCAAGCAATCCTCCGCACGTTCTTGGCACCTTGCAGGGCGGTGCACAGGCCATACCGCATACGGGATGGGAAGAGGCTCGCCGATGAGTCCTTTCTCCCACGTAGTGACAGCCGTTCCGAGTACGCCTTTCCGAGCGGTGATCGTCGGCTCCGATATTTCGTCTCGTTCGGTGCCTGTTGGCTGCAACTTCTTGCCTGAGGTACTCACCGCCAATCCCCGTCATACCTACCTACCTTACGTACTATGCAGAGGAGGAGGGAATATGCCTTGTTCCTCTGCAACCGTCCCAGCTTCAGACGGCCTCGCAGCAGACACCAAAAAGGTACACAACCCCCCTGCAAAAGACATCCGGTGTGTTGTTGAGGGATTTGAGTCATCGAGAAACCGGTGCGGTCTTTGTCAGAAAAAAAAGTCTTTGCATGGATCCTAACCGAGAACTGGTTGTGTTCAGCATCTAACATCCACAAGGAACACCGCCATACAACCCTACTATCCAACCGCTTCCCGATACGAACTACGTCCCCATGTACGTATGCTGTTCGCATCCGACAAACAAACATGGAATTGCCGCTCATAGTTTCCGGTGTCACCGGTTTCGGACATCCGCTCCAAACACTGCCCAGCAGCCAGACTAAAAAGAAATTTTCATGTGTCGGAGGCGTCTCCAACGCGATGTGTCAATTGGCGTATGAAACGCGAGCGCGATCCAACGGTGACTCCAAATCGTGAAGATGTCGACATTAGTGCTACGACCAGCCGAACCGGCTACCCCTTTCTCCCCACAAACCAGCCAAGCCGACAGCCGCCGGGGAGCGGAGAAGACAAGCCGAGGAGATCCATCGCATGAGATCAAGAGTGTGCGAAAAAAACAAGAACCTGACCAACATCTGTGACACAGAGAAACCAGGCCCCTAGAGCTGTCTGTTGCTACCATACACCTCTCCAATACCTACCTACCGATTCGACTGCCGCATGGCATGTTGTTATTCACATCCCGAGACCTTACTCGCCCTCCCGTTCCCCAGGTCCGGAGCGCCCCGCCAAGGATCGCGCCCAGCTCGTGGCCCGAGTGACTGGGAACAGCTGCCAAGCCTCGCGTGGAAGGGGGGTCCAACCCCACTCCAACTGAATGGCGACATCGTGAATATCCTCCCAGACACCACCACTCCAAAAGAGGTTCACCAAACACATCATGTGCTTTTGTCGCACATGCCCTCAATTCCACCTGAGCGTCGTAAATCGGCCCACTTCCCATTATACCGCTTCAGCACATCCCTGCCCATAACGAGCTCCATCACTAAATTAAAACATGATCTCAGGTCACAAGCCGGCGCTAGCATCTTTCGTCATCGCCAGCTCCACGCCTTTCGCTCGACAACATGTCGACAAAAAGTGCGGAGCACCCCAACTGGTGCGTCAGGTCAGAAAACCACAGCCGGGGACCAACGCTAATGGCAATTTGTGGGGCACCCTGCAAATCTCCCGGCAATGACTCAACGCCAGATCGCTGTTGGGTTCCCGCGACCCCAAAACTTTATTCGACGGCAGGCAGGCAGCACCACTTGCGCTGCAGCATCATCTTTGTCAGCGCATTTCACTGGGGAGGATTACTAATTCCCGGGTTTACCCTCCCCCAACGGAGCTATCACGGTTCAGTGTCACATTGGTCAATTTATGACATGCCAGGACCTTCTTTACTTTTTCCCATGTCCCGACGAAGATGTTATAACGAGGCTGTGTTTGTGGTGAACACGTCCCCGCAACTTAGTCTGAATTCGTCAGATCGTGTAAAGACCTTGATTTTAAGCATATAGTCCGCATCGGCATCTCCGTTCGAAGCTGTTGGTATTCAAGCACGGCAGTCCCGATCAATGGAAGACCTGAGACGGCTGGAGGTGTGACTCTGAATCGTCCTACGCAGTTTCAATTTCCAGTCTTCAGACGTCACCAAGTCAACTGACGAGGATGTTTCTGGTGGGGGTCGTCACCAACAATAGCAACGCGAGACCGGAGGAACGCGAATAGCCAAAGGTAGCGTTGAGTCTCCTGGCGACAAGCTGTGTATCTTGCACATCGGTCAAGCGACTCGAAGTCTATCCAAAGCTGCCTCAGCCGCAACTGAAATTCCACTGCTCGTCCGGATTCTGCTATCATCAACTAGACCGAACGAACCCCTTGCTTGTTCTAAATGCGAAATTCAACTCTATCCAACTCTTGTCTCAATTTCCCGCCCCCCTGGTCGGTCTAATATGAAGTCCCTCGCCTGACTTGCACATATTAAGATAAGTCAAGTTCCCTCTATATGCATCGCCACAATCGCCAGGCCATGCCGCAACCCGGATACCAGCCCAAGTACAAATACAGACGCTATGCTAGCGAGAACCGTTTATAGCCACCAACGACGTATGGCTCCCTTGGAAACGTGCTGGACTCAACGCCAACTATGTGTTTGATCGCAACATTCCGAAGCGAGGAGAGGAGACTACAATCAGTGCCAAGAGATGTAGAGCATAATGCCAGCGCCCAGGAAGATGGCGGCAAACTGCGTCAGCATCTTCCTCAGCTCAACGGCCTTGTTAGGCCCTGTCTCCAGAAGTTCGGGAATAACAGAAACCGTGCCGACATAGAGAAACGTGCCAGCTGTAAAGGGCAGCAGCATGTCTCCCCAGGTCAGGCTCGTACCCCAAAGACCACTGGTCATGCCCATGGCCTGATCGCTGGCAGCGGCGCTGTTGCCGCCGAATTCCTGCACAGCGATACCAATAAGGGTACCGATCAGAGCGCCAATGGCGGTGACAAACTGTGCACCCATGGCGGCCCGCTTGGAGAAGCCCGACTGCACAAGCAGTGCGAAGTCGCCGACCTCATGGGGGATCTCGTGAAAGAACACGGCGACGGTCGTGGTGGCTCCGATAGTCGGAGACGCGTAGAACGAGGCGGACATGGCCAGACCGTCAGTGATATTATGTGTAAAGTCGGCACTAGAAGCGGGGTCAGCATCTCCAAAGGACCGTCAAGTCAAGCTCAGCCGTCACCTACATGAGGTTCAGCAAGCCACCAAGCTTCATCGATGCATTGACCTCCTTCGCTGGGGCCTTCTTCACTGCATCCGCAGCGCCTTTCTCCTTCTTGGAACGGCTTTTGACGCCCTTGGATCCCTGCACCTCAACCGAAGTCGACTTTGCGTCAGACTCGGAGGAATCATGCGAATGTCCGTGTCCATGCGAGTGGTCGTGGCCCTCACCCCCCGTCGCGATGCGCAGGCCCTTGTCCATGGCAACGAAAGTCAAAAAGCCAACCATGATGGCAGTACCCAACAAAAGATTTCGATTGGGCTCGACAAGCACGAAACGAGCACTGTCCGGGCTGTCCTCGCCCACGAAGATCTCAGGCAGCAAATGAAACAGCGTGTCGCCAAGAAGACCGCCTACCGCGAAAGCCACCATAACGGATAACGATGACGGGTCAATATTGGTCGGGCATAGCGCCAGTAGGAAATTGGGCGGCCCGGATATGTATGCTGTCGCCAGAAGGGCGTTAACGGCGGGGCTGCCCGGGAAGAGGATGGCGAACAGGCGCGAGACGAAGGACGAGGTCGTGGTGTGCTGTGCCGCCTTTGCTTGGTTAAGCTCCTGGACAATAGCGCATTGCTGTCGTTTCCATTTGTCAGTAATTGACGGCGATCAACAACTCGGAGCGATCATACCTGGAGCTTCTCGTCGAGCTCGGCGAGGCTCAGGGCTGAGATGGGAGCCCATTCACTGGAGGGTGCATCGCCCGTTTTGCGCGCCCACACCTGTACTGCGCCAATTAACACCAACAGCAAAAGGAAGCGGACGCGATTGAACCGTGAGAAGGCCATGGTGACAAAATCAGCAAACGAACGATGGATTTGTCGCGGCGGGCTTGATGCGGATGCGGGCAAAGGGGAGACGAATCCTGAAGAGGAGTGAGGTTAGTGGTTGCTGGAATCCGGTCGGCGGCGCCAGGATCGGCGCGGCAGCGACGCGCCAAGAGGACAGCTGAGCAAAGGCATAGGGCTGAGGGCTAGACACGCTACCCTGTTCGGGACGAATTGACTTGCAGGCGGCATCCTTGGAACTGAAGGCATGAGCTTTGGGGGTCGAGGAAAGGTTGCTCTGAGGCGTTCGATTTAATGGATCATATTTAAGTTACCTATGGTCAGGTACGTAGCGACGTCAACTTAACCGGCCGTGATGGGCTGTTGTGACGTTCCTGGTTCTCGGGACATGGATCAAGTGGGGGAAGTGCCCAGATATTTCTCCATACCTCTTTGGCCGCTCCCAATCACTTCGACAGCACTTCGAACTCGCCTGAAGTGCGTCCAACTCCACACGAGTACGAACGTCCCATATCTATCTCAGCCTCAGATGACGACGAGAGACGGCTTGGACAATCATGGATAGCCTGCAGCCTCGAGCCCGCCGATGTTGCTTTGCTCAAACGGCTTCGACCTCACCCCCAGTCTTTCAACCTTGACATGATCGTCGAGACCAGGCAGAAAGCGTAATGTAACACGGAATCCAGGGTGTTTCAATTGGCGGCACAGCTGAGGCATCGTAGTCCTAGAAACACAGGATATTGCTGAGACTGATGACCAACGCGCCCGCCCGAGAACACCAGTTACGGTCATCACCGCCCGTTATGTCTGGGGGCCAGAGGAGCTGCACTGGAGCCATCGTGGCCAGGCTGGCACCAGGCCATTTGGTGAGTCTTCGGCAAGCATGGCTTCCAGCCATGGCCTCGGAGTTACGCAGTGCCAGGGCAGCGTAAGCCCTGATGGGTGGCCGCAGGAAGACCTTATGGGCACGCTGAGCCATCATTGCGTGCACACAGGACGGACGCATCTTCAACATCGGTTCCAGACACGGGGTGAGCGCGAGGACCAACGAGTGTCGCGCACCACCTCTTGCTACACACTTCGATGATGCCGATCAACCGGCACGAGCGGGTATGTGCAGTGGCTACCCAAAATCAATACAGCGAGTTTTTTGTTTTTTGTTTTTGTTTTTTTTTTCTTATTTTTGCCGCTGTGGTGATGGGAATCCGCGAAGACATGTCGTCGTCATCTCATCCCCGCACCGATCGAGCGGGTCGCTTCTCACACCACATTTCCCAACACACACCCAAGCCACCTCAGCCGACTTTATTTTATGGCAACCGAGGGTTCACAAAAACGATTGTGGCACTTCTCGAAACTTCCGAACGCGTGGCATGTATCGTCAAAGTTTGACGACATCCGAGTGCTCAAGGTGAGCGCGAGGTAGCAGCAGAGTGGCCGAACATCTCTCGCACCATGTCGTGGCTTCCTCATGGCCCGTCGAACTCGGGCCTCGTCCAGACTAGCCGAAACGGCCAGTCGAACACAGTCCCCGCCGTTGCGACTTATCGTGGAGAACTCTGGTGCCTTTGGGTCGATTTGAATGGCAATTCGTGGTATGCCGTTACGAGCGAAGAAGAAGGCAAGTATGGCGAATTCGGCGACCGCATTTCCTTCCCGCAGCCGGGGCTGCCCGTCATGGCGAATCTCAACGGCCACCTCCACGCGATTATTGTACTGGATACCGGCGAGCTGGCTCATTTCATGTTCGACGAGGAGAACCAAGTGTGGGCTTTCCTGGGGCCCCTCCCTAGAGCCATCACACACTCCAGCCCCTGTCTGGCAACCTTCCACAATAAACTGTTCATAGGCCTCGTGAGAGATGGAAGCCTCCAATACGCTGTATGGACCAACTCCACATCAAGCTCCAGCTCCGCGCCGAACCCGAGCGGTACATGGTCCGAACCAGCAAACGTCTTCAGAGTAGGCCACAAATTCGACAGGATTCCCGCCTTGTTTGTTCTTGGGGGCGCCCTTCACATCCTCTGCGCCTCTGACTCGGACTCTCACGATATCCTCTGCTTCTCCTACGACTACATAAAATCCACCTGGTCTGAGTGCGAAGATATCAGCGAAGGCCGCGCCGCCCGGGGGGTTAGCGCTACGAGCTACGGCGACAAGGCCTTTCTCGGCTTCATCGAGAACGGCCTAGACAACAAGTCCCACACCGTGTGTGTCGCCTCCTTCACCGATGGTAAATGGCAACCGCACGATATGGTATCCGGCCAAACTGCCGCGGACCCTCCTCAAATCTGTGTCCACAACGGGCGTATCCATTGCATATTCAATGACGACAGTCCCTCCAAAGATCTCCGCTGGTACTCCCGTCCCCTCCTGGGCTACAGCCTTTCCTCCTGGATGTCTACCATTCCCGATCCCACCCCTCTGTCGCGAATTACTATACCTGGTACCCACGACTCTTGCGCCCGCAGCAACATCCCCTTTGTCCGCACACAGTACCTGTCCATAACTCAACAACTCCGTCTCGGCATCCGCTTCCTCGATCTCCGTCTTCGTCTACACGCCAACTCCACCCTGTTCTGTTACCACGGCGGTGTTCCTCTTAACCTCCCTCGGCGCCTCCCCTTCACTTCCGTCATGACCGAAGTCTTCAACTTTCTCACTGCCAACCCTTCCGAAACAGTCCTCGTTTCCATCAACAACGACAACCCATCCCCCCCAGATCCCACCGCCTTCTACCATGCTGTCGCACACAGTATTTCAACCACCCCATCCCTTTGGTTCACCTCCCCAACCACCCCTCCTCTATCTCGTGCCCGCGGCCGCGCCGTGCTCTTACGACGCTACCTCGGAGACCCCGCTATCGCTCAAGACCTCCAAATAGGCCTAGACCTCTCCCCCTGGATAAACGACAGCCCCTCCTTCACAATAGTTACCCCTACTAACATCAAAATCCATATCCAGGACAAATGGCGTTTCTCCGAGCGAATCTCTCTCTCGGAACTCGTCGAGCGCAAGATTGTCCACGTCCGACAACTCATGGTCAAAGCCGCCGGGATGGAAACCCCTGGTTCAACGCCGGAATCTTCCCCATCACAGCGTGAATACTTAGAAGCCAACGCGGGCGGTGCAAATGATTGGTGTATCAACTTTTGCTCTGCTGTTGGGGATCCCAGTGAACACGGCGAAATCGCGGAGGCGAAATGGATTGCCGTAGGGGCACACTCGGAGTGGAAACGGAAGTGGGTGAGTGGGATCAACACTCTAACGCGGGAATTTCTTGCCGAGGCAGACTTTGAGAGCCAGGGTAGCGATGGTGAGCAAGAGCCTGGGCTTGAACCAAGCGGCGTGCGGTTGGGTGTAGTGAATTTGGACTACCCTGAATTACCAGAGGATAGCGATTTAGTTGCGAGGCTCATCGAGCTTAACTTTTAGAATCACATGATTCAGAGAGTGCAGGCGGGAAGTATGACAAATAATAAACAATATCAGAGTGTCTATATGCGCAGCATCCCGCACATGACCCTTGACTTTCCGCCACATCACCACTATTGCAGTAGCGCCTGTCCCGTTACGTTCAAGAGTGCCTTTTCGTTGAAGGGAGGTATTAGAATTAGTTAAAAAAGGACGTGAAAGTTACTTTGATACCTCCCTTTAGCTGGGAAGAGGCCTCTGGCGTAGCGGTAGTAAGGACTACCGTAGTGGTGGTAGTATATTATGTGTGGGAATATATACCTATGACGAATAGTGCGGTGTAAATACCTAGACATTCTCAACAATTTATACGAATCCCACTTCTCTGAGTCAATAGGCAGACCGTTGTGTTGCGTTCAAAGTGCAAACCCACCATGGGAATCAGTGTACAGACATCATAACACATCTCATTTTGCTGTGTTATTGCCTACAGGCCGTGCAGGATGCCCAAAGTTGGCCATGGTGTTAAGGCCGTTCCAACCATCTCTGTCATGATACTCGTAGTCCTCAAAACCAATGCTATTCACCTTTCCACCCCTGCTATGCACCGCTCCGGATACACAATCTTTTGAGCACAGCTACTACTCCTAAACTCCCAAAAAGCGAATACAATCAAGCAGTAAGGTATCTATGGTCCAAAACTGAATGTAAAATGACCTGCATTCAAACAACAGCCACGATAGCCATCACCGCAGCGACTGCCCCCATCATCGAGCCGGCAATGATGGACGCTCCATTAGGATTCGTGTTTGGGGTTACGGAGGGCCGGGGCGTGCCTAGGGTGCTGTTAGAACCGGAGTCTGTTGTGCTTCCGCTGTCGCTGGAGCCAGTCCCCTTAGGTTTGCGTGTTGTGCTTGACACGCCGGCGGCATCGGTTGCTGAAGATCCGGAACCGCTAGAAGTAGGTATCAGTACACTTTGACAACAACACTATGAGAGTAGAGGACACTGACACCTTGCATGAGATGTCAAAGAGGGGAGTATTCTTTGATGAGTCGGTGGTGATACCAAAGCTCGGCATGCTGCCAGGATCCGCGAGCGTGTACCACCATACATTTGTGCTGCCAAACAAGGAGCATCCAACTTCATGCCAATATCTCTTCGCATTCTCCACGCTGGGTTCGGCTTGGCCCATTGTCCTCCCGCTGACAGGGAAGCCGGTCTCCGTGACCCAGACATCTTTGCCACCGACAGCATTTTTGGTATCTGTCAGTGCCTTCTCGAAGAGCGTTTTGCCATTTTCGATAGCATTCGCTTGTGTGGTTTGCCAGTAGGGATATGCATCAAAGCCAACCCAGTCGCAAGCATCGATGACTGCCTGGTTCGAACCATTCACCCATGCCGTCCAGGTGTCAACATGGCCGACTTGAATGTTGGCGAGAGCAGTGTTGCGAGTGGCGTCGCGAACTTGTTTGATGTAATCAACGATGCTCGAGGGTTCAGCTCCGCCGGTCTCATTGTTCGTGCGCCCGATTCCAGAGATGCGGTAGAGATCCTCGCTTCCAACTGAAATACCAACAACGATTTTGGCAAGGTGGTCTCCATACTTTTTGATCGCGTAGACGAGGGCCTCTAGCTCGCTGGCGAAGCGGGCATCGTTCTCCGAACACCACAACCCCAATAGCAGCGATGTCTTCGTTTCCATCGCAGCTTCAATCGCTTCAATCGGCTCCGAAGAGTCCCCTTGCTGGAAAGGGGCGAGTTAACTCCCGTAGACTTAATCATGTGGGAAAGACATGACTTACTCTCATCGTGAAGAGTCGGGCGCTTGTGAACCCGTTGGCGGGTGCACCCACAAGGCTCTTGGCTGTGCTGAACTCGGTCGCGTAGTCATTCTTCACCTTGACTCTACCGTCGGGGGCATTTGCGCCATAGTTGAACCCTTGGACTGCTGCTCCAAGAGCTGTCTGGAAGCTGGCGGCGGCAACGGCCACCACAAGTTGTGAGATGTACATGGTCGATTACAGGCTCGAACAGAGATCTATGGATCCAAATACACTCGGCAGGGCCTAATCTGATATACACCTCGTTGCGGGGGGCAGCGACGGGCAAAGGGCGCGCCAGGAGAAGTCGGAAAAGCTTCAGGAGTTGTCGTCTGCTAATGCCGGCCGAAAACGCGCAGGGTCTCGTATGCGTCTAGGCCCGTTGTGGTGTTCCCACGAGAGGCGATCTAGTTGGTCAGTGGGGAGTACAGGGCGAAGTGGAATACGAGCTCAAGAGAGAGGACTCGGAGGCGGGAGACGGATATATATATTATTAGGTACGTGAGCTAGGTAAAGAAGTGAGGGCTCCAGGCGCCTGACCAAGGTGACAAGTGATGTAGACCAACAGGAAGTGTGAGTAACAAAGGGGGATGAAGTCGGCACAGGACAGATGATGAGGGGAAGATTGCCACCCAAGCTCGAAATCGAGGAGCGTTTGGGGGTGTAGAGTAGGTGTCCGACCTGTGGAGGTGAGCGGCAGCTTCCATGATCAAGCCAGGCGACGTGATGACTCTTGATATTCATAACGAGAAGGACCACCCCAGATGGGATGAGGCGGAGGAGTTACAACTGGCGACTCGGGGACATCAGTTGAGAACCTTGGTCGTCGGTTCTTGGTCCCCCAATGTTGAGCTTCACTGACCCCTGCAGCGCCCGCGTGGTGCCCCTGCACTAGGGACCCCACTGGGCAGCAGTGGCGTCTGCTCCCTGCTCTTACCCCCACGACAGCGCCAAAGAGGAATTATGCTACAACTGATGCTGAGGTTAGGACATATTGTGGAGATTAAGTTTGACATATTTTGGTTTCTGAAACACAACGTTAGCGGAAGCCTGCTATGCTTAAGCGGCACGTTACGGATGCGTTCCTTCTGTGATTAGCGGTGAGCGTTCAGGGAAGGTGAGGCACTCATGGTGCAGAGAATGTGGGGCGGTTGTTTGTGTAACATGGCTCATCTAGGCAGGAACATCGGAACCATCCCGCTCTTGCCTTGGCAGCCTGATGACAAGCTTTGAGCAGCGTTCGGGGATCGCTTCGGACTCTTAGCTCGCAGGTAACGCAACTGCGAGAAAACATTTTAAAAATGTCGAGATTCCTAACACCAACTCGCGTTATATCCGATGCGACGTTGTGCTCTTGACAATCATCCCCGATGGCTAGGCAAACATCGATCGCATCTGCCGAACTGTTGCCTCCAGGCCCCACCCCAACCCCCTTAGAAATCCTGGTGAACAGCTTTCGCTGACCCTCTCCTTCTCCCCGATTGGGATCTTTGATGAATAGAGTGGTGACCCAGAGGATGCCTCATGGAGTGCCTGGTCGGTCGCGGCTCGACGCGAGCTCCACAGGACGTAGGAGCTCGTGCAGGAAACTGCACATCCGGCCGCATTTTGATCCTTCAACGACACCACACCTTGTACCGGAGGTATTGAGAAGCTCCAGGCTGCGGCGCGGCACAGCTTGTTGAATGTCAGTTCTGGCAAAACCCCCATGACCCGACTCCAATTCTAGGCCCAATGCCACCCTCCGTCCGGAGATAAGAAGTCGCGTGGTGTTGTTGGCACTGTGAAGGTTGGAGGCCAAGACCCCTGGAAGAGTCGTTCAAGGGCCTGTTTCAGTGCTAATGGTGGTTTTTTAGTGTAAACAATACTCTTGCAAGAAAACTAGATGTATTCTCGAATTTTATAAGGCTGTTTGCACTGAAAACGGCACATTCCTGCTTTCGGCAAAACCTGTGTAGATCTGGGAAATGTGTTTTCCGGGCGGAGCAAGGCTCCTTCTGACCGGATGGAAGCTTTCATACCCATGCACCAACCACCAAACGCCGGGTTTCAGGGTATGCGCGGGCGTGAAGCGCGGAGGGGCGGTCAGGTGTGGAATTCACGGCCAGTGCCGTATATATCTTCCGTCCCTGCACACATCCGCACACAATGACCTTTCTATCGTAAACCGGAACTCAGCCCGCACATCACACCTGAGCAGATGGCGTCGATGCCCTCGCTCACCCGGCCCTGGCTATGGGATCCTCTGCCAAAAATCGGTGAGAGGCCGTTTCGGGCATTTGCCGAATTCCATTCTACGTACGTAACTTACTCAACCCGCGAGCTCAGACTGCAGGTTTCTGATTTTTTTTTTGATTTTTTTTGCTGACAATTTGTTGGTGGTTTAGCGACTTGGGAGTTGAATGGATTGACCACGTCGCCCGCCTGGCCCGGTCTGGTCTCCCCCAAACCTTTACGATCCTCACGGCTCTAGTCTGGATGTCGGGAACTGCCATTGGCCGAGCTGTCAGACGTTCGAGGTCTTCGGTCGTTGGAATCGCTGTCAAGGCTTCCAAAGTCCGCCCACTGTTTGAAATCTCGGCTCAGATCGCTCGTGCCGCTGCTCTTTCGGTCCTTGTCATCTCCGCGCTGCGGGAACCTAGCCGCTGGTTCTACGTCACGCCTGTCTGCATCGCGTTTCTCCTCGGAATCGCGCGGCTGCTCAGCAACACAGAATGGCGACACAGCAGTTTACACCAGGTCAACTTTCTTCTCGCTGCCACGCTGCTTATACTGATACTCGACAACGTACTTCCCCTCCTTAAAGCTGGAGCAGACCATGGACTTGAGGCTATCAAGATCCACTCACTTTGGTCGCTGGGAGCAACAATGTTCGTTGCGCTCGTCACCCCCAGGGAATGGGTTCCTCCTGTATTGGAGAAGCCCAGTGACTACGAGATGCCAGATCCTGTGCCAACGCCAGAAGAAACTTGCAGTTGGTTCTCCCGCTACTTGACCTTTGAGCACATGACACCCATGATATGGACTGGTTGGAAAAGGCCCCTCGAGATGGAGGACGTTCCGCCTCTTCCATGGTACGACGACCCGCTGGTGCTTTTGCCGAGAGTTTTGGAGGCACGCAAGAGGTGCAAGACAACCGCCCGAACGATATTCGATTATCAACGAAAAGAACTGATAAGCATGGCGTCTTGGATTGCCACGTCTTTTACGTTCCAGCTCGCAGCTCCGTTCGCCATGTACAATCTTCTTCAATATATTGCCGACCCAGAAGAGGCCGTCCTTCGCCCAGCACTATGGCTATTCCTCATGTTTGCTGGACCGATGGTGAAGACGCTCACATTCCAACAGTACGTTTTTGAATCGACACGGTTCCTCGTCCGGGGAAGGTCTGCCTTGACCCAAGAGCTTTATCACCGAGCAATGACGTCTATGGAACTGGAAGAAGACGTGATCAACCAGATTGCCACAAGGGGTGCCAAGGACGAACAGGAATCAACAACCACGTCGGCAGGTCGGTTGGCTAACCTAATGTCGAGCGACATAGACGCGGTGCTCCGGATGCGGGATACGCTCATTGGAGTCGTCGGTGTTCCTGTGAGCCTGGTACTTACTGGTTTTGGGTTTTGGAAGGTCACTGGGTATTCCGGCCTCCTTGGTATGCTTTTCATGGCTTGCTGTGGCCCTCTCCCCGTTTACCTGATCAAGCTCATGGCCGCCTCGCAGCGCAAGATCAAGATGGCTCAGGATTCACGCATCTCCCTTATCACCGAGTACCTGGGTTCGATCAAGGCGGTCAAGTACTTTGCATGGGAGGACACGGTTCTTGATAGAGTCCAGGGAGCTAGGAACAAGGAACAAGCACAGCTCTGGCGTCTGTCTGTCATCTCGACAGTTATCAGCGAATCCTCGGAGGCTATCCCGATCATCGCCCTGATGATCATATTCGGATGTTATGTTGGGCTTCTTGAGCAGCGCCTCACTGCCTCGGTTGCCTTCACCACTCTCAGTCTGGTTAACCACCTCCGTCGAAACCTCAACATGTTGACTTGGGTCACCCGCACAGTCACTGATGGCATGATCTCCCTTGATCGCCTCGACAGGTATTTTGCTAGCACCGAGCCCTTGACCACATTCCCAGAAGGGCCGCTTAGGCTGCAGAACGCCACATTTCGCCGCTCCAAGAATGCTTCTTTTCGACTCAAGGAAATTTCGGTCGATTTCGTCGAAAGCGGGCTTAACGTCATCTCCGGCCAGAGTGGAAGTGGAAAGACCAGCCTTCTTCTTGCGATGCTTGGTGAGCTGGTTTTGGAGAGTGGCTTGGTGACGAGCCCTGGCGATATAGCCTTTGCATCCCAGACCCCGTGGCTTCAAAACGAGACTATCAAGGACAATATCCTCTTTCACGCGCCGTTTGAGCAGACACGGTATGACAGGGTCATTGAGGCATGCTGCTTTGCACAGGACCTTGATGAGCTCTCCAAAGGTGACCAGACGGAGATTGGCGAAAACGGAACCATCTTGTCCGGCGGCCAGAAGTCCCGCGCTGCGCTGGCACGAGCCTTATACTCGAAGTCGCCAATTATCTTCCTAGATGATATTTTTTCGGCTCTTGATGCCAAGACAGCAGCGGCCGTGTGGGAGTTGTGCTTTTGTAGTGATATGCTCAAAGGCAGGACTATAGTTCTGGTGACCCAGGTGCCATGGATTGCGTCCCAGGCTGATCTTCACATCACGATGGATGCCGGGATGGTTAAGGACGTGGAGCGAAACCTTGGAGTCGTTCGACGGCCTGTGATCCCCGAGTCCGTCAAGGTGGAGGGTGAAGCAAGCAGCGGCACAGTACTCCCAGACCCCAAGCCAGCGGGATCAGGGAATAAGACTGATAAGGTGGCGGAAGAAATAGAGTCAAGCGGCAAGGTCAGTCGCTTGATAGGTATGTCTTCGAATGCTCCTGTCCGCTCCATGATCAAGTACTTACCGCATTCATAGTCTTCAAATACCTCCGGTACTGTGGCAGCACAGTGTTTATTGTATTCTTGGGAGTCTCTTCCTTCCTCTGCGGTGGCCTGGGCGTTTCGACGTCTTACTGGCTCGCATACTGGGTTGATTCTTACGGAAAGGGCAAGTATGTTGATATCGCCTTCTACGCTGGCGTCTACGCCGGTCTGTCGGCGCTCTCGACCATAATGGAAGGGGTAGAGTACTTGATCTACAACAGAGGAGCATGGAGCGCTGCCAGGCGCTTGCATAGGGGACTCCTTCGCGGAGTTTTGAATGCTCCGATGTCTTGGTGGAAGGACATGCCAGTCGGTCGGGTTGTCAACCGCTTTGCTCGCGATATCAAGTCGCTGTAAGTTCCTATTTTCTCGGACTCCTGCGCATTATCAGGATTGAACTGACCAGATTCAAACAGTGATAACTCGGTCGGGGATTTGGTTTTTATTGTTGCCGACACCCTCGTCAGCATCTTCTTCAGCCTTGCTGCGGCGAGTTCCATCTTGCCCATTTTCATTCTCCCTGCGCTGCTGAGCGTCCTGATCGGCGTCTTGTGCGGCGAAATGTTTACTCGCAGCGGCGTTGTGCTGCAGAGAATTCTTAGGGCCACACACAGTCCGGTCTTCTCACAGTTTGGCGATACCATGACTGGTCTGACAGTTATTCGGGCTGGCAGTAAGATGCCAGCGATGTTCTGCAACCAACTCGCCAAGAGAATGCGTCCTCTTTCGAGAATTCAGGAGGCGAACTTCAACATTAACCGCTGGGTTGCAGTGAGGATCGATGTCATCACTGCATTGGTGAGCGTGTGCGCCGGCATCATTGCTGTTTCGAAAGCCAGCTCACTGGGAGCGGGATTGGTGGGATTTTCCCTGTCAAATGTGACGGGGCTGAGTAACGCGATTCTGTATCTGGTGAGGTGTTTGAACCAGCTTGAGGTTGAGTTTCAGGGGGTTAGTACTCTCACTATCCATTGAGTCACCTCGTCTCAAACGCTGACATGATGCAGTTCCAACGCGTCGTTGAGTTCATCTCAATCGAACCTGAAGAGAAGACCGAAGCAGTGGCAAAGCCTGCAGTTCTGAACGGAAGCGAAATCGTTGGCGGAGAACTCCCCGCGGGTTGGCCCCGTACCGGCTCTGTTGAGCTTCGTCACGTCACCGTTAGTTACGATGAAGGCGGCCAGGACATCCTGAAGGACATCAACCTAAAATTCGAGGCTGGTGAGCGGGTTGCTGTCGTTGGAAGGACAGGGTCTGGTAAAAGCACGGTATGTGATGAGAGACGCACCCCCGTGAACCTGGCAAATCTAACATGCCCTTCAGCTTGTGTTATCACTGTTACGATTCACACATGTCACTTCAGGTCAAATTCTCTACGATGGTGTCGATATCACCACGATCCCCCGCAAAAAGCTCCGCCAAGCACTCACGATCATCCCACAAGAAGCAGTCCTCTTCAACGGTACCCTCCAATCTAACCTTGACCCATCAGGTGTAGTGCCAGTTGAGGCCCTCGAAAATGCTCTCCAATCCTGCAGCGGCATCGCTTCCTTCCAATACCGCAACAACGAAGACCCTGAGACTCAAAATGACAACCGAGGAACCAACAGCTCTGACGGGGCCACTGAAACCCTCGACTCTGAGACTACAGAGCAAACTGCCCTTCTCTCCCAGGCAGATACAATCGATAACGGTACCATTACTCCCACTTCAAAGGTCCCGGGCGCGCTCTCCCTCGCCACGGCTGTCAAAGCAAAGGGAGAAAACTTCTCTCACGGCCAACGCCAAGTGCTTTCTCTCTGTCGTGCACTGATTCGCAAGAGCAAGTTGATGTTGCTCGACGAAGCAACTGCCAGTATGGATTATGAGACCGATCGTGGGGTTCAGGTCGTGCTTCGCCAGGAGCTGAATACAGATGGGCGCGACAGGACGCTGGTCACTATCGCGCACCGGCTGAGGACGATCGTAGACTATGACAAGGTCGTTGTCATGGGAGCTGGAAAGGTGGTGGAGGTCGGTTCGCCGAGGGAGCTCTACAGCAAGCGAGGTCAGTTCTTTGAAATGGTCAAGCATAGCGGAGAAGAGAAGGAGTTGGCCAAGATTTTCGAGGGCGCCGATGACGAGATGGACGTTGGAAGCGAGTAGGCATGCGATACACGTGAAAAAACTGGCGCTCGAGAAATGACCTTGCTTTGATGCCATGGGTATGATGTGATGAGAAACCAGGGGCTTGTTTAGCTGCACATACGGGACGAATACATCACTACACATGGAATTGCATGTCGCAGATACCACGAATTGTATGACAATGCAACATTCACTCTAATTCTCTGGCTTCTTGGTATCCCACGGAATGATACACGGGCCCCAAGGCGATCCCAGAGCGCTATGCAGCGGTCGTCTCAGCCGCAACAGCCTCACCTTCAACAGGAGCCTTCTCCGTCGGTGCAGGCCCCTTGACCTCAGCGTTATCTTCACCCATAACCGTATCCTCCTCCTTGCTCTCAGCCGCCTTTACCTCCGCGTCGGCCACGGCAACAGGCCCCTCTTCCTTCTTCTCATCCTTCTTGATTCCCATATTTACCAGCGGCGTCGTGTCATTGAATATCCTCAACAACATCGCGCTGCGGTCTTCCTTAGGCAACATCAAGTTGAGTGAGTGAAAGCTCTTCCAGAGTGGCAACGCCATCGTCTCGTTGAAGAACTCATCATCTCCCTCCGGTTCAACGCGGAGTACGCAGCAGCCAAGCCCGAGATCTCGGACCCGCTCGCCGATTTCGTCGAGACGAGCCCACTCGCCGTTGGCAATCTTGGGAAACATCTCGATAAGCAGCTTCTTGAGTGTTTCTTTCTTGCGGAGAACGACAACCCGGTCCTCGCCGACGTAGCCGTGTAGAATGGGCATGCCTTCTGACTGGATACGCCAGCGGCAGACGTCGGCGGAGGGAGAATCCTGCTTGACGAACATTTTGACACCGCCGTGAACGAACTTGACACCACGACCTTCGTTGAGGGTGAGGATATCGCGAACGAGGGCGCTGGTGTAGTAGATGGATTTTGCCGGCTCGCCCATAGCGTTGCGGACCATGTATCTGTCTTTGGGGAAGCGGTCGGAGATTTTGTAGAACTCGGTAACGTTTTGGATGACAGGGTTTTCTGGGCTGAGGTATTTGAATGGCTCTTCGTAAGGCCCTTGTTGTTTCTTCTTCTTTTCTGGTTGGTTGGGTCTGGAGTCTGTGGCTGCTGCTTCGATCTTAGGGGTATCTGCTGCGTCGGCGTCGGCCATAGGGGTATCAACCGATGCGCCTTCGGCCTTGGTCTCAGCTTCAGCCTCGGCGGTGTCGGGAACAGGGGCAAACTCTGGCTCCGATGCTGCGGCAGCATCCTCAGTAGGCGAGGCGGTCTCATCTTGAGAGACTCTCCTCTTCTTAACCTCAGGCTCCTCTGCTTGCTCTTCCAAGCCTCGCTTGGGGGCAGCTGCACCGTTGGCCTCAACGGCCTCAGGTGTTCCATTGGTGCTGGTGGCAGCCCCGTTAGCGGCGGTTTCGGGCTTCTTCGCGACTTCCTTCTTCACGTCCTCAGGCTTCGCCTTGAACTCGGCTTTCTTGTGCAGGGCAGTAATGAAGAAGCCTCCGGTGTCTTGCTGGTGAGCATAAACTCTCATGCACCTATCGAGAGGAAGGTCGTAGCAGTCGCTCCCCTCCTGGATGGGGAACATAGTCTCCACGAGTCGACTGGGAGCAACAGCCGGGCCGCCGTCCTCTCCACCGCTCTTCATGTATTCATCAACCTCCTGCCAAGTGTTCCACACGCGCCCCGACTTATCCATGATCTGCCACTTCTTCAGCCCAGGCTTACGCTTGAGCATAGGAAGCTGCCCACTGCAATCGATAATTTCGATCTTCTCGGGACCGCCGCACCGGTCGATAGCTGCCGCGACAACGGACTCGTTCTCCATAGGGTTCATGCTGCAGGTTGAGTATACCACCCGGCCTCCAGGCTTGAGCATCTGCAGAGCGCGAACGAGAATGCGGACCTGGGTAAGATGAAGACCTAGAGCATTGCCAGGGGTCCAATCCTTCCATAGATTGACATTCTTCCGCAGGGTTCCATCGCCAGAGCAAGGCACATCCGCCAAGATGCGGTCGAACTTCAGATACTTGGGCTTGGTAGGGTCCTCCGGGTTCGGAATTCTAATTGGAGGGTACATCGTGGCATCGTGGTTGGTGACGATCATGTTGGGCGAAGACAGGCGCTTCAGCTGATGGATCAACATGTGGCTGCGCTTATAGTCGGCATCGTTGGCGATGAGGATACCTGTGGCTCGGCCATCATCGCTCGGGTCGGCCTCTAACCTCGCGGCTTCGTCCTCCTGCTCTTCCTCGGCCTTTGCCGCGCCATTTGCGTCGGCGGCGATGCCCCGGACAACTTGTCGGATTCTCGCTTCCTCGCCTCGGTGAACTATTTCCAACAGCTGCGCCGACTTGCTACCAGGGGCCGCGCACAGATCGAGAACAGTCATACCAGGCTTCAAATCCATCAACAATGGGGGAATCATGCTGACCACCTCCTGTCTGCTGATGTTCCCCACGCTCGTCTCGGACACCAAGAACTTCTGGAAGGCGGAGAAGGGGGGGAACTTGCGGACGACGTTCTTGGGTGTTGTCATCCACCAGGCGAGGGAGTCGGGGTACCACGGGACCTCCTTGGGGGCTTCGACGAGGAGGCCATCGTGAGTGATGCGCGTGATCTCGGGGATATAGCGCTTCTGGAGGAGTTTCCTCACGGCCAGCGCGTGTCTGTGATGGTCAAGTCAGCTGGTTGTTTGCAGCACGGCACCTTCAGCATGGCATACCCCTTCGAACCGCAGAACCTGAAGCTGTTGGGTAGCTCCCGCCGTAGCGCAGGCCAGAACTCGGCCTTCTCTTCCTCGGGCAAGTCTAGCATGCCATTGTAGTAGCGCTCAAACTTCTCGTTCTCCTTGGCCACTTCGGGGAAGGTCTGGTACGGGCGATGGGTGGCACGATCACCGTTAGCTGCTCCGCGCCCACCACCGCGGCCGCCGCCTCGATTTTTCTGCACGCGCGTTAGCCACGGCAACGGCGAGGGGGACCAGAACCTGGAAGCAGAACATGATGCCCTGCTCATGCACCGCAGGTGTCCTTACCTTGAACTTTCCGCCGCGTCCCATGTTAATAATTGAGGCACCGAGTTGCGATGCGACCCAATTGGATAAGGTAGGTGGCAGGAAAATGAAGAGGTATGGACAAAAAAGTATTCGCGACCTGCAAGGCTTGGGGTTGCAGGAAGCTCCAGCGACGAATGTGGGGGAGGGGTACAGCTACGCAAAACGCAAATCAGACTTTTTGCGGGCGGTGAGAGCGCTACTGATAAAGTACCATGGTTGCCGAGGATTACCCGCAAATGACTTTGTACCAGTTCAACGGTCCAGTTCGCTCCGAAGATCCGACATTATGGAGAACAGCTGGGGAAGGCTCTCGGGTGACTGCGATGAGGTGCCAAAGAGGGATACAGAAAGTCGGTTGCGCGCACATGGGGCGAGGATCCGAGAACGGGACCTGGGGTTCTCGGGATCGAGTGTTGCACGATGTCATGACACTTGCATAACGGCAGCGGCTGTCAACTGAGTGAAGGGTGTACCAGTTTCGTGGTAATCAATTGATAGGCACTCACCAGACAGTCTTACCCATCCAGTAAGCCCACAATCCAATGTACTATCCTATCTGTCCCCTGGGCGTTGATGGCGCTGACAGGAATGGCAGTGCAGTTTTCGGTCCATGCCCCTTCCACTCCGCTGGGGTGCGGCGTCTCTCCCCTCATGATGCTGTCCAAGTAGCCCGTCAGCTCCTTGAAGTTATCCTGCGTCCCGGGAAGGTCTCCCTTGGTGGCCACCACAAACCAAGGCTTCCCCGCGATGGACAGCCCCGTGACTCCCCGCTCCGAGGATCCATACGTCGTGTCCTGCCCGGACCACCGGTCACCCGCATCGCTGGTGCCAGCTTCAGCGCTCCAGTCAATCATCGCTTCGCGCTCCCGCGCATGCTCTTCGTCCTCCCTCATCTGCGCATAAAGCCCCACCTCGTTCCATAGCGCATTCAGCGCCTTTACTGCGTTTCCAGCACTGAGGTCGATGACGAAGGCAAGTACACCTGCCCGCTCCACGTGTCGGAGGAACTCCATGCCAAGTCCTTTGTCGAGGTGGGCGCCTTCAATCAACCCTGGGATGTCCGCGATGGTGAACCTTGTCCTGCGCTCCAGCGAGTCTTGCTCCCAGTCTGTCGAAAGGGAGAATGTGTCAAGCTGGTCGGAATTGTCCACTGTCCGCTTCCAACTCGTGATCTTTGGCCTCCCCTTGTTGTCGTCCAGAACAACAGTGCCGATGTTTGGTTGGAGCGTTGTGAAGGCCCAATTGCCGACTCGTGTGCGACTGTTCGTCAGCGCGCGGAGAAGTGTACTCTTTCCTGCGTTGGGCAACCCGACTAAGCCTACATCGGCAAGAAGTTTTAACTCCAGCTGAATCTCCATTGAGAAGGCCTGTTCACCCCTAGTAGCAAACATTGGCTTCAGTCGCTCTTTGGATACAAAATGAGGGTTTCCGAGACCACCAAGACCGCCTGCAGCGAGGAGAATCGGCTGCGTCGTAGGTCTGGAAATATCCAGGTACAGTGGCGCCTTCGGTTGAGAGAACAGTCTGTCGCGACGGGGTAGCCTGGGAACTTGAATCTTTTTGGCCTCCGAAGCAGATATTCCGGGGTAGAGGAGCCATTTATGGCGATGGTCCTCCTCAACAGGTTCCTGATCTTCCGCTTCCGCGTCCCGCTCCCTCCTCGAGTTGAGAAATTTCTCATCCGCTACCGGATCCGATCGGCTCAGCTCGGTGATGACAGTGCCGACAGGGACTGTGATGATAACGTCCTGGCCTTTCTGCCCCCCGCGAGAGCTTCCCTGCCCGCTAACACCCTTTCCAGCCCGTATAAACCGCCGCCGCGCCAGCTTGTGAAGTGATGTCTCGCCGGGGACGGCTTGGATGTACACGTTCCCGCCGTGTCCACCATCGCCGCCATTGGCTGGTCCGTCGTCCAAGTACGCTTCACGGTGGAAAGAGATACATCCGTGGCCGCCCACGCCGGCGTAGACCATCAGCTTTGCCTTGTCGGCAAAGTATGGCGCGGCGTAATCATCTGGGGCTGGGTTTAGTCGAGACGAAGTCGGCGGCGCTGGAGCTCCGCTGGCGCTGCTGTTGCTGCTGTACCGTGTGCCCGACGCGACGAGCCGCGAACGAGTGAGGCTTGCGCCATTGGCAGCAAAAAAGCTTGGGTAGAGAAACGGGAGGAGCACCCGGGGGCTAGGAGCACAGCGACAGGACATTTTGACGGCCTTTAGAGCACATTCTCGCTGTCGACACTCCGAGCTGGTCGCGTTTGCAGGTCGATCAGAGAAATTTGAGCTGATTAGATAAGACTGGGTACACCCCTGGGGCCGTTTCAAATACTAATCCCTGTCGGGATTTTGCCGGGAGGCTTGGCAGCCCAGCGGCTCTTCGCAGCTGCCCACCCAAATTCATGGATCATTCCAACGCTTTCCGAGCTTCGCTCTCAGCAGCTGTTTTTTCAACCGAGATCTGCTCGCACAGAGAGGTGCTGCCAGTCCCCCTTTTAATGTCGTGCGCTTGCTGGAGTGTGACGGTCATGCGTAGCGGCGTTCTACAGTCTCAATTGACCACTTCGGCAGGTCAAGTCTGCAGACGGAAGGGACGGGTTGGATCGGGCGTGACGCTACTTGCCCCTTTGCTGGCTGGTCGCTTTTCCTGCCCAGCCAATTTGCTGGTTCCGAGGTGCCCCTCACCCAATCCAATCTGCGTCGACATGCAAAGCAAACATGCGGTGAATCCAAGACAGGCCAAAACGCAGCGCAACGTGATCGAGAGACGTGGTGGTCTCCGTCGCCGCTAACCCCCGCTCCGCTGGCCGTGCCCAGCCTCTCCTCCCCTCATTGAGCCGCTCTCGGCTCCCGTTGGACAGCTGTGCGCTGGAGCAGCTCTCGTCTGCACTTCTGCGTCGTGGATCCCTGGCGAGACGGCCAGCTCAGACTGCGGAGACCTGACCAGGACAGGACAGGGCGAGTATGGAGATCAACAGAGCGGTTATTCCCACGACTGCTGGTGCTGCTTCATCTCCGTCTCTTCTTCCCCCCTCTGCACTGCTGCATCGGTTCTAGCCCCCCCCCCTCGCCATCCATCCGCATCTCCTACTCTTCTCTCCCTTTGGGCGTGAGGACCACCTACCTCCTCTTGTGTACACTCGCACACCCTCGGATCAGCACATCTCCTGTTGTCTCTCTGCTTCCTGCGCGGTCGCCCTGTTACATAACGAATCAACCTCGCCGCTGCCCGCGCCGAACTGCACTCTCCCCCCCAGCGGCGCGAGTGGACGAACGGCATCCGAGGCAATTGGGGTTAATTGGGTCCTTCTCGGGCGCGGCCATCGCGGACTGGTCGACAAAAAGCATTGGGCCGCTGCACGCTGCAGACCAATGCTGCCAGAGGCCCGCATTCGAGCCACGACACCGATTCCAGACTAAACGTGGTTAAGCCCGTCTTGGGCTGTGGGCAGCAACCAGCCCTCGCGAGGGCATCTCCCCAACTCTCACCAACTTCACGGCGAGGACCTTGTGCTGGTCTCGACGTCTGAACCTGCACCCGCACCCGCCCCTCCACCAAACAGAGCCGCTCATCCTGCGCACCCCATCGCTGACTTGACGGCTGTTGAGACCGTTCGTCTGCGACCTGCGAGCTTGTTTCTCTCTCTTTCTCTCACCCCCAAGAGAGAAGACACTACCGATCGTGTTCGTCGCCACAGCAGCAGCACGCTCCGCCGTTCGTCCTGGGGTTTCGGGTACCGCTACGCTGTGGTGTCTTTTCCCCTCAATTTTTCCTCGAACCTCACACTGCCGCGCTGTCTTGTCCTGTCCGCGGGCCTCTAGCTTGCGTGCTTGATACTCCAGGTCAGTACTTCCGGATCTACCTACTACTCCCTCCTCCTCACACGCCCATCTGTCTACCCTCTCGCGGCCTATCCCTATCCCCTCCTACTTCATGCTTTGATGCCTTATCTCGCATTCATCTTCTCTTCACTAACCCTCGCCGCCCCCTTCCCCTCCTCTCTCCTCTCTCCCCTCACCATCATCAGCACTCTTCTCACCACACTGCTCTGCGTTTCATTTTCTGGGCAGGACCCTGGCAATACCATCGATTATGAGGAAACGAGTGATCGTGGTGGATACTGCATGCCCTGTCTGTATTATTAGCCTGAGATCTCCATCTTTTTCATGTTGTCTTGCCGCATGAACCCGAACCACACGCTCCGCCCGCCACTCCATTCACCCGCTAAACCATGTATACCAGAGACTATAATTCGAAGTCGCGGAAGTCTGTCATAAGGATGGACCCGGACTGTGCCATATGCCACGCTCCGGCCACTTTGGCCTGCGACTGCGAGGCAAAGGGGCTCGAGGTGGCCGTCCGGCAAGCGGAAGCCCGGATGATGCAGTCGATATACAATGACATAAGGTCAGCTCACCTCCCTCTCGCCTCTCAGTGGATCGGCGTCGATGAGGGCGAGTCCGCTTTGCTAACATTTCCGTAGATCATGGGTACGGGCTCACGCCCAGGACTATATCCTCGAGTACTTCCGGTTGTTGACGGAGCGGCGGAAGACGGCACATACCGCACACTTGGACCGCATCACAGCCCACGCCTATCACTATTACCACGCGCCACCGCACCCTAACGAGATCGCCGCGGCGCAGGCGCAGCTGAAGCGTGGTATCGACGAGGACTGGCAGGCATCCGTGCAGCGGTATCCGGAAGTACTTGAGTATTTTTACAGCCTCGTGGAGCTGACCTTGCCGGATGATAACGAACCGGCCGTCAAGGACCCACCCCTGAGCGCCCTCAGCGGCTCCCGCAAAGCGAGCCGCCGTCCGGGCGGTGGGCCCGGCACCGTGGCCAGCGGCCCCAGCATTGCCCACCACGAGAGAGAGATGAGAGAGATCCCTCTTCCGCGCCGCACCCCGCCACCATTAGAGGCGATGCCTCACCGCGACAGGAGGACGCCGGGACCACAGAGGACGAGATCAGCATACAGGCCGGGGCCTCCGCCTCCGCCTCCGCCTGGCCCAACCTCTTACTACAACCCAGGCCCTTACTAACGGCTTCCCTCCCATGGGTTGGACATGGCCTTATAGCTTTGCTCAAAACATATCCGTTCGGCGATGGTGGCATCTGAGAAGGCACGCTCATTTGAGGGGCGATCTCCTTTGTACCAGATCATGGATGCAGAGTGGCACGTTTTCCTCTACGGAGGGCAAGCCGTTGATACTCATTTGATGACGCCAACGAGACCAACGAGACCACGACCATTTTGGCTCCTGTCGGTTTACATGGTTCTTTTTCGACACGCTCTGTCTTTTTGCATAGCCCTGGCCGCGTTTGGAGATTACTCAACTCATCTTTTACTAGCTCGAGCTTCTACGGGCTCTGGACAATCTAGAAGCACGCTTCGGACTCACGACCGCAAAGCATCGACATTTTCGCATTTTTATTTCTCACATTTGGACCGGAAGACGGAACGGACACGGATTGAACGAATGGATGGACGGATTTATGACGCTTCGACTTGCCTTTTTTTTTCCTTCTCATTGATCGGCAGCGGCGTTTTGCGGGTGGCGGACCCATTGCTGCAATTTTTTCTGTTTACGCTGGTATCTGCTCACCTTGGCACTCTGCTGCTGAACTGTTGAAACCACATGGATGAAGATCGAAAGAGAAAGAGGGGCATGATCCGAATTGGACCCCATACCCACCAAAATTGGAACATCGAAATTGGGAGAGAAGGAATAATCATCATTACCACGGGGATATCATGGTTGGGATGCGCTGGATATGTAATCCCGTCCCGGTCAAAACAGAGGCGGGAAGCCTCCCTGAACTGTTGGCTCGACGAGGAGGATGCAGTCCGCTTCTGCTCATGCCAAACCACACAACGCTGTCCCTGATTGCAGGGTCACGGATGTGGGAGGCCAAGCAAGAAGCGGTGCCCCCTGTTTTCCAACAGTCCAGTGCTATCATGTACATAACACACTACGCAATATTAGGAATTGTCCAAGAGGAAGGAACCGACGTGATTGAGTTTCCCGCATTACTCACATTCAAACGTCTGATCTTCCCGGGTGGTCTGCACGCAGAAAGTGTCAATTGCATGTCTGGCATATCGCCTCAGCCGCCAACAAATTCAGCACCACCAAAGCAGCACTTCAGTCCACCACTGGTCAGCAATAATGCCGCACCGCATGGCAACTGCTACCTCACCGACCTAATAGGACGCATCGACCTGTCCAGCTGGCCTATCGACATCGGGAGGGGAAATCACAGCAAAGTTGCACGACGCGTGTCATCCTGAAAGAACCCAAGTACATACTTGACATTGCTTCTTCGGTTGCCTGACTGAACAGGCAAGCACGCACCTACCGTGTCAACAGAGAGTGGCATATGAGATAGAACGTGGTCAATTGTCAAGCTTGGGCGTCACCGAAAAGGGTAGAAGAGCAGGGAAGAGCAGAGCTCAAGATAGGTCGGCGCACAGAAAGTCTCAGAGTAGAAGAGCGACATAGATAGATGCCCGATAGCTCAAGTTCTTGTTGCGTTCTATTTCGAGAGTGTCAACCTAACATATAGATGTCCAACCAGTCTAGAGTTTCCCTCGATCCCAGAGAATGATAGATCACGGCGTGAATGAGGGGTTCGCATTCGGGGGCGAAAGGCCTGGAGACTCGGCGCGGCGCGTAGTGCGATGCTGGTCAGGCGTGAAGGGGAGGATTGGGAATGTACTTTTGGACCACGGCCATAGATAACGCCATTGGTTGAGACGAGCAGCAACGGGAGGGATAGCTGCCCGATGCATAGGTAGCAACGCGAGACAGACAACAAGGGGGATGACGGGCATTGCTTCCAACTGACAACCGCATCCACACAGGTCAGTGTCAGGGAGAGAGAGAACCGTTTTCGATGCCCCCCGCATAAATCCAACTGCAACGCTTTGTTAGCGTCGCGTCTCTTTCGGGACACAAGCAACCGTTCCAGCCCGAAACCCGAGAGAACAATCCATGACGCCTCGACGGGATTTTGTCCGAATACACCTTCTCCGTTTTCAGTGTTCCCGCCAAGCAACGACAGACGTGAAGGAGACGACTCAAAAACAACAACTGGCACGGGGTGCCTCTTGCTATAGTATAAAAACAATACACTCGAAAGTATCCCATCATATGCAGGTGCTCCCTCCCCCCAAATCCCTTTCCGGACCTGTCATGGAGAACGTGGGTGCCATGATCTGCGCCTGGGAACATTTAGATACGGCTGACCCGTCAGAGATTGCACTGTATGGACGGTGCTGAAGAAGTCCGTCGGTGTCGCCCCTATGCGGCAACGGCCTCCTTCTTGTCCTCGACTGAGACGTCCTTGACCTCGGCGACCTTGTCGTCGGTCTTCTTGCCGTTCGGAGTGGCGGCACCAGAAGCCTCGGCAGCCTCCTCAGCCTCGAGGCGCTCGATCTCCTTCTTGGCCTTCTCGATGTTCTGGGTTTCGTCAGCTATCATGCTCTCAGGAGGAAAAGCCGTAATACAAGGCCTACCTTGCGAGTTTGCTCGGGCTGGTCGGCCTTCCATTGCTCAAGCTTGGCCTTGACCTTCTCGGTGGCAGCGGGAACATCGGCAGCGCTCATTGGCGGGTCAATGCCGATGAAAGCACAGTCCTCAATAACGGCGGGGGGGCAGTTAAAGGCCTTGGTCGACGTCTCCGAAGCACCAGCCTTCTTACCCTTCTTCCCCTTCTTGACGGGCGCAAAGTACTCATCCTCGCGGTCCTCCTTGCGGGTGAGAGCAACACCCTTGATTCCGGAGGCGTCAACCTTGCGCTGAGCCTGGGCCCCGAGGCCCTTGTCAGCAAGGAGCGGGGTCTTCTCGACAGCGGCGTGCGTGGGGTCGAAAAAGTGCAGCAGGCTGTTGGCGCGGCGGATCTCTTCGAGGTAGGCTGGGTCGCTGGCCTCGGCGAGCATCTTTTGTGCCCGCTCCATCTTGCGCTCCTTTGTGATGCGGTCCCGCTCTGCCTGTTGCCTCTCGCGGGCCTTCTCCCTTTGCTCGCGCTCGTATGCAACGGCGGCCTTCTTTTGGGTGTAGAACTCGTCCTTGAGCTTCTTGATGGCGTGGAACTTCTCGTTTTGTTCGGCATGGAGCTTGGAGCGCTCGTCGCGCAGGCTCGACAGGCCCTTGTATGCCTCGTCTTGCTCGGCCTTGATGGCATCGAGCTCGGCCTGGAGCGTGTTATAGCGCTCGCTGAGCGCCTTGGACTCAGGGTTTTCCATCGAGTCCTTGATCGCCTTAATTTCTGCCTTGATGTCGTCAATCTTCTTCTGGCCTTCGTCAAAGCTTGCGAAGAGCTTCTTGGACTTCTTGAGGTTGTTGACCTCGGTCAGGGTCTTCTTCTCATCCACAAGCTTCAATTTTCCGGAGTCCACTAGCTCCTCCAAACGTTTAATCTCGCGCTCGACATCCTCGACGGACTTGAAGTTGACCTTGCCGCGGGAGGCCTTTTGTTCGGCAATGCGGCTCTTGAGTTGCTCGTCAAGGCGCTTGATCTGGTCGAGCTTACTAGTGCGGGCATTCTTTCCGGCGCCCTGCTGCGTGCGAATCTCATTGAGTTGAGCAATCAGCTCCTGGCGGCGCCTCTGGGTGGGGGTGGGCTGGTCCTTGTTCTTGTTGGGAGTAGCCAGGTCGATCTTGGCCTTGATGGCATTCTACATAACGGGTCAGCTATGGCCGAAGGGGCATCGACGGCCGGCTTCGCGCGGGGCACAGCACGCACATATTTAGTCATAACATCCTGATACTCCTTCTCGGCCTTGGTCAGTTTCTCCTCAAAGAGGGCCTGATCAGGCTTGGTAGGACGGATGCTGGCAGCCGGAGCCGCAGCCGGAGCAGTAGAGTCAGCCATGTTGAGAAACCAGAGGAGACAGTCGAGCGGAGAGAGGTTGGGGGGGGGGGGGGGGGGGAAGAAGAACGAAAGCGTCAGCCTCCGATTTGCTCCTGCTTTTTGTGAAAATGGGCTGGAGGTAACAATTGGCGAACAATTTGGCCTGATGGTCCACACTCCCCAAAAGCCTCCGACCCTCTTTGAAATTTAACTGCGCTTCAGACCGTGGCCTCTTTAACTTTGAATGTGGCTCGTGCGTGGCGTTATGTAATCCGAAAGGCCCCGCCAAGACGTTGAGTGGGGTCTACTGCGCTCACGCCCATGGGCGTGCTCAGCCTCAAAACCTTCAGAAGCCTAGATGTCAATTTTTCAAAAGCAGCTTCTTTATCAGCCTCCCGAGAACTGCCGGTCCCGGTGATTGCAAAACAAAGCAAGGCAGCATCCAACACTCTCGCAACTTGCACCCGGCCACGAACCCAAGGTTTCTCAAACAACCGCCCACCATGGAGGAGGAAACCAACTCGTCGATCTTCGCTAGGGAAACGTCGCGTCTTTGGCGCGCATGGAGGACAGTCCACGAGATGGTTCAAGATCGAGTATGTTCCCGCCCCGCGCGCGATAGCTTCATCGTAGCTTCTTTATGCCGCTTCTCTTGCTTGTTTCGGCCCGCTAACTTTAATGCTCTAGGGCTACGAGCTGGCAGAGGACGAAGTCAAGATTTCGCTTCAGCGGTTCCGAGACGAGTACACGAACGAGGATGGCAGCCCCAAGTGAGTCCCTCGCAAGCAAGCAGCCAACCTGCGCTCAGGGTTCGGCGCATCCTCAAACAAAATCGTCTAACCTCTCCAGCCGCGCGAAAATGCAGTTCTCAGCCCGCCCCAGCGAGGCCATGATCAAAAAGTACACCCCACCTGCGACGGCATCCAACCCCAACCCAACCACCGAAGCTGGCACCATCTGGGTTGAATTCTGCCCCGAGCAATCCTCCATCGGTATCGGCGTCATGAAGAAGTTTGTCGGTCACTGCTCCGCCAACAACTTTAAAGCCGGCATCCTCGTCACCGCGATGCCCCTCTCCTCCCAAGCCCGCAAAGTCATCACCGTAACCCAGCAATACACCCAGATTGAGTGCTTCCTCGAGGAAGATCTCCTCGTCAACATCACCCACCACGACCTGGTGCCTAAGCACATCGTGCTTAGCCGCGAGGAGAAGATTGCGCTGCTCAAGCGGTACCGCCTCAAGGAGACCCAGCTGCCGCGTATTCTACAGAAAGATCCAATTGCTCGCTATCTCGGTCTCAAGCGCGGCCAAGTCGTCAAGATCATCCGCACCAGCGAGACGGCCGGGCGCTACGCCAGTTACAGACTCTGTGTATGATGGATGCAGGGCACCGCGCCGTTTTATGGTTATGGCGCCAAATCTTTCACAAATTGGGTGAAGATAGGAGGATATCTAAGAGTTCCCCCGAATGAGAGTCATTCTCTTTAAGTGAATAAGGCGTTTTACTATAGGATGGGATGGTATTGCATGTTTGCCGGCGTTTGGGTTTGTTTCGACAACAGCGGATGCGACTGGAGCTGCGGACTGTACCAAGTTGACTCTCAAGACATGGTGCAGAAGCAAGCAGTTGGTGTGTGGAGCAGCTATGTCTAGATCGTCAAATAACTGAAGCCAGTCCAAAACATTCATCTGATCACAGGTCGGACAACTCTGGGAAATTAGAAAGATCCATGGACTCTACCAACGCAAAACTAACCCCTGCATCCCCGAATCACAGCGTGACCGAGCGGGTGAACTACGAACCTGAACTCGTAAATTATGTCTTATGTTCAAGATATTCCATATTTATATATCTTTATACTAAGCTAATAAAAAACAATAACGAGGCTTATATGCCGGGTATATAGCTTGCGCCAACATTGAGAGATCCGAAACATGATTTTTAGAAAGTAGCGCCAGCACCACCCAGCCTAGCCTCCTATCCACCGCCAACTACCCTTCCCTCGCCAGAATATACGGCTGGTAGTAATAACCGCTTGCGTGCATGTGCCTCGCTGCCTTCCCTCATCCCGCCAAGACTATTATCATGTCTCATTCCCAGTCGTGACTGACCATCCCGTCTATAGTGATCACAAAGTAGTTGTAGTTGTAGTAGGTATTATAATCCCTGGTTGACCCCCGCCGTAAGAACGCCTTCGCTGTACCAAAAAGAATGAGAAGCCCCCGCCATCGCCCGTTTTTGTGCGCTTTATGTAGTATTTTCAGTAGATGATGATATGAGGCCCGTGGCATGGTCTGGGGAGATGCTCCTTTAAGTTCTGAATTATTTCCTGAGCAAACCACCCGCGTCGACGAAATCGATATCCGCTTTCCACGCCGGAGGAGCTTTGGGGCATGCTGGTGGCGAGGTAGGCGGTGAATTGGAGTTTGGGGTTTCTTGTCGTGAGCCAGGGACGGGGGAGAGGTCGGATGTGCTCTTTTTCCTGGGTTTCGATAACCTTGGATTCAATAGTCCGCCGATATCCTGGAGCAGGGCGGTTGAGCCTCTCCTGACACCGCTCGCGCTGGCTGGTTTTGATGGCGAAGGAAGACCACTCGGCGATAACGGCCCATTGGCGTAGCTTCCTCTCCGGCTGCCCCCCTCGTCGCTAGAAAGAAGGTTGCCCTGGTCGAAAAAGGAGACCTTCCGTGGTGTAGCGGTCGAGTTGCTCCGTGACGACCCATCCACAGATAAAAGGGGGTCGTCGCTGTGCGCAGCGCTATAGGCCGCGCTGGCTCGCTTCTGCTGGCCCGGAAAGTTCCACGAATTCATTTCTTCGTGCATCTTCGCCACGCGAGCAGGCACGTAACCTCCGGTGGTTGGCGAAAGCGGCTCCCGGAGATCAGGTTTCACGCCGTAGCCCACATCCCTGACCAAATCCTCGTCGCTCCCCCAATGCCTAAGAGTAGGTCGTCTCGATTCCGTCCCTGACGATCGTTCCATGGATCCAGCTGCGATGGAGTCGTACTTAAATTTCCTTTTCTTCACGCCCCTGTCTCTCACAAAAGATCCAAGCACGAGGGCGTTCGATGCGGCTGTTGCAAAAAGCAGCTCTACCGAGGCGTAGAGTGATCGGGTCTGTTGGCTTCCATGGGCGCGGATGATTTCGGGGACGCGATAGAGCGTGATGGCCACCACGACAAGACTGAGCGAGAAAAGAAGCACAAGCTGGACCTTGCGCTTGGTCGACATCTGGCTGCGGATGATGATGGGGATCGGGAAGAAGACGAGTAGGAGATCGGTAAGGATGTTGCAGACGGCCATGGTCAGCAGCTGTGCGTATCCCTGACGACATTGGCCTCCAGGGTCTGGAAGCACCTGCCAGTAGTGAGAGAAGGGGCGGCACTCGGTCAGATCGCTGATGATGACAGCGATAAAAGTAGCTGCAAGCGTGCAACGGATGAACAGCAGCCCGAGATCGTATGACCGCTCCCAAGTCACGTTGAGCCGTTTGAAGAACTCCAAGATGGCGAGTTTGAACGTCCACAAGCTACAAAAGTCAAAATGTTAGCGGCCCCCATTCATTCATCCGTCTCATCTGATAAAAAGGCAGAGCGAAACCGATTGGTGGGGAACATACGTAGCGGCGTAGAAAAACCGACTCAGCAAAACCAGGCCGCTGGCAATTGACTTTCGGCGGAGGACGTCATCCGGTAGATTGGCATCTGCCAGCTGAGCATTGTTGGTGCCAAAAATCAAGATGGCGTGGACGCATCCCATGCGCAGGAACAGCGGCACTAGGGCGAAGGCGGCCGCTTTATCTTCGGCGAACAGCTTTTCTGTGCGCACAAAACGGCCGCTCACACGCAGCAAGATGATGACGGCGCAGAATGTGGTGATCCACCAGCACACCAGCAGCGTGGGTTTGTCGTCGCTGAACGGGGTCAGCGGCGGAGGCTCCGAATACAAGGGCATGTTGGACCGGAGACTCGGCACTCCAGGCACGCCGCGCCCGTCATCCTCCGGAGAGGGGACGAGCAACCCGAGAAGGCGGTCACCTCGATGGGGCGTCTAGCCGGGCGGTGGGTGCTGGACGGGTTGTGATGTTTCGAAAGGCTATGACGTCTAGGGGTTGTGTTTTTGTGCGTCTCGCGGCTGTCGGCTGTCGGCAACTATTACTGGGGGGCGTTCAAGCGGTTGCATCCACAGTTTGGTCGATTGTGAGGCGTCGAGGGGCGCCGCATGGGAACCGGCCAGGGCTCGGGACTCGCGCCCGCAGCAGGATCACAGGGCACAGGGTCGACGGCGTCAGTGGGAAGTCGACATGAACGACGAGACGGAGGATGGAGGAGAGGAGGTGAGCGAAAGGGGGGCAAAAGTGAGGAAAGCGCTCTGGAGAAAACGGGACCGGGCAGCCCAGACTAATAATATGCACGCAACCAAAGGTGAGGAGCAAGCGACCTCCACGAAGAGGACGACACAAACTCCCCTGCTCCCAAGCAGAGATAGCGGGACGGATCATGGATGGTATGTGCGGGCGGGCGGCCTACTGGTGACCTGAGCTGGCCCTAGGAGAGCCTGGGCGGGCTGTGAGGCCCTGCAGCAGCATCTGCCCGCATCAGGATTCGATGGACCATCTCGGCGGGCTGGAGTGGGAAGTGGGATGGGATGTGCGCGTCCCCTTCACATGGAACCCCAGGGTCAGAATTTGGGAAGGGGCGGGTCGGTTGAGCGCAAATCGCACATCGGTGGCGGCGCGCCCGCTGCGCTGCGCACCACAATCTCACTGCACGTCGCTGCAGCTGGGCGAACCAGCCTCAATGGCCCGCTTGCATCCCGTGTCCCAGCACACTCACCTGGTTGAGTGCCTTCCAGTGATATCGCCGTCGTGGGCGGCAGGCCAAGACGCCGCCACGGTCGCCCAGACCCCGGTGAGTGGTGGCTGGCTGGTGGATGCGCGGCACCGTTGATTGGTACCAGCGAACCCCTCGGATCGACGGCATGTCGAGGGCTATTGCAACTGTGTTGAAGGCGATCGCCAGCGCTGGATTCGGCTTGACGGCCAAGCCTACAAATCGATGCCATCGTCCCAGCACGGATCTCCCGATGAGCCATCAACCACATGGCAGTGGAGGAGCCATCAGCGAGATTAGACATCTTGACCAGAGCGTCGAAGGTAACGCGACTAACATACGCTAAGTCAATGCTCGAGGTGGACCCCTGATCGCAGGATTCAATGAAGGTTGAGGCTTCGCTGCCGTTCACGCTCTTCCGCATTCAGTTAGGCCCACTGTACTACTACGGCGGGACTCGATCTCAAAAAACGGCATATACAGCCCGCTCACCGTGGGTGCCCAGCGCTGCCGTCGATGCGGTGAGGGAAACAGAAAGGAAACAGAGGGGACCCGCGATGGTGGATTCGATTGTCGCAGAGATGCTTCAACAAAGAATGCGCTGACGGATCTCGAGTCAAGAAAGGGGACGGAGATACGCATTTTGTGCGATCTGATAAACCCCACCACGGTGGAGGTAGACACAAAGGCCGTCCCGCGTTCTCATTTCCCCGAGGCGTGTCGGACAGGGGTGCCATCGAGACAATGGGAGAGAACAAGTGATCGATTGGAGCATTGCAATGATGGGAGGCTGAGACCCCTTTCCGCTGTCAAGTGAAGCTGAAGACTTTGACAGATTCGTTGACAATCCAACTGCCGACAGGACAACGAAGCTCTCAAGCCTCTGCATTGCAGGATCACCAGCGAGAAAAGAAGCTTGCAGCCGTTCGACGCCCTGGGCGCACAACAGCCCACCACCCCACGCCTTAAGGTCTCCCCACCATCCTCTTTAGGCTAGCAACAACCACGGAACTACACCATGTTCGGCGTCGCATGTTAGGTTATCTTTCGCCAAACCCGCCCAGGAATGGCGACGGACACGTTCGATAACCACCCATGCTAGTGCACTTTCTCTGCTGGTTACTGCTGGTCGTTGAAACCGCCATCGGGGCAAGAAATCTCGAGTCTAGACGCTGAGGCGAGAGGCGATAGTGACACGCATTGTTGGTTGACCTCGCGTCTAAAAAAGGTTACCGAAATGGCTCGCGAAGGTGGGGGACAAAAATGGCCGTCCGCGTTGCAGCTCGAGCCGTGTCGGTCGCCAACCAAGGAGTGCTCTCAATTTCGCATGGGCTGAAGCTCGATATTGGGCTGAGCACACGGGGCAGCAGGCTACCCTTTCTCATCATGTTGTTGGCAAAGACGAGAGGTTGCAGAAGCGGACCGAATCGCAGCAAGTCGTGCGACAGCAGGCCGTCCAACAGGTGAACGAGCCAACAACCTCGGGCGGTCGGGTCGCTCAGCACACACATGCAACGGACGTGCAA
This sequence comes from Immersiella caudata, assembly GCA_030512335.1. Classification (NCBI taxonomy): domain Eukaryota; kingdom Fungi; phylum Ascomycota; class Sordariomycetes; order Sordariales; family Lasiosphaeriaceae; genus Immersiella; species Immersiella caudata. Next base: position 2,908,669 of record JAULSU010000004.1, on the reverse strand, counting down.
CGGCCGGATGGCCACTTGGACGCCGAGGGCTCGGCGACTAGAAACCCGCGAGAGAAGCGTGAAAGCACAAGACGACATTTCTAGCCATGCAGCGGGAGCTATGGCCAGACCTCGACCTTCTCCCACTCGCCAATCACTTCGCCTCCTGGTAGCGTCGACTTATACGAGGCGCCGCGATACACGTACAACCACCGCTTCGGTGCCGTCATATCGGACAAGTCAACCTGGTCGACTTCGTCCGGCACAATAACAACAACCCTAAAGTTCTTCCTCGCAACAGGATCCTCCAAATGCCACACGGTCTGGCCCAGCCCGAGCCCTTCCCCTTCCACCGGTATCTCTCGGGGCTGTCCGGGCGGCGGGTTCCGGAAAGTTCCCCGCATCCCCGGACTCAGATTTCCAAAGTTCCCGGTCACCTCCCGCACCCAACTCCAACCCTCCTCTCCCTCTGCACAAGTCCACATCCGAGCCCGTAACGCCTTCCTCGCCGCCTTTGCGCCGTCACCCTCTCCGTCTGCGTCCGGCCCTAGCACCCAAGCAGTCCCCCGCATCCGCCATTGTGTCCCAAGCTTCTCCACCCACCACACCGCTTCCACAGGGCCTCCTCCTCCGGACCCTTCCGACTCGACGGTGAGGCCCATCTCCCCCGCCTTCTCCATCCGTACATCGGTGGTTAGAACCGGGAGATCAGACTCGAATACGTGCGGGTTTCGCGGGGCAGTGTTGCGGTCATCCTTTGGGAGGGAGGCCCATAATCCGCGGTATATGCAGGTGCGGGCTCGAGGCGTGATGGTACCGGAGGGGGAGCGGTGGATGGTGGAGAGGGTGAAGCTTGGTTGAGACATGGCGTGTATGTGACTCAGGAAACTGTTGCGCCATGGGGCGGGTGTGCGCGGTGTGGATGTAGTCATGTTGGTTGTGGTTCGGAGGGTATGTTTCCAACCAAGTCTCCGGCTTGGGTTCCAGGCGAGTTTTTGGTTGAGGCTCTGGTTAGAATTCCTGGTGGGTTGCCAGACGGATGGCTGAGGTGCCATGCGGTCGGGAATTACTTGGTAAGTTGTGTGGTTGAGGCGTGGTTTGTGGTGAGGGACGGGATGACCCCGCGATGCCCCTCACTTCGATGATCTCATTGATTTGGCAGTGAGCCCGCTACATTTTTGGTCTGGTGGTGAAGGTGAGCCTCGCCTGGGAAGGTGCTCTCCATATAGGTAGCGAGGCTACCACCTCGGACTCTTACAGCGAGGCTCAAATTGCAGTGATGCGAAAATCTATCCGGTATCGCGAATTCCTGGAGCAACCATGTAATGAGGCCTACGGTCTAAGATCCTCCAGCCACCGCTCAAGTACCTAGGGAGGGGAGCGGGGGTGTTGCAAACATGCCCAATATAAATAACATTTTACCCAGCATACGCCAACATCACACACCTCCAAAGAACATTTGAGCTCGAATATCAGAAATAACTCACCGACAACTCACAACTCACTCTGTTCCAAACTGACCTTCCCCATCGGACACATGCGCAGACACCCTAGACCTCCCTTGGCGCAGGTGTCGTGCACCAGCAAAATCACCTGCCTGAACGAGCACATGGCGCTGAGCCGAGCTTGCCGCGTTTTGGTGAGGTGAGGGGCTTTGCTTCCCCGCGATTTAGTTGCGTCCCCACCCTGGGCGTTGGTAGGGGGTCCCCCGCTTGACCCCCACGCATGCTTGTGATATTTATTGGTGAGTAGGAGGGGCTTGGGCTTAGACTTATGGTTGGGGGCAAATGCTGCAATTGGGGGTTGAGATAGGTAGGGTTGAGCGTTTGGGCGTTATAGCAAAGGGTGGTCAAGGATACGGGGGGGGGGGGGGGGGGGGGGTAGTCGAGATGGAAGGGGACAGCCAGCCCCTGAGCGCTGTTGACATCTGAAGTAAAGGGGCGTTAAGAACCTTGACTAGCTGGTGTTTTTAGGTTAGGTAGGGTGAACTGCTTACCCAGTCCAGATCCGTGATGGTACCTATTCAACGTCCCAGTTTTCCCATTTGCATTCCAATTACTGGGGTTGGGTATATGTGTTGATTTGTTAAGTGTGGCATTGGACATGGTATCGTAGTATGAGAGTTGAGGTTAGTGTCATAGAGGGCGTCAGAATATGGAGAGTATCGAGGGGGCTCTTCGTAGGAACTCTGCTGTTCTCTACCTGGGGCTCAGATTCCTCACGGCACCTGCGCTTAGATCTGTGTTCCATTAGGGATCGATCGCTGTACGTACGAACCCCATTTTAAGCTTGAAATACACTTGGGTCGTGAAATGCCAAAGGCCGCATCGCATTCCTTGGTTGGCTCCAGGGTTGGTTTCAAGGGTGTTGCGCCCCCCCCCCCTTGGGCGGCTATGAAGCCGAGAATGAAGTTGAAGACCTGGAGTCGGCCAGCGGTTATCTAGGACTACCTTGCAGCTGTGGTACACCCACCAAGGTTTACAAAGCAAATATTCCTATTATTGCCACTAAATCGTTCAATGCTTGACTGTCCTTTGATATGCCGACCCTCAAAGCTCTGGCTGTACCGTGAGTCGCTACCCCCGCTATCTACGTCAAAAACTCGCTCAAAACAGCCACTCTTGTCTTTGCAGTTGCTGAAGCCTGCTCCCCTTCACTCATGTTCTGCATGATCTGTACCATCCTGACTGCCATGATGTTAGCCACTGGTTCTCTCGGCCTCCCACGATCCGGATGCAAGCGCTGTAACGACCTGGGAAAGGCATTGTTGATATGCTACGCATTCGAAGGAACTTTCCATGGCATCTACCCCGAAAAGCAAGGCCTACTGGGAATGCACGGAGGCACCGGCTGCTCCCGACCGAGGGGTGAGGGAAGAGTGTCAAACTCGTTGGTCACACCGTGTAGTAGGTAAGAGCAATGAAGAAAACACGAATAAAACATGAAGAAAAGCACTTACGAATATCGTTCCGAGCCCTCACAAACAACGGATCTCGCTCCATACTTTCTTCACCTCCTGGCTCTCTTGCAACCTCCCGCAACACATTCCCAATACACAACGCCTCCAAAAACGCCCGATGGTTAAACACCCACCACACCTTCGCCTCGTTCTCAAACAACGCGTACAACACAAAAAAGGCCGCAATCGCATCATGCGCAGCTTCCAACGTCCCCCTGACGTTGACTGGGACATCTGGGCTTTCTGACGCATGTACAAGCATGAGATTATGGAAGTAGTTGCTGCTTAGAAACAGAGTCTGTCGAACAACACGTTTATTAGACTGGGCGAATTGAGCGAGAGCTTCGGCGTCCCAGGAGCGAAATATGTCTGGGAAGGAGCGATAGACAGCGCGGAAGTCGGCGACGAGTTTGGATTTGTGGCGGACAGTGGCGCATATGGGAACGTCAAGGGAGCGGGGGCTACAAATCGTCTCCTGGACGAGGTTGGCCAACGTCCACGAGCCACGGACATAGGCCGTGTCAGTCGGATCGTCCGAAGCGATGGAGGAATTATCCTCAACGAGATCCTCGACGCTGACGTCCGTGTGCGTTGCACTTGGGGGTAGAGACAAAAGAACGGTGAGGAAGGTATCTTGCAGTAGCACTGCTTGCCATACTTTTCTCCGCTGCTCTGTGGTAAATACCCGTCAGCTATTTCTCTTGACGGTGCTTTCTAGGCAACGCAATGTCTCAGGCGCGCTCACGCAACGCTCAGGACATCCAACGAAGCCATGAATAAGCACATCAGGAACCATACGGCGGAAAGGGGAGACCCACGCTTTTCGAAAAAGGATGCATCAGGGGTTACTGGCTCTTGAGTTAGACGGAAGCAATGGTGTGAAACGGTTGGGGTGCATGCCTATGTTAGGGTCCCTGTGCAAGCCCATGGCGTAAGCCTGCCGCATCAAGATGCCGCCAAACGCCCAGCCATCCGATGCATGATTATCATTGATGAGAAAATACGTTATGAGAACCATGGCCTGTATCGACTTTAGCGATGCCATGCTCAAGTACGAGCTCATACGCAAAGCCTGGTTACTAGCCGAGGCGTAGAATTCAGCAGTTTGTTTCCTGTCACCAGGTGATGTGCTTGTGACGAACTGGGTCCCGAGCGCCAGCATCACAAAGATGAGTGCAATGAATGCTGGCTCGGCGCAGTTTTTCTCAACTTCTGGAGACTGCCAAAAGTGCTCATAGTCGGCGTAGAATGTCTGCCGGTGTAGCATCGGGTATACCGGGTCTACACACTCAAAGTAGCGAGCAATGAGCATGTCGGCGTTAGGCTTGTTGGGGAGAACAGAAATAACCTCCGGAAGACCGCCAGAGCACGTCCAGTAATTCTGGAACGGATGTTCTGACCCGATGCCAAAAACGTTCGAAGAGCCCGGGGCAGAATAGGGAACATTAGAGAGCAGACCAGTAGACGTAGCGATGGTCGCCGACGCCAACGAGTTGATTCGGTTTGTGCTGAATCCTCTATCGGCAGCGTTGGTTAACGACCTATCAGTATGAGTTCCGGGCCGTTTCTTGGGCGCCTTGGTCATTCTACGTCCGTTCGTAGCGCTCCTGCTGGTCTCCCTGTTCATACTGTGAGTATGATGATCCAAAAAGTGGATAGGAGACTTACTCGAGCAGATTGGCAACGGGAGCATATTTGCATTCTGTTTGGCGTTTGATGCCTAGAGGTTGAGAGCTGTAAGATGGCAGCAGGAAAGGTGTCGTGCCAGCGTCACTTACATGCAAGACAATGAGGTCTTCCCCTATCGCACTAGTCATAATCGTGGTCAGCCCTGGAGCCTTAGAGAATAGAACCAAATTGAGCCAACCGTGCAAGTGAAAAAGAACGATGATTAACCACTCCTTCGAGGAAAACCCGCAAAGAGTACACGGCGGGGAGAGATGTGAAAAACTGGTGTTTTCTGTTTAGACAGACAATAATTTGTCTCGCATAACCAACTGCCAAGGCCTCGCACTTGGGTTATTATGCCTCGTGGGAGGGGGGTGCCACGTGGTGGGAGAAATGGGTTTGACCATCATGAGAAGGACAATAGCTCTATTAACAGAATTGAGGAGCCATATTATGAATGCGAAAAGGCATTCGATGGATCTTTCCACGCCTTCATCCTCAAAAGCAAGGGCTATTGGGAATGATGCAATGAGGTGTTGGCTTTTTTCGCCCGAGGGGTATTGAAGAGTGTCAAACGCATTTCTCACACCACGTAGGTAGGTGCAACCCGGTTGTGCCCAAAGCAGTACCATGGGGGGTGACACCGGAATATGAAATATGAGACCTGCCTTAGTCTTTCTCTCGACGCACTCAAAGCACGACAGCGTAGGCTTATTGCGCTTCTGTTTCTTCTTTTGCGGCTGGCCGTCGGCAGTGGGCGACGCCGTGCTCCCATCCCGGTCGCTCGCGGACCGGACGCCAAGCCCGCTGCTTACCACGCTGCTATTCCCGTTGCTCTGGGTCCGGTGGTGGCTCCCGCGCCGGGCCATAACGTTGGTGCTGTCCGGGCTGTACAGGGCGTGCTCTTTGTCGTCGCCATCATCGTCGTACTGCCCGGATCGCCGGAAGGACCCACTGCCGTCCCGTACCACTGAGCCGACATCCGGGTAGTAGTAATTCTGCGAATTGAGCGGTACCGGTGATGCGAAGATGGTAGACGAACCGGCCGAATTTGGTGCATGGCCGAGCGGACTCTCCAGCTTGACGCCATTCATCTTGGCAGCATGGGGGACAGCTGAGCGTTGGGCGGCTGCGGCTCCCGGGAACAAGCCAGTCCAGGTAATTGCCCTGGGGAGAAGAAGCGATCAATTGCGCCGTTCCAGTTGGTGCCGCTTGGCCTCGTCTCGGGAATAAGGAGCCCGAAGCCCGCGCGATGTGCTTTGGCTCTTCTGCCGCAGGCCGGGAATCCGTTGATCTGTATAGCGAGACGCAGTGCGAGCGACCCTTAAAAAGCTGTTGGAAATAAAACCCGCAATTGCAGAAAAGAGCAACCTAAGAATTGGGAGGGGGGAGAGGAAACAGGCGGATCGGCATGGATGGAAATAAGAAGCCCCGTCACTCGGCCGGCATGGATGGGAATGAGGGGAAGGCGCGAACCAGGAACCATCCGACGGACGGCCTACAGACGCACCGCTCTCCCACCTTCCGTCGCTGCTGGCTTAGGCATTCAAAACGAGCGCGTTTGGCACACGGCAGAACCTCTCCCAAGAACTGTTCGCCATTGATCTGTTGGAAAGGCCCTTTGGCTTGCGCAATCAAGGGTGGAAGCGGACAACGGCCGCGGAGCTGCCTCAAAAAGACAAGGTCAGCCGAAGCGGTGCCGAAACCGCGAGATGCCGCGAAGCTGTCCAGCGAGCCAGCGTCCCTGATGTTTGGGTGGCGCAGATTTCCGCGCTTCCTCTATCCATGGAATATGGATATTCCCCTTGGACGCAGGGCGTCCTCTCCTGTGAATGGGCTCAGCGTGTAAGTGGCGTCCCTTTGTTCTCACCGACCCCTCCGTCCCGTCGCCTTCGCCCAGCAGTGCTATCCAGGACCTGCCCTGTTTTCTTGCGGTGGCGTGGGCGGGGACACCCAGTCGCCATACAGCCGGTGACTGCACTGACGCCGCTTCGGGATCCGTTCCCTAGCTGAGACTGGCGGACACGCAGACGACGCCGGAAAAGCTCCGACTTGCAGCGATGATTTGACTTGGGTGCTCACGTAATCACTCAAAGGACCTGACCTGGTGATGCCTCGGTGAGGTCCACAATGCTCCGCTCATTCCAGCCGTCAGGACCAGGCGACCGCAGCGGGATCCTGTTCTTCGTCAATCACAAGACTGTATACGAGGAATAAGCCCTTGATGCCCAAGAACTTCCGTGATGCTGGCAGCTTCCGCAAGGTCCATGAGCGTCACGACAGTCTCCTCCAGTCCATTAGAAATGTTGCTCGGGTACCAATAACCGACAAGTAAGGACAATGCCAATGATCTCTTTTTGGAACGCTTGGATTTGTGTATTGCTTATGCATGCCTCTTAGTGGTACCGACGCTGGATGCAAAGAGACCCCACCACCACTAAGTATACGCTTCAACACGCCTAGCCAAAGATAAAGTCCTCGTAGTTTTTGCGTATCCTCTGCAGGCCTTCGGTCAAAGCCCACCCTTTGATACCGCACACTTTCCGATACATCTTCTCCAGAACCTGATCCATCTCATCCCCAGCCGTGTGGAGGTCGCTCTCGACCAGAAGGAGGTCGTCAGGGCAAGCTTTGATGACGTCGACGAACTTGCTCTCTAGCCCCGCTGAGGACAAGTTGACGACCATCGAAAAGGAGAAGTAGATGCGAACTGGAATTGCCGGGCTGAGATATTGCTTCATCATCTGCGGTGGGCCGCTAAAAGAATGCAGGCACACTCGCGGAGGGAAAGGTTTTGGCTTGTAAGGTTTATTGTTGGCCCGGTCCTGCTTCCTTGGGAAGCCATCGTCGGAATCCTCGTCACTCGAAGAGAAGTCCTCAGCGCCCTCTGCCACAAGCCGCTGCTTTCGGCGCGAAATGACCTCCTTTTCGTGTCCCTTCCACAGCGAGGCCAGCGCATCGAACAAGACGCCGTGGGCTTGCACGCCGTGGACGCTAACTGCCCGCCCCAGCTCTCCAGCCAGGCGTAACTGGGCCTCAAGAATTTGGACTTGGTGGGGAACTTTGACGTGGTATGGGCTCAGAAGGCGTCCCTCTCTGCCGCCAGGCGTGAGATTCTGATCGCGTTCCGGCTCCTCGCCCTGGCTCCACTCCTGGGGCAGGCGGAACGCTTTGTCAATGCCGATCTCGCCAATGAGTGCCACGGGGTTTTCATCGAGGCGGCTTCTGGTCTCAGCGATAAAGCTGCTCAGTGGCCGCGGAACTGGCAGTGAGGCGATGAAGTCAGCGCTTGGAGCCGGCGTGAGCACCTCTGCATAGTGTCTGGCTTTCTCTTCCGCCACGTTCTCCGCCGAGCTGTCAAAAGTCGGTTTCCCAGCAGTGTCATTGTAGAACTGATGCGAGAACCAAGGGTGCCACCCGAACGAGGGAACAATTTTGTCGGATGACTCAACAGGCGTTGCATCGATGTCCGCCCGACTTCTGATTGTCTGTCGGGCTGCAACTGAGGAGACAAGGGCTTGGTCCTGTGAACGCGTGGCCATGATGGTCAAAACTCGGGCTTTCATGTTCGCGATGCGGGCGACAGACGGCATGGTGTCCGTGACATGGCAGTGTGCGTCCATGGCACCGAGGCGCCACGGAAAGGGCTCCGCTTGTTGTTCATTGATTGCATCTTCTCCCTTGCAATTCTGGGTCTTTTCACCGGTCGGTGAACACATGGCGTGAGATCAGCTGGCGGCAGGGTAAGTTTAAGGTTACTTTCTGATGGCAAAACAGGGCGTAACTGAGATAGGGGTTTTAGTTGGGGATGGAGGGGAGCTTGGTTTGGGCGCCGCTCAGGTCTCGATTGGGTTTGGCCCCGCCACGACTCAGCTGGTGAAGTAGCTTCTTTGCCTGTGACTCAACAAGGGCCCTGGAAATGGAGGGGGCTGAGATGTCAAATCATTGGGAAACTTGGTAATGTATATCTCACCGATAAAATCCACCGTCAACATCAGGCATCTGATGAAGGCCGCAGGCGCTTGTGCCTTCTCTTCTCCGGTTCACCAGGACAGGTACAAAATGCATAGTGGGGTCAGCACGCTGATGTCATTGGGCCGTCAAGCCCTTGATGGTCGTTCGCTTTTCCGCGTCGTTGATGAAGCGATTGCCCATTGATGTTCGTCTCTTGGCCAGTGCCTACCTATCCCCTGCGGAGTGCGGGGAGGAGTAACCGTGGAGAGAATGAGTATTCTGCACCCCCACAAATGATACGATGAAACCTGAGGTCAGTCCGGCGTTCGACAACAATGTTCGCAGGTTGTCAATTGAAAGAGAAACCGGCGCCACTGGAATGATTGCCAAGCCCAAAGGTAAAGATTGCCCCCTACGGAGATATCCTCCTTTTGACACGTGGAAGACGCTTCCGAAAAAACGCCTCTAGTGTATAGCTCTTGAAGGTTCATACCTGCAGTGGGTCCTTTCGAACGCCCCCGCCCTTCCATATTGCCAAGGCCAGATGCCAAACCGAATAACTGGTGTCCATCGAAAAATCGGGGACCATAGGCACCGTCAGATTCCACCCCAGAAAGACAAGCCGGGTTTCTAAATTCTGGGCATACACTGGAATAGCCCCAAGATTTCTGACCAGCGCCAGCGTTCATTGAAGGCTAGCCGCGGTAAGCCGCGGCCGAAGGGAAGTCCCCGGCGTGGGTCTGCCATCCCTGGCCTGGTCTGGGCCTGGACTGGTGGCTCTTGATTGTTACTGTCCCCCCTGCTAGCGACCGCCCAGCCCGCCGGGTCCCTGTCCCGTTCCTCATGCCAGGAGGGGGCACTTCACATGTTTGATCGAACCGCCACAGAGCAGCAGAGCATCACAGAGCACACCACTCAAACCCAAACCCCCACCCTCCTTATCTAAACCTCCAATGACCCCTCTCTTGCTCGGAAAGAGACCTCTCCCTCAACTGCCATAGAAAATATCAATCGGGCTGGCTATCGCCAACGGTTCCCTGCAATCACAAGCTGCTCTTTGCGCGCATCTCAGCGCGGGTCAGAAGGGTACTACGACTCGATCATGTGACTGGTCAACACGCCTGCATTCCAGCAATTCCCAATCGCCAACGAGATATCAGGAGCAGGAGAGAGGTGTTGGTATTTGCTACCATGGCTCTTCTCAATCCCGTCCACGGGCTGGTGGTCCCCTTCCTATGCGTATTTACCATCCCGCTCGCCATCTTTGCGGGCATCACGACGACACTCGCCTTCTCGGTACTTATGTTCCGGGTCGCCGTCGTTTACGTTGATATCGCACTTGGTTTGATACCACACTACTTCACAAAAACGCGGTCCCGGATTCTATCATCCAAGCCTGAAACTCCGATGCGCAGGCCATCCCGGGACGGGCACAAAACGCCGATATCCCCAGCCAGCAGTGTCGGAAGTAGCAGTGGATACAGCACACCGACTGGACCTTCACCACCTTATTACACCCCGGGAGCCCGCATGACACCGGGGCGTCAAAGTCCCACCACCCGCCGGCGAAAGAGCAGCTACGGCTTCGGTTCCGCCCTGCGTCACTCCCGCCGGTCTAGCCAGGTATCCTTGGCATCGTACGGGACAATAACGCCCATTCACGAGGATGAATCGGAAACCCCTGCAATCACGGAATCTGGCTTGACTCCGTCAGTAGGCCTGGATCGGGATTTTGAAGGCATTGGGGGATGGCGGCTTGACGACCAAGATGACGATGGGAACTGGACAAACATCAACTCGCGGCTGGAGCTACCTGTGGAACGCGCGTCCTTCACACGGCACCACGGTAGATCTCAAAGTCTTGGCCCAGTAACGCCAAACGATGGAGTCTGGCTGGCGCCAAAGTCTCCAGGTGCGCGGAGTAGCCACTCACCAGAGGGAAAGGGTAGAGAGACGATAGGTTCTAGCAGTGGTACACGGAGCCCTGGCAAAGGACTGGGCCCAACATACACTCGCAGATTCGACCAGCACATTCAACTGCCTTCTGCTTTGACGGCGATGAGTGGGGAGCAAGGCTATCCACTTATTTCGCCCCGAACTTGGAAGAAGTCTACACCATGAAGCTGTACCATTATGTATGTTATTCATGTAATTTCTTTTGTGGGATAAGCACTGCGGGAATGGTGCAAATGGCGTTCTGCTACTTGAAATTGGAAAGCGGCCTGTATTTGGATGGGAGACGGTATCATGGCAGAGCTCCACAAAATGGACGGAAGAACAGTATAGATCACCGTTGGCGAAGGAATTTTGTTAACAGGCACACAGCGTCCAAAATACTAAAAAGCCCGCAGCGCCAATATTCATCTATATGAGCAATAGTACAGCTAATCAAGCCAGTTCCGCGTGTGGTATCCAAACGCCAAACGCCTCGATCGCAACATAACATCGCATCCCTCGACCCAATCCCAGCATCCCCTAAAGAATTTGCCAGAAATAATTTGCGTAGAAGTACCGCGTAAACTTCCTGTCAATGTTCACAACATGAACATCCCCCTTCCGGTCATTCCTCACCACCGCCCGACTGAACTCCCCATCCTTGCTATCCCTCTCAATATCAATCCCCAAACTCCTATACACCTTCAATCTCAACAACACCTCATCTTCCACACTCCCGCTCGCCCCTCCAAAATCCCCCCCATCCACCCCCTGCAGCTCCAACTCCTGCAATCTTGCTGCTAATTCCGCTGCCTGCGCCTGCAACCTCTCCGTCTCCATCTCCAAATCGGAAACACTCTTTGCAGTGCGGAACTTCTGAGTATCGAGCCGCGCAATCTCGGATGCGTGTGCGACAGAGGAGTGCGTAGAGGTGAGCTCGTTGTGTTGCGAGTGGAGCGTGTTGAGTGTGCGGGCGAGCTTTTTGAGAGAGGTTTCCGCGTCGCGGAGGCGCAGGTCACGCGCTTGTTGTAGGGTGGAGAGAGATTCGGAGACGCGGGCTACGGCGAGTTTGTCGGGGGCGATGTTGAAGTTTGCGATTGTGTGGCGGATGAGCTGGAGGGGGTGTTAGTATGGGGGAGGGGCGGAGAGTAGAGGGGGAGGGGCATACGGTGGAGGGGTCTTCTTCTAGGAGCATTTTGGCGGTTTATTTGAGGGTATTTTGGCTGCGGCCTTTGATGTAGCAATTGTGGTATTGCCTTTGATGTTTTTGGTGGTGATCTGGTGGTGTGGTGGTGTCTTGAGCGTGACCTTGATGTCTGCAGTTGTCGCAAAGCACAATCGCAAAAAAGTCGCGTCTAAACAAATTGGGCGCATCACCAGGGCGACGAGCGGAGGAGGTGGGGTGGGTGGCTTATCTTATCCGCGCCACACCCCTGGCCACCCATCGTCATCGGTGGGCCCACGGCGGCACATGCTCTAAAACGTCCGAGCTCGAGCCACCTCGACATCCCGAAGACCTCTTCGCCTCTGCCAGCTCTTTCCCTGGAAATCACCTGCTGCTGACCTCTTTCGTTGCTGGATAGCTCATATAGCGGGTTTCTCTGTGCAGATACTTAGTACTGCCCGTTATCGCCAAAATGACACAGCTTCCATGTAGGTTGGCGCGACTCTGAATGCGAACTTGGGCACTGACGAGATCTTAGATGCGATCGACGCCGAGACGTGAGTACCGGTCCGCGATTTACAAGCGTGGATATCTAATCTTGTTGCTGCGATAGTCCGCTCAGCCAGGCGGAGCTCGATGTTCTGCGCGCACAATACGAGAAAGAGGATGTGATGGTGGGCGTTCAGACCAAGTTCAACTACGCATGGGTGAGTCGGCCCCCTATGTTTGTCGCGTCAGCGCAGGGCTGAAGCCCTCAAAGGGTCTGGTAAAATCGAACGTCCGAACCGATCAGCACCTCGGCGTCATGCTCCTGTCGGAGATCTTCCGGACGTCACCCGAAAGACGGCGAGAGTGCCTCTATTACTTGGCACTTGGCAACTACAAGCTGGGCAACTATGCGCAGGCCCGGAAATATAACGACTTGCTGTTGGAGAACGAGCCGGGAAACCTCCAGGCATCAAATCTGCAGGCCCTGATCGATGACAAGGTTGCAAAGGAGGGGCTTATGGGTGTCGCTATTGTGAGCGGAGTTGCCGTGGCCGCCGGAGTAATCGGAGGAGTTCTCCTGAGGAACTTGGGCCGCAAAAGATAAGCACGCCTCGGGAGGGTTCTAGTACAGGTGTTGCAGCGACTTGGGAGGCAGATTTGGATGCTGGCGTCGTGTGTAGAGGCCATCCTCAAGATGGGTGTAAACATAATGGAGTTAATACGGAGGTGCGGATTTGTTTTGAGGTTATATACCGACTTATACAGCGATACTACGTCCACCTTGTTCGCAGAGGTCGGATGTCTCCTTGTCCAGCACCAGCTTAGCTCTTTTCCGTTGCTAAAAGTGACAAAGGGTCGAGGGTCGAGGAAGTCGGCCATCATTGACATGATCAACTACGCCGGTGCCACTTCATTCAAAGAGTAGGCAGCACCAGCAGCGAGAAAACACTGAATTTTGAGTCATGTTCCTTGGTCCTTCACTTGCATCCGTCCGAGTGCTATACTCAAAGTACTGTGATCCCCGGTATGTTCAAATGACCGGATGCCCAATTCCACCCAGCAGCATAGTCTTGGGTTCTTGAAAAACGAAACTACGTAGACTGTGAAATTGATTCTAATAGGGAGTCCTCAGTCGGTTGAACAACCTCAGGTTCAGGGTACGCACCTCCTGACTTGGCCTTCAACCTCACCATGAAGCGGCACGACTGGATGAAGACAACCTTGAACACGTTAAAGTGGGTCGGTGTCACGGCTTCGGTTTCTGCCCCCCCAGGAACAGCTCTTCTGTAGCAGCACTGCAGGAAGAAGACAGCCTTGCTAGGAGCCTCGTTCGCCGACGATTTGGTTTTCTTCACCCCGCACTTCCACTTTCCACCGTAACATAACAGTGGTGTTTGCATTCCGAGATATCTGCCTTGCGGTGCGACGTCTCGGTGCACGGCATCAGCCTTTCTAATAACAACCACTTGGTACAATAACCCGCCAATCAACGTTGGAGCTCCCACGCTGCTCGCCTCTGGCTGTGACGCAGCCAGCTGTACAGGGTTGTGTCCCGCAGCAGTGGATTAAACCTAGTTCATTCGGTAGGTACCCAACGGGGACCATTCATTACCTCACCTGCCCAGCATCGACCGTGGTTATCAAGCTCAACCTGATCAACCTACCTACCCAACGCCGTATAGGCAACCGACCAACTCAAAACATTTACTAACGGCGACGATAAAATCAGTGTCAGCATAGATTTTCCAACAGTCATCGTTCAACCTACCCGACTCAAAGGTTGACCGAGTCGATGGGCTGCGCCTTCAAAGCGGGGCGGCACTGACGGTAACGTTCACGCCCGTTCGCGAAATCGCAAACCCTCCCATCGCCGAATCTTCAAGGTTCCAGGAGAAAATCCGGCAGACTGGCTTTCCGAGCGATCCGCGACCTCGGCCTCGCAGCAGGTCTAGGACTTGCTGCACTCGCTGCGTACCAGCAAACCCAGCAGCGAAACAGACAGGTTGAGATGGCATCTTTTGGCACCCGCGATCGCCATTTGGACGCTGCGTCTGGTAGGGAAGTGGTTCTTTGCCACCAGTGTAGGCACGAGTGGTATCGCGACCAACGGGAGAGCTTGGCCTGCCCACTTTGCAACAGCGAAGCGGTCGAAATCGTAAGTAATCCAAGCATCGCACCCACATACGAGGCTTGCCGCTCACAGCATCACAGGTGGAGCCCAACAACGACCCCCGCGCGTTCCCAGAATTCTCCTTCCCCTCGTTCTTCAGCGATCGCAGTCGTCAACGTCGCCCCGAGCCCGATTCAGACCCCGAGGAGGATGATATCGATGACCACTTTCGGCGTGGAGGCAGTCCGGGGACTACCTTCGGGGCTGCGAGAGTTGATCGGGAGCCTCCTACTCGTCAAGATGGTGACGCTATCTTGCGCCGCTTTGCGGACATGCTTATGAATGATCTCGGAGGCGTGCGGACGCCTCGTGCTCAGCCAGACCCCCTCTTCCCATTTGGAAGGGGACAAAGCAGAGACAGAGACGACGGCCTTGATCAGTTTGGCATTTTCCCGCCCCCCGGCGCCCGATCTCCTGGCGCCCCTCCTGCATTTCAGCGAACGACTTTCCGTAGTGGACCTAACAGCGCTACGTTCACATTCATCTCGACCACTAGCAACGTGCCCGAGGGAGCTGGTGCGCCTCCTATACCCCCTGCATTTCCAGCGTAAGCCGGCCCTCCCCGTCCATCAAGATTCCGTGGTTGAAGATTGCAGTTTGCTGACTATTTGATCAATAGGCTGTTCAGTCAAATCATGAGCAATGCTTCTCCGCCCTCTGAGAGAGAGGGCCGACCGGCTGGCAGTCCAGGCGCGCGACCGATGCCTCCTGGTCCAATGAACTTCCCCACAGGCCTCCATGAAATCCTAGCGTCGCTGCTCAACCCGCAGGCCGCTGTTCATGGAGATGCTGTCTACACCCAGGAGGCCTTGGACCGCATAATCACCTCGCTGATGGAGCAAAACCCATCTTCAAACGCAGCACCCCCAGCTACTCAAACAGCTATTGAGCGACTGGAGAAGAAACGCATCGACGAGAACATGCTTGGCCCTGAAGGAAAAGCTGAGTGTACAATTTGCATCGACGAGCTTCACAAGGGCGACGAGGTCTCCGTGCTTCCATGTTCTCATTGGTTCCATGGCGAGTGTGTGATTCTTTGGCTCAAGGAGCATAACACCTGCCCTATTTGTCGGGCGTCCATTGAAGGCGAACAGAGCGGGCAGAGTGGACAGAACAGCAACAGCAACAGTGCTCAACAATCCTCCGCTCAACAAACCCAACAGTCTCGACCCGACCAGCACTTTGAATTCCGAAGAGCCGGTCCATTCGCACTTCGTAGTGAGAGATACTCGCGCACCCGACAAGAGAACGAAGAGCGCCTTAACGCGATCCGGAATGCTGGTGGCTACGGCAGCGGGTCCACGATTAACAGCCCGGCCCGCCGTAACTCATTATCACCTTCCAGTACTCGCGACCGGCCTGCGGGCCCCACAAGACGAGTGAGAAGTCCGTCGCTGAGCCGAGACCGGGATGCTGGGGAATCCCGATACGGAGATTACTCGAGCGGGAGGAGTTCCCAATCTCGGGACACACGAGATAGAGCTGGCCAGCCTGGACAATCCGGACAGTCAAGTCGCGACAGCAATTACGGCGGCGCGTTCAGTTGGATTCGAGACCATCTAACCAGGGGCTCGAACAGCCAGTCGGACAGGGATAGGGACCGCAGACGCTGAGTCCTGATTTCTGGTGATGTTTACCACGTCCACGACAGGTGCAGATTATTTGTTCAACAGATCGTGCAGCCACAGCCTGTACGGCTCGCATATGCTGTCTAGCGAAAAAGATACCAGCGCTGACTCGAACCTAACCTGGAAGGGTAAAGAGAGCTTTCCTGGCTACACCAAACACGTCGACCTGGACGACCTTTCGCTCTGGCGACGATGACCCATTCCACAAGGAATGGAGGATATGATGAACTTGATAGACTAGCGAAGCGATTTACCGAAACAACACCACCCCTTTCATCACCCTTGCTTTTGGTTCCCTGGAGAGGAACAACATGGGGAATACATAGGCATAGGGTTGGCCATCTGGAGCCCCACAACTAGGTCTGGAGATAGGGTGTCGTGTAGATTTAATGGTGTATTGAACTTGTACCTGTGCAGACTGTGGACGTTTGGACCTTACAAGTCTGCACACCTCGAAACTTAAATGTCATCAACGAGTCCCAACACAGCCGCATTCTTGGACGGCGTCATCGGCTCGGACAAGTCAAGACAAGAAACAGAGGAACCCCCGGACCCCTCACCCCACGCAGGTGAAAGGGACTCGTCAGCTCGTTCAGATACGACGCCCCTTATTGGTCAGAGCTCCACGCCGCATCGTCCGTTTTGCCCATGACATCCAAGCCCCGCGGCATCAGATTGCGCAACGTTCGTTATCGGTGGCCAGTGAACCCCATTGTTGCATTGTCGCCCACATCTGCCATCGGTTTCCGATGCTGCAGGAGGTGTCCGAGAGCCTTATCTAGTGTGCCACGCCCACCTCAGTTTGGAAACGCTTTTGGGCTTCTTGCCTCTCTACCTTGGGATTTGGCGAGACCCTAGATCTCAGAGCTGTTACTTCATTTTGCGAGTGAAAGAATGGACTAAAGGGTTGTTGTTTGGACTTGCGGTTCGACATCAATTACAAGCGCCGTGGAACGGCTGTATTGTTGTTGTCTCCCTCACTTTACACATCGATTTGTTGGACGGAGTCTGAGTTGAGTTACCATGCGTGGCCTCTCAGCAGGCGCGTTGCTGTTAGCCCCGGTGGTAGGGGCTGCGTCATTGTTTCTGGGCGAAGGTACAAAAGCTTGTCGTATATTCTGTTTAGAAGATACTGATCTGGTTTACAGTCGCTTCTGCGAAGATAAGGATCCCTGATGAGTCTCTGGTATTTTGGCGCTCATCGTATCTACGGAAGAGCATTCGCTGACGGCTTGCAGTTCCTGAGGCTCGAGGTTCGCGAGTCCGAAGATGCATGCGGCTACGTGAACGTCGTAGTCGGAGGAAAGGACCTTCCCGAAGGAAACCATGGCGAGCTTACTCTGGGTGACAACATTCCTGCTATGAGCCGTTGGAAGAGTGTGTGCACCGGTGACGAACAATTCCTTATGGTTGCCATCGATTCTATCCCCGGAAGGCATCTCGAAGGTGTTGAGTTCGTTGTCAGATTCCGACAAGCGACGCCCGTGCAAATCCTCGACATCGCGGGGCCGGTTACCTTTGATCAGATTGCCACTGAGCCCTTACCAATACTGGAGACGGAACCGTTGGAAGATCTTCCGCTTACCGTTGAGGATCTTGAGCTCGATCTGGCCGAGGACTTCGTTGAGTTGGAGATGCTGAGAGATTTAGTGGCTGGTTTGGAAGCGGTCATCGATTCAAAGGAGCGGCTTATCATGGCAATGTCTCTCGCAGAGGATGGAGGTGACGAAGCTCCTGAAGAGGAATGTCAAGGCGTGTGGTGCTTCCTAAAGGGCTTATTCGATCGCATCACTGGCCTAGGACACTCGGGGCGAGGGAGATGGCCACACAAGGGTTGTAACCGCACCCATGGAAACCATAGCTTTCCCCATCCCCCTTGGTTAAAGCCGCATCACCCACATGGGAATCACACCCATGGCAACCACAGCTTTCCCCATCCACCTTGGTGGAGGCATCCTCGTGGAAATCATACCCATGGAAACCACACTCACGGGAACCACACATTCCCTCACCCCCCGTGGAAGCGGCCCCACCATCGACCTCCGTTCTTCTGCCGTCCCCATCACCGCCCGGGAAAGCCTCCGCATGGTAAACCACCTCACAGAGAGCCTCCCGGACCTCGTCCTCCCTACGGCAAATCTCCTCACCATGGGCCTCCCCTTAAGAAACCCTCTTTCGCTAGGCCTCTGTCCGACAAGCCACACGGGGAAGAAGAGCCCAGCCAGTTGACTCTAGCCCTGCCGACCGCCTCTGTCTACAGCCGCCCCTTGGCAGGAGAACAGGTACGATCGTCCCCTCTTCGCAATTAATAAGTCTCTAATTCGCAGCAGCTTCCCATTCAAGTCGGCCCAGACCGCTTTGTCACCCACCCATTGATCAACATCGGCATCATCGTTACTCTCATTTCAGCCCTGCTCATCACTCTTCACGCCCGATGCTGCGCCGGTCGAAACCGCAAGACCTGGGAAGAACGACGAGAGGCTCGCAGAGCGTTCCGCGCGGAGAAACGGGCGGCTATGCGCAGGCGGTGGATCGCGTTCCTCGATATGCTGCGACCCGAAGAGGAGTATGGCTATCGCGAAGAGGAAGGTAGGGCGGAGAAGATCGGCATGCTTGCTGAGTTCGATGACGAGGAAGAAACCGATGAGAAGAGCGAGATGCTTATTGATGAGAAGTTGGAGGAGGCGGAGGAGGAGCAGGAAGAGGGTGTCATATCTATGTCGATGTCTCAGGAGATTGCATCTTTTCAGGACGTTGCGGCGATGGTCAGCGAGATGGTGGCTGCTGAGGAGAAGCGGACGGGATAGGAATAGGGTCCATGTATGGCGAATCGGAGGTTTGAAATGGTGGGTTTAAGATGAGGGGTGAGAACTGATTTGATGTGAGTGGTTATGAGTGGCTATGTGAGCCTGCCTGTCAGTGTTGATTTGGATCGCTTGTGAGGCCTGATTCCTGTATCAAAATAACGCGATTCCTGGTCATCGCGGTGTAACTTGACCGCGCCAATGATGAACGGTGAAGTAGTCGTACTTGAGGCCCACTGTGAGGCCAGTTGCAGCGGAGGTTGACGCCCAAGTTGCGACTTGGCACGACTTGATAGCTCGTCGACCTAGGCCAAGACGACCCGCAGCTGCTGACAGGCGCCAGCGCTGAGGCTAGCATTAGCGCTATCTCAGCCCAGCGTCCTTGCCGCGAACCCCACTGTGCAGCCCCCGTAAGGCATAACGAGGTGCCTGAAGGGAATTTCGTTCCTGGGCTGGAAACCGCTGAGAGCCAATCTCTTCCACCGCATTGTCGCCTGCGCTCGCCATCTGAGCCGCCCATTGGTTCTGCCGCCCATTTTCGCGACCTGTGGTGGAGGCGCGACCCTCTTCGAGTTGTACCCAAACCAACTCGGTAAATTTCCCGTCATTGAACCATTTTCGACCGACAACCTGGGTAGTCGCTCGCACGTTTCACTGCCGGCGCTGCATCGCTTCTGCTGCTTTGCTCGCTGCTGCTGCTTTGCATATCATAACCACTACCTGCTCTCCCTCCACACCCCACCCGAATGGAGATTGCTGGAGCCTTGCTTTGACCTTTTGCGCACATCCCCCATTTTGGTTCGACCTTTTTGCTTTTGTTTCCTTCCCTTCGACAGAACGGGAAAATAATCTAGAACTTGGTCTATTTACCGAGCAAGCGGGGCCGAGGAAGGCTTGCACCAGACAGACACCCTGCGCGTCGACACGAAGAGAGCGCAGGCACGCGAGCCGAGCGACCACCGCTGACATCATGGCCGACGACCCGCACATCACGAACGATAAGTCGGATCCTGTCGAAACTGTGGCCGCCAAGGAGGACGCCGAGACCACCGCCGCGAGACGGGAACTTAAGCAGACGACCATCTCCGAAAAGGCGGGGCAAGTATACCGTGCACCTTCCGACGACGATGAAGACGACGCGAGCGATTCGGCACCACAAGATAAGGACAAGGACTCGAACGCAGCACGACAGGCGACGCCTGACACAGATCCGGGCGATGTGAAGGACGACGTCATGCTCAAGGAGCAAGTGTCGTCGCCCAAGAAGAAGCGGGCGCACGACGAACTCGTCGCCGACGGCTCCTCCACCGCAGGTGAGGGTTCCAGCAAGCCTACCAATGCTGCCGTCGCTCAGAGCAGAACCGAAGAATCTGAGCCCGAGAAGAAGCGTCCCCGCGACCGCGAGTCGACCACCCGAAGGCGTTCGCAAGATGGAGCGGTGAGTTGCACCTCGGGCCGTGCGCCCTTTGTTTGCGTCGAGGTAATGTCCTAACAATGCCCTACACAGGAATCCAGCACGTCTTCGAGATCGAGTTTGGACAAGTCATCGGAAGCTAAGAGTTCGACGACTTCTTCCAAAGGCGCCAACGGAGACAAGCCACACACATCTGCCTCGGCCTTTGCCAGCTCCGGATTCGCCAAACTCGCCTCATCTACGGCATCTCCTTTTGCTCTGGCGGGTGCCGGAAAGACTAGCCTATTCGGTTCATCATCAGGATCCGGATCGTTCAGCGTTTTGGGTGGGCCAAAGCCTGCCGCACCCGCGCCCGCGCCCACAATACCCAAACTCAGCTTCGGCGGCTCGTCCGCCGCCTCTCCGTTTGCCCTCAATGGCTCTCAGCCATCAGTGTTTGGCGGAAGCGCCCTTGGTGGACGCGCATTTGGCGGAGCATTTGGCGGCAGCGTCCTGTCTGGTCCGGGCCTCTCTACCTTTGGAAAACCTGGCGAGCCACTTAAGAGCGGCAAGCCGGCAAAGCCGTTTGGTGCTCCGGAGAGCGATAACGAGGAGGGGTCAGGGAAGGATGACGACGAGGAATCCAAGGGCGAAGCTGGATCTGACAAAGAGGAGAGCAAGGAGGCCGATAAGGACGAGTCCAAGGCTCTCAGCGAAGAAAAGAAGAAGATCCGGTTACAGAAAAGTACGTGTAGCTGGGAATCAGAAACGTGTGAGCTCTTTTACTAACCCTTATCAGTCAAGGTAGACGATGGTGAAGGCGGCGAAGTAACACTGCTCGCAGTCCGCGCCAAGATGTACCATATGGAGAAGGGTGTTGGCTGGAAGGAAAGGGGTGCTGGAATGCTCAAGGTCAATGTGCCAAGGTCTACTATCGAGTTTGATGACTACGGGAACCCTGAGCCATCCTCGTTTGGCGCCTCGGTTCTGGAGGATGATGACGAAGAACAAGCCAACGCCAAGAAGAACGTGAGGCTCATTATGCGTCAAGACCATACTCTTCGAGTCATCCTCAACACGGTTGTCGTACCTGCTATGACCTTCCAGCTTAACCAGAAGCTGAAGGCGGCCTTCGTACTGTTTACAGCATTTGAGGATGGAGAGGCGAAGCAAGTGCAGATGAAGGTCAGTTTCTGCGCTGCTTGCTCTTAGGGTTCAGGCATATACTAACTACCATGATAGCTGAGTGAGGCCAACGCCACCCTTTTCACACAACTTATGGATATGATCCAGAAGTCATTGTCGGATGTTTGAGACGCTACATCCAAACAGGCACAGCGCCTAGAGCCACGGGGCTCGCGGACGATACGACTACGACTATGCTTTATTCCCTTTGTGCTGCACCTTCTCATTTTTTGTTCAGTCTATCATACCATATCCCTTCTCAGCAACTGGACGTCAGACCCCCTTCGAATCAAATCTTTCAGTACCGCGGTACCAAAAGGGAATGGAGGAGTCAGGGTATAGTACGGAGCATTTCAGGCGACAGGGATGGATGGCTTTTTCTCATTTTCCTCGCAACGAGATATTCCTGGATCGGAAGACGGTGTTCCTTTTACAGGGCCAGGGAGCGGTAGATTGGCAGTGACGAAAGAGAGGATGAAAGGATGAATTACATGGGCTGATGGGGACATGGGAAATGCTCAGAGGGGGTTTGCATGTTTGGTGTATATAACGTGGGCTGACTTCGGCGGGGCTCTGGCTTTCTGACGTTGCTTGGCCTTGTGCTTTCACGTTTGCCCGTTGGCGGACCAGCACCTGCCGGTGGCATTATTGGCTGAAGCGACATAGAGTGGATGGAATACTGAATTATCCACAGATGTGACGGGTGATGATGGTCCTGCGGTGTACCCATGAAAGTGGCCGGGGCGGGGGTGGGTTCCAAGCGCGACACTTTAAAGAGGCTTACGGCCTAGTTCCTGGGTCGCTTTTGATCGGATGTAAAAGGCTTCGTGAATGGCTCAAGAGAAGGTGGAAAACTCTAGCAGATTCATTGATCTCTATCGTACTCATTCATCTTTCATTGATGTTGCCAGCAAGACGCACACAGGTCAAAGAGGGCAGTGTGTAAAAAGGAAAGGGCACGTGTTATCCCGCCAATTTCGCGCCAGCCCCTCTGCCACTTTACGCGCTTTGCCAACAATCCTTCACGCCTGCGACAATCAGACGGAAGTGAGCCTCTCATTCATCAACTAATCGGGCTGGTCGCAACAGGATGCTTTTGCACCAATATGTCTCCCAACACCAATGACAACAATCCCAACGAGAGCACAACACTTACATTCAGTCCAACACCCACACCAAAGCCAGCCGCGAAAGGGAAAGGGAAAGGGAAACGCAAACGTGCCACCGCCACTTCACCTCCCGATGCCTCCCCGGACAACAGCGACACCGCTACCTCTTCTTCAAGGCCAACACCAAAATCCCGCCGCAAAGCTCCCACCTCTAAACAGTCCTCTCCCTCTCTCTCAAAACAAGAGTCCCCAGAACCTCCCCTCCCCCGGCCTGCCTACCTTACTTCCCTAGAAGCCACCCACCGCGCCCTCAATCTAGTCTTCACCTTTTGCTCCACCCGCAAGCATGTTATTACCACACTCGAAACCATGCGCTCCGCGGTGGAGAGCAGCACCAAACGGCCCCTGCTGGTGGAGGACGTCGCTGCGATCAAGGCGCTCCGGCCGGAGGGGGTCAGGTTTGAATGGGTTGATGAAGGTTTGCTGGGAGTTGAGAAGGGGGGGTTAGGTGTTGAGAAGGGTGGGCTGGGAGATGAGGAAGGAGAGAAAAGGGAGAAGGGAAGGGAGGTGCTGTATTTTGAGTTTGTGGATGAGGACTTGAAGAGGGAGGTGCCGGATAGGAAGACGGGAGAGCCGACGAAGCCAACGAGGAAATTGAGGGAGGAGGCGCTGCGCATGCCCGTGTTTAGTCAGAAGCAGATGATGGGGTTGATTGAGAAGCGTAATCGGAGGTTTGGGGAGGCGGTAGAGAGGTTCTTGCGGAGGTGCGTGGAGGAGATGGTTGAGCCGGAGATGGCGCTCAGGAGTGAGGCGGAGGGGTATGTACCGAGGGTAGAGGGGAGGGGGGAGACGCCGGGGCGGGGGTTGGGGGTGGACAGTCTGCCGGAGACGATTCCAAAGGAGAGAAAGAGCATACCGGAGATTGTGCAGGAGTTGAGAGAGAGCCCGTGGTATACAGGGCAGATTGTGCCGGATGGGCATCGGGTGTTTGAACCGCAGGAGGCGGTTTATGGCGATCTGGAGTTTTTGCTGAGCCAGGATCTGGTCAACGCGTTGTATAACGCGAAAGGGATCGCGCAGTTCTATGCGCATCAAGCGGAGGCTATCAACGGGTTGCATGCGGGAAGAAATGTGGTCGTGGCGACCTCGACAAGCTCGGGCAAGTCGCTGATTTACCAGCTGCCCGTGCTTCATGCTCTGGAGCGAGATCACAACACCCGCGCCATGTACATATTTCCGACAAAGGCGCTTGCCCAGGACCAAAAGCGCAGCCTACGGGAGATGATCAGCTACATGCCGGACCTAGGGGATGTTCTGGTCGAGACGTTTGACGGCGACACACCCATGAGCGAACGGAACCTAATCAGGGAGGAAGCGAGGATTATTTTCACCAATCCTGACATGCTGCACATCACGATACTCCCTCAAGAAGAACGGTGGAGGCCATTTCTCCAAAATCTCAAATATGTCGTGGTTGACGAACTGCACTATTACAACGGGCTAATGGGCTCTCATGTTGCGTTCATCATGAGGCGGCTCCGCCGGACCTGTGCAGCGCTCGGGAACCGACATGTCAGGTTTATATCCTGCTCCGCTACCGTCGCGAACCCGGAGGAGCACTTTAAGACTATCTTCGGCATTGACGATGTCAAACTGGTCGATTTTGACGGGTCACCGTCGGGCCGCAAGGAGTTCCTCTGCTGGAATACCCCTTATCGAGACCCCGGGGATCCGTCCAGTGGGCGCGGGAGCGCAAAGTACGAGTGCGCTCGTCTGTTTTGCCAGCTCATACTGCGTGGCGTCCGCGTCATTGCCTTTACAAGGGTGCGCGAGCAGTGCGAGAAGCTGGTCGGGGCGGTCCGGCAGGATCTGGAACGACTTGGGCGGGCCGAGGTTGCAAACAGAGTCATGGGATATCGGGGCGGATATACAGCACAGGACCGCCGGCGCATCGAGACTGAGATGTTTGACGGGAAGTTAATTGGCATCATCGCTACGACCGCCCTGGAGCTGGGTGTTGACATCGGCAGTCTTGACTGCGTTTTGACTTGGGGGTTCCCCTATGCGATTTCGAACCTTCGACAGCAGAGCGGCAGAGCAGGTCGCAGGAACAAGGACTCGCTATCGATCTTGGTCGGTGACAGTTTTGCCGCGGATCAACACTACATGCAGAACCCGGATGAGCTGTTCACAAAGCCCAACTGTGAGCTGCAGGTCGACCTAGACAACATGCTGGTGCGGGAAGGGCACATCCAGTGCGCAGCTTATGAGATGCCAATACGTCCTGCTGAAGACGCAAAGTACTTCGGCGATGACCTGGCCGGAGTGTGCGAAGAACGTCTAGTCAAAGGCGATATGGGGTTCTATCACTGCCACGGCCGCTTCCGCCCCCTCCCTTCAAAGTTCGTCTCTATTCGTGACATTGAGGAAGAGCACTTCGCCATCGTCGACATCTCCCATGGAAGGAACATTGTCCTGGAAGAGTTGGAAGCCTCGCGAGCTACCTTTACCATCTACGATGGCGCGATTTTTCTCCACCAAGGAGCGACCTACTTGGTCCGCGATTTCGACCCTTCCAAACGCATGGCCCGCGTTGAAAAGGTGAAAGTCGACTGGACGACCACTCAGCGCGACTTTACGGACGTTGACCCCATCGAAACTGAAGCCATCAAACGCATTACCGGCTCGCCCTCCCAGGCCTACCACGGTTCGATCCGCATCCAGCAAGTTGTCTTCGGGTACTTCAAAGTCGACAAGCAAAATCGCGTCCTCGACGCCGTCCAGGTTGATAACCCTCCCGTCATCCGCTACAGCAAAGGCATGTGGCTCGACGTTCCCAAGCAAGCACTCGACATTCTTGCTGAGCGCCAGCTTCACGTTGCTGGCGCCATCCACGCGGCGCAGCACATCGTCATGAGCCTTATCCCCAATTTTGTCGTCAGTATGCCGGACGACGTCCGCACGGAGTGTAAATCCGCCATCAAAGAGTTCGCAAGGAAGGAAACCTCGCGAAAGCGACCGGCAAGGCTGACGTTCTACGATGCCAAGGGCGGCGCCAGCGGCTCAGGGATCAATACCAAAGCGTTCGAGTTCATTGACACGTTGCTGCGGCAGGCGGTGGAGAGAGTCACGGCGTGTAAGTGTCAGTGGGGATGCCCCGAGTGTGTGGCGTCGGACCTGTGCCACAAGTCGGGTGAGGTGATGAGCAAGGCAGGGAGTGAGGTTGTTTTGAAGAGCCTGCTGGGGATGGAGATCGATGTCGATGCGCTACCCATGGGACCGGAGGAGATGTGTCCGGTGACGATCGAGACGGTTGTGTTGGCGAAGCCGGTACCTTTGAGGGCAGGGAGAGGGAAGGTGAGGATGGTGGGGGGCCAACAGGCGGAGCAGGAAGAGCGAACCGAAGGGGAACGGGAAGCAGATGGTGATGTTGACATGGGAGTACTTGAGTGAGCCACGGATTGCAGGTTCCAGCATGAAGGCTGACCTCTGAGGTAAGCTCACAGCGAGAGGTAGCCCGCATGGTTGGAACTGGGGGCCAAAATAAGAGGCTACTGATAAATCAAAGCAACAATCCAGGGGTTCAGTTCGGGTACCCCCAAAGAATCAGACTCCGTCTTGTGAAATCTGAACGTACCCGGTATGGCTGGACTCGACCAGTCTCGGGGTAAACAAGACTCCTAGCTGGTGCGCGTGTGAGTGCAAGTGTAATCAAAACATGCTGTCCACCCACGCATGACCCTGAATAACCGTGGCACGGTCTTGGACTCCTCCTCGTGCGGTGCGATCTTCAGGGTCCAAGGCTAAGCTTTCTCGCCCAGAGACTGAGCTCCATCATGATTTGCACCTGCATTGAACCCTGAAGCTGGTGACTACAAGTATTGGCAACACCGCGCCCCTGCACCACCTCATTCCCGTCGCACACTCGCTTGCTTGTCAAAGCTGCATGCGGCTCGAGTCCTTTACGTGCGACTTTTTACCTCTCCGCTCCCTGTTGCGCTGAAAGTGTTAGACACAGCTTCGCTCTGGTTGATCAGTGACGACGCCGCTGCCAGCGAACTTGGCATCTTGGCGTTACCCCACTCGTCTGAAGTGGAACACGGCGAGCCAAGACTTCGCTTTCACTGGACCACCTGGCGCTGCATTGTTGGGCGGGCCGTCCCCGGTTGAAGAGAGGCTACTGGGGAAAGGTGTGAGTGAGGCGGCTCTGACGCTGGTGCAGACGGATGGGCTTGGCGGGAGGGAAAATCTCGCAGCGGTTCAAATACATACGGGTGCCTTCTTTCTGACGAGGCTGTGTGTTTTTATTATCGAGGTTGCGGGGGATGCCATGTCAGAACTGGTCATCTGACAGGAGCAACAAGATTGAGATTGATGGTTTTTTCTTGTTTGAAAGTCAAGGCGCAAGTTCATCTAGCCTATCTGACATTGAACCGACAGGCAAGAGGGAAAGGACCGACGGGGCGAGTGACCTGGGTTTCATATTGAGACGGGGACTACCGAGCGGCGCGGTGGATACCCTCTTCAAACCTCAACTTCACGGCAAACTCACCATCACCGCTTCGAAAACAAAACCTCCACCTAAAGAGCTCGCTCCCTCTCATGCCCCGAACCGCCAGGTTCGCTCACCTTTCTCACCATGGCCCCACCACCGCCACCCACCAAACCCATCCCCTCGGTCCAACAAACCCCTCTCACCTCCGCCTCGGGTCCATCACCACCCCCAATATCTAGCAACAGCAACCCCAACACGGCACCCACCACCGAAAAACCCCCTCCGGCAACAACCTCCCCCTCCGCCGCCTCCCTCTCCCTCTCCCTCCCAACCCACAACCACCCAACCAAATCCCGGTTCACCGTCCGTCCCACCGGCGAATCAGGCCGCACCGGCTTCAACCCCAAGCGCTTCTCAAAAATCATCCTTCGCAGCTCCAACCCGGCTTCTCGCGCGGTCAACGTGCTATGGCCTGTTGTCCCCGTGGCGATAGCCATTCGCTACGCGCTGCCGGAGCAGAAGCTGGCGATTTTTATACTGCATTACCTAGCCATGGTGCCGTGTGCAAATCTGTTGGGGTTCGCGGGACAGGAATTGGCGAGGAAGGTGCCGCATGTGATCGGGGTTTTAACGGAGACTACGTGAGTTTCGATTTTCATGGTGTTGATATTGGGTTTGAGGGTATGAAGCTGACTTGAGCAGGCTGGGGTCGTTGGTAGAGATTATCATGTTTTTGGTCTTGATCTTGAGAGACGATGATGGGATAGACTATATCCAGGTCATCAAGGCGGCGATACTGGGATCGATCCTGGCGACGATGCTGTTGTGCCTTGGGCTGTGTTTTGTGGTTGGTGGACTAAAACGGAGTGAATCGACGTTCAGTGAGGCCGTGTCGGAGGCCGGCAGTGGGCTACTACTTACCGCGTAAGTGAAATCCGGGCATGTCTTGGAGGGCGGTACTTATTGTTGTTAGTGGTTTTGGTCTGGCAATTCCGACGGTCTTTACGCACTCACTTGGCGACCGGCTTTCCGCAGAAGACCTCAAGAGTAAGGCTCTTGACATCTCTCGAAGCACAGCCATCCTCCTGATTATCGCGTATCTCGTCTATGTCTTCTTCCAGTCGCAAACTCACCATGGAATTTACAACGACATCTTCATCGAGGAAGAGCTGCGCGACACCGACCGCCATAAAGAACTCGAACTGCGTCGTCTCACCTTCACCGAAGTTGTCGTTGCGCTTGTTATCTCCATTGGCCTGGTGACGCTCATCGCCATTAACCTCGTGGATAAGATCCACTTTCTTGTCGAGAAGCGCCACGTATCAGACGCATTTGTTGGCCTGATCATGCTTCCTCTCGTCGAAAAGGCAGCCGAGCATT
The DNA here is from genome assembly GCA_030512335.1 of Immersiella caudata. Classification (NCBI taxonomy): domain Eukaryota; kingdom Fungi; phylum Ascomycota; class Sordariomycetes; order Sordariales; family Lasiosphaeriaceae; genus Immersiella; species Immersiella caudata. The sequence goes on along the minus strand of JAULSU010000004.1, from coordinate 2,880,356 downwards.
TGACAGCTGTCGATGAAGCCTGGGACGACCAAATGAACTTTGCTCTATCTCACGTTCTTGGCGCTACACTCCAAACGGCTCTTTTCAACGGTCCTTTTGTCGTCATTGTCGGTTGGGGTTTGGGCAAGGACATGGGGCTGAACTTCGAGGTCTTCGATTTAGCGGTGCTTTTGCTCGCCATCCTGACGGTTGGAAACTTCCTCAGGGACCAAAAGTCCAATTATCTCGAAGGAGTGCTGTGCGTTCTTATTTATTTTGCCATCGCCGTCGCGGCCTTGTACTACCCTAACCCTGAACACGGGGGTTCGGATCATGGGGGACCTTCAGCACCAGTGGATGGGCATCATTGAGGCAACCAGTTGATTGATTTTGTAATTTTGTCGACCTGGTTTGGCGTAAGTAGGTGGCATTAGCAGCGTGTTTTTCGACATCACAAGGGCAGGGACCAAGAGCAGCGTTTGGCGGGAAAATGGTGTGTTTTGACATAGATGGAGGATTGCCACAGCGGGCGAGTATCTGTTCAATAGCTGGTTAGATATGAAGTCATAACACGAGACGAGACCTCGTTTATTCTTGCCTTGGAGGTGAACAAACGTATTATGTAGAGTCAATCCGTGGTTGCCGCGAGAGCAAGCAGAACCATGAGAAACAGCCAGGCTCTAAATTTGGAACGTAATGCCTTACCAGAAACACAAAATCTAGAAATACAACAAGTTCATCACTGAACGGGGTAATAGTCTCCTCGCCAAAACATCGTCTCCCAACTTCCGCCAAATTGCAACCCTCACCCACCCCCTGAACTAGCTGATTAAACATAGGCAACCCAGGCCCAGGTAGAAGACGAACAACGGATACACCGCCAGCCCGACTCTGTTCTTGACCACCCCACTTCCTCCCAGAATGCTCACACCAGCAGCCAACGACCAACCTACCAGCAAGAGGTAGACCGGAATCCTCGCCACCCAGTACAGCCCCAGAGCCGACAGCAGCGCCGCCAGCACAAGCGGGAAGAGCGTGTACCCGATGATGCACACACTCTGCATAAACGAGCTATAACCACGTCAGTCAACGCCATCATCTTTTCCCCCCCTCCAGGAAGATACTCACATGTTCCCTCCCAACAACTTAATCTGCATCGTCACCACTGCCTCCCCGATCCACACCATCGCAAAAACACCACTAAACACCACTTCCCTCTGCGTATCCCGACTCCTAAAGCTCAACAGCGCGCTCAGCGCCAAGCAGAAAATCAACGGCCCCCACAGATCCCAATCCCTCAGCCCCGCTGTCATGTGATTCTGCCCCAGCAACACCTCCGAATCCATCACCCTCCCCGCTAGCCCCGCCAACTCCTCCCTCGCCCCTGACAACCCCGCCCCTCTGAGATTTGCATACGCGCCACGAAGCCCGTCTTCGGATTCGAACATGGTTCCGCCCAGCAGGTAGCGTGGGTAAAGCACCTCGCGCATTTTGGACCACACCGCGAGCAGATCGCGACGGAGCGTTTCCCAGACGGATTCGTCGATTGTGTTTGTGGGCGCTCTACGGTCTTCACCGGGGATGCGGGAGGTCCAGGCGCCCGAGCCCGAGCCAGCGCCGGAGGAGGAGCCGCCGATGTTACCTGTGAGAGGGGCACGGGAGGAGGAGGAGGGGTGGGAGAGGGGATCGTCGAAGTCGTTTAGGTCAGCTGGGGGGTGTTAGTATGATTGTAAGGGGGAGTAGGGGAGATGGGGAGGGATACCATCGTCGGGGTCTATGAGCTCGTCGTCTTCGATGGATGGGTTGTGGTAGTCTTCCCTGGTGGCCATTGTTGGCTTGGTGGTGCGGCGTTGCGCGATGCAGCGGGGTGTGTGGATTCTCTGATTCTTCAATGATTTGGAGAAAGCTTTGGATCGGATTTGGTATACTGCGCTGTTGCAAAGAGCGGGGTGATCGCTGTTGCGAGGTGTCGTCGCGATGGGTTGAGCTTCGCGTTCGTTAGTTGAAGTTCCACGGTTTCCTCAGGAGAAGCAGACCCCTGTCAAAGTTGACGTCGCCTGCCGCGCAGGCATTGTGGCCCATGCTTCTGCCAGGATCAGGCAACGGGAGCAAGTGGACCAATCAGCGCCCTTACAGGTCGGTATCATCAGTCTTCCCATTGTTTTCCACATCACATTACTTGTATACACTGCATACCTACTGATGCTGTTTCTCAAACAATATCCTTCATGGGTTGCCCATCCATAAAAAATAAAAACCGTAATACAAATCATTGGGTATCTTTGCACCGCTTTATGCCTCTCCAGTCATTTCTAATAAAATGATGAATACCCAACTCTCATCTGTCAATTAACCCGCCAAGCCGTCTCGATGGATCGGCTGCTCTAAACTGCCTTGGAGGCTCATGTGTGTGCGTGTTGAAGCTCGTGATGTCGTTTTGACTCAGCCTCCAAAACACTATATAGTTTGAGACAGTACCTAAACGGAAAAGTGGATGGGATCTCCAAACGCCGGTGATGAGCTTTTGAATCCACGTCCTGTCGAAAGAGGTCCTTATGTGACCAAACAAATTTAGCGATGTCGCCGCCGTACTTCTCGGGAACTGTAGTATTGACCCTGGGGTGCCGAAACGCTGGCACAATCGTGATTATGTACTCGGGGTATCGCTGCATCCATGCATTGCTGCCGAGCTGGGCAGTCGCAGCATGATAACCGGGGTGAAAGGTCATGGAGGGTGTGCCGTTCGATGTCGCCACATCTGAGGTCTGACTGACGAGGTTGAAACGCTCGTCTATTCGAGGATCCCACGCCGGTTGGTTGCGAGATGACATTGGGGGTATGGGCATGTCTTTCGTTTACAAAAGCGCCCAAAGTAGGCGCAGAATTATATCTTTGCACTGAGGGCCGGTGAGCGGTGCACGAGGTGTCGTAATCGATGTTGCCAAGACCTGGATTTCTCCCCGTCGGTTGGAAGCCTCGTGATACTGCTTGGTTTTCAGGGCCCTGGTACGCTGATGAGCTAGCAGTTGGGTCCCAGACAGGGAGACCTTCCAATGGCTGAGCACCCCTTCCAGGTAGACCACGCCCGTAACTCGCAAGATTGCCGTTGATCCCGCACACTGCCCAGGTGAAGACGGCTACGTCTTGGATTGATCTCATCAATTCTGCATCAAGCATCAGTCAGCATTTTCTGATCCGAAGACAAACAAGGCATGAAGATGATACATACGCTCTCTTGGAGGCCCACCAGCCGCCTTTACATGTTCTTGGAGTGGCATGAACTCGGGGCGAAACGGCGCGCGGAAAGTATAGAGCATTTCGGGAGGATAGTTAGGCTCGATCGGTTGTTGACTCCAGGGTGCTGCAAACAGCCCCTTTTCGTAATTAAACAAAGATTGTGGGTGCACCACCGGAAGCTGGGGGTCGGGAATAGGGGGTCGAGCTCTTCGGAGGACGACAACGAGCCCATCCGAGGTACACGATACCACAGCCTCCAACTCGAAAGCGTCTGGCCTGCGGTTGGGAAGGGGCGTTAATGCACCATCGGATGGAGGGGGCGTCGGCATCTGATGTGGGGCGTTGGGACGGTATCTTGGGACCGAACTGTGGCGTCCCCGGGCTCGGGGAGAGGGGTCCACGTCGTCGACGTCCATCCCGTCTTCCGTAGAGCTATCTCTTTCGTCCGGGTCGTCCTCACTGTCCACGTCCGTGCTGTCATCGTCCCCTTCCTCTTCCACAGGCTCTACGCAGTCGTCTTGCCGAGGGTCCCGAAACCAGAAGCGCAGGTACGCGATCGACTCGTTCTTTTTGGCGCTTTCCAAACATGCAATGGCGTCGGCTAAGCAATTTTGTTGAATGCAGTGGTAAAACGGCCTATGCAGTAACTCATCCGGCAGCAACCCCAATATCGATGTGACAGCGTTCGTAGCGAACATGATGGACAGATTCCGGGTAAACCGGTTCAGTACGAGAGCGGCACGGGGTTCGCGCTCTGTTGGAGGCATCTTGAATTTCGGCGACAAGTGCTCCAGCATGTGGTATCGTGGGTCCCTTGGTGAGCTTGAAAACAACCTCCTCACTCGGGGTGCTGTTATTGCCCTCCCTGTCGTTTCTGTTAGTGCTATACTCGGTGAGGCGACGGCGAAACCCACCCTCGCTCTTCGCGTCCCCGCTGTAGATGCTCGTGCTCGCGACCAATACATCGTGGACGATTGTGAAACAGCATTCGCAGCTCACCCAGCGACCGTCCCTTGCTCGGATTCGCGCATAGTGGAGAACTGCAGCTTTATCCAGACGCACACCTCTGCTATGAACAGATCGGGCCAGGGGCACCTCATCCGGATGGAAATAGTCAAAACATGACTTGTTGAGAACCTCGTCAGGATGGTAGCCGAGGATGTCAAGGATTGACTCAGATGCAAAGAGGATGTTGGCTTCAGGAGTAAGGTCTAGCAGGATATCAAGTCAGTTTCATGAGTCCTGAGATGGGCCTGGGAGCAGGGCAAGAATCGGGACGTACTGTGAATAGTCATAAACGTCTGATCTTGGGGGTCCATGGTCCTGATTTGGTGGTCGCCGGTCGCTCTCACGACCTGGCGTGACGTGCGTTCCGATTACAACAGCCTCTCCATGCGGCTGCAATGGATGAAATTGAAAGCTCGGAAGATTGGTCCCTAGAAGGCCCCTCTCAACAAGACAGAACAAGACCACGGGGTGGACGCTCTTGAACAGCTTGCACTGTACAAGTATCCAATGGTCGACGAAGCGAACGAGTCGGGAGTTCGGGCACGAGGCGCCGCTCCACGCCGAGAGGTGACCAGAAGCTCGCGGGAAGGGCTACTTTCGGGTAACAGTCATAGCTCTGCGCCAGTCCACGGGTGCGTCCCTGGCTGTCAACTAGGCGGCGTAAGACAGATTCCAACAGCTGGGACCGCAAGCCTTGCTCGTTTTCCTCGACGGCTGTCCAACAGAGGGGAGCACAAGGTGGCCAAGGAGACGGCAGAGTGCAGTTTGGCGGGGGTCAGTTGGACTCTGGCCCCGGGTCGACAGTCCAGAATCCAGCAGAAGATACCTGCGCCTGTTCCACGGCCGGCGAGGCGCTCGGTTTAGTGCAGGGCGAGAAACCGAGAGGGCGGGTGACGGCGCCGCGAGACTGGGTGAGCGGCGGGAGAGGTGTATGTCCCCTTCGTTTTGGGGCTCACGACCGCGACCGGGGAGGTGACTGCAGAGGCGGCCGTGACTGCGACCAGGAGGAGAAACAAGAAGCCGGGGGATAGATTGTCTGCGCGTCTCCGTGCGTGGAGCGAAGCAATCCAGAGGTTGCGAGGTTCCCGCGAGTTGAAGGTTGTTGAGCGAGTGACGACGGAGAGTCCCGTGCGCGGCTTCCCCACGAAAGAAGGCGGGACAGAAATGGGGAGAGTTACGACAAGCTTGGGACGCGGTACAGATACAGCGCTTCTGACCCCCTAAAAACCCCAACGGCAGTATGGAGGGGACCGCGGCTTTGAATCAGGAGAGATGCCTGCGAGCAATTGCTGCAACTGCCCACGTCCTTGGTCGAGGATTGGAGGAGGATCGACGTGTGGTTGCGAGCTCTGAGGCACGAGCTCCCATCCCCTCCAACAAGCCGGGGAAATTCAGCCTCTGGGCCGGGTGCATCCGTCGCAATCTCCAGTCGGATTGAAACCCCGGCAGAGGACAGCGACCTGCCTTGTTCGCGTCGATCACGTCGGTTTCGTTTCTGGGCCAGCTGCGAATCGTCCTCGATGCTCCAGCCCCACGCTCTCGTTGTGTGTTCAAAGAGAAAAGGGAGCTGACTGCAGGTACAGGAAGGCACTGAAGGACCTTCAAAAGCAATTCTGCCCAAACGGACCTGGGCCAATGGTAGGGAGAGATGGCCACCGTTTTGGGCAAGCGGGAAATCCCTTGAGCGTGGGGACGCGGAGAATCCCTTGCTCAGGCGCCGTTGAGCAACGGCAGGGAGCAGGTAGCAAACCGGAGGAGCTTTGGGCTGCTGGTCATTCACATCCGGAACGAGTGACTTCTTGTCGGTCTTCTTGAATTGCTCGGGATGCAAATGCAAACGGCTCTTTGGCTCCGTTACTGGCTTTGACGCCCGTGGATTGACGGAATCGCGTACCGCATCAGCGCCTTGGAGGGAAGGTGGCAGGATGCAACTGTCCCCCCCCCGTCCGAATTACTCCTTTCTACTTGCAGCTTGGCATCCAGTCAACTTTTTCAAGCTGAAGCAACAGCTTGGACGGACAGACACTCCTGCCCCATTTTGTTCGCTGAGTAAATACCTTCGAGCTGGATGAGTGACGCGTTGAGTTGGTGAGCACCCCCTTTTGAGGAAAGCTTGCGAGCAGGGGATCGCCAGCAACAGCTCGGGTCCAGGGTAGCGCTGGCTGGAGCATGAAGTTATCGCGCCCTGGACCTCAACACTTGCCGACGCTTGGGTACCTGCACCGGGACTGCCATACTGTGGACCTTTAGAATGTACCTGTGCTGACATATCTCGGGCAGGACAATGTAGACGGACCCTAAAAGATGGAGAATGGATGACACCACACACCGCCGGGGTGCGAACAATCACGGCTTCAAGACTTGGGGTTAGGGTTGTCTCCGGAAACCTGTCAGCAGGGGCATGGCGATTAGCTGGCCGGGGCTCTTGCGGTCCCGTCGTCGGGCCCCTGGCTGGCCGCTCCGTTTTCTGGAGCCACGGTCCGGTCAGGATAGCGACCTGGGCTGCGAATGGATATGGTTCGTACCATATATGGGCTCAGCTGGTTTCAATGGCGGCCCAAGTCAGCCCTTAATGCCAGAAAAGTAAGCACTTCGTCGTTGCAGCCCTTTTTAAATGCCGTAAATGCGACGCTGCCTTCACTCTGCTGGGTACCTAACCCCAGCACAAACTGTGGAGCACATACGTGCGCACAATCCATCTCCGTACCTGGGGAGGAGGAAAAAAGTGGCATGAGAGCTGTTGACCCAACCTTGCCGACTTCCAGACAATTGTGGGACAGGAAGTCAACGGCAAAACGGAGCCATCCCGCTCTGTCAAGTTCTGGGTTTCTTTTTCTTCGGCACACAGCTATTGGCCTTCGCGGGTGTGCGGTACCCAGCTGCATGATGCTAGAGAGGCCGGAAAGGGTGAAGAGCAGCGCTCCGCGCACGGGCGGGTTCTCGCCGTGGGGGGGGGGGGGTGGTTGCTTGCAAGTTCACCACACCACAAACCATCCCGCCTGTCGCTATTTGATTGTGGTCGAGCTTCAGGCTCGTTCGCGGTTGCAACACCCAGAAAAGTGATCATCTGGCGGCAAGCCAGCCAGGAAAACAACCACCTAGGACGCATCACACGATGCTCACCGCCAGGTCAGACGCGGATTACCAACGAGGGCGGAAACAAGAACGGGAACCAACTCCCTTGCAGTTCGACCAAAAAGGGCGTGCGGCTAGAGCAGCCATGCCTCTGAGCCCGAAACCTCTCGGCCATGGCTTTTCACGGCATTTTCCGCTGGTCCTCCTCCTGTGTACCCACACCCTCCGGCAATGGCGCCCCTCCTGACCCCATCCCCGCCGTCAGCTCCGTCTACCGTACCCCTAATGCCCTGTACCGAGGCGTCTCACGAACATCACAGCTCGCTTCCCGCTGCATCGACGCTCTTCGCAGCGGAGGGGAAATAGATGTCGAGAAATGCGGATGCAAATACCGGTGATGAAGCGCTGTCCTGATTCGCGCGCATCGGCTCTAAGTTATCATATATATCAAAGCCAGCCATATAAACGAAACCGAGGTTTCCATGTCATAATGTTGCAGGAGTACGGGAGATAGCGGCCGAATACAACGTCCTTTCAGGCGTTGCTACGCTGCTCTTGACTGCCCCGCAAAGGCTTGTCTTACCCAAACACCTTTTGGTTGGATTGCGACAAAATACAGATTTCACTGTGTTCTGTTCGTGTCGCCGAACTCCTGTCATTGCGTATACCATCTCTCGCGGTTAGCTTGATACTCTCTGGAGCCGTGAAGGAAGCTGAGTGACGATGAGGCTAACGACATGCATCACCAACCTCAGGGACCACAAGATGACAGTGGTTAGACTCCCCGAATGACCTTCTTTCACTTCAACGACTGCAAAACTGCAGTCACCAGTCAGCAACCAGGCTTCCAAAGTTTGACAGATAGTTTATTTCGTTCAACGAGATATAGTTTTCGCAACATCTGACTCCTTGGAGAACTGAGTGCCTGCGTTCATCGAAGCCTCCCAAGCATAAAGTCAACCTGAGAAGCAGTTGCCCTCAAAACCTGCCTGAGTTTGTGAATCACTAGCGAATATTTTACCTGTGGCACTTAGGGCCGGCTTGTGTCCAACCTCAGAGGATAAAGTCAATCCTACAGCATCTTCCTCGTTTTGGCCGTTTGTACCCCATTTTGATACCTACCAGGGAGATAAGATGCAATAACATCGCGGACACCATGCTTGACACCACAAACACGGCTTCTCCACCGCGTTCCCGCCGATACCTTGCTTCATTACATCAAACGGCTATCCGGGCGTTGGCAAGCTCACCGTTGCGAACGAGCTGCAAAAACTCATCGACGGGTCCAAGGTCGTACCTAACCATGCTCTCATCGACCCCGTTGCCCAGTATGTGAGATCAGAAATATCACAAGTAGAACGGAAGTCGATAGCTGACATTTAGCTACAGCATAGTTGAACCGATCCTCCCCTGACTATGACCAAACCCGCACCAGCTTGCGCCGCCACTTTCTGGACATCATTGCAACATCCAATTCAACCAAGAACTTCACCTACATCTTCACAAACTCGCGGTCTTCTAGCAAGGCCGACGGTGAAGGCGCTCTGGATTACGAGAAGGCTGCCGCAAAACGAGGAATCCCATTCATCCCTCTCATTTTGGACTGCGATCTTGATGAGAATTTGAAGAGGACGGCGAATCGGGGAGGAAGTTCAACCACCAAGTTGACGGACCATGAAACTGCTGAGACTATTCGAAAGGAGGAAGAGAGCCATCGGTTCGGGAGAGAGGTGGAGTTGGAGATGGACATTACTGCTTTGGGTCCTAGGGAGGCGGCTATCAAGATTTTGGAGCATGTGAAAAGATTTGTCTGAGAAGTGCCGTGATCTGTTTTGAACGCCTTGAAGATAATTAAAGTGAAAACACACTTTTCGACCCCCCCTGATCCATGCCGTGTTGGGTGCCCGGATGCCTATCTTGCATCCAAGTAGATCGCATCTTGGGCCTGTAAAGCAGTACCATAAATGCCTCTATAGAAGCTAGCCAGCTCAGAGCAACAAAGTGAACAGATACAAGGTACCAGTATTCGCATGTGCCTTGAGGTCTGAGGAAGACACCTTGGGATATTTCCTGCCGTGCCTACCTTACCGGGAATCTATGACTTCCTGTAAGACCTGTGGAGTCTCCTAAGGCATGTGGAGGTCCGTAAGACGCGTGGAGGCTTAGGCTTGGCTTCAGGGCCTTCAGTGGTGCTAAAGCGAGGGTTACCCCTAAGCCATCCGCAACAGCCAGCGCTTCGTCATAGCCAGCGCTTCGCAACAGCCAGAGCCAGCAATCGGTAACAACCAAAGCAGGTAATTCGTAACGGCCAGCCTCTCGCTCCTTCCTCCTAGCTGTTGAAAAAGCCCTCAGGTCCCCGAAGCGGGGCCTGGGGCACTATTTTTACCCCTGAGCTAATCGCTGGAATTCTACAAGGCTTACCTTCCTCCACAGGTCTTATGGTCTCTCTAAGGCTTACAAACCCCACAGGGCTTACAGGGCTCCACAGGCCTTACGAGGCACCATATAACACCGCTAAGAGGTACCTCAGAATTCAGGAGCCCCAGCTGCCGACCCATCCAGCCCTGTGAGCCCCGCACACTCAAAAGCTTGGATCGCAACTGTCTCTAGCATGACTTGTTCGCCCAATCTATGACCAAGAAATGCAAACCATGAAGTATGACTGCACCTGGCAGGCCGAGCGTCCAAAGTGCATATACGTGCTGAAAAAGAGATGAAATAATTCAGTCAGGTTTTGAGAGCCCAGTGTTGGTCAGCCCCGCTCGCAAGCAAGCTCCTCATGCCGCGTGTGGGGCACGCCTGCATCCCATTTACCAGACTTGCGGCGCGTCTCCTGTGGCGCGTCAAGCTTCACCTCAAGCAAAAAGAAACCACCCTATACGTTTGACAAGCATCAACACATACACCTGTGTCAATGCCCCGCACTCATGAGTTTCTTCTAGTAGTCAGCGAGATACCCTGACAAGAAGAAGCTCAAATTCAAATACCGGGCACGCCGCTGGCTCTCTTCCCGGAACAACTTCCGACGCGGCGAAGCCAAGGGTTCAGAAAGAGAAAGAAACCCAAGACCACACATCCCGGCTTCCGACTTCCGACTCCTGACCTCAGGTTTTCGACCCGGCTCCGGCCATAGGTACTTTAGCTACTGGTGAGCGAGAGAAAGTCAAAAACGTCAATCGGCCAGCCATGCCAGAGCCAAGCGAGTGGGATTTCCCCAAGCTGCGTGCTTCTTTCTTGTTTCAGGAGGACCAGAAATACATCAGCTCTGAGGACCAACAAGCTGAGGAGTTCTTTGACATCAAGTTCTACCCATATAATCCCGTTGGGGTCCCTCCTATTTTCGCGGCTGTTAGTAGGCAGCATGTGAGTTGCAGTTTGGTTGATCTTCAGTGTGGAGTGCTCTGGGGTGGCTGATGCGTTGGTAGGTGGTGATATGTAGGCTGCTGTCGCAAACGGACAAGGACTCGGGTCCGTGTGAGATTATCCAGGTCATCAGGGACGAGGATGAGTATGCGACGTCGCCTAGCAACTGCGCTTGTTGCTGGTCTAAGGATCCCGAAACTGGACGGGCGTGGCTTTGTGTTTCGGGGAATGGCGCCAATATAAAGGTATACGACGTGAAGGAGGGAAAGCTGGTCAAGGTGAGTTTTTACCTGTTTTTTCTTTTCTTTTTTGGCTTGGGAAAAGTCAGATCTAACGTATTTCTAGACACTGATTAGCCACGGTGGCGTAAGTGGTTTTGATTGTACATGTCCGTTTGGATGCCGGCTGAACTGGAGTAGGGTGTCAACGATCTTGCAACCTCTCCTGCGGACCCCTTGATCATTGCTTCAGCATCAGACGACACTACTGTCAGGATATGGAGTCTCGCTGCAGTTCATGCTCAGCAACCTTGCGTTTGTCTCCTTGGCGGTGAAGGACACGCCTGGGACCTACTTAGTGTTGTATGTAGCCACCCCCCTACACCTGCTGCTGTGCTGGACCTAACTGAATTGCAGGCTTTCCATGGCACGGGTCGATATGTACTCTCCACAGGCCACGACCAGGTCATCAACATGGTAGGTCTCCAACATGAGCAGCACCTCTGATAACTAACACCCTGTAGTGGGCGCTTCCAGAGCTTCCCAAAGAACACGTTACCGATCCGATCATCATACATTATCCCCATTTCTCGTCCTCCGAAGTCCACAGTGGCCTTGTAGACTGGTGAGGATAAGTCAGTTCTTTGTATGAGAACAATAGCTGACAGATACAGCGTGGCATTCTACGGAGATCTCATACTTTCTCGTGCGTGTCACGAGAACTCGATTGTTCTTTGGCGCATCGAGGGGTTTTCTTCAGACGACCCAGTCCCGTCCCCGGTTGAAGCTCCGACGACCTTCGACCCCAAGATGCAGACCCGTTCGTGCTACACCCCGACACTCACACCGGACCGACCATCACATTTCACCCGCCTCCTGCAGTTCCATACACCGGACTGCGGTGTCCAATTCTTTATGCGCTTCCGCATGTTCCACGCGCCAGGAAAGCATCCCATTCTAGCGTTTGCCAATGCTAAGAGCCGCACCTTCTTTTGGGACATGTCTCGCTTCCTCTCGTACAGCCAGTATATGCACGATCTCAAGCAAGCACAGGCAGACAAGTCGTTTCCACCACCGGTAAAGCCATCTTGGCTTCTAACCAAAAAGACAAAGAAACCAGACGCCGCCGCCAGCCTTCGTAAGGAGGGAGCTGACAAGGAGTCTATGGTATCTGCGAGTCCGGATCCGGAGCTGGTGACTAGTTTGGGCCAGCACAACCAAAAGACACTGAGCGAGTGGGCCGAATTGTACGACACCACCAACCTGCACCGCTTGATCAAGCCTCACAAGGCGGTGGCGGTGGATGGTGCATTTGTGGGCAGGCAAGTGGGCTGGAGCCCGGGAGGAGAGTGGTGCGTGGTGGTTGGAAATAACAACAGAGCGCTGATTTACCAGCGCTGGGCAAAGGAGGCCACCAAGGTGTCCACACCTGGAACCTGAAATGAAGAATAGCGTTTCTACAACTCAGCGTTTGGAATACTGTACAACATGTAGGCCTGATTGATTAGCTGGCACCAAGTGTAGCCAATTCTACCGCATAGGCAGCGATGAATACATCGGCATGGACGAGTACATGGGCAGACTTCCTCCCTCACCTTCATCGTCGTCTTCTCCTTCGTTCCCCTCGAGCATGTCCATCATCCACTGCTCCTCCACCCCACCTCCCTTCTCCTGAAGCGTCTTGAATGCCTTCTTCGCCTTACTTCTCGCCTTTTCCCTCGCCAAGCCCTCTTCGATCCCCTCAAGCGTAGACCCATCTAGCGGCACACACAGATCCGCAATATACAACGCCACCATCCCTCTCAGCCTCAATAACCTCGGGTGTGTCGAAAAAGGTGGCACCGTCATGGTATCGTCCATTTTCTTCTCCAGCTCTCTCATCCGCGTAAGCGCCGTCCGCCGGAGCCTATCCTTTGCGTGTCTTAGCTTCCGTTCAAACCGAGCTTCACTCTTCGTGTACTCCTCCTCTTCGTTCCCTCCACCATCCACGTCCATCGCATCCACACCCTCACCCTCTTCTTCATACCCCCCATCGCCCCAATCAAACCTCCCCGCCCTCAGCTCATCCTCCACCCTCTCCAGCTCCTTCGCATGCAAAGCATGCACTCCCTCCATCTGACACCCAAACATCGCCGGGTAAAAATCCAATGCAGAAATACTCGAAAGATGCGAGCTCGTCCACGGATGCTGTCTCACCAACCACTCGTAAAACATTGCAATCCTCTCTCTCCCTTCCTCCTGTCCTCTACCCCCATCCCCGTCCCCTTCCTCTTGCTTACCGCTCACCTCCCCCTGCCTAGCCAGAATCTCCGCTCCCAGCTCCCAATACCTTTCTCTCCTCAAATCCACACCCGTTCCATAAACCTTCGCCCTCGCCAACAGTCCAAACGCCCTCGAAGCAGAATCAATATCCCCCTCACTGAGAAACCTCTGCACCGCCGTACTCAGCGCTCCAAGTTTAGCGCGATATGCCGTCCCCAGCCTATCCACCCTCCTCCTCACGATTTTCTCCCCTTCCTCATCTTCATCATCCTCTTCGCCTGTCCTAGCGTCTACCTCCGTAGCAGTAGCCTCATCATCTCCATCACCACCCCTCTCGCCCTCCGTGCCATCCCCCTGTGAAGTCTCGCCAGCGTCCGCGGAGGAAAAGGAGGCGCGGCAATGGCGACGACGTGTGGCTTTGGGGGAAGGGATGGGACGGTGCGGGAAGGAGGGGTGGGAAGAGGAGGGAAGAGGGAGGTCGGAGGATAGCCCGGCGGGTCTGAATTGTTTGAGCGTGGAGGGGGGGTGGGAGAGGGGGTTGATGGTAGTGGATGAGGCGGGTGTGGAGGAGGGCGCGCGCTTGCGTTTTTGGGACGACATTTAGTTTCGGTTTGTGGAGTTTTTTTTTCTTTTGGAGATCTGTTTTGGCGGGGTTAATTTTTGTTTTGGTAAGTGTGCGGGTATCGTCGGTACGGGAGCAAATTTGAAGTCGTGTGGTTATGGTGGTGTTGAGGCTCGCGACGGTTTGCTTCTTTTCCGGGGTGAGAGTTGCGATGAGAAGGTGATTGGGGGGGGGGGGGTGCTCGAAGTACGGAGGCTCTAGCCGGCCAGAAGAAAGGGTGTGTTTGGCCAGTACGCTGACCGTTATCAGCACTGGGAAGCGGCGTCGTTCGATATTAATCAGGCCTTCTTCGATGTTAATAAGGCCTTTTTGAATGTAAAGTAAATAACGCCTTTAAAAATGGAGATTAGGTATTTTATCATGTTAAATAGAGTCTCTTACAATACCGCTAACGCCGGCTCGCGTTAGCTGAATGTTATTGCTGATCTGATCAACCTGTTTTCGCACGGAGCAGATGACCCGTCTCTTCTGGCCGGAGCCTTTGTACCCAGGCGAGAGCTATTGCGAGGCGGAACTCGAGCCAGGTACCGTTTACAGCTGCGAGGGAAACCCTTACCTTCTTTGGCTGAAAGTCAAGCAAGGGGACGAGGTTGGTTCCTCGTCATCTGATGTCTAGACTGTTGGCAGCCTCACCGACCACGCAGTAGTTCGTGCTACCAGCGCAGCTAGAGATCATTTCCGATCGGGTTTATGAGTGCTGTTGTTCATTGATAGATAGATGTCTTCACATAGGAGTGCTAGCAATCCCAAGCTCAAAGCTCATCACAGTTCAGCAGCAAGGTAGCAACATGACGACCCTCACCCCGGATGATATTCACATCTGCCTAAGTCTCTTTATGTACAGCTCTGTGATGGTATTACATCCGCTGGGCCTCCCAGCTTCGCCTCCCTCTGTTATTTACGCAGAGTTGCGCTCAAAGTAGGTCCACTGCCCCTCAACAGGCGCCTCCTCAAGGCTCTCCCAGCTGTAGCCGTTGGTTAGCAAACATACCAGTCCTTGCCAGACTATGGCAACTTACACCTTGGCCTCCACCATGGAGTCCGCAAGCTTGAGCTCTCCCTCTGCAACCTGAATAATCTCCTCGATCAGTCCCGCGCCAATCTTCTCCTCAATCTCGTGGATCCTATCCCCATGTTAGCCCATGGCGTCAATTACGGTGTGACCAGACCTACTGCTCAGCCGTAGGCTGCGGTTCTGGCTGCAACCGGGGCTGCACCGGCGGCGTCGAAGGCTTTGTCCCTGAAAGCTCCGCCTTCAGGGCATACTCGAGCTGCTCCCGAACCATCTTGGTCTCCTTGAGCGTCCGCAAGCCCGCACCCTGGGGGTCGTAGTACCCATCCCACTCCTTTTCCCTAATATCCTCGACCCTGGGCAAATGACGAATGAAGAAGGCCTGGCCTCCGCGCTCAACGCGAACCGCCGTGTCCTCGCCGTGGGTGGCACTCAGGATGATATTCGAATCCGCCGGGGGCGCCGGCAGCGCATCCAGTAACTCACGAATTTCCAGGATGCGGGTCAGCCTCTTGCCCTCCTCTTCAGTGACACCCTTCTCCTTGGCAGCGACGAGCTCCTCCTCGACCTTCTTCAGCTCCGAAGCCAGGGTCTCGCGCGACTTGGATGCCTCGAGCTCGTTGGCGAGCAGCTTGCGTGCGGTGGCAGCCCACTCGTCGTATCCGGGGGGGATAGCCTGCTCGACGATGGCCATGCGATGCTTGGTGATGGCCTCGACGGATTGTCGGTAGACCGAGTGCTCGGGCACGGCCTTGAGCTTGTCGAGGATGCTGGAGTAGAGGAATAGGAGAGTGGAGCGCGGCGACGGGTGCGAGTACAGCCCTGCAAGGCCCGTCGGTCGCCCTGATTCGATGTAGCGCGCCGGCTTCACGGCCGCGAGCAGGCGGAAGGTCCGACGCATCGTGGGTTGGCGGTGCGTCAATTGTCGGTTGGGGAGGGATGGTTGGGTGGGACGTCCAAAATCGAGGTGCGAGAGCTGCTCCAACGTCAGAGCTCCGAAGCGGTCTCAATTGGGTCACGTGCGGGGACATGTGGCCGCTCTTCGTCACCACATGTTCACGTCCACTGCAAACATTAAACTCACTGTATCGTTGAAATTGGGGGCGTCAATTGTACTCAATTGGATGCTCTGAAACAATGGCAAAAAGGGGGAGCAACGATAAGTTGGGTGAGCTGAGTGACAAAAATGTCGAAACATACAACACCGGGGATTCGCTGGTCGTCACCGACCCAACTACTAGTCCGGCCCTCACTGGCTTATCTATGGGAGAGCGGACGGGATCCCGAGTTCTCCAGTGGGTATGGTCGTATGTAGCAGTAGAACATAGAATACTAGGTTATCATGTCTGGGAGGTTTTGGGTTACGAGAAGACGTGGGCTCCCGCTGTGCCGGGAGGACTCTTGTGTTGGAACTCCTAATGCGGGTCATGAGTATTTAGGCAAGGGAGTAGGCACGGATGGGGGCCTAGAAAATATTGCCTTGCAGAGCAAGCCACTCGCGAGGACTCGTGTCCTAGCTGTGTACTCACCAAAAGTTATAAAACTACCTAGGTAGTGAATAATCAGGACAGAGATTATGTACAGCTCATCCATCCAGACCTAATTCCAAATCCAATGTGCACCTACACAGCTCTCTTTCTTTTTTTCTTTTTTTTTTTTTCGTCATGCGCCTTCAAACTCCCTATTTCCCCTAGAAAAACAACAAATCCTCATCCTCCCAACCCAAACCCCCCAAAGCCCCCTTAACGCTCCCTTCCATGCTCCCCGGTCCACACACCAGAACCATCACTTCACCCTTTCCTTCTTTATCCGACCTCCCGACCTCCCTCTCAAACAAACCCCTATCCATCCTCCCCCTCAACCCCTTCCAACTCTCTAGCGGACGACTCAGCGTGTATAACACCTTACACCTCTCGCTATTCTCCCCCGCCATCTCGTCCAGATTTTTCATCATCAAGATGTCCTCCTCCACTCTATTCCCATCCAGCACAAGACACTCCGTGGGATCCTCCTTGTCGGCGAGGACCGCCCTCAGGACCTGGAAGATGGGCGTGATACCCGACCCAGCGCAGATCATGACAAATTTGCGGACCTTACGCTCCCGCCCATTGATGGAACAGAGGCCTTTGCCGAGGTAGTTGAACTTCCCCACGGGTCCCTTGAAATCAATGGTTTGACCCACAGGGAGAGCGTCCAGGGCCTGCGTCATTCGCCCCCCGCAGGTACCGGCCGTGTCATAGTAGATTTTGACGAGCACACGGAGGGTGCCGATTTCGGTTGGGGATGAGATGGGTGTGTAAGCGCGGATGATGGCTTCGTTGGAGGAGGGGTCGCGCAGGCGCATCATGAGGTGCTGACCGACGGGGAGGCCGATGGATTGGGAGGGATGGTCGAGGGTAAAGGTGAAGATTTTGGTGTCAGGTGAGACTTTTTCTTTGGAGGTGAGGGTAGCGGGGGACCAAGACTTGGGCTGGAGGAAGACGGGGCGGGTTTTGTCGGGAAGGGAGGGCTGAGATTCTTTGGAGGTGAGGGTGGCGAGGGCAGCAGGAGTGAGGGTGCCGATGTGGTAGCTCGGCATCATGGCTTTAGCGTTTTCACTGTCTAAGGGGGGTTAGAAATTGGAAACGAGTGGCATTGAGATGGCTGGACTTACGGATTGTCAGGAATTCCTCCGTTGCGTCTTGTCCAGCAGCG
The DNA here is from genome assembly GCA_030512335.1 of Immersiella caudata. Taxonomy (NCBI): domain Eukaryota; kingdom Fungi; phylum Ascomycota; class Sordariomycetes; order Sordariales; family Lasiosphaeriaceae; genus Immersiella; species Immersiella caudata. The sequence continues at coordinate 2,862,886 of JAULSU010000004.1, read as the reverse complement.
CCTGTGATGGAGGCTGCGCCACCGGGGTGGCCCTCGAGGAATTTTGTGCCGTCGTAGACTTCCCCGTTAACGACAAACCAAGGCTCATCCTCACCCTCATGCTCTCGCAGCTCGTCGATGGTGATCTTTCTCGTGATCTTTTCATCCACCATGGAGATCTCCTTCGCAGGCTCTGCCTCAACCACCCCATCTTCCTCACCGGGAGCTTTCTCACCCCAGAACCCGTTGATAACATTCCTCCCCTCCGCTTTGACTCTCTCCATCCAACCTCCAGGAATATTTGCCGGCTGCGTAGGGTGCTCAAATCGCAGAGCCCCGTCCTCCTTGTGGATGACCACTCGAAACCATGGGTTGTTCATCATGCCCATTACACTCCAGTACATATCCCTGGGCTGAATGCTCATCGAATCGTCCATCGCCCTCACCATCACATCCTTCGCCTCCTGGAGACGTGCCAGCGGAATATCAAGCTCCCAGAAGCACCAACAAAACGACGAGTCCCTCCACGAGATATCCACCCTCCCCCCATACAAGATATCTCCTTCCACAGCCCGTCGATACTCATCCTCCGGGTACGTAACCTCCGCCAACTCCCAGCTCCTTCCCTGGTCCAACGTCACCTCCAGCCTCCCTACCCTTCTCCCGCCCCCGGTGTACGCATAACCCCTCACCTTATACACCTCCTCCACCTGCCCCAGCACCACCCTCTCATCATGCGCGGGATAGCAAACCGCACTATTTGTATTCAAATCATAAATCGCATACCTCTCATCCTTCCACACCTCAGGCAGATCCGCGCTCGCCTCGGGCGTCACCATCGTGGGCAGCACCCGATTATCATAGATATGATACCAATTATCGCTCGGCTCCCTCGTCACCACAATCCTCTTCAACCACTTGACGCTCCTGCCCCCAATCTGCCCTGGGATGACCACCCTCACCGGCTTGCCGTGGTCGGGATGGAGCACCTCCCCGTTCATCTTGTGCGCCACCATGACTCCCCGTTCAGGATCCATCGCCCAGCTGAGCTTGATAGATGTAGCGTAGTACCCATTCGGCAGCTTATCCGCGCCCTCGAAGCACACATACCGTGCGCCGCGCTGGGGACACGCCCGCGCGAGCAGATCGACCAGGCTGACGCCGGTCCAGAGGGCGGTAGAGAGCCCGGCGGCGCCCCAGGAGAAGCCTTTGGTCTTGCGGGCGACGTTTTGCTCCTTGCGGCGGTTGCCGGCGCAGACGAGGGTCACGGGGTAGGTGAGCTGTTCGTAGTCGCGGAGGAGGCCACGGAGAGTGAGCTTTGTGGGTTTGGAGACGAGGCCTTCAATGGTGAACTCCCAGTTGAGCATGTCAGCGTCTTCGACGCGCGGGACGGGGCCATGGTTGCGGACGTAGTGGAGGTCTTTGGTGGTGAGGAATCCTTCGTCGTACAGGTCCGTTAGGGGGGCTTCGACATTGAAGGGGTGGATGCCGGTAAGGCGGATGAGGCGGGGGTCGCGCTCGACAAAGTTGTCTGGGGTTTTGAGGTCTTCGGGTAGGACCTGGTTCAGTCTTGACTTTGGCGGGAGGGGATAAGGGCGCTCGAGGGTGTCTGGTTCTGAGTCGAGGCCATCGTGGGACTGGACGTCAATTTCTGGGGTCTTGAGGTTGCCTGTGTTGTGCATGCTTGCTGGAGGAGAGGGCAGGGGGAAATGGAGCGTTGATGGAGGCTCAACAAGTGACCTGACCATAGGGGACATCACTTCCATGTTGGAGGATAGGCACGATAGCTAGAGGCACGGATAAGAAAGGGGAAGAATGTTAGAATTGGGCATCTAGCAGGTAAGCCACCAAGATAACAACCTAGGGGAAGGCCCCCAATATACAGGACTGGATGCTCCTCCGAACCCCTCTGGCCATGCGATTGCCGGGCTTGTTGATCTTCGAACCGCTTCTCCGGTGCATGGGTTTGCGCGGGTACAGTGTCAGATCCATAACCCACATCAAAGCATCCCGCATGCCGCGGGAATGCGCCATGCGCCGTCCACGACCAGCTCCTGCCCCCAGAGGCGAGGCCCATGGGCTTGAGGAGGCGGGACGACGGCGATCCGCTGCCGGGGAGCGCGAAGCCATCATGGCGGGAGCGTCATTCCGCGGACATGCCACAATTCGAACGTCCTGGGAGGGAAATGTGAGCGGCAGCGCATGCTTCCTTATCTAGCTCTGAGAAATCCATTTGTCGTGGGCAAATCATGTCGTCTGATAAGGAGCCCGCTAGCCGATTACACGGAGATACTTCGACAGCCCACAACCCGAGGCGCGCCAAGCTTGCGCCGCAGCTCAGGGCCGACTTGGCCATTGGATCGATTTTCTCCGTGGAACGTCTGGTGTGCGCCCGCCGACTGGCACCGCTTGGTCCAGAACAGACTTTTGCCCCAATCTTCATCTTGTCGATCGTGGAGGGTGATATCGCGACAGCAAAGTCGAGATAAGGACGTTGCAAGCTGGCACGGAGAACTTCTGTGGCCGATTGACGACATAGCCACTCCGTCAGCGTCGATCTTCCCAAAGATGGCAGTCGACCCCAGCCTGGCGTTTCGAACCCCCGAACTCTCGAAGGTTTTGCGAAGCGCCCCCCTTGTACTTTCCGTTGATGGAATTCTTGATTGAACGAAGGCGCTTTCAACCTAGGTATGCACGTATGCGAGTAGACTTTTGCCAAGACTTTCAGTATGGAGGCGGGAGGCCGAGATGGTATCAACTCTCAAAGCGAACAGAATACCTTCTGTGTGAATGTTCCCTTGAACTTGGATTTGGGTTGGTTCGTCCCCACCCGAGCGCGTTGCTGTCACCCAGTTCGGGTGCAGGGGATGGGAGCTTGGTGATGGAGGGTTTTGTCTCCAGCGCGTGTGCGCCCTGTGGACGAATCTGAGGGGCACTGCAATTTTAGACGCAGCAGTCGTCTATAGCGGTAGTTGGGCCAATAGGAGCCGCTGTCGCCCTTTTTGCGGTTACCCCACCGCAGGGATTCCAATCACCGTGACTTTATCGTTTATCAATTTCGTCAACGCCGCCTAGGTTTCGTCGTCAGAAGCATCTTTCACTTTTGAGTGGAACAAGGCGCCTGCTTTTTAATCCAGCTTCGAAATCTCCGCTGAACGCGACCCTTACACAGGCAGCTTCTCCGTGCCGCACCACCGATGCCTGTATCTAATGCGGATGGGGATTACCAGTTGCGATTCCTCTTATGCCCGTAGCACTTCCACCTGCGAATGTCTCGGCACCAGCAATTCCTGCACGGGCACACATCATTGAAAACAACCTAACATGGATCGCGCACGTCGGCGTAAGTTCTTCGAGGCCGCTTCTTCGTCGGCATTTGCTGACATGGTTTCCTACAGGCGAGCTCCGGGACCTGAACCAGAGGGCCTGGGATGGTGAGACTGGTATGACATATGCGGTCCTTTCGCTGGACAAACGCGACCTAACCCACCTTGCTCAATATAGATCTCTTTCCCGTCTCCAAGTCGCTCGATTCAACCCTGAAGAAGAACACGGCTTTCATCAAGCGCCTCCGCACGGCCATCTCCGCAGCGACTCTCAACACATTCATTCAGGAAATTCGGACGGTCAGCTTGTCCAAATACCTCTCGGAGATCATCTCGGCATGCCACGAAGGACTCTGCAAGCTTAAGACCCCCGGAGAGATTGAAGCGGGCGTCGGGATTGTCAGCGCACTCCACCAGCGATTCGGCCCCTCGGAGTTCACAGAGTATCTGGGATGGCTGCTTGGCAAGTCAATGGCCACACCCGACAAGGGGTATCTGAAGACACTAAGCGCCGAAGCTAGGGAGAAGGAGGAGAAAGACCGAATTGTCCGACAGCGGGTGCTTCTTCGGGTAGTCACCGAGTTGTGGCTTGTTGGCCTCCTTCGGACGCTTGATGACGTCTCTCGTCCGGAGGACGCCATTAAAGGCACGGCAGGCAGAGCGAGCGAGTCGAAACCGCGCGGCTCTACGAAGGGGGGCGGCGCCGAACCCTTCCCTCTTGAGGTCCTGAAGGATCTCTTGGGCCACGATCGGGAGCACGCGAACCTACCACTCTTGGTAACCTTCGTCAAGACGTTCAGCTGGGATATCCTTGGAGTTCGAGCCGCTGGTTCCGAAGGTCGGAAAACTGTCGAGGAGGATGGAGCTACGAAGGCTGGAAACGGAGAGGAGGAGCGGGACGACGAGGCCGCCATTTCTCCAGACGACCCGCCCTTCACCTCCCCCGAGCTGCAGGAGCGTTTCAAAAACATCCTCAAGCGTTACTTCGAGGATGTCAAGTCTCATCTTGTCCGCGACCAGAAGGCCATCTACAGCCAGTCTCGCAAGAACGCCGAGGCCTACGTTAAGTCTGGCGAAGTGTTTGAGGACCGTCAGCAAAACTTCGAGAAGCAGCTGAAAGCCCAAGAGCGACTTGTGTCTAATGCCCAGGTTCTGGCGGACGTCCTTGGAGCTGATATGCCCGACCTCAAGGACGCTGACGACTCTTCCGGCGCAGCTAACGGTTCCATTGGCATAGTCAAGGCTGGAGAGTATCTTCGAGGCCAAGGAGACGGTTCCGGAATCTGGGAGGATGAAGAAGAGCGTCGATTCTACGAAAACTTAGTTGACCTCAAGGGCAAAGTTCCTGGGATTCTGTTGGAGGAGGTCAAGAAGAAGAAGCCCGAGGACGAACAGGTCGGGAAGAAGATTGACATGGATGCTGAAGCCTCGAAGCCGGTGGATACGAGCCTCGACGACCAGTCCACTGCCATCGCAAACAAGACGATCGGCGCCCAGGTCGATGCGCTCCTTCTCCGACTCCCTGACTTGACCAACAAGGATGTCATCGATCAAATGGCGATTGATTTCTGTTTCTTGAACTCAAAAGCTTCGCGAAACCGGCTAATCAAGGCCTTGACCGATGTTCCAAGGGGACGTGGTGATCTGCTGCCGAGCTGGTCAAGACTTATCGCAACACTTGGCCAGTATATGCCTGACATCCCCAAAGGCGTTGTCGATTATCTTGATGCCGAGTTTCGCAGCCTTCAGCGGCGCAAAGAGAAAGAGTTTCTAGGTCAGGTTCGGCTCAGCAACATTCGTTATCTCGCTGAGCTGACCAAGTTCGGAATCGTCCCCGAGCATGTTGTCTTCCACTGCCTCAAGGTCAGCCTTGATGACTTCTCCCGGATGAACATCGAGATCATCTGCAACTTGCTGGAGAATTGCGGGCGCTACTTGCTGAGGAACCCTGAAACTTCGCCTCGTATGGCATCCTTCCTGGAGACCCTTCAGCGCAAGAAGTCTGTTCAGCATATTGGCCAAGCCGAGAAGATGCTGATTGAAAACGCGGTGTATTACGTTGACCCTCCCCAGCGTCCGGCTATTCAGCAAAAAGACAGAACGCCCATGGAACTCTTCATCCGCAAGCTGATATACGGTGACCTGACCAAGCGGAATTATAGCAAGATTCTGAGACAGATCCGCAGACTTCATTGGGAAGAAAAGGAGGTTGTTTCCATTCTTCACAAGGTATTTTCAAAGCCGGGAAAGATCAAATATGGAAACATTCACCTTCTCGCTATCGTCCTCAGCGCGCTGTACAGATACCACGCTGACTTCATCATTGGGGTCATCGACACTGTTATTGAGTCGATCTGCTTCGGGCTTGAGCAGAATGACTTCAAGTTCAACCAGCGCCGTGTCGCTGAGGTGAAGTTTCTGGGCGAGTTGTACAACTACAGGATGCTTGAGCACCCTGTGATCTTCGACATCATGTACAAGATCATGATCCTTGGCCACGGTACGTGACGGGACAGGGCTGCGCAGAAATGTTGATGCTAATGTTTGATCTAGGGGGACCTCCTGTGCCAGGTCGCATCAACCCTCTCGACCCGCCTGATGACTACTTCCGCATCCGTCTAATCTCAACCATTCTTGAGACTTGCGGCATGTTCTTTAACAAAGGGGCCGCTGGAAAGAAGCTCGACTACTTCCTCTCTTTCTTCCAATACTACATTCACACGAAGAACCCCCTGCCGATGGACATCGAGTTTCTGGTTCAGGACATCTTTTCCCTTACTAGACCTCAGTGGAAACTGGCCTCCAACTTGGAGGAGGCATCAAAGGTCTTTCAGTTGGCTGTTGCACAAGATCAGAAGACAGCTGGCCTCGATAAGGGAGCCGAGCAGGATGACGGCTCAAACGAGTCATCCTCGGAGGATGAGAATGCTGATGACCTCCAGCTTGAGGATCAAGATGATAATGAGGACGATGAATCCGAAGACGCAGAGGCAGAGGTATGCCCTACAACTCCAACGCCAATATTCGTGACACAAACCAACTGGGTGCGGCTGCGACAGGAGCACGAACAGAATCCCCCATACTCGAGCGATGAATTTGAGGCCGAGATCGTCGTCACTAGGCAGGAGGAGGAGATCGACCCGGAGGATGAAGCAGACTTCGAACGTGAGTATGCCAAGATGATGGCTGAGAGCTTAGAATCCCGCAAGTCCGAGCGGAAACAGCAGTTCGACCTCCCACTTCCAGTTCGACCCAAAGTCCGCGAGCACGCAGCGGGCGGGGAATCTACTGAAGGCCTACCTAAGAGTCCTGGCGCTACCATGGCCTTCTCCCTCCTGACAAAGAAAGGCAACCGCCAACAGGTACGTGCCCAAAGCCGTTGTCGTCCACCGTACGCGGTACTGACCCGTAATAGACCCGTACTGTTGCATTGCCATCCGACTCTCATTTTGCCGTTGCCATGAAGAATCAGCAACAAGCAGAAAGAGAGGAACAACAGCGCATCAAGAACTTGGTATTAAACTACGACCTTCGCGAGAACGAAGACGCAGATGGTGAACTCAACTCGACACCCCTCAAGGCAAACACCAATATTCACACGTCATACACAGGCAACGATAAATCAACAATGCACCATCACAACCGGGCCGACAACAAGTCGGTCAAGGAGCGTGGCGGGCAGCGTGTCCGCAAACTGCAGCTTAGTGACGTCGACTGGTATGAACATTCTCAAAAACTAAACTCTTCTTTCACATCAGCCACAGCCAATGATTTTCCTTCACGGCATGGCTCATTCGGCCCCAGGTGCCGCAAAGCACTCAATGACCCCCTGTCCGAGACAACACCGCACAGGGAGATGAACAGTGGCGAAAACCACCCCCCGCGCTCCTCTCGGGGTGGTCATCAACGGGGCCGAGGCCGAAGAAGACTACCTGCTTAACATCATATTACTCGACTCAGATTTTGCTGACGATGCCGCCCGGGCACGAACATAATAGGACATGATCAGGGCTACTCCGACTCGAGCATGTATCACGCACTTCTCCCCGAGACCGGTCCTGGTCGCTTCCGATTGGAGATGACATTCTAGCACCCCGCCGCCGAGATGCAGCCAGCCCGGCAAGCATGGTAAATGACATGGACCCTCACTAACGGGACTAATCACGCTCTGTCAACGCGCTGTCGGCGGGCGCTGCGCTTGCAGTGGCTGATTTGGCGGCTTTGGCGTCAGCCCAGAGATGGGCTTTCAGGGGTGGTCTGCGATGGCAAGTGGACGAAGGCCGCTGGGTCTTTAACAGATTGCAGTATTGATTACGGCAAGATGAGAAGGGGAACGATGCGACGACGCGCGGGCAAGGCAAGCGAGCGCCAGACGGTTATACTGGACTGTGTCTGCCAGTCTCTGGGACCCAGTGTGCATATCGCTATTGCCGATCCCGCAGCGGAGCTTTGGTCTCACAAATCTTTACCACCTTACAAACTTACGGGATACGGCCACCATTGGCCAACTTCGCGGGTTGTGAGGCCGCGGGGTTGTCAGCAAGGAAAACACACACTCCCTCAGCTTGCTTGTAGTTAGACAGACACGTTCGTTTTGACAATTTAGTGAACCACACACAGCGAGCTGAAGGGTTGTCATCTCAAGAAAGTGAAAGCCTTGCGAACGAGCCAGGCAACAAACAGCCGGAACCGATGCCAGGGCTCGGATAGAGATGCCGCGAGAGCGCCCCGGAGGAAGGTCAAGGCCCACTAGTTCCAAGTGATGATGACGCAAGACCAAGTACGGTAAATGGCCCCCATGGATGGAGAGGTATTTTCTTCTGCTTGACTTATATTCATTCCCATTCGAGCGCAACTAATGAGGAAGTGGGTACAGAGCTTCTACGCGAACGGCCCGGCAGTCCTGAGCTAAATGAAGAGCCGGAAGACGTTTGAAAAATGACTTCAGTTTTATGGCACGTGGTAGTCCCAATTTCATTACACGGCATGTTGAACCTTGCGAGGAAAATTACGTCCCTCCGATCTGTCGTGGAATAGATGCATTTCCCCCCTGCAACCCCCAACACCGCCGAGACAGCACCCAAGCCCGCCACAAGGCTTATCTGAAGCAAGCTGCGCCCTAGCGATCTTGGCGAGGGCGATCCTTCCAACCGCCGAGTGTCCTGTCTGTTGCAAGTGATCCATGGAAACGTGCAGTTTGAAATGATGGGATTTGGTGTCATGTCAATGAGGCCGTTTCGGGAAATTTTAGGAGTGTGAAGTTGAGTTGAGTTGAGTTTCCGATGATGGGCTTGGCGTGGTGGACTTGCAATGGGATGGAGAGGGTCATTCTCAGGGTCCAGTGCGTGTGGAATGGAAGTGTGGTGGTTTTCTCTGTGGAAAGAGCTCCCTCAAGGTGCCTTCCTCGCCCTGTGTCCTGAACCACAAACATCGGAAACGATCGGGCGCTTTCTTCCCGCTCCCATCTACTTTTCAGATCTTTCAGTTCGCTGCTCATCTGAAATGACGGCTTGTCTGTTATTTTTCATACTGACAGCCAGGGATGACAACCGAAACCTTACCCTTGACCCTAGCGAGGGAGGGCGCACTACTTTCTTCAACACGGAGCTTCGTATTTCTCGGATAGTGTGGCCAGTGCCGCTGTGTCGATAAAATGTCTTTGATGGCTGTTCACCGCTTCTCCCCTGGCTTGATGGCTCATCCGTTTGCACTCGCGGGAGAATTAAAAAGGGGTCGCATTACTTCACGATTTGGGCACATCTGGAAGCCATGGACTTTTTCCATTCTCGTGTTTTTATTTTCTTCATTCTATAGCTTTGGTGAATAATTTCGGGCCGCATAGCACTTTGCTGCCGTTCCCGCAGATCTGGTGAGAATTTCCCCATGGGGCCTCGTGAGCCTTCAGGTCTGAAGTTATACCCCGGCTAAACTGCTTAATTTGTAGATATTGTCGCTCCCGCCGGCCCATTACGGTTCGTCCAAACTGAGGCGTGCGCATCCCACTGGCCAGATGCATCTGGGAGTTGGAGTTAGAGGCACCAAGTTTTGCTACCCTGTGGGTGCGGCAGTGGTTGCGGAGGCGGCGAGGAGACCGGTCGACTTTCCCGGTTCACCAACCCCTCCCTCCCCCTTACCTTTGCGTCCGCGCAGGTACGGTCGACACCTGCTGGACCATCCGCGATGCCCGGGGGTAGAGCGCATCTTGCCTCGAATAAAGATAGGACGAAATCCACTCCGGACGACGGCGGCGGCTATTCGCGCATCGCTGAGCTTGGAGATCTGTTTACGGCAGCTGGCCTGCAAGCAGCCGCGCATGGGCTCTCGCTCGCTGCAGCTTTCCGCCGACCGCCTCTCCAAGCAAAGCTAGGTCCAGGGATAGCTGCCCAAACCGTCCTGGGCTTTCCTTGGCGAATCGTCCCGACGCTCAGCTCAACATCATCTGTTCTCCCACTGTCGCTGCCGTGTGGACACTCCGTCCTCCTGGCTCCGTCAACCTCACATCAGGATGGCCGAGGACACGGCAGAACCATGGCCCGTCAACGATGTATGGAATTCACCATCCCATGGCGGAGGTGGTGGTGGGAGCTGACATGTTGATCCTCAGATCGTTTACACTGCCATCATTGGTGTGGTCATGCTGGCGGCCTTCCTCGAGTGGTTCCTGTGGATTGCCGCCTTCATGTACTGCCTGTGGAAAGTGTTCATAAAAGCGGAGCATTGGACCGTACGACTACTGGCATTCGTTGTGGGGGTTGCGTTTCTGCTACTCAGGTACTTTCCTTCTCTCCTTTCCTCTGGCTACTGATCTCAAGATATACTGACAAACGACTGACGAAGATGCATTTTCTTGCCCATCATGCTTGTGACACTGCCGCTCCCCAGTCAGATTACAAGGATATGGCCACAGTATATGGTTAGTTTCCTTCAGTGGTTCGCCTTTTACAGCTTCGCTGGTCTCTTGACAATACCATGGTTGTTCTGCGTCTACCAAATTGTCACACACCAACTTGGACGGACCAAGCGGATCAAGCAAATACTCGATGAAGCATCAGCCCCAAAAGTGGTCATCGTCATGCCCTGCTACAAAGAGGAGCCGGATGTTCTTGTTACCGCCGTAAACTCGGTGGTTGATTGCGACTATCCGCCATCTTGCATCCACGTCTTTCTCTCCTTCGATGGCGACCAAGAGGACGAACTCTATCTCAACACTATCGAAAAGCTTGGCGTGCCCCTGACCCTGGACTCGTACCCCAAGAGCATTGATGTCACGTATAAAGGAGCCCGGGTTACGGTTTCACGGTTCCCCCATGGTGGCAAGAGGCACTGCCAGAAAATGACCTTTAAACTCATCGACAAGGTGTACCAGCAGTACCTCAGACGAAACGACAACTTGTTTATCCTCTTCATCGACTCGGACTGCATTCTGGACAAAGTATGCTTACAGAACTTTGTCTACGACATGGAGCTCAGCCCTGGGAATCGGAGAGACATGCTGGCGATGACTGGGGTCATCACGTCTACTACCGCCAAGCACAGCCTCATCACGTTGCTGCAAGATATGGAGTACGTCCATGGGCAGCTGTTTGAGCGAACTGTTGAGTCCGGCTGTGGTGCTGTCACTTGCCTCCCTGGAGCCCTCACCATGCTCCGATTCTCCGCGTTCCGGCGCATGGCCAAGTACTACTTCGCCGACAAGGCGGAGCTCTGCGAGGATCTCTTCGACTTCGCCAAGAGCCACTTGGGGGAAGATAGGTGGCTCACCCATTTGTTCATGATCGGAGCAAAGAAGCGATATCAGATTCAGATGTGCACATCGGCATTTTGCAAGACCGAGGCGGTTCAGACAATGCGATCGCTTATCAAACAGCGGCGCCGCTGGTTTCTTGGGTTTATCACCAACGAGGTCTGCATGTTGACCGACTGGAGGCTCTGGAAACGGTATCCGATTCTCGTTGTCGTCCGGTTCATGCAGAACACCATCCGAACGACGGCACTCCTCTTTTTCATTATGCTCTTGGCCCTCGTTACAACAAGCAAGAGGGTTACCGACCTCCCTGTGGGGTTTATTGCTATTTCGCTCGGCCTGAACTGGCTGATGATGATCTACTTTGGGGCCAAGCTGAGACGATTCAAAATGTGGTTGTACCCAATGATGTTTGTTCTTAACCCCTTTCTCAACTGGTACTACATGGTATACGGGATCTTTACCGCTGGCCAAAGAACATGGGGCGGTCCTCGGGCAGATGCAGCGGCGGCAGACTCGCATACGACTGCCCAAGAGGCTATTGAGATAGCTGAGAAGACAGGCGACGACCTCAATATTGTCCCCGAGTCCTTTATTCCGGCTGCGAAAGAACGAGAGGAGATGACTCGCAAGGACGACAGACGCAGGCTCGACGGCTTGTCCAGGAACAAGAGCATCCTACTGCCACCTGACAAAGTTGTGGGGAAGTTTGCAGCACCAGAGCGAACACCAAGCGGTTGGTACCAGCATCCGGACGACTCGATGGCCAGCGTGAACGTACTAGGGGGGTCGACGCATCAGGGAGGAAAGAGACAGCTGCGACATCGGGACTCTTTCGACAGCGGGATCTCAGCGCACACAGGCAACATCTCAGTGTATATGCCTCGGAGAGTGGAGAGCATCATGGGTGACGAAGACAGACGCAAGTACGAGCTTGCACATTCAAGCCAGGTTTCTCAGTTTGTGGGCAACTCGAGAGTTCTTCAAGGGCCGCCCCCTGGACAAGTCTACGAATTTTCCGAATCCGAGCTTCGAAGAGGGGGGTTCCTTGATCCGTCAGATAGATCAAGCCGGCCAACTCACCAGCGAGTCGCCAGCAGCGAGAGTATCAACTCCCGGGGCACAATGCCCGAACAGTACGGTCAAGGCAGCGCATCGGACTCACAGGCAACGACATGGCAACCGCTCATGACGCCACCAAATACGACGACGAGAACCGGGAGGAGCCCCTTGGCGCGAGCTAGCTTTTTGCGAACAACGACGACGGATGAGGTTGACGATGAAATCGAGTTTTCTCATCTGGATCCAGAGAGCTACGGCCCGTCCCGTCCCCATGGCCACTACCACGACTCAAGTCCCAGCCATTGATAAAAGTCCCAAGAAGTGAACTCACTTACACATTGAATCCGGATTTGACTTGAAAGATGGAGAGACCGGCCGAGCGGAGGTGGACCCCTTCGGTTCGAAACCACGAGTACCTTCTCGAAAATGATGAAACAGCCCGATACGGAATTATTAAAGCGCTGCATAGGGCACATTATCTATGTGTCACGACCGAGACCTCTCGGATGATGGTGGGAGCATCGGGAAGAGGTAGATGGGCTTGGCAGCGAATCGGATCATTTTGCAAGGATGGGTCATCATGGCTGTTTTTGACGACTTGTAAAACCATCTAAAGAGTCCTGTTTTTGGCGGGAATATACAACTGTTTGCATGGCGCTTCGTTGGGCCAAATTTGGGCGTTGGTGTATTTGAAGGACCGAAGGCCTCTGTAAAAGGAGACACATGAGCCCTCGTATCCAAACCAGGACCACGACTCCGGCATTCGCAAGGTGTGGGTTTTTTCTTAAAACATTTCTTCACGGAAAATAAAGACCGGTTCTCTTGGCCAGCTGGGTCTTCTAGAGTCCTCCACAGGCGAGACAGGGTTACCGCGAAGTCCTGGAGTGGAATTATGTAAGAGGCTGCGGATGTGGTCGATGTGTTGCTATTTGCCCCGCCGACGGGCATTGTAGGCGGTCAGTGTCAAGCATGGCGTAAGGTGATCCACTGATAGTGGGGTGATACGTACACCCCTAGAAGCACCACAACAAGAGGCTTAGGGGGTATTCATGAGCTCCTCGAGGTCTTACTCAGGCCTATCTTGCAGCCAGCGATAAGAGAGGTTGCAAAGAACAGCTGCTTCCAAGAGATGAAAACCAAGAATTTAGCTTGGCTTGCCTTGCGTAAAACGAGGCTGGGGTTACGCAGACAGGACAGCCCAACACGCACATTGCTGCCTTTGCGCAAAAGAAGGTGAAGGAGCCTGACGTTACCAGAATATTCGAATTGGTTCTTTCTGGGGAGCCTTGGCTTGGCAGCGCCCCGCTATCGAGGTACCCTGGGGTGCGGCCTTGAAACCCCTCCCCCTCAATCGCCTGTGCAGAAGTCGGGCATTGAGATTCAGTCTGATTTTTTTCTCTGCCAACCAAACCCGCCCGTCAACCGATTTTTAAAGGTTGCAAGTTAAAAGAAATTCCTGGCCCCCTTTACCAGCCTCGCTGCATACGCTCGACATCTGAGCAGGAAGTGCGTTTGCTAGTTTCCCCCTTCTCTCAAACCTCTCTCCCCGCTGGTAAGCCACCATCCCACCATCGCAACCCAATCTTCGCTGGTTGTCACGGCGCATTTGTTTACACAGATCCCGATATAGAACCCCTCATCAACTCGCCATCATGAGTGTCGTCGGTATGTTGGCTGCGCATCCATCCCCTCGCATGTGCAGGAGGTGATCGCTGACGATTTTCCCTAGGTGTCGATTTCGGAGCGCTCAACACCGTCGTTGCCGTCGCACGGAATCGGGGTGTCGATGTGGTGCGTGACAGCCCTATCTTTCTGAACCGTCTTTCGGCCCAAGCCTGCAGTGCTTCTTATCCGGACGTCCACTTGAGCGTGCGCTGATGATATATCCTCCAACAGATCACCAATGAAGTCTCCAACCGAGCCACTCCGTGAGTTTTCGCCTCCCAATCCGTGCCGGTTCTCCGCAACACTTTCTGTACACGTATACTGACATGCGATTCGTCGCTGTATAGGTCGCTCGTTGGCTTCGGACCCAAGTCCCGCTATCTCGGCGAGGCCGCGAAGACACAAGAGATTTCCAACTTGAAGAACACCGTCGGCAGCCTAAAGCGCTTGCTCGGCCGCAGCTTCAGCGACCCCGATATTCAGGTCGAGCAGCAGTTCATCTCTGCGCCTTTGGTCGATGTCGATGGCCAAGTCGGCGCCGAGGTTACGTACCTCGGCGAGAAGCAAAAGTTCACCGCCACACAGCTTACTGCCATGTTTCTGAACAAGATCAGGCAGATGACTTCGGCCGAGATCAAGCTTCCCGTGGGAGATTTGGTCCTGAGCGTACCAGCCTGGTTCACCGATATCCAGCGTAGGGCCTTGATTGACGCCGCTGAAATTGCTGGCCTCAGGGTTCTTCGCCTCATCAACGATACCACAGCGGCTGCCCTCGGGTATGGTATCACCAAGCTGGATCTCCCCACGGCTGACGAGAAGCCCCGCCGGGTGGCTTTCGTCGATGTCGGCTACAGCAACTATACGTGCTCCATCGTCGAGTTCAGAAAGGGCGAGCTCGCCGTCAAGGGTACTGCTTTCGACCGCAATCTTGGTGGCCGGAATTTCGACAAGGCCCTCGTCGACCATCTGCACAAGGAGTTTCTCGGCAAGTTCAAGGTCGACATCACCACAAATCCCAAAGCTATGACCCGCGTCCAGGCCGCCGCTGAGAAGGCGAAGAAGATCCTCTCTGCCAACCAGCAAGCGCCCGTCAACATCGAGTCCCTCATGAACGACATTGATGTTCGCGCCATGGTTACCAGGCAAGAATTCGAGGCCATGGTGGAGCCTGTATTGGCTCGCGTCGACGCTACTCTGGAGAACGCCCTGGCCGAGGCAAAGCTCAAGGTTGAGGATATCGATGTTGTCGAGGTTGTTGGTGGTGGCAGCCGTGTTCCCGCGATCAAGGAGCGCATCCAGAATTTCTTTGGCAAGAACCTTTCATTCACCCTTAACCAGGATGAGGCGATTGCCCGCGGCTGCGCTTTCAGCTGCGCCATTCTCTCTCCCGTTTTCAAGGTCCGCGACTTTTCGGTTCAGGACGTCGTCAGCTACCCCATCGAGTTCTGCTGGGAAAAAGATGCCGACATTCCGGATGAGGACACCAGCCTCACTGTCTTCAACAAGGGCAATGTGCTGCCGTCCACAAAGATTCTCACCTTCTACCGCAAGCAACAATTCCACCTGGAGGCACGATACGCCCAACCTGAGCAGCTCCCCGGCAAGATCTCGCCCTTTATCGGTCGGTTCTCTGTCAAGGGTGTTGCCCCCACCGGCACACCGGAGGATTTCATGATCTGCAAGCTCAAGGCTCGCGTCAACATTCACGGCATCTTGAACGTCGAGAGCGGATATTATGTTGAGGATCAGGAGGTCGAGGAGGAGATCAAGGACGACGAGAAGAAGGACGCTGATGTGAGTATTTTCATGAAGAACGAGGGTGTTGGCCCTGGGGGGCGTGTTGCGCACCGGTTTTCCGGCGGAGTGGAAGGGGGTCCAGGCAGAGAGTCGAAGCGTCGCAAGACCAACGATGATGTACTGAATCCACCTTCGAAGGAGAGGGGTGTACATGATCAGAGTGAAAGGCTAACAGAACTTCTCCCCAAGGCTATGGATACCGACAACAAGGAGGAGAAGCCCAAGACGCGCAAGGTCAAGAAGCAAGTCCGCAAGGGCGAGCTGCCAATCGTCAGCGCTGTCCAGTCCATGGATATCAACGCCAAGAACTCGGCAACCGAGAAGGAGGCGTCCATGATCATGGAGGACAAGTTGGTCGCCGATACCGAGGAGAAGAAGAACGAACTCGAGACATATATCTACGAGCTCCGCAACAAGCTCGACGACCAATACGCCGATCTTGCCAGCGACGACGAGAAGTCCAAGATTCGCGTGAAGCTGGACGAGAGCGAGGTAAGCCTGACTTTCTAACTCTCGAAATTCAAGTGTACTAACCTTTTTTCCCAGGAATGGCTCTACGATGAGGGCGATGATACCACTAAGGCCGTTTATATTGCGAAAATGGATGAAATCAGAGCTCTGGCCGGACCTGTCGTTCAACGCCACTTCGAAAAGGTCGAGGCTGAGAGGCAGGCTGTTCAGGCCCGCGTCGAGGCCGAGAGGGCAGCAAAGAAGGCCGCCGAGGAGGAGGCCCGCAAGGTTGCCGAGGCTGAGAAGGCTGCCAACGGCGGAAAGGACGAGGAGATGGCAGACGCAGATGCGCCGAAGCCTGAGGTTGAGGAGGCCGGCGACCCCTAAATATCATGACCAAGGGCGTTTCTTTTCTTGATAATTTCCGTGCGTTCTGTCCAGGGTTTGGTCAGAGGGACGACCGGGTGGTGGTCTTCTGATAGAAAGGGTTACATGTCATGAAGCGAAGCATGTATTGGGCGTCTGACTGGGAAGGAAAGGGGAGGACGATTAGTAATTGCAAGTGCAGTTAGGCCACTGAGAAACGACTAAGGGAAATTAACGTACAGAGGGGCCCTCGACCCTGATGAAACTGGATGATCGCCTTTAGAGCATGAAGTCTTGGTGGCAATGATGGGCTCCACAGCTTGGACAGGGCCCTGGGTGAGGGATGAGCAAGGTTGTGTACTCTCTCTCTCTCTTTCTTATAAGGGTAGTTTCACCTCATCAGCCTTAGAGTCAATTGCACATACAAAGACAAGACTTCAACCATGTTTTCTAGTTTGCGAGTAGCTCTGCCATCTTCCTGGCGTAGGCTTTTGTTGAGGCAGATTACTACCAATTTACCGTGCCCTATCCCTGTTCAAACGAAAAATACCCGTCTCAAATCACTGGCATATAAGACAGGTGCTCTTAGACTTTTTATCCCCTATAGCAGTAGCGACAACTGACGTGCTTTTTATCTTTTTCTCTAAAAGATAAGCAAAAGCCAAGAAAAAGTCCCCGTCTTAGGCACAGCCAAAAGTGGTGCCATATGTGATCACCATACCAAAGGAGACATCCATCCATCCACATTCCCCCCTCGCCTCACTCTCCCCAAGCTTTTCGCCACCTGTGCCCCCTTGTCGTCCATGAGATGAAAAAGATGTTTAAATGGAATATCGTGGAGAGGGAAAAAGAAAACCCAGAGTGGAAAATGCAAACAAGCAAGTCAAGTAATTTAGTACAGGTGAAGGGGGGTGGATGTGAGGATGCAACTTTTCGATTTCGGTCCATTACATCTCCACAGCTGCGAGACTCAGCCCAGGAGCGACTAAGCAATGTCGAACATGGGCTTCAGCTTAATGATCAATTGCCACTCGTCGTTGCTGACATCCTTGCGGTAGAAATCCTTGAGGCAGTTGATGCTGGCACGCGAGATCTGGCTGAAGAGCTGGTCCGGCTCCTCGAGCTGGCGGCCGTATGCTGGCTGGTGGCCGCCCGTCTCGATCTTGATGGCTACTGATGGTTGCCCCTTCTTGCATACCTGGATCTGCTTGTGCTCCCGCTCGATGGACGTCCTACTCCTTAATTAGAAAACGCTGTTTAGAATGTTGAAACAAAGAACTTACACTCTTCCAAGGGAAATGACCTCCCTTGTGCCCGTGACAGAGTTGGTCTTGACTGCTGCAATAGGGGTGTTGATCCTCAGCTGACCCTCAACGACGTCGACGCCAATGACAATGGGACCTGTCTTGTTGAAAACGGCAACTGTACTCAAGACGCAGGGGAAAACAGCCAGCAGCTTGGACTCTTCCTTTTTCTTTTCTGTGAGCTCAGCCATGTGCTTGGTGAACTGGTCGAAGAGATGGTAGATGATGTCAGCCGTGAAGATCTTCACGCCTTGCTCATCAGCATATGCCTGTGCTTCCTTGTCTACCTTGACATCGAAGCAAAGCATGACAGCATAGTCGCGGGCCTTCTCCAACATGATACCACACTGCATGACATCACGCTTGAAGACCGGACCAATGCCCACGTTCGCCACAGGAATCTTGCAGTCCTTCAAGAAGTCAAGCAAGGCTTCAAGAGAGCCAAGCGTAGACGCCTGGACGCTCACACCACGACCCGACTTCTCGACACGGCTGAAAAGGGTGGCAAGATCCGACTCGACTTCATCCTCAAGGTCCGACTCGTCGTCATCAGGGCCAACCACAAGCAGGCGGGAGCCGGCAATGGCGCCTTCGAGACCAGGAGCACTGATCTTGACACCAAGAGCCGCCTTGACCTCCTTGTTGTGGACATAGGCAGATTTAAGACGGAGTTCCCTTAGGGGAGCGGGTGTAAGCAGGGCTCTGATATTTGTCTTGATGACACCCTCAACACCACATAGAACGATGCGATCGCCTTCCCTAAGAATACCGTTGGAGAGGATGACATCGATAGTCATGCCAAATCCTTCAATCTGTTTGACTTCGAGAACGGTAGCCTGGACCTCGGAGAGGTACATGAGCGATCCCACCATGCGCTCTTGGGTGAGCTGCACAATCAGCTTGAGCATGTCGGGGATACCCTCACCGGTGTGGGCAGACGTGGGCACCAACGACACAAACTTGGCCATAGACTTGTTCTCGTAGAAGAGCTCAGAGTTGAAGCCCTGCTCAGCAAAAGCAAGCTTGGTCTGCTCAAGACGGTTCTTGAACTCGTTCTGGACAGCCTTGTTTTGCAACGCCAAACTCTCTTGGAATCCGTTGTTGTCAATCTTCTTCCAGCCATAAAGACGATCGATCTTGTTGAGGGCAACGATGAAGGGTGTCTTGCGGTCACGGAGAAGCTTCATGGACTCCAGTGTCTGAGGTTCGAGACCGTGCATGATATCAACCACCAAGATAGCGATGTTGCACAGCGACGAACCACGGGAGCGGAGGTTAGAGAAAGACTCGTGACCAGGGGTATCGATGATGAGAAGGCCGGGGACCTTGAGCTCGAACTTGCCGTCCTTGTTGACGACTGCTGTCTTTTGCTTGATGGCATCAGCAGGGAAGTACGTCGCACCGATCTGCTGCGTGATACCGCCCGCTTCGCCTTCTTGGACATTTGTTTGACGAATCTTGTCAAGCAGCTTCGTCTTGCCGGTATCGACGTGGCCAAGAATACAGCAGATAGGAGAGCGGAGGTTATCCTTGGATCGGGCAGCTAGTGCCTCTTGGTGTGCCTTCTCGCGGCGGTCGGCTGCCTCCCTCTTTCTTTGAGCCTCGGCGAGCTGAGCTGCCGTGGCCTGCTCGTCCTCCGACGACTCGTCCTCTTCGGAGTCATCTTCGTCCTCTTCCGATTCGGAGTCCTCTTGAACCTTCTTCCCGTTGGCAGCAGCTGATTTTGCGGAATCAATCTTTGCCTGTGCTTTATCCTCGTCAGAGTCGGCATCCCAGCTGTCCTTGACGCCCTCATTGTCAGAGGCGGCGGCAGCCTCCCAGTCCTCATCGACGCTATCCTCTGCGGCAGCGGCGGCAGCCTTTGCGGCGGCTTCCGCCTCTGCCTTTTCGCGCGCGAGACGCTCCTTTTCTTTGGCTTCCTTAGCGGCGGCTTCGGCTTGCAGCCTAGCCCGCTCAGCGGCCTCAGCAAGAGCCTTCTCCTCGTCGATCTAAATATCCGTCAGCACAGGTCCGCGTCGCTGCTCGGCTTTGGATATGCCCAGCACACAGAAGGCCAGCTCACCTTTTCTTGTCTACGACCAGCAGGGCGCTTCTTCTGCTCAGGCTTCTTCTTTGGTGCGGGCGCAGCCTCCTCGCCCTCTTCAAGACCACCAACCTTGATACCGGCCGCAATCATCTGCTGCAACTTTCTCTCATTGCGAGCCTTCTCTTCTTTCTGCGCCTTGGTGAGGAACTTGCCCTCCTTCTTGAGCTGCTCGATCTTCTCCTTCTCTTTTTGCTTTTTTCTTGCCCTCTCCTCCTCTTTGCGCTTCGCCTCTTCGGAAGCCTGACGCTCCTCCTCTTCTATTCTGGCCTTCTCCTCGGCTGCGAGACGCTCCGCCTCCTCACGTTTGCGACGCAGCTCCTCCTGCTGTTTCTGAATCGCCAGCAAGTGAGCCGGGATCTTCTTCTTTTTCCCACCGGCATCAGCAGCCGGAGTGGCAACCGGAGCATCATCCTTCTTCTCGGCAGCAGCGGCTTTCGCAGGCTCCGCCTTGGCCGGTTGAGTCCCGCCAGCAGCCTTCTTCTTCGCAGCCTGCCCAACACCCGTATTAGCAACCGACTCACATCTGGCCCTCGAGCCAGAAAACTCACCAGCTCCTTCTTCCTCTGCTTCTCCTTCTCCTTCTTCAACTTCTCCTTCTCCGCCTTCGTCAACACTTTCCCGCTGTCATCAACCTCCTCGTCCGCCTTCGTCTCCTCCTCCAACTTCTTCCCTGCAGGCTGCTTCCCCTTCCCCTTTTTATCCGGTAGCGCAAACTCATCATCTAGATTTGCCTCCACCGGCGCCTTCACCTCGACCTCGGCCGCCCCGTCTGTTGCGCCGGGGGCCGTCTCTCCCTCAACAAAATCTTCGCTAAGCCCCTTCTTCTTCCTCTTCTCCTTGTTCTTACGCATCAGGTTCATCAAACCACCGCCTCCGGCGGGGGCATCATCCTCCTCGGCTGCGGGGGGTGCAGCGGCATCGGGCGCGGCCGGGGTCTCGCCGAGGGCTTCGGCTTCCCAGTCATCGTTGCCCTTCTTGCCGGCGTTCTTCTTTTTGGGCGCCATCTGGAATAGAGTCGCGGTGTTGGTGTTGCGTTTAGGTATGTGGCTGTGTGTGCGGAAAAGGTGGGGGTTGTATTGTGTGTGGGAAAATTATCGGTTGTTGCGTGCGTGCGATCGGAGGCAGCAGCTGCAAACAAGCTAGAGATCAAAACTGGCCCTTTTTACGTTCTTTACGACAAACTTTCTTTTAGGATGGAAGAGTTTATCAAGGTAGTGGGCAAGAGCGTGGTTGCCTCTGCGGGGGACGAAGTCAGAGAAAATAGGACTTTGGGCGTGGCGGATCGTTGCGGGCGGTGTTTTACGTGGGGCACAGCTTGGGGGGAGGGGCGGGGATGTCTTACCTTTGCCGACAGAGGGAGGAAATCTTTCTTTCCGGTGTCCTTTTTTTCAACCGTTCGCCAGCGAACTCCACGTACGGTCAAAGACAATGAAGGATACGGCAGCAAACCACCAGCAGTTCTTCGGCCGGGGGGAACAAGACATAATCTGAGGGCAAGGATCTGCGTTTCTTCTTACTGTGGTGTGGAAGGTTAGTAAAAGCGTCCAGGTCAGGTATAGCAGGGGTTTGCGCCAGGGCTACACAGGAGAGAAAGTCGCCCGTAAGGCCGGAAAAACCTTAAGGTGGGCCAGTCCGAAGATACCTGACAGTGGGTATTTTACTTTTACACGCAGCCACAGTAATCTTGACTTCCAGTTAGCTTGAGTGCCCACTTGTCCGCTGTGCAGTTCCCCAAACCGTAACCAATTCGCAGCGGTCGACATCCATACTGTAGTTACGTGTAAAATAGTTAACATGCTCCCTATTAGGTACTTTTAACTGGCCCACCTTAAGGTTTTTCCGGCCTTTCGGGTAACTTTTCTGCCCTGTGCAGCCCTGGCGCAAACCCTTACTATACTTACCTGGACGCTTTCGCTTACCTTCCATACCACAGCGGATGCTGCGGGGCAGAGCACAAGCAACTCCTAAAACTATGACTAAACAGCTTGAAGGATGACGCAGAGCTAGACGAAAGGGAATTTTGACCCGATTTTATTTTCACTTTGTGCATGGCTTTTTACCCCACACACCACCTCTTCCTCACAGGGCGCGCGACTAATGGCGGCTTCGCGCCGTTCTCCCCCCGCCACGACATCTGGACTTGACTCTTTTCGTCTTGTATACTTTGTGACTGTTACACCTACATAAGCCTCTAGCAAGGCAAACTACTCTTGTCTATCAAGGTGCTGGGGCTCCACCCCTCTATAAAGCTGGCCGCAGGAAGTAATCGAGGATGTCATATGCAAGCGTAAACAGCTGCTCCCTGGACGCTGTTAGGGTCCACCCAGCAACATGCTCGCCGTCATCCAAGGCAGCCAATAGCTCTACGAAGCGGTTTTCATGGGCTGGCCAAGAGAGGAGCCTCTGGAGAGCCCGCTTCTCGAGGCACCGCCGGAGCATGTCCCCGTCCACATGCATCTCCAAGCCCCTGTCCATCCGCGGCTCCGGGTCAAAATCGGAGTAGTCGTCGATCTGCTCGTGTGTAAACGGGTATAGCTCCTCGTTGGTGAGCGCGATGTTCTGAATAAATCGCAGCAGCCGCCAAGCATCGAGATTTAGAAGGGTGAAGTGCTGCAGCGATCCGTCCAGCGATATGCCGAGAATTTCAGCGTCGTCAAGTGTGCTCACTAGGCGACCATACTTGGGATAATGATGCCCCTGCTCCCAAATTGGCCGAGTCCGACCCCGGCGGAATCGACGGATCGATGTGGGAAGTTCTGCTTCGAAAACCACCTCGCAGTCCCTCCCATGACTCTGCCAGGGCACCCAGAGGCCAGAAACCCCGCAGTCCCTGTCCGCAACCAGGACGATGCCTCCCAAGGGCTCCTCGGGTTGCGTACCCGCCACTTCTATCATATGGATTGCGTTGCGAGCTTTGGGGTCGACGTGGCTCTGCCCTGTCGAATCGCCCTCTGCTGGCGCGTGGTCGATGATTTCAAGCGAGTCCCGGCTAGTGAGAGCCATGAGCTTACCGTTGGCGATCCGGAGGCTCGTCGCAGGCGACCCTAGCGCGAACGTCTTGACTTCTTTGAGCTTTTTATCTACCGCATCAAGCACATCCCAATGGATAGTCTGCCCAACGCAATAGATCAAGCCTTCGTCGTAGCCAACGACAGAATATACGGGACGATCATATCCTTTCCTTTGAAACTGCATCCAGTACTTGATTGTCGACGACCTATCCTCGCGGGCCTCGCCCCTAGAAGTCGAGACCACGATCATGCGGCCATCCCTGGTTGTGACGAGAATGTACCGCCATACGTTGCCATCTTTCTTGAAGTCCCACTCTGTCAGGCCGAATATCCTGTCGCCTTTTTTGCCCAGCCCCGAGATGAAGTCAACGGCCGTGTTCGTTTTCTTGTCCATGGGCCGGCCCAGATCCTCGCCTGTGTCAGGATCAATGAACATCAACGTCGGCTTGTCTTCCTTGTTTACCGCGGCAACAAGGCACTGGAGGTGATGTGAGTAGATGACTTTCATCGGCGTCCCGCTCACCGGCAGATGTCGATGAACAGGGCCGGGCTGCTCTTGCACCTCTGCGAAGAGCAACTTTGTTCCCGATACCATGAGGATGGGTGTGGTTTCGGGGCTGCCACATGGTATTTCCGTAGGAATGGCGTAGTCTACCGTCGCTGATAGAGCGGACGGTTTGCTCTCGTCGACAGCCCACACTCTCAGCCTGTCTTTTGATCTGCTGGCGTGGGACAACGAACTTTCGGTGCCATTGTCCCTCAGGAGCACTAGGTGCTTATCGCAGGTGATGAGGAGGGTAGGCCCAGTGATGTTCGAGTTGCGACCGCTTGTGATTTTCACCGTAGTGGACCCGTACCTCTCGTACTCTGGTACTTTGAGATCACTGAGCTTAATCACCTCGCCGCTGCGAGTGCCAACGAAGATACTGCCCCAAGCAGAGGCAATGCTTGATATAGCTTCAAAGCTGATCTGGAAGTTGGGGTCGTCATGTTCAAAACCTAAACCATATCAGCCAAACAGGGCATGGGCGCCGGGGCTTGTTCAGCCAGTGGGAACTGACACTTACATTGATTCAGGTCCCAAGTATCCACCAACCCAGGATCGTTTTCGTCGGTCGAGGGCTCTATTGGAGCCCTGGACAGAAACGGCCGGCCCTCTCTCCAAACGCCGACCAGGACTGTGTTTCCTGGTCCTATGGCCAGACATGTGACGTCTCCGTTGATCGCAATGCTTCTAAGTGGGGTGAAAGAAAGACGCTCCAAGTCTACTCTAAGCGTATGGATGTGGTATTGGGCCTCAGTATGTGTCGAAACCGCCACATAGCAGCCTTGAATGCACGCATCGGACACCACAGATTTGTCCGTGGACGGCAATACCCTTTCCATAGTGAATTGGAGGGAAAAGCTACGATTTGGTCAGTGCCTAGCCAAGGATATAAGGGGGTACGTCTTCGGATTTTTGATCTCACCTATTGACAAACTTCGCCACGCCGACAGATTTGGTAGTGACCTGGATAAGAAAGTCCCTGTTGTATGACACAGCTAAAGTGGGGGACGAAAGGTCGTACAGAAGGTCTCCTGCCTTTATCTCTTTGACAGAGGAGAGGTCCTCGGGAAACGGTAGAACCTCCGTGTGGTCAGGCATGGAGAGGAGGAGATGGTATCCTGTTTCCCCCATCAAGTTCCTCCACGGAATAAGCCAGGCCTCCTTCGCCTCGTAGCCATAATCAAGATCCAAGCCAATGGCTGCCTTCAGTCCATACCGGTACTCAGTGATGGACCCTTTCTGTCCGTGGCCCGAAGTAGCGAACAACCGGTCGGGCTTCGTACGGAGAATTTCCTTTTGCCATGGGACAATCTGTTCAAGATTGGCCCCGAACTCTTGGTTCCACGTAGAGAACGCGTCGGTAGTCACAAAGTCGACTGATGGTGACCAGTTGGGCAGGGTGCCAAGGAGCTCCAGGGGCTGCCTGGCGGGGACCTTCCAGATGGCACCCGGGCCAGAATCGCTGCCTAAGATGAGCACATCAGTGTATTGGTCGAATAGACAAGTGAAGGCGCTGGAGATGTTCGAGTCGAAGGTGTCCATGAAAGTACTGCGGTCCAATGCACTATCAGAATCCGCCTCGATGAAAATCACCACACCGTCCTCCCTTGCCAAATATATGCAGTCCCGGCCTTCGAAGTACGGTGAAAGCCTGAAAGGCCTTGCCCAAGCAGTCCAAAGCGGTTGGTGCCGTCCATGATAGTTTCTCGTCGCAGGCGGGTTCTGCATTTCAATCGTCTCGAAGTTGGGGGGCCCGTACAGCGCTTCCGTGCAAACTGCCACTTGGTCCGGAGATATGGCGATGAAAGCTGACTTGACGGTCAAAGGGATGATTAAGACCGGCATCTGGTTCTCCACCGGCATGCGGTGGCCATGTTTATCTTCGGCAAATACGGTTCTCAGATCGTCTCCCACCGCCCACTCGTATGTTATCATCCTCGAGCGGCCGTTCCTGACCACAATCAGGAGGAGAATAACATGGTGGTCGTCCCCGGGCCTGGGATAGAGGAAGTGTACCTTGTGGATGACACCTTGAACACTTCGCGGACGTTGTGACTTGACCGGCACCAGGGGCTCCTTCCGGAGAATTTTTTCGCTGAGGTTATCGTGGGACTCAAGCTCGTAGACCACAAAGAAGTCTTGGGCGCAGGCGAGGACCACATAGCGAGAGCTTGGGTCGATAGCCAAGTGAAATCCCGGGTACACAAGTTGCTCTCTTGGGCTGGGACAGCGGGTTGTGACAAACACCAGCTTCCCATCTGATCCCTGGTGCATAAACAAGAACACACAGTCGCCACACTCCAGCACTACCATGAGCAGTTGAGGTGGCAGTAGTCGACGTTTGGACGATGCCAATTCTGACGAGGAGACCCCGACCGACATCGGGCTGTTGGCCTCGGCTTTGATTGAAGTTGGTGTGGGAGCTTCGTCGTCAGCCTCCCTGATGTCGAAATTCCCAATAACGCAGGCGTTTCGAATACGAGACCCGAAGTCGCTTTTTCTGGCAACCTCTTTGAGCTGTCCATCCCTCCGCAGCTCACGAATACGAACGTCATGGTCCTGACAACAGTTAGCTCACGCAGGGCCCAGGCATATTTGTATCCGTTTTCCAATGGCATTGCTCAAGGCGGAGCCATCAGCGTGGCTTGTTCTGATGATGTTGACCCGTTGCTGTGCTAGCAACGGGACATGCAGAAAGGGGTGGGGGGTAGGCTGGATCCCCCAAGTGCGAAACCCTTACTTACCCCTATAAAGGCAACATCGTTGTGCTGAGGAGACCTGAGCCGGACGGGCAATATCGAGTTGACCAAATGACTTTCGACTACTGTTCTTGTAAGGATACCGCATTGCGGTGCCTTTTGCAGGCGTTGCTTCTTCGGTCCTGGGGCGCTGGAGCCTGCCTTCAGAACGGCCTGGAGGTTGATGGTCTCCGTCACCCACTCGCCTCCTCGTAGAACATTGGTTTGGAATGCCATCGCAGATCCTCAGGAACTTGCGAATGCAGGCTCTGGTCTCCGTTGCCCACGAGACCCAAGGTGCTCTCTGCTCTCTGCGCTCTCTCTTGGCCCTCAAGACGTCTGTTAGAGGCCGACGTGGCGCTTGTGCGGAGTTAGGCGTGCGCGAGGCGAGTTTCCAGAGCCGCGCCCTTTTGGTCTAGGGAGAAGACTCACGCAACAAAACGGTTGGGTGCAGCAACGGTTGTCTAGGCAGCGACCCGTGCAGAACGCCTGGCTGTACGAAGCACGATGTCGGCTGGCCGAATGGAGAATTGAATCAGCACGGTGCCGGAGATGGGTGGGGCTGATGAAAATGAGATATGCTTCTTGTTGCTGGTGGTTAGGTTCGGCAATGCGTTGTGGTGCCGCCCGCCTGGCGCATTTTGGCTCGTGGTGCGCTGTGGAACGAGTTTATGTAGGAAGGTATAAGCTGTGAGGAAAGAGCTGGAGGGCGCTGGTAGAGGCAAGAAATTCCAGTCTTTGAGACTGAGAGGCAGGCAGCAGGGCAGCCACTTTTTGGACAAAACTGAGGTACGCAAGGTACCTAGGTAACCTTTGAAGCAACCTTAGTGCCTGCCCTGAAGGCGCAGCCTCTGTCCGTTTTCTGGTCGAAGAGGTTTGCTCGGTAGCACATCCACTTGCAGAACCCACAGACGCCTCTCCCAACGGCCTGGTCCGACGATGTTAAGTCAGTCCAAGATTCCATGCGGCTCCTATTCGCCTGCCCCGGTCCCGCTGCGGCACCACCGCTTTCAACGTTCACACCGAAGGCCCGATGTTTCTTTACTTTATCGATCCTACTTTGAGAAACGGAGAGGCTGCAAGGAAGGTCGAATTCCCATCCTACAGGCAGGTATTCCCGCCTGCCGTGCTCGTTGACCCAGTCAATCTAAGGAGGGAGCCTGACACCTGCCCGACCCAACTTCGCATTGGCGAGGTACGCGAGTAGCCCCCAACTCTCCCCACTCACAAGGTAGTACCCCTCCAAGACCCCTCCCTGGTTCTGCCGTCCCTGACCACAACCTAAATATCCAAGGCACGTAGCACGTTCGTGGATTTCGAGCCTCCTCCAGAAGCTGAACGGCATGCGGGCTGGGCGACATGTACAAAATAAGCGTAGGCATGCACTTCAGGCAGTTTTTTGCGAGCCCCAGTCCAGCCCGCAGTTTGTCTGCGCCGTAGGTCTACAGATAGTCGATCCCTCGATCCCACCCACGATTCGGGTCAACCGACCCGGAAAGAAGCGCCATATTCCGCGGGAGGAGGGCCGTGGGAGGCCAAGGTGTGATTCGCCCGGGCCCGGCTGAACAATAGCCAGAGCCTCCGATATATCATATTTTTCTCCGATGACAATGGCCCCCCCCCCCCCCGAAATGCAGCAGATCCGGGCTAGCTAGGGCGCTTTCAGCCACGTTCCAGCCGCGTCAAGCACTTGGGGACCCATGTCGCCGAAGCCATGGACGGCCTTCACCGACCGGTTCTATGTATGGTGAGGTGTCGAGACTCCAGTGCAGAGTGTGCGCTTTGTCTCTCGCCTATGTCTGCGCTTGGGGACTGTAAATTGCAGGGCATTCTCCGCCTGCAGCATTATAAGATCTCGAGGCATTTTTCTGTCTCTCTCGTTGAGGGAATAACTTATACACGTTCACCGGTCAAGGACCTCCATCTCTAGGCAACTTATCCTCGTTTGTCTCGGAAGGTATCGTCCTAACAGGGGGCCACGCGATGGGAGAAATAAGTTCGACCACCCACAACCCTAACAGGAGCCTTGTGACGAACCAAAACACGCGTTGTTAGACTGGAACAGAGGCATTCAAATGGTTTTATAGCCTTTGTGTATACCGCGAAACAATGCCTATTGAGAATGCAACGAGTCAAGGGCCACTTCCGATCAAGCGGGCAGGTAAGAACGTCGAACTCATATCTCCCACCGCGTGACGGCGCAGCTTCGAGGCTCTCTGTTCCTTCCAGGGTTTGAGGATTTTGACCGATGCAGGGGTCTGGCTCAGTGGGTGCCTGAAGAATCAGGTCCACCTTACGTCACTATCGTGGATTCACAGACCCCTATGCGGCCCTTGTTGGCCTGCGCCTGAGGCGCATGGGCCACCTATCAACGTCGAAACACCAACAAAGACGGGCACGACTGCCATGCACACTTGCAGAGGAGCAAGGCGAGCTGCAAGTGAGGCGTCCTAAGCCATCTGAAGCACCTCCGTCACGCCGAACTAAGTTGCTACACGTCGGCATATGCCGAGGCTCTTGACTGCTACCTATCGGGACGGCGTCACGCTGGATTCGCGTCTCATTCGCTTTGAACGCAGCCACTTGACAGATCTGGTCACTTGGGCAACTTCCGCGGCCAACCTCAGAGCACCATCCGAGAGCCCCATCCCTGCCTGCTGCACCTTGGAGATTGACGCACCTCACCTAGCTTATATCGAGTTCCGCGAGACTCAAGCACCATTATCGGGCTGGACCTGACCCAACTCCGCGTGGAAGGGATACTACAGCCATGTCCAGACTGTCGGTTTGAGCACCTACTATACAATCCGCCGTCAGGTCTTAGCAGCAAGTAAGAAATGGAAGGTTTGGATGAGCCAGTTCTCCTTGAGAAGACCACTAGCCCCGCCGCTTCCCACGCAGACAAGGAGCGTGCCATCCTTGAGGCGTGCAGATGGAGGAACCTTGATGCACTGAGGGCGCTCGCCGAGTCTCCAGGCGGCTTCATTACGGATAAAACCCGCCAGCAAGCGTGTGAGTGCCTGGATGGCTCTCCCTCCCAGTTTCTCGGCGTTGCTCGTGCTCTGCGTCTGCTCCTATTCTGACCAGCGGGACGGGACCCAATTGCTGATCGTCACCGATGTCACAGGGCCGGTGTTGTTAGGTCTCCCATCCGGGGATGGCGAGACGCCCACCATTCCTCTGGGCCAGGCTACCGAGGCTGGCCCATGGAAGGAGCTCCCTCGTCACCGGGACGAGGACCAGGTTCAGCTGGATGTGAACCGAGCTTTCATCTACTATCCTGAAAGTACGTCAGTCTGCGCCACTATCCCCCTTTGCCCCGTTTTCCCCGACCACGCCCCTTTCCCCGATACCCAACATGTGTATGTCTGTTAGCTAGAGGAATCAGTCCTACCTTTCCTACGTGCAAGATCCTCTGAGTAACAGCTAAACGAAATAGATCAAAATGACGCCGAGCTCGCAAGACAAAAGGATGAGCTCTCTGCCTTGATCGTTGAAGTGCTCCGCCGCAATCCTTACCTGTGCTACTTCCAGGGCTACCACGACATATGCCAGGTCTTCCTGTTGGTCCTCCCTCCTCCCATCCGCGCGCCAGCGGTAGCCCGCCTCTCTGCCCTCCGGATCCGTGACTTCATGCTTCCATCCCTGGGGCCGGCTGTCCGCCAATTGCGCCTCATCCCAGACATCCTGCGTGCATCCGATCCCCGGCTCTGGCACCACCTGTCAGGAACAGAGCCCTTCTTCGCCCTGGCTGGCACACTCACCATGTATGCACATGACATCACCACTCTCGGCGAGATCTCTCGCCTCTTCGACGTCCTTCTCGCCCGCGAGCCGGTCTTTAGCGTCTACATGTTCGCCGCCATCGTCCGTTCCCGCCGGGAGGAGCTCTTCGACACACCCCACGACGAGCCCGAGATGCTCCACAGCATCCTCTGCAAACTGCCTCGCCCGCTCGACCTTGAGGCCCTCATCTCCGCTGCTCGCGCCCTGTTTGACGCCCACCCACCCGAGCGGCTTCCTGCCTGGCGCACCATCTCCCGCGCCAGTGTCCTCCGCACCGCCCGCCATCCCGGAGTCTGCGCAACTCAGTCGATGGCCGACGGTCGAGGATTCTTCGAGAAGCAGGTCACTGAGCTGCGGTGGCTTAAACGCCGCGATAAGGCCTGCGAGCTGCTCTGGCAACATCGTCGTCCAGTGAGAACTGTTGGGATCGCTGTCCTGGTTGGTGTCGCAGCAGCGGTGTTTAGGAGATACCCAGGCGTATTAGCCTACATTTACGGGATCGTGTCGCGCTGGGTCAGGTAGCAGTCGCATGAGAAACAAAATCTAAAACGTAGCATTAATGTGACCTACCAAGATGGCAAGGCTTTATTGAGTGTAAAAGTTTGGCGTTCAGGAAGAGGATTTGGATGACGGATGGTAGCTTAGATCAAGATTCGGGGAGTCATAGCCACGGCGAAGGATTCATGCTCTCGCTTTCGTATCTGTATCAGCGGCGGGGATAGCTCAGCTTATCGGCGTATTCACGTTACAAGTAAAAAAACGCTCCAAGACGATGAGTAATGCCGATGTTTTCGGCCTGCTGCTTTCATCCCTGTCTTCACCATTTGTGTCTACCTCTAGGTACCCTCCTGGAAGCTCGTCTTCAGCCCTTCGAAATGGCCCTGAAATTCCGAGGCCAGCTTCCCCGTGACATCGCCAATGATAGTCAGGATCAGACTGTAATTATTATACAAGAAGCGCTCGCGCTTTCGCTTGTCGGAGCCAAAGGTCGCGCTGCTGACCTTGGTCAGAAATGCCTCCACCTCGTTGCGTAGTCGCCGTAAGCTGGTGACGACGGGTTCGTCATCGCCAGCCTCGGTGCTGAGCGCTAGGATACCATGCAGAAGCTGGCCGAAGCGCTGCGTTACGACGTGCGGCGCCGCGGAAGCGGTCTTGATACTTGAAGCGGAGGGTGCGCGGGTCGGAAGTGCGGCTGCCAGAGCTCGAACGGACTCTCGGTGTGCATCCATGATGCTTTGGAGGCGGGGCCAGAGAACCATGGCAGTACCGTTGATGTAGCCATCTACGGCAGGGATGCGACGCCGCTGCAGCTCAAAGGCGAGGTGCTGATTCAGTCGGACGCAGAGGAGCACGCCGAGGCCATCGAGGGTGTCAGTGACGAGCTGCTTGGTGAGGGTCTGGCCAAGGGCAAAGGTGGGTTCAAAGATGTAGTTGAAGTGACGGGAGATGACGGAAAAGGAGAGGGCTGGGCTGAAGAAGGTGGCGAGGAAGGTGTACTCGGCTGTTGCGTTATCGACCAGGGCGAGGTTGAAATTGCGAAAGGGGACTTCATGGTAGTGTGTTGACTGATCCTCCTCGGCAAGGTAGGATGACAACGCCACCTGGTTGTTCGTACGAACAATATCTATCCTCCTGCCCAAGTTGAAAGCGTCGTGAGGTGGCCCAGCTAGCTTCGACCCGGAAAGCACTGTGGCGCGCCTGGAGACGTCTTCGTGCCCCAGAACGTCGTTCTTGTCAATGGCATAAAGCTTGATTTTTGCCAGTGATTTCTCGTAACGGCTAAACTGGTTGAGGTAGTACCAGCGCATTGTATTCATGTAAGCGAGACATATCTCGCTCGCAAGAACAGGCTGGTGCCGGTGCAAGAACGAGTACAACTCCTTGAACTTGAGAAAGTTTTGCTGCTGGATGATCTGGGCGTTGATGTGAGGAGACCTCAGAGCCTTGATCTGGGCCACAAGAAAGTCCCGTATTCGCTCAATGGCCTGCTCCGGTCAGCATGACAAAGCTGGGTGTTGCATAAAGCATCAACTGACCTTCAGTATCAGTTTATCAAGTAATGGACCTATGTCCTCTACAGCTTTGCTCTGGGTCTGCTGCTGGGAGCTCTTCTTGTGAGCGGCCACCCTCTTGTCGAGGTCAGCTAGGACCTTGATCCAAGCCTCATCGATATGGCCGTCGACAATCCGAGACACAATAGTCGGAGACACACTAAGCTCCTCCACGACGGGTCCCAACCCTTTTTCGACTGCTTTGCGGTTTTCTAGTCTCGTGTTCAGAGCGCTAGACCTCGCCTGCAGACTCTCGATATCCGCCGAAACAGCTGCCAGGTCATTGCGGAAACTGGTCAGGTTTGTCTCGACTGAGGACAAGATGTCGTCGCATGCACGAATGGACCGATGAAGATCTTCAAACTTGGCTTTATCTCGTTCATCTACGGAAAAGAAACCTGTGAGTAAAAAGTTGATCAGGCCAGCGAGACCTCTCAGAGTCATTGAAAACCTACAGTCCTCAGTAGACTGCGGCCTGTACGGAGCACCACTCCTTTCCTGTTGAGCATCGCGATCCGCAAGCTCCCGTAGGCCCAGACCGCCAAAGTCAAAGTCCAAATTCAAGTCTTCTTTGGTGATTGGGCGTCCCCGGGTGTTTGCCGATGCCGTCACAGTCAGCGATGGACCGAGGATCCCGGCCAAGACAACTTCGGGATCGGGCGCATCCTCGACAGTTGTGGAGTGCTTCAGTGCCGATCCATTAGTTCGTTTCGCCGCAGCCAGCAGCGAGGACGACGAGTCGTTCGACACCAGTGACAGCGCAGAGGCCCTAGCACCGCCGCTGCCGCTTCCGCCGGGCCGTTGAGACGTCAGGTACGGACCGCGGGAGCTGGAAGTGCGACGGGGCAACGGCGATATCGGTCGGCTGCTGGATTGCGAGGCAGGAGTGCCGGCCCCGCTCCCTGGCAGCGAGCCGGGTCGTCGATCAAGCCACATGTTGAGCCTCGAGCCGCCGCATGCCGCATTGAGGGTTGTTTTGGAGATCGCAGGCTGTCGATGCGGCAGCATGCGCGTGGGTTGCCTAGCTGGCCTCTCAGGTGTCCGTTGTGATGCAGAGACGCGGCGCTCCGTTAGGGCGCCCGCAGCCCACGCTGGACTTGGCCTGGCTTACCTGAGCAAGGCTGGCCGCTACCGAGCACCCTTACACATCAGGCTTGATTGATTGGTTAGTTATCAGCCACTGCCGCGGCGTAGGACACCCGCCGAAACAGGCTAGAAATGCAATTGAGCACTGAATGCGGGGCAATAGGAGCCTTGAGGGAGCAGTGGAAGAGGGGTTGTCGCGAAACGTTGTGGGAGCCCGACGGGTGCCAGACCCATTGAAACCATCCACCTGCGTTTGACAGGAGTCCTGCCTGGTGCCCTGTGCCCTGTGCTCCTATTTGAGAATTGAGAGATCTACCAGTGGGCCGTCTGGCGCGAAGCCAGTAGGTAGGAGGCGGGAGACGCTGGAAACTCTGCTCGCTGTTGGCATATCACAGCCGCGGCGTCAAGCTCCTGCCTGATGAAAACAACGTCTTTTTGGCTTTGAAGGCGCCCAGGTGTGGCGGCCGCGAAAGCTCAAGTGGTTCACACCGGGTGCCCATAGAGACGAAAGTTGGGTGGGGAAAAGGTTGGCTGGGCCAGGTAGCAGAGCCAGACCACAGAGTCAAAAAATTATTCGCATGAGAGCGGGAGGGGCTAGAAGGCGGGGGGCGTCACCTTCCATTTCTTCTTCAAAACCCACCAGGGCGGACAATTTTCTCATACATCCTCTTCGGCCAACTCCCTCCTCTCAGTACCTTCAGCATCCTCCCTTTTCTTTCTCTTCTTTCCAGCCTGACCAGTATCATTTGCCAGGACCGTCAAGATGGCCGACTCCGATGTAAGTAGCCCACGTCTAACCCCCCACAACGCTTCGCGTTTTGTTGTGCGCTTTGGGCAAAAAAACCACCCCGCATCCATCATCGCGCAAGCCCCACGAGACCTCAGGTCGCGCACCCATCGCCGCTCGGCGACGGAGCTATACTTCCAATCCGCCATCATCCATCCTCTCTTCCGATCACCATCGTCATCAATCCGTTGCCTCAGCTCATGGTGCTAATGATCTATCCTCTAGCATGAGCACACCTTCGACTCTGCCGATGCCGGCGCCTCGGCCACCTTCCCCATGCAGTGCTCTGCTCTGCGCAAGAACGGCCACGTCGTGATCAAGGGCCGTCCCTGCAAGATCGTTGATATGTCGACCTCCAAGACTGGCAAGCACGGTCACGCCAAGGTCCATCTGGTCGCCATCGATATCTTCACTGGCAAGAAGCTCGAGGATCTCTGCCCCTCGACCCACAACATGGACGTTCCCGTCGTCAAGCGCACTGAGTACCAGCTTGTAGGTGTCCCCCGTTCTCGTTCGCCGTATTGCGGCCTAACCGCGGTTGCCGCAGATCGATATCTCCGACGATGGTTTCCTCAACCTCATCGATGACCAGGGTCAGGAGAAGAACGACGTCCGCATGCCCGAGGGTGATGTCGGTGACAAGATCAACAAGCTCTTCAAGACTGAGGAGAAGGATACCAGTAAGTTGCCTATCAAAATCCACGTTATTGGCCTTGCACACTGACACCCTGCTACAGATGTCACTGTCCAGACCTCCATGGGTGAGGAGGCGGCCATTGACGCCAAGGAGGCCCCCAAATAAATGAAGAAAAAAAGAGGGGGAAGGTGGAGGGCTCGTGAGGGATGCCGGCCCCTCATCAGCAGTGGCTTTCCACCACTGTTTGTTTCTGGGGTTTTGGTCAGCTGAGATCTATCCGTTGATGTTTCTGAGGCCTGTCCTATATCCGGAATTCCGAGGTTGCGGTTTGATTCTACTTGGGAGCTGTTCTTTGCTGGGCACAATACGCTTAGTCTTGCCACTCGCGCCGCAAACGTCTCGTTTTATTTTGAGCATCTCGATTCTATCAGGATCAGTTTTCTCCTGGGAAGCGAGGAGGAGAGAGCATTTGCGAGTGGCGACAATACAGCACCAATAGAATCCAGAGCTCATGTCGTGATTGTGCAACTATGCCTGTCCCCGATCTTGTCTGCCTGAACTTGAAGGAGTCGTAAGCCACCTAAGTGCTGCCTTCGAATCCAACGTTGATGCAGGTCTACGGAGATTTTCAGCCATTTTGTCCCGAAGCCGAGAGGATGGAAATACACCAGGTAAACTTGGGAATTGGATCTCGTGGACCGACCCGGCGTAAACTTTCTGATGTTTTTCTATGATTTTGCAGGCGCTGGGGGTGGTGAGGCAGGTTGCCCGATTCGAAGAGGAGAACATTGGACAAAATCATTTGCACGCCGGAAAAAAGTTAAAAAGGGTGATGAATCTTACCCTTCCACCCACCACAATCAACCAGATACAACACGTTAGCCTATTGGCATGCTTCTAACATCCAAGGGTACGGATACCATTTCCCAATTGAACTGGATCCTGCTCTAGATTCATTGCGAAAGCTTCCCACCGCATGTCTTCGAAGTTGGCCCCACATCTCTCAATGAATCACGGTTATGGCAGACTGGGGTACATCCTCTGCAAGGCAGAAGGATATAAAAGATCCTGAGAGTAGAGGCACTCGTTAAATTATTTACTTTTTCCATCTCATCAATAACTTCACTATTTTGACTCCCCACTTTACAACCTCCAAAGGACAAAACCTTCCGTCCCCCACTTCACCTTCTGCATCCAATCTCAACCCAAACACCGCACACAAACAATCTCCTCCTCCACCAACATCCCAAAGCTTTCCTATCATCACAATGGCCGAACGCGAATTCCACCGCTTTCCCCGCGGCGAAACCTGCGCCGACTGCCCCGCCCGTCGGTGGTACCTCGAATCCGGCCGTCGCTACTGCGAAAATGGCCACCAAGTGGAGGGCTACATCCAGTATGAGGTCGATGTCGACGACAACTTTGGCAAAATGGGCAAGACCACCCGCAAGCAGAAGGAAGTGCGGGAAAAAGTGAGGAAGCACCTCATGGGAAATGCGGCCAAGGAGCTGTATTTAGAGTGTTTTCAGGTGGTGCTGAGGAAGCAGATTGCCTGGATGGTTGGGAGGGGCGCGCATCCGGAGTTGGAGGGGGTGGTCAGGGGGTTGTGGGAGTTGAGGACTAGAGGTTTTGTGGGGCTGGGGGTTGTGGATGGGGAGAGAGAGAAGAAAAGGGAGGAAGGGGTGGTGGTGATGTATAGTTCCCAGGCAGAAGGAGAGGGCGGGACCACGGATGAGGAGGGGGTAGCGGAGATGGGTAGGAGGAGGGGTAGGAGGAGTTGGGAGGGGGAGAATTGGGTGGTGCCGGGGCTGATGGAGGGCTTGGGGATGGTCTACCTGGGGTGTTTATTGAGGCAGGAGCCGATTCGGGTGGGAGATATTTGGAGATGGGCGAGGAGTGGGCAGATGCCGTTTTTAGGGGCGGTGAGTTGACGGTTGAGGAGGTTTTAGGGAACCAGGATGCTAAACCGAAGGTGTAGATTGATCTGATTCCGCAAGACTGGAGGGATCGGCTACCTGGTTGGGCGCAAAAGGCGATGTTAACTCGGTATGCGAGGTTCGAGGGCAGTGAACTCCACACTGCTGTCACGGACCTGATGCTGGGTTATCGGGAGCATTATGAGTTAGTATTCCCAAAGCTCCCGATTGCGCCGTTGCTTCTCATTTGGATCAGGGATTTGGCACTCCCTGGTAAGCTACATCCTGTAGATTTGGTACGGAGTTACTAACACAGAGACCAGCGGAAGTGTATCACTATGCACAAGAGCTCTGCTCGCGACTGGGTTTAATATTCACCTTTCCAACCCGGGAGAATCAGAACCGTGGTCCTATTAAGGCCTTGAAACACTCCTCCATCGACATTCCAGACGTTCTGCTCACAGTTTCCGTGATAGTGGCCGCCAAGTACCTCTACCCTTTAGACGGAGTAGAGCGCTTCCCCCTCGACGAGAAAGACCCTCTGACACTCAGAATGGACTGGACTGCGTGGGAGGCCGAGTTCCAAAAATTGGAAACGAAGGTGCGGACGCGCATTGACTACGAGAAACTCGACCCCGAAGAGATCTGGTCCATGAGCAAGGAGGAAGTTCATGCCTACATGGACTGGCTCCAGGAATCGCAGATTGAGCAGAACCCAAAATGTAAGTCATCCGACATTCGCGACCCTTGACTTGTGAGCTAAGTGTTAACCGCGCCTTGCGCAACAGATGAGACGAGTATCGACCTTTTGTTTCCCCTGAGGGACGTACAGCCTCCAAGGGTGGTAAAGGATATGGGGGAGGAGGAAATCCTCGCCCGGTCGAGGAGGATTCAAGCGACTGCGACCCGCATTGAGCCACGGCCTCGGGCTGCTTCTGAGGAGGGAGTTTACAGATTGGGTGATCTCCACCAATGCTTCAAGGAAGTGAAGGAGCTCGAGGGGCCAGCCAAAAGGCTCTACGAAGTCACGGCCGAAATGGCAGGACTGACATTGGAAGATCTCGTGAAGGCTGTGTATAACATGGAGAAGATGATGGTCGGTTGGCAGAAGAGGGAGAAGCATCGCAGAGAAGGGCCAATGGAAATCTAGGGAGATCTGATGGATGGCGATGTGTGTGGAGTTGTGCTCTTGTTAGATACCCCGTGATACCAGTGCCGATTTACAGAATTCGATGCCGAAGATTCGAGTGCCTCAACCAAATTGAGTGCCGAGCTCGGTCTCTCTGGGACCTACCACCTCATGCCCAGGGAAACGGAGTTCCTAGGGGCGAGGCCGCTATCCCGCTGAGGTGCAGTGTAAGTCTTGAGATAGATCACCCAACTGGTGGGAGCTTGAATGGCCGTAGAATTGCTGGAAGCGTCGCCCGTGCAGATGCTCCTGTGGAACAGCCATGTGCGGGCCCACTTATCGCACTGTCCGCTCTCTGCACGTGCCCAAAATCTGAGCCCTAGTCTTGGCCAAATTTCTAACCCCACCAAATTGTGCCTGCGAGAACTTCCTGAACCTCATCATTCTCCTTGGGAACATTTTCACGGGAATCACACCAAAAGTAAGCCACCCCCAGCGCATCAGCAAGACACTGTTTTCTGAGCATGGCGATGCTAACGTACCTGGAATTTTGCAGTGCAGATGTAGGTT
This sequence comes from Immersiella caudata, assembly GCA_030512335.1. Classification (NCBI taxonomy): domain Eukaryota; kingdom Fungi; phylum Ascomycota; class Sordariomycetes; order Sordariales; family Lasiosphaeriaceae; genus Immersiella; species Immersiella caudata. The sequence continues at coordinate 2,824,849 of JAULSU010000004.1, read as the reverse complement.
GCCCCTCCGAACACGCCCGAAATATTTCGAAATATCGTCTCCGACCTTCCGCGCAAGCGAACGAAATTGGGAACTGATGCGATGGACTCTCTAGCTTCGTGAAGACCCTCACGGGTAAGACCATCACCCTCGAGGTCGAGTCCTCGGACACGATCGACAATGTCAAGTCCAAGATCCAGGACAAGGAGGGCATCCCCCCGGACCAGCAGCGCCTGATCTTCGCGGGCAAGCAGCTCGAGGATGGCCGCACTCTCTCTGACTACAACATTCAGAAGGTCAGTCGCGTTCGAGGATAGGATTCTGGAACGATGTTCGGCATCAAAGGAGGGGGGGAATTAATTGCACCTGGGAACGCGGTCTTGGAGCTCGACGGCTAACCAGCTGACTTACAGGAGTCGACTCTCCACCTCGTCCTCCGTCTCCGCGGTGGTCTCATTGAGCCCTCGCTCAAGGCCCTCGCCAGCAAGTTCAACTGCGACAAGATGATCTGCCGCAAGTGCTACGTACGTCCACTCTCCAGCTCAGCTGCGTCCGCTGCTTGATGCTAACATAGACCAGGCCCGTCTCCCTCCCCGTGCCACCAACTGCCGCAAGCGCAAGTGCGGACACACCAACCAGCTCCGCCCCAAGAAGAAGCTTAAATAGGCGGTTTCTCACATCATGGGTCTCTGGCGTCTTTGATTTTCGGCATCATCGAGTTCTTCCGAGAAGGCTTGGCAGAGGATCAGGGGAATAAGCATGGCTGTACATTCGGACCATAGCATGAGACTCCTGGCAATTTATCTATGAAGCAACCTTATGGGTGCCGATCGTGCTGGCAATAGGGGCCATTAGTAGCGTAATCATGAATTCATGACCTTTGGACGAAGAAGCGATCACGTGATTTTATTATGGGGCGTGGCATACGTATTCCCTGTCTAGAATTTGGGGAACATCTCCAAACATCCGTGCATCGCGACAGCTGTCCCGAGCTCTGTTTGTCGCATGCTCTTGAACTTCAACACAGCACGACTTCAGTCACCTATAATATAATAGGCCTTGAAATCCCAAAATCGCTCCACTCTCTTTAATCGACAATTGCAAAGAAAGGAACCAAACGCCAGTATGGCTGGATCGGGCTATGACGCCGTCGTCGACGTCGATGACGAGGTCAGCAGCCTTCGTACTTCAGGCCTTCCCATTCTCTCCATACTGACATTGATCTTGCAGGGCGACCTCGGCCATACCGACCTCCAAGAAGATCTCGAATTCCACAACTCCAACTTCGCCGAAACCTCACCAGCCCTAGGTCGAAAAAGCGCCCCTGGCGCCGCCTCCTCTGGCCTCCCGCTCCCCGCAACGTCGTCCTCCTCCAGCGGGAAGCGCTTCCTCTGGACTCTTTCCTTTTATGCACAATTCTTCGACGTCGATACGTCTTCAGTGCTCTCGAGGTGTTGGGCGGCGCTGTATCCCCGCGCGAACTTCCTTGATGTGCTGGAGGGGAATCCGGACTTGTACGGGCCGTTTTGGATCGCCACGACGGTGGTGCTGATTCTTTTCCTGGGCGGGACCATCAGTGATTATCGGGCGAATAATGGAGGGGCGGCATTTGCGTATGACTTTGGGTTACTGAGTGGTAGGTTTTCCCCTCTGATGGAAGAGGAAGGGCTTGGGGAGTGATGCTAACTTGCTGGACTAGGTGCCGCTGGTTTGGTTTACGGGTATACGTTTGTCGTGCCTGTTGCGCTGTATCTGGCACTTAAGTACTTTGGGTCGGAGAGCGCAAACTTGTTAGAGTGCTGGGCGTTGTATGGGTATAATAACCTGGTTTGGATCCCGGTTGCGCTGGTCAGCTGGTCGTCGATCAGCATCCTCAACTGGGTGTTTGTGGCGGTTGGGTTTGGCCTTTCGGTGGCTTTCCTGCTGCGCAACCTCTACCCAGTGCTCAGCGCGACGGATCGACAGACGAGCAAGGTGCTTTTGATCTTGGTGGTAGTGCTGCACTTTGGGCTGGCTATCGCGATCAAGGTGCTTTTCTTTGCACATGGAAGCCCGCTCAAGCATGTTCCGGCTTCTCCTGAGCCTCCTGCGGACAAGCCCCCCGCGGGTGACAAACCGGCAATGATGTTCTAAGGGATTAGACCATGATTTCAGAAAGAAGAAAGGCATTCCTTTTCTTTTTTTGCTTTTTATTGTACATCTATCCGCATAAGCAGCCAAGTTATGGAGTTCGGGGGCATTCAAGGCGCCATACCGCGCTGGCCATCTGTGGCGATTGCGATGTTCCCCGTTGTATGAATACAAGACTGCCTACCTCTCCACCTTGCCACCCTTCTCGAACCAGTCCAACCAGCTCCCAGGGTACTCGCCCACGTTTGTCCAGCCAGCATCCTGGGCCAGCTTCGCAGCAGCCCGCCCTCGTACGCCAGCCTTGCAGTAAAACACCACCTCGGTATCGGGCGACGGCCGTGGGTATCCAAACCGGTCTTCAAATTCCTCCTCGCTGATGTGGAAGCTGTCTGGGCTCGTCGTGATGGGAACGTTAATGGCGCCCGGGATCTTTCCCGTTTGCTGGAGCTCGCCCGGTTCCCGCACATCTGTAACACGTTCTGTAAGCCCCATTCGCAATTTCGCAAGTTCCCCGGGGCAACATACCAACAAGTATAATATTATGCCCCTTCTCCTCTATCAACCTCGAAAGCTGCCGACCGCATTAGCACCTCCTTTCCCCAATGTTGCCGGGTATGGAAACCTACCCCATCAAAGTCCCAAATCTTACTCTCCGGCTGCGCCGGCGCCTTCCTCTCCGTAGAATACCCTTTCCTCTCCCTCGGCGCAGTCACCTTCCCTGCTAAAACCCTGGGGCACAGGCTCTGCCCCCATCCAAACGTAGCTGTCAGCCCTTGGGCCTGACCGCAGCGGCGCGCAGCGGTGTTAAACACCGGGCTGCTCAAATGCTGATGTATATGCACAAGTCGTCGTTGCTGGTGCGCGGTACGCGCGTGGGTTGCGGCGCGCGCCAGGGAGGCGAGGGATTGTCTTGGTGCAGCCATCATCGTATGTCCCGCCATCGGGATTGAGGTGTTCCGGATAGGTAGAAGTTATAGGAGCTCGCTAATCGCTACCTAGGTACGTGGAGTCGCTAGGTTTAAATCAAGTGAGCAAAAGAACAAGAATGCCAGCGTGATTAGGGTAGATCAATCTCTTTTGCGACAGATGGCAAAGAGTCCGAACACATGCGTAAAAGAGTATATTCGCGTCGCTTAATCCACAAAGTCCAGGTACCAACTGGAGCCGGAATCTGCCCACCCCACCCCACCACAACGTCGGTCGCCGCCCCGTTGCAAGCACTGACCATTGCTCACCCTTCCGAATATTCTGGAGCGTCTCCGTGAGCGCCAAGGAGGATCGCGGTCGGCACTGGCTAGAAGTCAGGCATGTCCAATGACACAAGCATGACAGATGACCACGCCAATCATCGCGGAGGCTAGAGGAAACCCTGAATCCCGCAGAGCCTCGAGCCAATTCCGACGTCACATCTCACGCGCTCAGCGAAGCTTTGATGCTCCAAATCATGCCATCATCGTGGATGTAAGTACTTTAGGTTACAGGATTCCACAGGAGCTCGTCTCGGGCCTCGTCCCAACAGCCCCTGCCCTCAAGGATCTCGCCTGTTATTACCACCGCACTTCATGTGTCGGTCCGTCCAGCCCAGACGCCTGCCTTGAGGCCCGAGCCCGCCCCTGATAGAAACCAGACGATGAAGTGGCTACGTACAGGTCTAATTATTACAATTATCATAATGCGACTCGGATAGCTTGGCTAACCGTCCTTTCCAAGCTTCCACGGCAATGTTGTCGCCTCACCACCTTCGGCTCGAAGCTGCGCGCGGGTTGGTGGCATCTAGCCAACATCTTCCGACAGCGCTCGACTTGGCTTCAGTGGAGCCCTGGAGCGGCGGTTCAGCATTGCGGCACCCAACGGCCACTGTATGCATACAGCGCATGAGTCCCTTGCTTACCACCTCCTCTTCTCAAAGGTCAAAGGGCAGTGATCCTGAGGAAAGATGGTGGCGAACACCTCAATCTCCTCTGACTTAGGCGTCGGGTGGTGCTTCCAGTCCAGGAGAAGAGACGCCTTTCCGATCATAAGACAGAGGTTCATCTGCGCATAGTGCTGTCCAAGGCAGTAGTGGGAACCAGTGCCAAAAACAAGGTAGTTTTTGGCGCCCTTCACCTCAGCGTCGCCGCTGTAGTAACGCTCAGGGTCAAACTCATCAGGTCTCTCGTACACCTCAGGGTCGCGGAGAGCCATATAAGTGGTGGCCACAACCATGGCGCCTGGGTACTTATTAGTCAACAGTTCCTAATCTAGAAAGCTCGGAACTCACCTTTAGGGACGGTGTAAGTCTCGGTAATGGGGAAATCCTTCTTGGCCATATACGGGGTCATGATAACAGGAGGGCGGTATCGGAGGAGCTCACGAACGACGGCACGGGTGTAGGTCATGTTCTCGAGCTGATCGAGCGTCACAGGAGCCTTCGGGTCGCCATTGCGAGACTTCAAATTTTCGTCCCGCAAGCGGTCCAGGATCTCGGGGCGTTGAGCCATGGTTTGGAAAAGCCAGGTAGCAGCGCTGCTGGTGGCGTCCTGAGAAGCGAAGAGGAAGGTGAAGACGGTCTGCGCGATTTCGTAGTCGGTGAAGTCGCGGAGAAGCTGGCTGGGTTTCTCCATGCCCTCAGGGATCTCGCCCTTCTCGGAAGCCTCGCGCCACTTCTTGGACAGAATCATCTGCTCAACCCAGGCATCCATGATGCAGGTGACCTCGCCTCCGGCAGCCATACGGACCTTGCTCTTGGCGGCGCACTTGGAGAACTCAGCGAGGACCATGTCAGCCGCCTTCTTGCCATAATACGTCTTGGTGAAGGGAATGATGATAGGGAAGTTGACGAGCTCGAGAGCAGCAGTGATGAGGAAGTAGTCGTCGGCGATTTTCTTGACAGCCTCGTCCGATATGTAATGACCGACGAAGGTACGGCAAGACACGGCAGTGATAATCTCACGGAAGTGCGTCATCCAGGGGACGGGCTGGTTGGCAGCCTTGGAAATCTCCAACCACTTGTCGAAATAGCGGTTGTAGATGGCCTCCTGGCCAGGAAGGTACATCTCGAGGGCCTTGCGCGTAAACAGGCCGTTCAGTCCCCTACGGTACTCGACATGGGCCTTGCCATCGAGGAAGACAAAGTTGTCGGCGCCGAGGAGCTTGTGAGCGACATCAACGACGCAGGGCTTGACGAACGCAGGGGAGTTGAAGACCTTTCGGGCCATGTCGCGCGTGGATGCGATCACGACAAACCTAGGAAACGCCCAAAGTCAGCATCATGTAAGTGGCTTCGCAAGCCCCTTTCCCGGCGGCGTTGGACGGCGCTGGACGTACTTGTGGAAGACGGAGACACAGCTGAGAGGTCCACTCGCCCACTTCGCATAATACTCCTCGAATTTCGGATTCATAGACTGCAGGAAGGGGCCGATGAAGGGCATCTTCCATGCGGGGCCCACGATCGAGCCTTTTTGATAGATGTAACGGACTATAGGGCGAAAGGTCAGCGCTACCGCCGCAGACAAGGTCGCAATGATTTACACACATTGATCATAGGCAACAAGGAGACCGAGAGCGGTGAAGAAGATCTGCCAGCGAGTCGCCTGGACGATGGTCTCGACGACATATTCAACGGGTTGAGGTACGTTCACGGAGCCGAGGCCGATGGTGGCCAGCGGCGACGTGAACGCCGTTGCATTAATGGCGTCCATTGCGATGTTGCACGAGAGGCGACGGGAGGAGTTGGGTTGCGCCCTTCAGCAAGTGTTTAGCTGGCAGCGAGGCGGGACAGCGACACTGCTGGGCTCTCGAAGCGGGTGGAGAGCGGAACGTTGTCGATGCAGGAGCGAAGCCGGACAAAAAGCACCTAGGCCTTGGGGGTGGGTGCGAAGGGCTAGAAATGAGGAAACGGTGAAAGAAACAATGGGGTCGGATCGCGCGGGTGAAATCCCTCCCTGGATCGCTAGCAACTCGCGTCTGGTCCGGGGTCAATCATGGAGGAAATTTGGCGACTCTGGGCCAGCAGACTGGTGTGGGGTGCGGTAAATTGCCCACCGACAAGACAGACGTGAAGCGACCCCGAAGTGTTGTCGGTGACGGTCAAGCCGCAAGATGGAACATGCAATCGGCCTGCAGCACGCATCAAGTGTCACCCGCAGAGAGCCTTTTGTTGGAAGCTTTCGTTACAATGTCTTCCCTGCGCTCGACATCATTCTCATTTGTCGAAGAACCACAGCGGGATCCCAACTTTTTTTTTTCGTGGATGCCCTGGCCCCAGCTGACTTTGAGTTTTCTTATCAGGGGTATTGCAAGGCACGAGCCAATCCCGCCTGCCAATTCTGGTGAAGGTTGAAGTCCCGTCTAACACCTGCTTCAAACACCTCCTGCGGTCAGCATGCGTGCACACTCAAAGTTCGGCACTCCTCATCTCTCCTGGAAAGAAATCGCCCGGCATTTGAACGGTGGTGGTTCGAGATTGCAGCCAGCCAGACATGGTATCATTGTTCCGCCGTCTGATTGGCGAAACGCGGTACGGGAGCTAGCAAGCCGGCAGCAAACCTTCACCCTTCCGGGTCAACAATCAATACTTTTGTCACTAAGCTGCCAGCAATAAATCGAAGGATTGTATAGCTTTACCAGCAAGCGCAGCTATCTGGACGAAGAGCATAAGACTTTACCTACCGAGCCCCACGAATACACTCACTCATTCAGACAATGAAGCTCAAGAAGCACCATAGACGACATGACTTAAGGGTCACATGAAGTGAGGAGCTTGGGCCTTTCCGTCAATTTGAGCGATCCTACCCCGCTCCAGTTTTCCCAACAAACGACTGGCGAATTCTTATTGGATAGGGACCTGGTGGCTTGCGAGCGAGCCGAACGAGTCCCCTTTTCAACCATCCATGCAATCGAAACTTCGACGTTGCCCTTTGGAGGCTTTTCAGGCTGCCGTTTGGGCTTCAATACTCACCGACTGATGCGTATCACTCCTTCTTCTGAGCAGCAAAGGAATGGCGATTCTAGAGCTATGAAAGAGCTTCGCGCTTCCAGTGGAAGAGAAGTTCTCGTCCGGCCGGCTGGAGAGCGGAATGGACATGATGCATGACACTCGAATACGAACACGAGCCAACGAACCTACACTACTGATTGGTCAATTGGAGCCAACGCGAAACCGAGACATCAATTTCATCGGGTTAGACAAGCCACACCCCGCACCGACAACACTTGTGGCAGCACTGGGTCGTGGCTGGAGCTTCCAGCGACAATTGCCAGCAGTTTGTGTGACACAACACATCATTCACACGGTTTCACCGAGAGGTCTCTGTCACATCCCAAGGGCAATGTTGACGTCGGATCAAACAGCGATGAAGTTCCGTTGGACTTCGCCAATGCTTGGGGCTTGAGTCCCAGCCAGCGCATGCCGTTTCACAACCTCTGGCAGCACGGCACCTGACAATCGCAGCATCCCCGAGACCTTTCCCCGAGGTTTCAGAAAACCCTTGAATAGAGAGACATCAGTGCTTATACTCGCTTCATATACAGGTCTATTTGAGCCGCTCCGTGTTTTCTTCGGTTCTCAGCTTAGGTAAAAAGGCTTATCCTCGAGATAGAGCACGGAGAGGTTCGACGCGTCGTCTTGAAGGCACGGCCCTCTGCGCAGGGCTCATCTCTCATGGAACGACGAGCTTCATTTCTACCACCCCGTAGCAGAACCTCTACCATCCTGAACCCCACGTCTGTCTTGGCATGAACCCCATCTTCGACTACTGGGTGTGGCTGTGGAGACACGAGGCTGCCAATAGTATTCTTCGTCCCCCTGGTGCAAGGCGGCAGCGGCGCTGTCTTGTGTCACTATCCAAACTCAACAGATATTCCAGAAGCCTAAATAGACAAGAAGAGCCTAACAGGGCACAGCCTCGCATTATGCGTGGTGCACATGAGCGCCTGGTATTTCAGGGTTCAACTGTTTACCCATTTGGGTGATTTTGGTCAGCGGGAAGCGCTCGGGAGTCACCGTGCTGCCAATAATTGAGCCTGAATTGTTGCCGGGGTGCAAGCTAGAATTACACACTGTAAGGGCTGCTGTGGCATGGAGAGGATGGTGACAAATTTGGTATTGGTAAGAAGCGACCTGATGAGAATAGGGCCAGGTCGACGTTGGATGTGACGGCGTCCTAGGACCGCCCTCCATGTCGTCATTGAGTCGAACGGTACCTGACAACGGCTTGGTCCGATAGCAACCCGGACTCTTGCGCCTTAAGCCGCAAGGGTACATGGGCGGAAGAGGAGCATCGCCATGTTGCCTACCTCGGTAGTTCAGTACCAAAATTCAGAGAGGTTCCGCATCCCGAGTTCAAATCGGCTGGAGACCAGATGACTGGTCGTTAACTCGTGAACCGCCGGAGAACGGTCGGCGAGCCGAGTTCTCGCCCGCAGTGAAAAAGAGAAAATCATTTCTGAACAAGGCTGAGGGGTGAAGCCGGTGACTCAGGGCAGGGTGCTGGTGCGGCGCCCATCGTCGAATCGACTGCGAGTGCAACCCTCCAACCTCAGGTTACTCGAACAACTGAACCAGCATTTCGAGGCATTTTTGCTGTCAAACCCGGAACCACTGCGTTCTGTCAAGCGCCATAGCCACATCAGCAACCAATACGCGTCCACTGGCCCAAGTGCGCATGACTGCAGCTTTGTCACTTCCCACCAACTCGCCTAGCATCGCGATGCTGACTCCAACCCTCCACTCCCCCACATTCTGGCACTCAAAAACGTAGAACACGCACAAACCACGCGGCTCCAAGCGTCAGCCTGCAGTTTGTGTTACGCCCGGGAATGGTGTAGGCTGTGGAACGTCATGTCAAACTTGGCAGGCATCCAGCCAAAAAATTGGAAAAGTCCCTGACGGGTGTACGTAGTGACTCACGCGGCGCTGTTTGGAAGCAGGGGCTTTTTCCCCCCCTGGTGGACGTTGGCGCGGACACCGGGACAGCGAATTGCACGCATGTGCAGCCATCGTCAAGGTGAGAGCAAGGCCGATCTGGGCCGCACCAGACAAAGCCAGCATCCTGTATATAATTCGGACGAGGAACGGCCTCAGGGGACTACATCTCAATAGAACCACACACTCAATCAGACACTCAAGCAATCATCATCAGCATCTTCCAATATTGCAATCTACTGCTCCAATCAACCAACCTGAAATACCAACCCACTTTCACCACCTAACAGCAACAACATCAATCAACATCAATCAACATGTCCAGTATGCACCCCCTGAACTAACCCCACCCATAGAAACACAACATACTAACCTGCTCACCAGACTACGGTTTCGTGATGCCCATCTCCCGCAACCAAGGTGCCCAAATCGCCGCTGCCACCCAGCAGCTCCAGAAGGAAGCCCAACTCCAACACCAGCAACAAGAAAAGGCCACCCGCCGCAACTCCATCTCGGCCAGCTCCTTCTCGAGCACCTCCAGTCGCACCTCTCTCCTGAAAGAGCGCCTCTTCCGTGCCAACAACCCTCGCCGCAACGAAATGAACGCCATGCTCAAGACCGACGCTCTCAACCGCGCTTCCGTACACATCGGTGTCTAATTCGAGCAACACCAAGACGCTTCAAAATGGCCAACCTCTAGGAACATCTTTTCTTGCCTTTTCCTCCTTCAGAACATGGGGGGGCGTTGAGGCGCAAGACGCAAGGTGCAAAGTCTTTTTTGCGAGTCTTTTGCAAAAACACCAGCACCGCCGCGAAACTCCTCGCGAGCGCGTCGGAATAGTCTATTCCGATGCGCCAAAGGAGAATCACCGCAGCCATGGCGCTGTACGAGAACGCCCGCGGCCGCAGCCCCTTCGGAAAGGAGCGGGCCGCGGATGGGGCCCATCTGGGATGCTCCGCGGGGAGTGCAACGGATGGGCTCGATGGCCGGGGCCATCAATAGAAGGGGGTGAGGTCTGGGGGTGGGGCGAAAGGAGGAAAATAGAGTTTTTTGTCTGTGTTTTAATCGATCGATCTGGCTTGTTGGAGAGTGTGTGGGATATCGAAAATGGAGAGGAGACGAAATAGGGAGGTGTCATAGGTTTTTGGTTCATTATCGTCTGCGATAGTAGCTGAATAATTTACCGCTATCCTCCTGCCTCAGAAATTTGGCATGAGCTCGTGAACTAGTTGCCTCCTAGAAGGTGTCGTCGAGTATGTTGGGGTTCATCTTCACCATGGTGGGAGAATATTCTTCCGATTCCTCTTCCACGCCGGCGGTGTGAAGGATATTGCCGACGATTCTTCTGCTCGCTTCACGGGCTGTCATGTGGTTAACCATAGGTATCAAAGGCAAATGCCACACCAAAGCAACTTACCAGGAGTCTGAAGCAACTTCGACGGAGGCAACGCAAACTGGATAGTCTTGGGCGGACTCATCCCCGCAAAATCATCGCTGTCGCTCTCCCAAGTTATCTCCTCCGTGTACCTCGTCTCATCAGTGTGCTTCTCGCCATACACATCCTTCCTCTTCCTCCCAGCCGCCGGCGTCTGCACACTAATCCCCGGCGTCCTCGGCGCCCCTCTGGCCGCACTCGCTGCTACAATCTTCCCTTTGTACGCCGCTCTCACCGGCGACATAAAGGCTGCGCTCCTCAGCTGTGGCACTGCCATCTCCGGGCTCGACATGGGGCTATCCTGCCAGATCGGCACCTTCCCCTTCTCCTTCCCTTTACCGGCATCCACCGCCGGCTTCTCCGTAACCTTCCACTTTATTGGCGACACACCCGTACCCCCCTTGTGCGGCGTCGCCATGATCCGATAATTCTTGTCCAGCATGCGATGCAGCAGCGGGTCCTTGTTCCTATTCTGCGTCCCGAACTGGGTGTCATCGTCGTCGTCATACCCCGTTCGTCCAGCCTGCGGCGTCATCGACATGTCCGGCAGCCGCGCCGTGTGCTGCTGAAAGAGCAACTCTGTATCTCCCTCGTCATCATTCGCTGTTTCTGCGGCCTTGCTAAGTTCCCGCTTCTTCAGCGCTTCGTACGGCGAGTCCAGCCCTGCGAACTGAGGGCGCGTCGAGAGCGTCTTGGTGGCTGGTGGCCGTGGGGTACTACCAGACAGGTCACCGTCGCCATCACTCAAAACGGACTCCTCGTGCTGGTGGTGTGTCGTAGTGTGTTGCTGGAAGACCGAAGATTCGTCTTCGGTGCCGATAGTGGTGTTGTCGCCACCGCTAGGAGCGCGGGCGCGGGGAGTGTACTCGACCGTGGTTTCGTCCTGTATGGTGGTTTCCTCTTCGCCAGTTAGAGCCGTGCTATCTTCGCCCTTGGCGAGTTCTTCATAGCCTGAGAGGGAAACATTGGCGGAGGCTTCGAAGAATTGTTTCCAGAACTGGGGTGGGAGAGTGATTAGGACGGTGGACTGCGCAGTTGCGGGTGAACGAGAAGGTACCTTGGAGGCTTCCCAGACAGAGCGCGAGTGTTCTCCATATTGTTCTACAAGGGGCAAAATGCTCGTCGTCACAATGCGATGTGCTCTGCTAAAATTGGAATCGATCTCTGCGGGCGGCAGCAAATGCTCGTTAGTCTTCAAGCGCTTTATCAGGATGGAGTGGGGGATCGCAACGGACCTTGTAAAGTCAGAGTAATAGACTGCTCAAGCTTCTCCAGCTCCTCAGTGAGCGTGAGATTCCTCGGGGCCGCAGACCCAGGGCGAGACATATCGAGTGATTGTTGGGGGTGCCAGTGACCTGTGTTGTGGGACAATTGGACTCCCACATGGCGCGTCTTGGGCAGATTTGTTGACGTGCAGTTGCGGGGGCGGGGTTCATTGAAAAGCCCAAGCCCGCAACACACTCAGGGGTCAAAACACCGGGAACAACCTCGGGAGAAACCGCAGCAAGGCACGATGGAGCTCCCGATGTCCCACTAATTGCAATTATTCCTATTGCACAACTCTGCTGGGTATCATCCTATCCATAGAACCTGGCAAATGCGCAACTCCTGGCGCACGCCGTCGTGACCTCGTAAATATAATACAACGCAGTCCTGTCCTCCGAATAGCGGGGACACAGCGTTATCTAGCCCCTTCCACGACCACGACCTCTGCCGCGGCCTCGACCTCGCGCTGCCCGGCCTCTCGCCCCCCGGCCAGCCTTAGAAGCTGGTGTGCCGGTCTCTTCCTCGTCCTCTTCCTCGTCCGCATCACCAGACTCAGACACCTCCTCCTGGGAAGGCTCCTCGCCACTGGATTCCGAAACATGTTTTGCCTCCTCTTTCACTCGGCTCGCCCTACTAGTAGCTCGCTTGCGCGTTCCCCGAGCCGGCTTCCGCGCCGGACTAGGGGCAGAAGCCTCACCCTCAGTGTCCTCCACAGTACTACTGCGAGTCTTTGGGGCAGACTCAGAGGTACCGCGTTTCCGCTTCTTGTTGTCCCTCGGCGCATCAGGATCAAATTGAGGGGGGCTGCTCGGGGCTTCACTAGGACCCTTGAGCGCCGCCGCCATTATCAGCTCACTGAACTCATCCCTCGGGAGGGAAAACTCGATGTGAATAGGAGGTTTTCCACGCTCTTCGGGAGGGTCTAGGTTATATTCCCGCTCGTCGGCAAGTTCGAGGTTATAGAACTGGCTGAGCTTGGTCCAGATGCCGGGTATGCGGGTGTGTGGGTTGGAATCGGTGTCAAAACCATGATTGCGCAGGTGCTCGCTGATAGCAAGAATGCGAAAGTGCTTGTGCAACCCTGAGAGTACATGTCAGTTGCGATACGTCTTTACACGCAAATAATTAGCCCAGCAACGTACCAGCGGGTTTCCATTTAATAACCGCCTTGAAGAGCGAAGCTACTTGTTCGTCTGACCACGGGTCCTTCAGGTCAATTGGAGCTCGCTGTGGTGCCTGGGCAGTCGGCGTGGGTGCGGCTGGTGTCTCCGTTACCGGTGTGTCAATATCCATCGCATCATCGTCGCGGGAAGGCGTTGCTGTCCCGGATGGAGTGGCCGTTGCGTGGGTACTGATGCGCCCGCCTCTCTTCTTGGGCGGCATCTTGGCTTTAGAGACACTGGCGGGGCGCTGCGAGCTTCATGAAAGCAATTGGACGGCAATTGAGCGGGATTGGAGGCGATATAACTGTCGGGATAACGTTACTGGATTTAATTCAGTTTCAAGGGCGACCAGTGGTCGGCAAAAAGAAAACTTTGGTGGGCTGTGACAAATGACAGCTCGGGCTCTCAGCTTGTGCTTCGCGCAACCACCTTGCGCCTCTGTGGCAGGCGGAGTCACAGGGGGTGGGTAATTCGCGGGGCAGGCGCAACACGCGACGCGTCAAGCACTTTAGCGACTTCATGGCTCGTGCGTCGGAGTCTCCTGACGCTCATCACGACAACCAAATTCCCTACTCAAACAGTTAGGTATGTCCGGGCTCAAAAAAGTTGATATAATATCGTATACAATGACCCCCGAAATACCAACCTAGTAACTGAATACAACGGCATAATGGCGCAAGAGGAGGACGATCTAGCAGATCCTTTTGCGATCCCCAATTTCTGGAAGACATCGGCTTGGCTTGACCATATGTCCCTCGGAGATCATGCGAAGAATCCGCTCTTCTCGCTCGACGTATCCCGTATGTATTTATGCTTAATTTGAGGGAGCAGAAGGTTAACCGAGGACAGAGAACCCGGGCGTCCTGGTAACCGGGAGTGGTTCTGTCCGCGAGATTCAACTTCCGCTCAGCACGGGCATCAGCATCGATAAACCTACCACTGATGGTTTCTTCAAATTGTCATCAGTATTGAAAGAGCCGGACACTAGAAAGACCGTAACGCATCCAAAGACCCCGACTCCAGATGTCGTCGACAACATCGTCGACGAGGCGCCAATCACCGATGAAGACGTTTGGCTCGGCGCGGGGGACATCCCAGCGAAAAGCCCGGAGCTGAAGATCTGGGATGACCGAGAGAGAGACGGTCGAGCAACAATCTCGGCGGCATTTGTAACAGAGGCCGGTCCTGCTGCGTTTGACGCCCTGCTGGGTGAAAAACACGCAGACCCCTCCACGACGTCCGACGTGATAGACGATGCATCATATGCAGCTTGCTTACTGGCCCTCTCTTTGGGGAGGAGCTCACTTCTCTTCTCCTGGAACCCGGAAAAGAAGTCGTTTGTCAAGACAGAACCTCATCTGCGGACTTCAGGTTTGTCGCGAGGGACGTTGGATGGAATTGATCAGCTTTGTGCTGAATGTGCGAACGCGATCAAGCAGCTCACATCGTTTGCCGAGCGTACATACTCGTCATCGCAAACTCCCACCAGAGTTGCGCTAGCAGGAGCTGTTGATCAGCTTGTTCAGGGAGTCCAGGCCGAGGTCAACACCCGTGGCCGTGCTGCTAAATCGCTTCTTCAGCTACAGGCCATTGTCAGACCGGCACACACAATCTTGTCCTACTTCAGAAACCTTGTTGGAAAGCTTGCAAAACAGAAATCAGACGAAAAAATACTGTCGCTCCTCTTTGAGGAGGCTCAGTCAGCAGAGTATCAGAGCGTGATGTTACAGGAGGTCGCTCGCGAGGTATTGCGGCTTATCTCCAGGCCGTGGATTGACTTCGTCGAGGAGTGGGTAGGGCTTAAGACCGAGGGAGGAGCCCCTATTACCAAAGCCGGACCAGGGAGAGGCTTCGTTAAGGTCGCTGACAAGATCTGGGTCGACGATTTGGGTTACGAGCTTGAAGAAGCTGACTACTTCTTGGATGAGGACAAGTTGCCATCCTTCGTCCCCGAGGAGACTGCTCGGATTGCATTTGAAACCGGGAGGAACACTCGCTTTCTTCGGGAACACCATCCTAGCCACGCATTGTCTAACCAGCAGACAATTTTCGATTCGAACCCACCCGGCCTTGCATGGAAATTTGATTGGGACTCAATTTCAGAGCTAGAAGTCAGAGTGAAGCAATACCACAGCGATTTGTCTCAGGCGCTCGAAGATGCTCGTCAAGGCAGGACATTCGCGGTTACGACGTTGAGGCCCAAGGAGTTGGACAACCGTTGGGAGCTCGAGTTCTTTGGAAAGAGCGATACCCAGATCAATAACAATGTTCTCGCGTCTATCAGCCGGTTCGAGCAACCCTTGGGCAACGATCTTGCGCAAGATGGACTCTCTACGCTTCTCCGGGACAAGTTGTATCCGGAGGCTGGACACGCCTTGGAGAGCGCTCATCTCAGCCCTCACTGGTCGCTGGCGGCTTTGCTGTCATTTGGGCCCGTCATCAACGCGCAGTCCAGAATCGTCAATCGAGAATGCATGAGGATGCTCTTCAGCGCCCACGAACTCCGGGTACATATCGACCTCTTAAAGCAATACTTTCTTCTAGACAACGGCATCCTCTGCAGCCGGCTAACCCACGCCTTGTTCGACCCGGAGTTAGAGACAGCCGAAAGGAAAGCTGGGGCGGCGCTCGGCGGTGGTGTCATGGGCCTTCGCCTCGGCGGTCGAGATACTTGGCCGCCTGCCAGCTCCGAGCTCCGTTTGGCTTTGATGGGCGTGTTGTCAGAAAGCTACGACCCGCCAAAGGCATGCGATCCGCGAGCCAGGTCAACCACGGCGTCACGGAGCTTCAGCTCAGATCTGCCGGGCGACCTGAGCTTTTCGGTACGGGATCTCTCTCCGGAAGAGATCGATCGCTGCATGAACCCCGATTCGCTCGAGGCCCTCGATTTTTTACGACTATCTTACAGAGCTCCTCCGCCGCTGCGTCCGATCATCACACCCGCTATCCTCGTCAAGTACGACCGCATCTTCATGACACTTCTCCGGGTCCTGCGGATGCTGTATGTCGTTAATCAGCTCTTTCATGACGTCTCCCTGTCTGGTCTTCGCAATCGACAGCCGAGTAATGCTTCCCTTCGGTTATGTATCGAGGCTCGCCACTTAGTCGGCCAAATCGCTGCCTATTTCTTTGACACAGGCATCGCGACTCCGTGGCGCCGCTTCGATGCCTGGCTAGACTCCGTAGAAGCCGAGTCACTCAGCGACAAGCAATGTGCGAGCGGGGACAATAATTACAGTCCGGACGTGCTACGGGAACGCCAAGAACAGGTACTGGATGAGATACTGTCCACGCTATTGCTGCGCAAACGCCAGCTACCAGTCTTGAAGCTCCTGGAAGAAACATTCGCAGTCATTTTACGCTTCGCTAAGCTGTTACGCGCGACACCCACAGAGAAGGTTGAGACACCTGAGAAGCTCTACGCTTCGTTTAAAAGGAACGTTGAGGTGTTCCTCACAGTCTGCAGGGGATTAGGCGAGAAGGCGAGCTCAGGCAAAAGCGGGCATGCGGACAGTCAGGGGAGGCCTACTGAGAACAACTCGATCGAGCAGTTTCTATTCATGATGGACATGTCGGGGTTCTACGCCAGGAAACAGCCTAGTCAGGAATAGATGAAATACGTGGCAGTCGATGGTCTATTCCGTAAACACGAACAGGCGGCCAAACAGATGCCTGTTAAGTCATGTTTGGTTAAACATATTATTTGGCTGCTTGGTTAGCTCGCGGTGGGGATGTGCAGGACACAAGGTCACTGCATGACAGCTACTGAATGTGCACCTGCCTTTCGGAGGCTCTGACTAGAAGGTCTTTGGTCAGTGCGTGTATCTCACCAATTCAAGGCTTTTTACAATGTCGATAAGGCCTTTTCACATTTAACCACGTCTGTCAATGATGCATTGTGGTTGATCCAGCCTTGTCTTCCGTATGGGGAGCTTGTGTACATCTAGATAACGTGATTTCGCACGAAGTAGCTACCTAGCCCCTCTCCTGACCGGAGCCCCGTACGTGCACCGCCTCTACCTAAACGGAAGGGGACGGTTTCTCAACGGCGTGTTTGGAAGGTTTGACCTCGTACCACTTAATCACGTCGGCAGTGGCTAGGGTACGTTGTTAAAGGTACTCGCAAGCAAGAATCCCATATTTGATCCAGCTGAAGTCAACGCAGTCTAGCCACCAATTTTCGTCGTAGTCCCAATGATTGTCCAGCTCGTGACTGAGGAGCTCGACAAATCCAAGCGCGCCGCAGCAAAAGCAGTCATCATCGTCTTCGGGAATCTCGTAACCGGCATCCCACATTCGCTCATGGCCAGCCCGCTTTCCAAGCTGCTTCTCCTCCACTTCGGTAAACCGGCGGTCGCTCGCATAGAAGACTCTCGGAGATTTTTCTCCCAGCCCTTTGGCCTGTTCCTCGGTGGGTTCCTGGTATCTCTGGTTGCGCTTGATCCGGTAGTCGATAAACCATAGACAGAACGCCTTGTCCGCCTTGGCGGTGCTCCAGAGAACGCCGATGATAAAGTCCCAACCGGGCCCTCGTCGGGGATACCCATGATCGCTCTTATCCCACGCGGGGGTTATACTCCAGGGCCATGTGGCGCTCACTGTAAGCCAACTCCCACCGTTTCAATTCCCAATCTTCGTCACGGCCACCACAAGTAGAAAAGTTATGCCATACAAAGTTCTAGTTGAGGGCTGTAACATCGTCTAGTTGTAGAATGATAAGATCTTGACCGGGAAAGACGGTGAGACAACGGCGTATGGAGTTGTCGGAGGCTTCATATGTGGGTGTCTCGGGCAGGGTAAAGCGGCCTCGGTTCTTGCTGAAGTTTTGCACCTCTAAAGGGCTCCATGCTTTTTGTCGTCGTTCCGAAACTTGGAACTCGTGTTCGATAACGTGTAGCGACTCCTTACAGGCTGTCCAAAAATCGCCATCGATGACGTAGATTGATGGGCTGTTGAGCGTCCATGAAATCGGGGCTGCTGCTGAAAGTACCTGTGTAGCCGGATCAGGACCGACACCCTTCGGTAGGCACCGTGGCGCAGCAAGACAGGCGTTCAGTGTTTATGGGCAATCATCCGAGTCGCGGGTGGTTTCATGTTCCGCGTTGCATGCTAGGTCGTTGGCATCGGCATTGTAAACTCTAAAAACATGCGCTCCTGGGGGGGCCGGTCGGATTGCCAGCTTCCAGATCATCTCCCTGGGCTCCCACGGGAGAAGGGGAAATAAATGGAAATCCACTGCCATTTCCGGCTCATGGCTCCTGCCACGGTGTGAAGAACTAACGGGCGGGAGGAAAGCGTTGGAGTCGAGGTGGGGAATGTATTTTGTGGATGAGCTCTAAAAAGCATGTATTTACTGTGCGTTTATTCGTGCCAAACCTAATGTACTGACTTTCCTTGTCGCGCTGGCTTGTTTTTGTCGGTTCAGGGGCTTTGTTTTCACTCTTCAGGGATCGGTACGTGGTGGGAGAAACGAGTTCGACCATCCAACAACCCAGACAGGAGCCCCCTGACGAACCGGGAAAGGCATTGTTGAAATGCAAGAGGTACTCGAAGAATCCTTTGCACACTCTACCCCGAAAAGCACGGCCCGTTGAAATGGAAGGAAGTATGGGCTTCTTCCGAACGAGGGGTTTGAGAGTGTCAAACTCGTGCCTCTCACCATCTAAGTCGGCTCCTGGTCCCATGTCGATGGGGAAGGACCAGTCCGGGCGGCGAAGCTGGCCTCTGCAACAACCACATGGGGGAAACCTAGTCTTGAAATGTGATCAGAGCCAGTGCAGAGAAGTCAGCACAGTGACCTCAATGAAGTCCAGAAAAATAACAATCAAGGTACCTATCTTGCACGAGCTGGAATCAACTACACAGGGCACCTCAACCTAGGTGTCGACCTATACCACACCCACCAAAACACCAGATTGAGGAAACAACAATCAGAAGAACAAGGCCAAATTGATTTCGCCGTCGTTGCCTTAACAAGCTCTCTGCTGGCCACCGCCGCCTTCACGAACGGATGGGACGGCCAATTATAACCCACAGCTTGCCCCCAACGCCCACCACATGACCTGACGCTACTGCGAGCCGCTCACACAAACACCGAAGCTACGAGACACACCTCTTTTGCATGTCTCACGCCCAAAAGAGACCCCAGCGCTCACCTGTGCTAGCAAGGGCGCAGCAGCGCCAACCAACCACTCCCGCCCTCTCGCATATCCCCTTTCCGCAAGGAGGTGAGCGAGAGAGAAGGAACGGGAAAGTAACCCCCCCAATCCGCTTCACCTTTTCGGCTTTACTCCCACGGAGTTACGGATTCGCCCGCCGAGATGCCTGGCCCTACTCAGTCCAATAATACCTAGCCCGCGACTTGTTGGTACGGGATATCGAGGCCAGCAAGACAGACGACTTCCCATTTGGCTCCAGGCCCCCCCCCCCCCCCCCCAAAAAAAAGGACGCCTGCACCGTCACGTGTGGCCGGTAGGTTCATACAATCACAGATTACCAGGTTTCCTACTTCCTGTCCAAGGGCGGCTATCAAGGCACGTAGGTCTCCAAGCCTCGACCCGGAACGCCGGGGTGAGTGGACCTTCCGCATCTCCGAGATCGTTGACCGCCGACTGTGCCGTTACAGTGGGGGTATCCCGGGGCACCCGGCTAAGTCGCACCTGAGATGAATGCGATGTTGCTGCAACACCGAGCAACCGTTACTTGCACCGAATATTATTTTCACCGGCAATAGAACAAGAGAGAGAAAATATCTGTTTGATGAATGACATGTAAAGCCCCCCGTTGCTCGCACACCGCCGTATCATCCCACCATCCATTCATTTCGTTACGTCCGTCTAGTTCCATGGGCGGGCACATGACGTGAACATCTTACCATGCTCTTACATTGGATTCGCCACATCGCTTGCTCGCTCACCGAAAAAAGGAGAAGAGACGGTGTAGACCACAACCGAAATCTCAACAATTATGATATGATTTTCCATCACCGCCATGTGCTCATCTCAAAAAATACACCGCCGTTCACTGTTACACACCATCATCATCATTATCAAACGGACAGCTACTCTCAGGCAAACGGCGAGCGTCCAACCAACCGCGCCAACCCACCCGAAAACGCACAAATTGGGAAGATTTTTTTTCTACACAATGGAAGCTCGTGCATGTGCCAACAAAACGCCTTCCGCAGACCGGAAGTAAGCCATGTCTCATTTACACGTATCTCATCTGTAGGTACGCTGCACACCGTCGGCAAGCCTTCCCAATGCAGCCGAACAAATGACAATTCGATCCGACACAGGCCGCCCGTGTTGAATATGTCCAGAGAAGACACAGTTCAATACATGCTCGTTGTATTAGATAAACTGCCCACCACCTTCCACGCAGCAATCATCCAAAATGATTATGTCTGCAGATGTTCAGTTACTGATTGCGTAGGACGATGTCAATGTCCCTCCGCGCCTCTGCTGCCCCGTCAATTTCAGGTTCACACCGGCAATGGAAACTTTGAAATGCGCTTCATCTACTCAAATGCTCAGTAACCGAAGGTATCAAACCCACGCTCTCAAACCACAACCTCCCAGACAGGCACCCTTCTAGAATGGAATCTACCAAGCCAATGCCGCCCCCTAGCCCCTTACCCCAGGTCCCTCCCCTCAACCAAGGCGAGGCAAAAAAGGAGAAAAAAACGAACTCAAACCCGTTATCCTGATGCGATCCTGGTGCACCCTGATGGCCCACCACTCCCCTTCCAAGAAAACGCAACAGCCTGCCGTGCCTCCTTACCAAATACTACCATCTCAGGCCTAGCGCGCCGCCGCACCTCCCACACCACCGCCCCGCCATCTTTCATCCAGAACCTTTACGAAAACTCTCTCACTCTCACTCACGTAAATCAGGATCTGATGCCAAAGCTGCATGTGGCGCACAGGAACTCTGCAAAAAGATCTCACCTTGGTGTTCCCTCTCTCCGGTATCTCGCAATTATTTTCTAGCTCTTCTCGTGTTCAACTCGTGGTGAATTCATCATCTTTCCCATGTGACTACTGGTGGGCGCCCACGGTTTGCGCCGAGATGGCGGTCAACCCAACGAACTACCGTTTTCTGAACCCATCCGTCCATCTAATCTTTCAAGGGGGAAATACGGATAATAAGTCTCAGGGAAAAAATGGATCCCCGCGGAGCCGCCAGCTCGGTGCAGCGTGATGGCGCAACGACATCACGGTTTCTGGACTCTTCCAATGCCGGTTTGACAGACACACACGCTACAGTTGTCTGTCGCTCCCACGCTAATCTTGGTTCGTGATTGTGATGGCGGGGTAGCTCTGACCGAGGCAATTGATGATTGCTGCGTCGTACGGAATCCTGTCCGTTGGACCTCAAACTCTACAGCGTGCCTGTCGCGGTGTTTTTAATAGAAAAGGAACACTTACCTCTTTGGGTGTGGTGACGAGATGGGAAAAGGGGAATTATTAGGATCCTAGGAGCGATCGCCAGCCACCGGGAATCAACCCAAGCTCTGGTCGTTTCGATGGGACAGAGAAAAATGTAGCGCGAACGAGCAGCGGCTTGCCCTTTCTGGCAATACCGCCGAGTCTTTTGGTTGCCGAACGGCGAGTACCTGACCGGAAGGGGAATGGTGGGTTTCGGCTCGTGAGAACAGCAAGGACTCGCCCTCCGGACGGGTGGATACAAGCGGTGATTTTAGTTTGTGTCTGAGCACTGCGAGATTTACGAAGACAGGCTCACGGATGCTCTCCAGCTGTCGAGAAGAGACCCCGGATTCGGCCGTGGGAGGCGCGCCAATGGTGGCATTGCTTGCTCATCTGCGGTCCCCGGCTCGCGGTCCCCATTGCCGGCGAAAGCTGCCGACCAACCTCTCGAGTCGAGGGTTTGATAGGGCGCCTTGAGACGAGAGGGAGAAACCTTTTGCCTAGGCTGAACACCTGGAAGTGCCAATCCGCGACCTCGAAACGTGACCGAGGTCAAGGCTTGGAAGCGGTGCCTCCGTGGTTCGTGCGACCAAGTTTTTGGTCTCTGGTGACTCTGGTGAATGTAACAAATGCGCCCGCATGGGCCGCTCTTCCGGAGACGAGCAGCCATGAAGTGGCATTCCATTTGTTGCGGCCCGTTCGGGAAGCGCTTGTGTGAAGCGGGTCATGTTATGCAGGTATCAGGTATGGGCCTATCGCTTGCAGCAGCGCTCGGGGGTAGCTCGGGAGCCCAACTCTCACCAGGCAGTGGCGTGACTTGTCTGTCGTCACTCGGGGAAATAAAATGATAAAAGTGTGAGATATGCCCAGCCTCGGCCACTCTTGCGTGCAATTCTTCCTTTAATGACATCAATGTTACTGTTCGCCTTCGTTGACAGCGGCTTGACTAAACTGCCCGAAGCGGCTAGATGCGATCGAGTCTTCCTCTTGGGAGCTCCCGTTTTGGGGCGAGGGCGTGTACTGGCAGACGGAGGGACTACCGTATTGGCTTGCCTTGGTCGGCGGGAGTGAGGGAGAAATTGTCGGAGGGAAAATTTAAAGACACTGGCGATATGCCGTGCGCGAGTCTGACCGACATAGCGCCTCTGACATGTCGCTCTTTGGAACGCTGTGTCGCCATCTCAAGGTGGCCGGCAAATCAGACACCCTCATTCCTAAACTGCAAACTTGGGTCTCTGTTTTGTTTTTTTTTGGCTTGTGACGCGGGCAGGGCCAAGCGGCGAGGCAGCCAAGCATCCTGGGTTGCTTTCGGTACCGCTGGACACGGCCGCACATCTTTAACGCCACCTTCGTGACGGAGCAGGGGTTGGCACAACGGAGCCATCTGCGCCCGGCTTTAACGCCGGGAATGGTTCGCGCGTCAACTGCTCGCCAATCTCTCGACCCGTGGCGGCGTCCCAGCCCGCCGAGCCCGCCTGTGCGGGATGATGGATCCAGCGGATTCAGCCAGAGTCTCAGCGAGCTCCCCCGCTACTGCGTAAATGTTGAGATGGAGTGAGTGGAATCAGCAAAAGCGAGGAGCAACGCACGCCCACCAGACCAAGGTAGTAGCCGTCGACGATCGAGCTAAGGCAAAAAGCCAATTGAACGATGGTGCGCTTGAGAAGAGCTTCACATCGGCGAGATGACAGTGGAGCCCGTCATCTTGGCTCTGGCCTCCGCCCAGAGTGCTCGCATCCGATCGCCGGCCACTGCGTCGGGCAGCCAACAAAGGCACCGGCTTAACACGGTTCGATTTGGCCGGTGGCCGTTTTCGCTCAGAGGCCTGACTCGCCGCAGACAACGTGGCATGTGTTCTCCTGGCCGCTGTTCAGTCGTGGAGCGAAGTGAGGACCCCTGCTTAGCCTTGGCGGCGCAAAGGTATCGGACGACAGCGAAGGCGAGCGAGGGCAGCGGGGAGAGGAACACTGGGCGAGATGAAGTGTCGGCTGCCGTCTGAGATGCAGAAAAGGCACTCGACGGGAGGGAGAGACCGGGCTTTCATATTGACAGCTTCAGTGGAGCTGGCTCGAGAGCTTCTAGAAGGAAACGCCCCTCCATAACTCCAATTTTATAGTGTATGTCGCACAGAGCCCGCAGGCTGCTGGAGGTGTGGGTTCACGATGCCTGGCCCCTCCCAGAGCCTCAGGATCTCAGATCTGGCTGCCCGCCCGCCTGGCTCCCCGCCCACCGTTTAGTTCGGCGACCCTTGGAGGGGGCCGCTATGCCTTCCGGCACCCGCCGGGCACCACACACCTCACAGTGGATTACACCAAAAAAAAGTCGCGCCAGCGACCTTGACTGCGCGCTGAACGTCATGAGGGTCGTTGGAGGCGCGTGGGTGACGCGCTGCGTTGTTATCGACAACCAAAAGAGACGATGGTGAGAATAACAAGAGGGAGCTGTGGAATTGACTTCCTCCCTTTAGCCCCTGATCCTGACACTGGGCCTCCTAGTGCACGCACGCTAATGAGATTGAGGGAGGACAATGCCCGAAAAATGGCAAGAAAAAGTGACAAAAAAAAGTTAGAGGCTGGGCCGTGTTCGGTTGACGGACGAGCAACAAACGTTGCCTCCTCCGTGACGAGGAAACTTTGTTTGAGCCGGTCGTGACGGGAGGGCGCAGCAACGCATCAGCACAATTCTTCCACGGCTCACCCACGAGCCGAAGAGCCAGAATTTTGTTGGTGTACTGTCAGTATAGAATGGAGGTCTTCCATTTCTCGCCGTCGCCGACGGCGCTGGGTAAGGACTGCGCATGTTTCAAAGAACTTAGCATCTCAACCCTCGACCCCTCCTTCACACGGTTGTCAGATTGCAAAAGCGGCCGAGCTGTCGTCATCTCTTCTCGCCGATGGGACGGTACATGTGCGCCACAGTGCGAGCACGGGCGAGGGGGAACGGCCCCTCTCTCGGCATCAATTGCTCACTTGGCCCTTGCCGTCGAGCGTGGGCCGAGGCTGACAGGGTACAGGCCCGAACGGTGTCGTGTCTGGGCTTGTTTCGTTCGCCCTCTTGACTCGTGGATGCTGCACATCATCCCACCCATTCCGTCAGGAGGGCCGCACCCCCGACCATTGAGCCAAAGCACGCGTGCGGGATGCGGGCAGTCAGTCTCGCGATTTCCACACTTTCATCTTCGAACATCCGTGGCCGCAAAGCCATACGTATCGGGCCATGCGACTGGAACGAGATCCCGTCCCGCAAACAACAGCCAAGCGCTTGTTATGTGCGGGCGTCAATGTCGATGGATTGACCACTATGATAGCTAAAGCGGAGTGGTTTCTTCTTGCTCTGGCGGCAGCGTAGTCTCTGGCGAGGCAGCTCATCTGTATCGTAATATGCATGGCGAGCTGGCAGGCTCGGAACGGCAGCCCAGACCTGCAAACCGCAGCCGTCCACGGCGCGGCGCGCGGTTGTTTGCTAGCTGAATGCCACCCGACAACCGTTCAGAGTGCAAAGAGTCCCCCACACCGCAAGTTGGTGCGAACTTGGGCCTCCGTACCGCAAGCCATGCTGGGGGGGAGGGCGATGCTGGGATGCTGGTGATGGGGTCATAGAGATGGGTAGAGTTTCTTCGGGCCTAGCCAGAGCTCCACCCAACGTAAGCCCCTCCCCAAAGCGATCTAGGGTGACCAATCCACGTTGACCCCAGGGTAACTGAAAGCATCGTCTTGGACCGTTGGGTTTGTTGTGGGACGCGCCCTCATGCCCTCGTCTTGACACCCGGCCCAGGCGGTATTGTTTCGCGGGATGCCGCCTCATTCGAGACTAGAGTTGATTGATTGCACATTAAAAGCCCCTGGCATAGCCCTGGGAGGAATGCTGTGATTCTGTGGCGATGGCTCCGGGCTGGCGTACTCAGTAATTTCTTGATGGTTCGAGCGCCCTCAACGCAGTGGCGAGACGGGCGGTCATCGAGCTGTTTGATATCAAGGCGAGGCATCCTGGCGGGAGCACCGCTCAGCATGAGCACGACATTGGGTCTCTGGCCACTCCAGACCTCGGCCTTTTTACTTGCAAGTTGGATATGCATGTACTGAGAAGGCAACTTTTGCTCAGAGGCGTCGCGTCTGGTCAGCCGTGAAGCCAGCCAGACCTTCCGATCATGACAGCGGTGGCTTCGCTCGAACGGCGCCATTCGCAAGTCGAGGCATGCAGAGCTGCCATGCTTCTAAATGCCCAGGAGCCGGCGGAGCCCGAGCTGAGGCAGACAGGGTCGATCTCGCAAAGCCACGGGGTGGTGGACGATGTCACCCAGAGCCCCTCCTGAAACTAAATATGTCCGCTTGCTGCGCTTCGTTTTTTATTCGGGGTTTAGGCGATTGTCGATGCGCTGCTGCCCATGCCAGAGCACCATTGAAGACGTCGAGACCGCTATTAGCTCCGGCTTCGCCTATCAGAGGGAGAACAGAACCACCACGCCGGTCATCGGTCGCGGTGGGCGAGCCAGGACAGGCTTCCTTCTAAACGACGGCTCCCTTGATTTGCCCCCGAAGTTGCGAAGGGGTACCTCAGAAGGTTATTGTTTCGACACCGTGGCTCGATGCCTAGCTTGGTGAAATCTGCCGTTGCATCTGTAGCTGCGACGCAAGAGAACCTTTGGCTTGCCCATCACATGAATCGGCAGTGATCCTCTTTGTCGACAACAGCAGTGTTCCATCCATCCAGAGCAGCGAGCGCTGCCTTGCACGGAGAGTGGTTTCCTTGCCTTGCGACTCTGGCGCTGCAAGAAGTGGGTGCCGAGAGTACAAGGGTACATCGCTACGCGCCACGTCCTGCCGAAACAACTGGCACTGTGCCTGATGAGGTCACTCATCGCCTGGCGTTCGCTGTTCGCTGCCCTCCGATGAGCTCCGCCTGCATCGCCAGACATTGTGCTGAACTTCTGGCGGAACAAAGCGTGATGTGCTGTATGTTCCTCTGGCAGTGCAGTGGCTGCTGTGAGAGCAGTGTCGGATAGATGCAGCGCGTCTGCGGCCCTTGAGAGGCGTGCAGTCGGGAGCAACGAAAGGGCAACGAGCTTGAAAAGGCAGACAGCGCTGAAGTTCAGACGCGGCGATGGGCGTTCTGGCTGACATGGAATTGCCCCAATGCGGCAAGCGCCGGCAGCGTATTTTTTCGCGTCCGTTTCTGCTGGTTCTGATTTTTGCCCTAACCAGCAGCACACCCCGGCACCTGCCACCATTTGTCCTCGGCCCCCTTCCGTTCTTTCCCTCCACTTGTTCTATCCGCTTTTCCACCTTTTCTCCTCTACCTGCTCACTTGTAACCACGCGCCCAGGCAGCATTTCTCAACCTCACAAGCGGTCTTCTTTGCGTTTATTTCTCTGTTTTGCGGGAATCGCATTCGCATGTGGCCCCAAGCGTGGAACTGAAGCTTCAGGGTCCATCTCGCAAGAGTCACGGTCGGCAGCGTCCCGCAGGTCCCTCGAAATTTTCCACTCCACGTTCCGGTCGAGTTTGTCCCCGCCAAGGTACCTACCCAACGGTTGACTGTCCGCGCACGTAACCCACCCATTTGGCCTGCCACCCACCATCAGCCAAGTACCTGGCAGCCCCCCAGGAAAAAAATAAAAGGACGCGGCAGCACAGAAAAAGGCGGTCTCCACTCTCGACTTTCCACTCAAACCTCTCCATTTCTCTCCACTTACCACCTTTTCCCTTGAGCCTCATCTTTCCGCTTAGGGATTCTCCACCTGCCATAACACCTTTTTCGTCGTGTCTTTATTGTCACCAGCTTCGACGACATCGACATTGACGACGCGTCGCCCATACTACCAGCGCAGGCCTCGAGAGCTCCTGCCCGCGCGACAAGACATCCCTCGAGGACGAGGCGTCGACGGTATTCGGAACGTCGTGATCATCACGGTTCAAGTGCAGCGTCGGGCAAACGGTTGTCACGCACGCCAACACCACCCGCTCGGTTGGCCTTGGTACCCAATTTAGCCACGGGTTTTCGACTCTGCTCGAGCGTGTTCGCCGCCTTTCTCGACAGCGAGGAGCAGTAGAAAAACCTTTTCTTGCCTCGGCTCGGATGGTTTTTCGGGGTGTGTGGTTTCAGGGTATATTTCGCGACGGATTATGGAAGGACAGCCGCACTATTCGACGAATGTCATAAACACGTCGGCGGTCTCGTATCCCTCGCCCTCAGCGATAGCTCCGCATCAGCTCCAGCAGCAGCAGCAGTCTTCGGCAGTTTCTTCTCAGACCCTGCCGCCCCTACAGCCGAATCACCAGATTCATCCCGGCTACAACAACTACCAACAGCACAACCAGAGGTCAACCGGAACCCCTACTACCTCCGGCTCTTCCAACAACGGAAATATGACGAGTTATCCTCCCCCGCCTCCTCAAAACGGCAGCCGCGGTGCCGCTTACGGCACTGGCATGAGTAACAATCCCTACCAGCAGCAGCAGCCGCAGTATCCCACCACATCAGCTGTGATGACCGCGGCAACAACAGCTGCGTCCCACCCGCAGCCCATTGCCCCTGCGCCATCCCCTGGCGTTCAGGTCGGTCGTGCTCCCCCCGTTCTGCGCCCGATGCCGGCATCTGGAGTCATTCCTCAGCCTGGCATGAACTCGCCCTATGCTCAGAGTCCATTGATGGCTCAGCAAAGCATGCTCCCAGAGGGCGACCAGCCAACCCACGTAGTGGGATCTCAGGGACGCCGTGGTATTCTTCCTAGTGCTCCCGGAAGACCTGCTGCCCCCGCCGCAGGTACCGCTGGCAAGACGCCCATCCCCCAGAAGGATGCGGACGGAAAGTTCCCCTGCCCTCATTGTACCAAGACTTATCTGCACGCAAAGCACCTGAAGCGCCATCTCCTGCGACGTAAGTTTTGCATTGGTTTTGCCGTGGTAATTTATGACCTGACCTCACTTCACAGACACGGGTGACCGGCCGTACATGTGTGTACTCTGTCGGGACACGTTCTCGCGGTCTGATATTCTCAAGCGCCACTTTATCAAGTGCTCTGTCCGTCGCGGGAACCCTACGGGGGCGACGCACCTGTCGCACCCTCAGGCGCATGTTAAGAAGAACCCTGCTGGTCAGCAGAAAGCGATGGGTGACGGCGATGTGAATCATCTAAACGGTATGGGTAACATGCCCGCCGACGGAATGGCTCATCCGTTTGGTCTTATTCCCGCTTCTGATGGGTTGAGCAACATTGCCAACGAAGCCCAGCTTTCGAGATCTAGCAGCATCCAGAGACTCGATGACGCGAACCGCGATAGGAGAAGCATGACGGGATCGGTCATGGGTGCCTCGACACGCGGCGGTAGCTTCGATCAAGCGTACAACGGCAACGACGTTTCGAACAACATGGGTTCGAATATCAACCCCCAGCTGGGCAGCTACAGCATGCCGCAGTCGCAGAACGGGATGATGTTTGGAGGATCGAGTTCGGCTGATTGGTCGCAAATGTTCCAAGCTGGTGCGCAACCCACATACGTCGCTTCCTTCCCACCTAATGTTGGACAGACGCAGACCGCAATCAAACAAGAGCCTAGTGCTGCCAGCGCCGCCCGAGCGGTCGGTATCCCTGGCAGCACTTCCACCGACTCGGCTCTCTTCCCCACGTGGGGAGTTTCGCCCGCCTACCCGAATTCGTACCACCAACTTTCCGCAAAGATAATCAATTTTTTGCAGTCCTCTGGCTCTCGAGCCCCCGCCATCGCCGCTGTCTTTCAGCCTGCTCACATCCGCGAGTTTCTAGAAAACTATACTCATTTCCATACTCACTTCTCGATACTGCACATTCCCACGTTCCAGGCCACAGATACCTATGTTGGCCTCGTCGCGGGCATGTGTTGTGTTGGGGCGTGCTATACGAACCTTATCGCTCCCGCTAATATTCGTGATATGGTTGATTACTTGGACACAGCCATCGAGAAGACGTCCCGCGTCTTTGCCTCACTGTTACAAGATATCCGATCCCCACAGTACGACATTACTTCCCTTGCTCGCAACAAGCAATACATCGAGGAGCTGCAGGCCATTCTTCTCACGCAGGTCCTGCTGACGTGGAATGGCACCCCAGCGCAACGGGAGAAGGCCAGGGGACTATTTCCTTATATCGCCCAGTTTGCCCGGAGAGCTGGGTTGCTCCGTGTCTCGAACAGCGCAACTCTTTACTGCCCGATTCACCAGCCTAACTTCTCCGTCCAGGCTTTTCACGCCTTGAACTTTGACTGGCAAACCTGGCTGGAGCAGGAGAAGCTCATTCGGATCATGTATTTCATCTTCCTCAGCGATGTGGCGCAAGGACTGTATTTCAACTGTCCTCCACAGTATGACACGTTTGAAATTCAGCTGCCTCTGCCGGCGGATGACGCAGCATGGGAAGCTGATAATGCGAACGACTGTGCTGAGGCTCTCGGTCTTCACGGGCCTGAGCTGTCTAAACGTCGGAATCCTGATGGCACCCAGAGATGTAACCAACCGGAGATGC
Source organism: Immersiella caudata (assembly GCA_030512335.1). NCBI lineage: Eukaryota > Fungi > Ascomycota > Sordariomycetes > Sordariales > Lasiosphaeriaceae > Immersiella > Immersiella caudata. Next base: position 2,795,045 of record JAULSU010000004.1, on the reverse strand, counting down.
ATCTGGTTCTGAAAGCTCTCCTCGACGCCTCCTACCAGATTCAGCCTGGTGCGACCAATCTGTACGGAAAGTTCATTCTGATTCATGCAATCTTGGCCATGATCAGACGGGTTCAGTTGGAGGGTAACACAGCACTGGCCAATCGCTCCAACACACCTCTTCCGCAAAATGCTTGGTTTGTGGGGGCATCGGGAGGCACAACTCCCAATGCGAGTGGGCGGGCGACGCCTGTCCAAGCTGAGGCTAGTCTTCTCGATCGACAGACAATGAAGGCTTTCGCCACCGCGCTGGACAAGTTCAAAGCCAACTGGGACAACGACATGGCCACGCAATTCCCTCCATCCGTTCCCGTCCATCCCCGTCGGTACGGATTCTCTCGAGATGGCATACATTTCTACTGGTTGGCCAACTACATTCTGAAGAACACGAGATCGGCCGATCTCAGGGTGCCTGCGGATCACCGGTTCAGCCACATAATTCATGTTCTGAAGTCCGTCAAGAATTGGGTTCTCTCGGATGGTGCTTCTCGTGGGGAGGAGCTGGGATCAATTGGCGATATCGACGCTGCCTATGGAGTCGTCGGGGCTTCAGACATGACGCTCGACATCACTCAGCTGTTCAGACCACTCTCCACGGAGAAATCGTCAGGGATCACGGCGGGTCAGGCCAGTGCAGGCAGGAGCGGCAACGGCGGCATGATGTGATCCAGCATTCTGCTAGTACTCTCTCTCTGCATGGTTGGCGTTGCATTTCCGTTTTAGGGGGCTTCAATGGTTTTATTTCCTTCCTTTTCCTTTATTTACTGCGGTCTGACTCTCATCCCTGAAAAAAAAAGTTTTGAAGATTCCCCTTTACTCTCCTCTTGTTGCATCAGATTGGCAGAAAGGGCGGCACGTTTGCTTTTGCATCATGAGGATGGGTTGCGACGATAGACTCGCTACGGCTTTGCATTAGAGACCTTCCCATATATCAATGGCACATAGACCGGGGGAAGGAGGCGAGAAGCGGTTCATGTCCCTTCTCTTGCCAAGGATGACGGGTTATGGTATGGATGGCTCGCCGCCGCAGATTAATGACTTTTTTACTACCTTGTGGTCCATCACAATGCTGGCGTACACCTGTTCTGGGGCTCTCGTCTCTGATCATCATATTTCACAAAGCTGGCTGAGGAATGCAGGAAGTAGGGAGGATATTGGTAGAGAGCAGCAACGAACGGCCACATGCTCAAGGAATGTACACATGGAATCTCAGACATTACATTACAATATGTTAGACCTCCCTGCCAGTGGGTTGAAGATATGAGGGGTTCTCACTGAGCCCCTGTAATCTTGACTTTATGACCATTCTCCAGATAGAACGCGGCCTGTCACCTCCTTGAATCGTCCCTATCCATAACTTGAAGTTTTGGTTTTAGCTTCTCCAAAACCTCTCGGTCACGTTCTGTTGGCTTGAGGCCCATCCTGTCCCCAAGCATGTCGCTCAAGTAGGGCCCCGCGAGGCCCCACAAGACAAAACCAACTCCAAGGCCTATTCTTGTCTTTGGTGGAAGGTTTTGATATAACCTTTATGTTTGAACGTTAGTTCACTATCACACCTGCATAAGAAAGCGCGGAGGTGGAGATTGATGCGGGAGTAGCTCAGCGAGACGTACCGCCAGATTGACATTTGGACGGGTTTCAAAACAAGGTGACACCTTGTTCTCGAGACACTTTTATATTGAAGCACTGGGCGGCGCTTGGCCAGTCGCGGGCGTGAAGACTTCTTCTTGGGACGGGAATTGGTCTTGTCTCTTTTTGGGCCGACTGCTTCAAATTGAAAATGGGGCAACACAGACAGTTGGGGTGTGCGTCGACGTTAGCCCCTTTAGGTTACAGCGGGATTGTGAGTGAGTGACCACGTCAACCCTGGCTTGAGCGGCGAGCGAATTGATCCGGCAGACTGACATGGCGAGCTCGGGCCATCCAAATTTTGATTGCTGGGGAGGTGAACGGATTGCAGGTCGCTGGAGCAGCCATCGCCAGCACGATTGACAACCCTTACGCGGCCCGCAACGAAAAGAAGAAGGGCACGTCTGAACGCTAACTCTGAATTGCCCCATCATCACTTCCAGCGCTACGTAGGGCCTCGAATTACCCGCCCCCATGGCCAGCCCGGCCGCGATCCGTCCCTCGCTGGGCGCCGCGTTGCACTCGTGCAGGACCGCCAGCATTACACATGGCCTTCTGCCCTCGTCAAGGGCGGGAATTTCCACGACTGCTTCCCTTTTGAAGCGGCACAAATACCCCGGCGCGCGCGACAACAAGGACCACAGTAAGCACCGTGGCGAATCTACGATCCGACGGACTGGCACGCGTTGGAGGCTGTCAGTGTCGGACGAGCCGCTCCCTAAGCCCATCAAGCCAGAGGATTTGGCGCCCCCTGAGACGGATCCAAACCACGGGCTTTGGGAGTTCTTCGCGAACCGGGACACGGTTGCGAACGTCCCAGAGGAGGACGCCAAGCACGGCAGGGGGTGGATGGTTGAGGAACTGCGTGGAAAGTCGTGGGAGGACTTGCATAAGCTGTGGTGGGTTTGCGTCAAGGAGCGGAACCGGATTGCGACGGCGAAGTATGAGCGGAACAAGAGCAAGTTGGGCTTCGGTGATGCTGAGGCAGATAAGCGGGACGATGAGGTGAGTACCGTGAGAAGATGGAGTTGATGGGTCGGTGCTAACGCTTTGGGGATATAGGTCAAAGTCACGATGCGAGGTATCAAGCACGTCTTGACGGAGAGGCAATATGCGTGGGAGGATGCTGTCAAGCTGGCTGAGAATGATCCGGAGATCGACCTTTCGGGCAATGGGCCTGCATTTTCACCGAGCCAGTTCTTGGAGGAGGAGTACGAAGAGCCTGTGGCCGCTGAGACTGAGGAGGGCGCGGTGAAGGAGGCCATTATGGATGGGGAACAGTCGTTAAAGTCGTCGGAACCTGCTGGTCTCGCGACACCACCACCTCCGGAACCGAAACCCCAGAGCGAAGCACCAAGGCTATAATCGATATTACGACCAGCCTGATTATCACGGCGTTTACAGCATTTACGGACTGCGAGGGCGAAATACCCAAGAGGTCCGGTGTACCCATACATAGATATTCGAGCTTAGCCAGCACGGCATTCATGTGTTGTACAGATAGTGTGAATAGATGTTTAGCATGCATTTCGGCATCCAGAAACCATGGGCAGCATAAATGAGCCGAGACAGCTGTGACCGCCTCTCCCAAGCATCGAATCACAGGCGTTCGCTAGCCAGGAAGACAGCTCCAAAGAGCGGGGCATCCACCCCTCAGTCTGGCCCCCCCACTTCACCTCAACTTCGCCCAACAACCCAGCGCTTGTTCTCGACCTCCTGATCAAAGACAAGTGGAATTGGAACTTTGCCGAACCGTACGGTCCCATTCTCCGCTTTATTATAGTTTTCTCTTCGAGTTGCGTGTTGCTCTACGCGCCAGCTTCTGTTGCTCCTCCCCAAATCAATAACGCCCCTCACCCAAGAAGCTTAATCCCCGGCTCCAGTTGCAGCTATGGACGAGATCGCCCCAGAGTACGATGTTATCGTGCTGGGCACCGGCCTGACCGAGTGCATCTTGTCTGGCGTTCTCAGCGTGAAGGGGAAGAAGGTCCTGCACATTGACCGCAATGACCACTATGGAGCGTAAGCACCCGCTGCCCTTTACGGCCCCAAACCCAAGACGACATCGCTGACACCGCTTCTCCCAGTGATGCCGCATCGGTCAACCTCGAGGTGGTATGTGCCTGACCCTCTCGCGTCCCTGCCCGAACGCCAATTTCTATGCCGATAGCTAACACAGCGCCTCACCCAAACAGCTGTTCAAGAAGTATGGCAACTATGCCAAGGACACCGAGCCATGGAAGCAGTACGGCCGTCTGAACGACTGGAACATCGACCTGGTCCCCAAATTCTTGATGTCGTCCGGCGAACTCACGAACATTCTCGTTTCCACCGACGTCACCCGCTACCTCGAGTTCAAGCAGGTTGCTGGCAGTTTCGTGCAGCAAGGGAATGGGCCGAAGGCCACGGTCGCCAAGGTCCCGTCGGACGCCGGCGAGGCCTTGCGGTCGCCTCTCATGGGTATCTTTGAAAAACGTCGCATGAAGAGCTTTATTGAGTGGGTTGGAACGTTCGACCCCAAGGACTCAGCTACACACAAAGGTGTGTCTACTTCTCACCCCTGCTACGCCCTGACTGACACTGCTGTGTGTCCCTAGGCCTCGACCTTAGCAGCTGCACGATGAGAGAAGTCTACGACAAGTTTGGGCTGGAGGCCACAACTAAGGACTTCGTCGGACACGCCATGGCCCTCTACACCAACGACTCGTACCTGGACAAGAAGGGTGGTGCCCCCGAGGCCATCGAGCGCATCCGCCTTTACGGCAACAGCGTGGCCCGCTATGGCAAATCGCCTTATATCTACCCTCTTTATGGCCTTGGCGAACTCCCTCAAGGTTTCGCCCGCCTCAGCGCTATCTACGGCGGCACCTACATGCTCAACACCACTGTCGAGGAGATCGTATACGATGGAGACAAGGCTGTTGGTATCAAGGCGACCATGAAGGGCGTTGACCCTGAGATGAAGTTTGAGACCAAGGCCAAGATGATTCTGGGTGACCCCAGCTACTTCCCTGGCAAGGTTCGCGTTGTTGGACACGTTCTGCGCGCCATCTGCATCCTCAAGCACCCTCTTGCCGGCACGAACGACGCCGACTCGTGCCAGCTTATCATTCCACAGTCGCAGGTCGGGCGCAAGCACGGTGAGTAGTCCGACCTGGTGGTATATGATTAGAGACTGATTGTGGTGTGCCCACAGATATCTACATTGCCTGCGTCTCGTCCGCCCACAATGTCTGCCCCAAGGGCTACTGGATCGCCATTGTATCCACCATCGCCGAGACTGCTGCCAACCACCACCTCGAGCTCGCACCCGGCCTGGAACGCCTCGGCAAGATTGAAGAACAGTTCATGGTAACTAACCACCGAGCCCGCACCATTTTGAAAACGACCCATTTGCTAACCCTGACGAAATAGGGATCACCCATTCCCCTTTACGAGCCTCTTGAGTCGGGGGCCAAGGACCAAATCTTTATTTCCAAGAGCTACGACGCTAGCAGTCACTTTGAGTCTACTACGGCCGATGTTAGGGATATTTACCGCCGCCTCGCGAACGAGGAGTTGGTGGTTGAGGGCCTCAGGGAGGGCATTCAGGTGGCCGAAGAGTAAGCTGCGTTGTTGGCGGTTGGTATAGGGGACTGTATGCGCTTTCAATGCGCAACCAACGGTATCTATCTCTTCAATAGTTAATCTCCTACCGAAGGGGAGAGAGGAGGGAAAGCAATGGCAAAGTTGCATACGCGTTAATAGCCTGATTGGCTGGCCATATTCTAGCCCGCCCCAGGCAAGGAAGCCCATTTCTTCGACCCTTCGTTCTATCCGTGTGTTCAATGCTTTCTTTCCATCCTGCGTGATTCGTTCAGCAGGCCTTGTGTGCATAAAAAACCGGGCTTCATATCCACCACTCAACTTCCGATTGACAAGGCGGATTCAACAGAGATTAACAGTCTAGTATACGGTCCAATGTCTCGTAGAATGACAACAAGATGCAGCTTTCCGATTTTCCCAGCTCTCTCTCCAAACGCCTCGAAGTGGTTGCTATGACAGGAACATAAAGAATTCGGACACATACGTCCACTCCTTTCCCTCGGTTTTCCGCCCTCGCCGTAACGGACGACCAAACGCAAGCAAACTAACGACGAGAAGTCTTGCCGATTGTACGCTTGCCAGCAAACTGTAAGGCAGAATGTGTTAGGAGCTGCATGGTCTTGTGAAGTGCGGAGCCGGAAGCTTACCAGATGTTTCGGCATAGTGGCACCAATATGCCTGTCGGCTTCTCCGGCCTTTGCCATTCTGTTTCTGTGACGCTGGCCAAGCTTGGCCACCCTCTCTGCCTTTGTGCGCATTCCCTCGTCCTGGACACCGTCGTCACGCCTGTTCGTAGCCGGCTGACTGCGAGCGCGGCTCTTTGACCGGAGGCGCTCGTGGGCTGTCATATCGACGTCCATGGAGTCCGGATCCTCGGTGCCGACACGGCTGCGAGTTACCGAACGTCCACGACTCTGTGTATCCTTGCGGCCACGGAGGCCAATCTCCTCCGTATCGACGCCAAGCTGGTCGAGGTGGTCCTCCAACTGCGCAAACGACTTCTTTTGCTTGCTCCTGGGAATTATAGCCCTGTTCTTCAAAGACTTGCGCATCTTCGCCTCGTTGCGAATGAGACGATGCTTCTCGCGGATGTACTCGGCCTTCTCAAGAACCTCTTCTTCCGACTCATCCTCCAGGTCCTCATCAGAGTCGTAGAAGCCCTCCTTCTCGAGGCGTTCCTCCTCCTCCTCCAAGGCAGCGAGCTTGGCATCGATATCGGGATCGATGTAGTCGTAGACGTTCCTGCCATCGTACACTTCTGGCACCTTGTCGTACTTCCACGAAGGATTGGCTAGGATGTAGTCTTTCCTGAGGTCGACGTTGAACACACCGGCGCCTCCGTTCGCTTCTTCGATATCCCGGGCCAGAATCCTCCTCTCGGGATCGTTCTTGTCGTACTTCTTGAGGCTCTTGACAGCATCGGGGATGAAGGACTCCCTGGTAACGCCACCAAGCGGTTGGGCAACGTGGATACGTTGCATAACTTCGGTAAGACGCGATCCCATAGAGCCGCTGCTCGATGTGCCGGCCTTCAGCTTCTGCGCAACACGTTCTGTGAGAAGTCGCTCGCAAACGTGGTTCTTGACGTCCTGGACTCCTTCCTGGGTTGCGCAGGATGCGCGTAGAAGCTCGACATCTCCAGACCGGGTGAGACTGTCGACTTCTTCTTGGAGCTCGGGTTCCAGGTCCTCGAATGGCTTGATGTCCATCTTATTCAGGACAATGAACACCATCTTATTTGCGAAAAGGGGTTTGATTGACTTGAAGAGGTTGCATTGTGCCTTCAGCGAATAGCCGCACTGTTCGCTGATATCGATGAAGAAGCAAACTGCTGCTCTCAAATGGGCAAGGGCAGTAACACTTTGCATTTCGATGGTGTTCATCTCCTCGAGAGGGTGATCGAGACTGCCTTATGTCAGCACTGTAACAAACGTTCCAGAGAATCGGCTGTTCAGGTACGTACATTCCCGGGGTATCAATAACTTGGTATCGAAGGTACTTGTAGTCAAGATGACCAACAAACAAGCTCTTCGTTGTCTGCTCTGCGTCAGCGCATATTTACCTTTTTGCCTCAGTGGCGAGTACTCACGAATGCATACGGCTCGACTGGGGTATCTGCGCGCGTGACTGAACGGACGAAAGAACTCTTGCCAACGTTGGGGAACCCAGCAACGAGCATGGTCCTTGTAGTTGGGTTGATATCCGGCAGTCTGGCCAAATGCTGACGGACTTGGTCGAGATACAGGAGAGGATCTTTCAGGCGCTTGATGAGCGTCGCCATGCGACCAAGAGCCGCGCGCTTCAGCTGCTTGCACTGGAACAAACTCTGGGAGTACTGCACTAGGTTGTTAGCCCCGTCTTGCCTGTGGAAGAGAATTGTTTCGACATGCCTTTAACAAGCGAACATAATCGCGCGAAATAGTCTCGATCAGGTGCTTCGCGGTCGAGACTTGACCAAGGGCCACCTTGAAGTGGTCGGCATCTGGAGTAAAATCAGCTTCCGCTCCTACCCATAGGAATGTGTAGCGTCGAGTCTGTACCATAAAGAATGTTCATCAAATCACGGTGGAAGGGGTGCTGATCCGAGAGAACCGGAAAGCTCGCGACAATTTGGCCGAGCTTCTCGCTGCATGTTTCCTGGGTGAACCTATATGAGCTGGTCAGCTCTCGTCTGAGAAGTTGAAGCTCGTGTATTTGCGCTGGCTCGTCTGTGCTTCGTCGGAAACCTCACGGAAATCGATCGGGGAAATCAAAAAGGGGTTGCTGACTTCACTTTGCGAGTATAGAACGCCCGAATTCTGCTAACTGTAGGAAGAGACAGTCAGCCATAAGTCGACTTCAGGTCGCCAGAGGCCGTCGTTATCTCGGTCGAAGCGCACGTACTCTTGAATCCAGCTCGAACTGTGGGTTTGAAAGCACGTCAGCAATAGCTCAATCTCGACAATTGGCGATCGGAAATACGAACTCTGAGTCGGCAACCGGCGCTGGGTTCGTCTGTGTGATCGGTCAGGTCTGGTTCTGTTGTTGCCTCGGGCATCTCGACTTACGAGAGGACGATGTCGATAAACTCCTGTGCCCTAAACTTCGAATTAGCCACCGAAATTCCCAAAACCAGAACCGTAGAATCCTTACGTAGGCACAGGCGCAATGTCTTTCCACGTCATGGTGGGAAGTTCGCAGGTGGCCCCCCTGAAAACTCGGTGCGCAGGGTAGTCGAAGAGGTTCGCGATACCAACTGCGGGGCGGTGAGTGCTGGCAAACACCGTCTGTATGAAATATTTTCTGGTGCCTTTTTTTTTTTGATAAGATAAGATTGTGGGAACCGAAATCTTGGCAATCGGAAAGTGGGGACTACAGTGCAAAAAGTCGCAAAGTCATCAGCTACCCCGCTGTGATGGACGCAAATTCGAGTTGGTTAAACAGCAGAGACAACCGCCACGTGCGACGACGGGCTTATTATCTCGCGATTCGCCAGATCGATAGAGTTTCAACTCGGCCAACAGAGCCATCTTCGGCTCAGATATGAGTCGTCGCCGTATGACTGGGTTTGCCGAATCTTGTGGCTGTATATAAGGTTATTGTTCACGACGGGCAACTTTGTCATCGATTTTTGTCGTTTTCCACTTTTTGGTGGCACACAAAGCCGTGACTGCGGGGCCACCACCTTCTGATCTTTCTCTCCGAGTGCAAAATGCCATAAAGTCAGCTAGCCCGCCGTGATGGGCGAAAATTCGGGCTAGTTAAAGAGCTGCAACGAACAGCTATCAACACACCAGCGACATATCGGCAAATACCTCTGGGACTTTGGACTTCGTTGAAGACATGCTATCCTTGGAAAATATAAGCTCGTTTTCGTCAGGCCAATGTTGATGAGATAGACCATAACGTCAACTTCCAACCCGGTCATCACTGTCTTTCCGCGCTCTCATAGTGTGTTATTTAACCGTGAACCCCAACGGCCCAGCTAACCAACATTGCGGGGCAACGGAGCCCCACCGTCTCCATGCTACGGCAAAGCCTCCAAGAGAAAGCAAAACCGCAACCGCGCAACTGCAATTCCACTCTGGGAATTATAACTCCTCTGTATTCTAGCCTCGCATCTCTTCTACCCGTCAAACTCCCCCCCAAACCCTTCCTAGGCCTTCCAGCTTCTTCCCCTTCGCCTTCAACGCCTCCCATCTACCCCGCCATGGCCAATCAAACCCTCCCGGCCTACAAGGCGGACTTTCTCAAAGCCGCTCTCGACGGCGGTGTACTCAAATTCGGCACCTTTGAGCTCAAGTCCAAGCGCATCTCCCCCTACTTCTTCAACACGGGCGAATTCTACTCGGGAAAGCTCGTCAAGGCGCTCTCGGCCGCCTACGCACACACCATCGCCGACGCGCACGCCAGCGGCGTCCTCGACTTCGACCTTCTCTTCGGCCCCGCGTACAAGGGCATTCCCCTCGTCGCGACAACCACCCTTGCACTAAGCCAGCTTGAGGGACGCAAGTATGATGACATTATGTATGCCTTCGACCGCAAGGAGGCCAAGGATCATGGAGAAGGGGGGAACTTTGTGGGGGCGCCGATCAAGAGGAGGAAAGTGCTTATTATTGATGATGTGGTGAGCGCTGGTACAGCCAAGCGGGAGGCTATCGGCAAGATTCAAAGCGAGGGGGGTGTTGTTGCGGGTATCGTCGTCGCGCTGGACCGTCAGGAGACGCTGCCGTCGTCGGACAGTGACGCCAGCAGCGACAGGCCGAGCGCTATTGGTGCGCTCCGGAAGGAGTACGGTATTCCCATCATCTCTGTGCTCACGCTGGACGACATTCTTGCGGGTGTTAAGGGGCTGATTTCGGAGGACGACATCAAGAGGGTGGAGGAATACCGGGCGAAGTACAAGGCAAGCGACTGAACCAGCAAGGGGTGAGGGGCTTGGCTCGCAACCTGTTGCCCGTGTTGGCAGTTGCTATGTGAAGGTGACAATAATAGAGATGGATACCTTAGTGCGTCCTCTAGGCGGCCACCGACGTAGCTGCGAAGGCCCAGCTTGGAGCAAATCTCTAGGCTTGGGGTATCGGCGCAACACCTTCCATCGTAAAATAAGGCTAACAGGCCAAAAGCTGGTGATGGGTCTAGTCTTTACATTCCCGCCCACTCTCTCCCATCAGAACGGCGGTTTCGATGGTCCTGGCAACTCAAAAATCTGCAGATGGTCGGATCAGCTCCAAAGCGGCCACGAGAAAAATGGGTCTTTCAAAGTAACAAGAAAACGAGGGCGTACCATATCATGCCAACCACCGCCTCCAAACTGTGCCGGACTAGCCCCCTTGTTCTGGAACCCGAAACGCTCGTAGTAATTGACGAGGTACTAAAGTAGTTTGTCAGTGACCCATCTGCAACGGAATTCGAGACGAGGGCAGACACACATCTTGACAAAGCAGCGCAACCCGATCAGCAAGTCCCGAGTTGTTCATTTGTTGAATATAAGCCTTGACAATCATCTTTCCAACGCCACACCCCTGAAGCTTCGGGGCGACTGCCAGCGAGTGTAGAGCGACGGTCCGCCCGCTTTCTTGGTGGCCTAGCTCAGTCGACTTCCCACCTCGCGTGCGCCAATCCACCGGGAAGCCCATGTCACTATCCGTGACTGTCTCATTCACTGAGGCCGTGGACACGATGTGAGCTAGAAGAACGCTCACGGCGCCGTCGGCACGGTGAGTCTCGACTGGCTTGGCACTGGCCAATGTCTCTATTTGCCAGCCCTTGGCCTGGCCGGGAACCACAGTACAGAAGACGCCGAGGCTGAGTTCGGGACATGTTGTGAGACGGTACTCGAGCTGGGGTATGATGTCAATATCGGCCAAGCAAGGCGGCATCAGGGGAGGCGATACATGCCTTCTCCCGCGAAGCTCTATGTTCTGGGTTGGGAAACGCAGCATCCTCCAGCGCTACCACCGATTCTAGATCCGAGACGGTGAGCGGTCTGGTGTTGGGGAGAAACGGGCAGGGCAGAGCTTTTTGTAGACGAGCTTCTGGGCTGTCCTTCGCCGCCCTTCTTTTCTGGCTGAGTCTCTTTTGAGTGGAAGCAAAGTCGCTGTCGACGTCATCCGACTCGTCAACCGCATGGTCGACGTTAGGATCTTTGGGATGTAATGGACCCATCGCTTAGTGGGTTGGGCAGACGACGTTGGGGAATGTTCTGTGACTCAACCGAGGGCAACAATGCTCGACGGGCAGCACAAAAATCCTCAGCAAGTTTGAGGGTTTTGGAGGTTAACGATTCCGGAAAGGCGCTCCTTCGAAAAAGGCGTTTCTAGTTAGGGGTATGGGCAAGGCGGAATTGCTGAACGGTAATTACCCAGCCGCGACCCTGTATGTTGTTTGAACGTGGAGCAACTCGTTGAGGAAACGCGAAGTTTCGGGAGGGACAGTCCTAGCTGAAGCGCGATGGTGCTAAATTGGAGGAAGTTGGCCAGCAGGGTCCCCAAGTATTTCAGCTGCCGCGTGACCTGGTGAGATGGCCTATATGTGACAGAAACATAAGTGCGAGGCCCGGGTAGATGTCAAAATGATAACCCGCAGGTGCCCAGCACAATGAACGGAATGGAAATAACAGGGTTGGGAGCCCAGACGGCTCGCCGTCAGTTTGTGCTCCCAACTAATGTCTGCAGGGCTTAGAACCAGGTCACCAAAGGTGCTGATCGACACAGGGGGTGGTCCCCCGCTGTGCTTGCATGTCTCACAGCGCTAACTCAGCTGCGACAGATCAGGGCTGCGGGAGTTTTCCCCCCAAGTGATGTTGTGTGGCGAGCGGCGCCAAGGATGTTGGGTGGGACAGGCGCACATAGACTAGTAGTAGTGATCGTAAGTCCACGGATTTATGAAACGAAGGAGTTGGCGTTGAAAGTCAGTGGTGGCCCTGAAGATCCCGGGCCTTGAACTACCGGCGAAGAGGGCAATCGGGACGCCGAGCCTGCATGCAAGAATCTCAGGGTGCCTCCTCGGGCTACGACGACGGGAAGCGATGGGCGTGTCTGACCATTCACTCTGCTTGTCTAGGAGCGGGGATGCGGTTCGGTAAGGCACAAGGGTCGTTGGAGTCCACGGTCGTTTTGGCCTTATTGCAGCCGTTGCAGCCCAATTCGAGGCCGGTGGACGTCGCTCACCGTTACCAACCTGACGTCACCCCTGAGTTTGTTCCCTCCCCACCTGATTTCCCCGCCTGGGCTTTGACCCAGATCTCACAGGAAACGTTTGCCTGCTCCATCGGGACAACTCGTCGCCGAGCAATGTGTGCTTCCACACTCGGCCCTATGTTGAACAGTCAGACATGATGTGCTTTGCCAAATTGACAAACCTTCTGACTGTCGGACCACCAGCGAGCGTCAGTGAGAACTTGATAGAAGCTGGGGGTTTGCGGGTGCTTGGGGGAACTGCGGGGCACTCACCCACGTTGCTGAGATGGGCAGGTGAAAATAAAGTTTTGACAAGGGACGAGGAGAGATGGAGGCCCGTCACAGCCCTGCGAACTCGATGTCGGGTGCGGGGTGGAGCGGTGGAGACCCACAAGGTCACCTTGCTGACTTCCAACAGCACATTTCGTGATTTGCCTCAGTCTGATGTTGGGCTCTCCATTGCTGTGTGTGGGGGTCTGTGCAAAGGCCGTGAGGGTGCCGGCCCTACAGATGCAGCGACGTATGCCATATCACCGTCCCACGTCAAGCACTTCGTCACATCCCTAGCCGGGTAAATCGGCTGCCATTACGGCGAGGGCGTTTGGCAAGCTGCCGGCCCGCGCATCAAATATCCCGTGAAGGTCCCGAGGCATTGCGGCGAAACCTGAAGCCCCGAGGAGGAAAGACATGGGAATAGGTTCTTATGGACGAAGGCGCAGGAGGCGGATGGAAAGGGGAAGGCGTCTAGAAGACACGGCTGGGATGGTCAAGGTCTTGGCAACGGCTTTGGGTGGTGAGCTTGAATGGCGTGCGTGCTTGAGATCCTCGTAGGTGTCTGGTCGAGCCTTGGCGGCGACCACGAGACCGAGATGTTTCGGAGGCTCACAGCACCACGCTGTGTAGCTGTCTCCCCAACCTTAAATCTGAAGACCATGTCTATCCAATCACCAACGATCCGGTCCCTACTTGCGCGGGCCGTGTTCAGCCCGTTCAAACATCAGGCTGAGGATCCATCTGGAACCCTGGTGTCTCCTCACTGCGTTTCGAGAGTTGCTGCAGTGATGATTCGCCGTTCTCCGACTCCCCGCGTTCGAAGGGTCATCTGAGCCGCTAGGTTGACCCAGTTGTCGCCGCGGTTCGGCTTACACATGCCCTCGACGGTCTTCCAATGACTTCCACGTCGGCCAAACGGCTCACCAAGGGGGCTAAGAGCAGGTCCGTGGCGTCCCTCAAGGCATCTGAGACAAGACCTCAGCATCAACGTTAGGTAGCACCTAGCCAGCTGTGCGTGAGGCAAGAAACCAACGCCGTTTATCTTGCAGGTGGAGAAGACGCTGGAAGGGAAGACAAAGCACCTGGCGGGACGGACGCCAACTTCAGACGAGGAAAAGCTTGCTTGTGGATTTCGGTAGAGCTAAACCCTGCCCCCTGCAACCCTCCTCGCTTCCGCATCTTGCCCCTCGTGCTGCCCCTCTCCGAGACATCGTCTTCCCCAGCTCGACCGTTTGGCTTGAACTCTGGCCCCAAACTTCTCTCTTCCTCTTCTTTTCTTACCCTCTCGATACAAACAAAAATCACCGTCTGGCCTCACGGCCCTCCATCTTCTTCCACACTCCCTCATTTGCAAACCGGAAGTCTGTCCTCGTATTCACGATGTAGGTCTCCAGCAAACAGTCTCGACCCAAGTTTCACCCGATTGTCCGCCCACTGACTCGCATTTTGCGCAGGCGCATCACGCTGAGCATCACGCTCGCCGAGCCCGCACATGGCGACGACCAGGACCTCCTGTCTCTCGAGGTCTACCCAGACATGACGGTTGACACGCTCCGAAGCTCCGTTCACGCAGAGACTGGGTTCGAGCCTAGTTCGCAGCACCTGTACCACAACGGCCAACTTATCACCGACAACTCGAAAACGTTGACGGAGCTGCAGATAGGCGATGGGGAGATGCTGGCCCTGCACGTTCGGGAACTGCGCGGGACCACCGGAATTCCCGCCGACAGCGCCAACGCACCGGCGCAGCAGGGTGCCAGTCGGGGCGGGGCGAGAGCTCCAGCGCCGCAACAGGATCCCGAGCTCGTCCGCCTGCAGATTCTCGGTAACCCGAACCTCAGGGCCGAGCTGAGCAGACAGCGACCAGAGCTGGCGGCGGCCCTGGACGACCCACGGCAATTCGCACAGATTTGGGCGCAGAGTTACGATAGGGAGCGGAGAGAAAGGGCGGCGCGCCACCAACAGATTCAGATGCTCAACTCGGATCCCTTCAACCCGGAGGCGCAGGCGAAGATCGAGGAGATGATCCGACAGGAGCGCGTCATGGAGAACCTGCAAAACGCTATGGAGCATAATCCTGAGGGTAGGTTTCGTTCTACCGCTTGCTTGGGCTACAAAGTGGCGGCCACTGACCTCATTCTGTAGTCTTCGGTCTTGTGCACCTTCTCTACATCGACGTTGAGGTGAACGGCTACAAATTCAAGGCATTGGTGGACTCAGGCGCCCAGGCAACAATCATGAGCCCCGCCTGTGCCGAGGCCTGTGGTATCATGCGCCTGGTTGACAAACGTTTCGCAGGCGTGGCAAGAGGCGTCGGGACTGCCAACATCATTGGCCGCGTCCATTCGGCCCAAATCAAGATTGGGGAGTTGTTCCTCCCGTGCAGTTTCACCGTCATGGAGGGCAAGCAGGTAGAACTGCTGCTAGGGCTCGACATGCTCAAGCGCCACCAGGCGTGCATTGACTTAGCCAAGGACAAGCTCATCATCCAGGGTTTTGAGATTTCCTTCCTGGGAGAAGCCGATATTCCCAAGGAATCTGCCGAGGCATACCAGTCGGAGCCAAGAGTCCCGGGACCCGCAGGCACCACTATTGGCGCACGATCTGGTGCTGTAACGGCTCCGTCTGAACCCGCTCCCTCTTCTGGGGGTCCCACGCCAGGCTCAGCATCTGCCGCTCCTCCGGCTCGCACATTCCCTCGGGAACACATCGACCAGCTCAAGGCGCTCGGAGCGTCCGAAGAAAAGGCGATTCAGGCCCTGGAGGCCACCGGGGGCAACGTCGAGTACGCGGCAAGCCTGATTTTCAACGACTGATTGGGCTTCGTGTCACCATCGTATTTGCGTTTGGTGTTCCGGGATGGATGGGAACTGGTAGCGAGCCGGAGTAGTGGAACCGTCATTGCGTTACGCGTGCAAAGACAATTTACAGGACTTCCGACATGAGAAAGACGTCGAAGAAGATACATCATAATGCTTGGGATCTTTAGACGGCGTCACTACACGGGACAGGGAGAACGAGTTTCCCAGGGAACCATGGCTTCAGACAATCTTGACAGGATGGAAGGTTAGATAATCGAGGACGGTCCATGATGGCTCAGGCATCGTAATATCACACCTCAAACAGTTCGTGCTAAAGTGTTGTTCATTGGGGTCCACAACACGGCCAGTTCTGTGTTGACTATGATCCCCAAGTGTTTCAATTGGTTTGTAACCCCTTTTCCAGCAGTTTTTCGAGCGAGGTTCAAACCCCCTTCAAAGCCGGCTTGAGCCCTTGCTATACCCTACCCAAAACCTTTCTCAAAGCTATTCTGAAAGCTCCCGGTGTTCTTTCGGTTACTTCTGAGTCGTCTATGTAAAATTCCCAGCGTACTTCAGTATTTTCAGAACCAGGACTGGTTGCGGTTCAACGTGCCTGAAGGTGGCCCTCGACTAAGGTACCCCAATCAACGGATAGTTAAGTCTATCGTATTCAGCACGTATCTCTGACTTGAAATGAGGCCTTGGCTGCTCTGTAACGGGGAAATAACAATTCTCATCTGTACAACGTCGACCCTTTTACCTCAAATGAAGACAGAGTACAGCATGGAATCGCCAAATTCTCATTGCACCAAGCCAGGCGCTCTCTCTTTTATTCAAATCCTTGAAAGATGCGCGAAGGAGCACCTAGCGTTGCTTGTAAACACACGGTTTCAAAATCGCCGTCTCATCAAAGCACTCCTCATCATCCGTAATGAACTTCCCTTTCCTCGCCGGCCCATGGGCGCCCATGCGATCCATGTTGCTTCCCTGCTTCTCGGCATATTTGCCCTTAGTTGCGGGTGCTACCTTGACAAAGGTCATCTTTACAAACATCTTGTTGTCCAGATCAACGGCGCCGGCTCCCATCTCCTTGTGCAGAAGAAAACCCCTCGCCCGCAGCGCGTCCACAAAGGCTGATATGTCGGTTTCTTGTCGGCGCAGCTCGACACCATCCACGGCAACAGCGAGTTCGGCCCTGTCGGCTTCAGCTTCAGCTTCAGCAGCCTCGGTCCGCTTTTTGGACTTCTTGCTTGTGGCCGCGGCAGCAGCGGCGACGGTACCAGCAGCTGGTGGAGGGTTTCGGCGGTTGCCAACACTGTGGGAGACGACCTTTTGCTTCTTGCTTGCGTTGGGGTTGGTGAAGCGGCTCTTGATTTCGGCGATCCAGAGCTCGCCCTTCCAACGTAGAATACGGTAGGATTCCTCAACGAAGTCAAGCCAGTTGGTGCCCATGAGCGCCAGACAGAAAACAGCGACGTCAACGCTCCCATCGGCAAGGGGCAGGTTGGCGATGTCGGCGGGGGTGACAAGCGGTGACCCGCCCGTTTGGAGGTCAAAGGACTTGATATCAACGCGAAGCTTGTCGAGCTTGGGCTGGAGTCGAGTGGCGAGGGCAGCGTCACCACACCCCAGGTCGGCAATGGTGCAGAGACTGTTATTGCGTGTGCTACGCGGGAGTGGGAGCAGCCGAATACTGGCGATAGGATTTGCGAAATCATGTCGCGTGTTTTTGGGTGGAAAGCGCACCTTGGCGCGTGCCTCAATGTCGCCGACGTATCCCTCAACCGGGTTCTCGGGCCAAACGTCAACCTGGCGCCGGAATCCCTCGTGGTATTCGGTGAACATCTCGGGGAACTCCTGGAAGAGCTGGAAGGCGTCGGCTGAGGGGCGAGTATAGAGCGTTTCGTTGAGATGGCGGAAACGGGCCGACACAAGCTTCTCGCGCATAGAAACTTGGAGTGGGGTGAGTTTGACAGCGGGCGGCGGTGGTGGTGCTGGTGTCCTGCTTGCAAAAGATTGCTGGTCGCTGACCTTGTTCTTGACACTTGTGGCTTCATCCTGGGAGCGCGGCTCATTTTTGGTCTTCTGCTTCTTCCGTTTCCTCCCCTTTTCTGGCTCATCAGCGGTTTCTGCCTGGGCGTCTTTGAGACTCGCTTCTGTATCGTCGTCAAAGCCGCCCCATTCATCGTCCTCCTCCTTGGGGACCGCTGGCTGAGTTCCAGGCACGGAGGGCTTGCCCTTGTTCTTCTTTTCCTTCTTCCCCCCTTTCTCTGGCTGGCCCCTTGGTTCTTGCTGTTGCTTTTCTGCTTTCTTCTCAGGCTGGATCTCCCCGCTGGCTGCATTCTTCTGTGCCTTCTTCGCCAGCTTCTTTTCTTTCCTAGACAACGGCTTAACGCCTTCGGCAGGTGTATCCTTTTGCTCGATGACCTTCTCCCACATGTCGGCAAAGTTGGCGGCGGTTATGTTTTGCGCTCCTGGGGGGTTTCCCGGCCTTTTGCGCTTCATGTTCTTGGTTGGCACATATTCCGATGTTGGCTCTGAAGCCTTCGCGACCTCCGTCATAGGAACAGCTTTTCCATCAGGCGTTTCGACCTTCAACTTGTCGGTCGAAACCGACCACCCCTTGACGGAAAACATTATTCCCACTGAAAAGGCTACCCTGCTGTGTCTGGTGCAACAATGGGGGGCGGTGGAGATTTCAGAAACCGCAATCCTGAAGAAAAAATTTAGTGGGGCAAGCGGCATGAGCACACCCCTGCCAGCCTGCAGGTGATGTGGGGTAGCTAAGGAGCTTTGGGCACGGCGGGTCCAGCGGGTTCAACCTCGTGATAGTGGGGGTTCTGTGTCCGTTTCTGCGTTCAAAACAACAACCTCGCCCCATCAATTCCCCTCTCTGGTCCTCCACTTGTCCCTCGGCCACGACGCCCAGTCTTCGGGTGCGTATATATCCGGTCTATTTGCGGCACCTGTGTTCTGCCGCCTGGCTTGGCTGTTGCTGCTAATCGGGCGTCGTGAATGACGACGACGACGACGGCAAACGGCGACGACAACCCGCTCGGTAGAACAGCGCTGAGTGGCCGTCGAGGGGCCGTTGGACGGTGGCCGGACTGCTTTTGCATCCATCGAAACTCGCCTGCGCCTGGGTGACAAGGATCAGCTAGCTGCCTTACGGACGTATGCTCTCGTTGCGGCGGTCTGGCTTGTGTTGAGGTCGCCCTTGTCTCTGTGTAGTGGCCTGAGGTACCAAAGAACATTGTGCACATTGAGATACACCTACTTGGTGAGCCGCTATTCATCATCAAACCCTCGCAGACTCTATTTCACTTTCAAGTCCAGGGCTAGGATGATTCTTCAGAGGCGGACCTGGGAAGAGAGCTGCTGCTATTAATATCCCGTTCAAGATTGCCAACCCGCTTCATCTCATATATAACGTAGTAAATACCAGACTTCGGAATCTGGTGCCGCTGGGGATGGTGCTCGGTACCTGCTTTGACCTGGTGGGCGGGGAGGATTTGTCCCGCACATGCCGGCAAAAGAACCGTCACCACCTCCACCTCAAGGGAACGACAGTCCATACGCTTGACGTTGCCCATCTCCGCCGAAGCTCAACGACAGGGCGTGGCCCTTAGGTACTGAAGTCCCGCACAGGCAACATGCTGCTCTTTTGCCTCCGGTTCTCGGGGTCCTGCGTAACGGCGTCCAGCTTAATTTAAGCCTCACACCCAGCCCGACAAAGTCGTTTACTTATCGCCGCGTCTATCGGGCCTTCGCGGACTGTTCAAAACATGTGCCTCTGAGGATTCGGGGCCTGGGGCAGTGGGAGAGCATCGGAAAGCAAAAGAACATAGATGATGTATCAAAAGTACCCCGCCGGTTTGCGTCCCACGACGCGCCGTCTGTGTGACTGACATCCAAGCCGACGTAGGTTTGCGCCAACCATCCAGTCCTTGAGAGCGGCTCCAAGGATTTCCCTCATAGAGCATGTCGGGCCCCGAGTCCAGCGTCTCCCTCGGGCCCGACACGCTCTAATGCCATCCAAAGGTGTGGTGTGGAATAAAGTGAAGAAATCAGGCGTGTGTGTGTTCGTGTGGATGACGACCACTCTTGCGTAGTGAGGCCTCGGCCCTCCACTGATTCTCCCACGTAATGGGTATGCAAAGTCAAAGCACGGCTAGGAGATACCAGGGCCAAGTCGGCGAAATAGTCGGGCAGGCCGTTCTATCGTTAGCTTCGAACGGCGTTTTCCGTTGAACACGGCAGCACTTGAAGCTGTCGACAAGGCTCGTCTTGTATCCCGCTGGTCGTGTCTTCCCTGCCGTCACTCCTGCACTTTAAACTTGCATGCGGGTTGCATGAATGTTGTTCAGCTCAACCCCGCTGTGGTCCATACACAGCCCCTGAACCCCTTCGAAAGAGACCCAGGTTAGCGTCGAAACTGGTACCCGGCCCTGTCGTCCCTTCCCCAAAATTGATCCCCTCATCCCGCCCTCAGGCACCCCTGTTCAGAGCGACAGGATGAGATGCCAGCAAATCGCAACGCCGATCTCCCTCAACCATCTTCAAGGGCCAACGATCGGGCCGTGTATCTTCAACGTCCGCACCCACTCAGCCATTGACCGTTTTCACGGCCCCCATCCAGTTGTGCGAAACTCCGCCTGCATGACGGTATCTCTTGTTGGTAGCGCGGCGAGGGGCGGGCATTCCACCATCGAGAGCGGGGAGTCTGCCGTCCTTGAAGATAGGGTACCCCAGATCTTTGAGCTCGCCCTCACGACCAGACCGGCAAGGTCTTCAAGGTCCCCTTAGGTCGTCTGAGCTCGCGCTGGGACTGGGTCCTACCATCTCGTGCACCTCGGCTCATTTGGCCGACGATGACACTGGACTAGCGTGCTGCGAGTTGCTGCGAGCTGCTCCAGGTTGCGTCTGCTTGTCCGCAAGGTAAAGATTTAGAGGGCTGCCACCCCCCGGAGCCAAGACACACAGGACAACCCGCGCCCGCCCGCCACCCCAGCTCACTCACACAACACACGATCCGTCCCACCCTTTGCCCCTGCCCAGTCCGTCCCATGAGACGCCTTATATACAGAAACCTCCCCACCATCATCGTCCGGTGTCTGCTTTGCGTACAACACTCGGGCTAAGGAAGTGGGCTCTGTTTCCAGCCTTGCTGCCGGCCTTCCAAACTGTCTCGGGACAAAAGAGCTCCATTGTTTGGCTGCCGTCCCACCGCATTTCATGAGATACGCTGGGTGTCCCCCCCAACCTTGAGTGTATGGCCATGGTGAGGGTTGAGCCACGCTTGAACGAAAACGGTTCTGGCTTATAATTTTCTCCTTGAATCTCTCGACTGTTCGGATCCTCCCGGTACCCGATGGAGTCTCCCGAGCCCTCCCCCGACGGCAACGTCCCCGGCGAAGCACACCCACCCCCCTCACCGCCGGGCCCGAGTGGTCAAGGAAACCCGTCCTCAAAGAAGGCACTGGCGAGGAAACGAACCAAAACGGGTTGTCTCAGTAGGTCATGCCACGACGTCGACTTAGTCTCTCGTGCACCTCGTGTTATTGCTGACGCTTCAGATAGCGTGCCGGAAGCGCCGCATCAAGTGTGACGAAGGCAAACCCACTTGCAACAACTGCATCAAGTCCAAGAGGCAATGCGAGGGCTACAACCAACGCCTCACCTTCAAAGAACCCCTCGGGTCATTCCCGCAGAGCTCAGTCTATGGGCCCTCATACTATCATCAACAGTCTCGACAGGATGCTGTTGTCAGCGTTCCCCTTCCCCCTTCGCAGGGGAAGATAGCGGTGTCCCAGGGACCTCTTGCCATGATAGCCCCTAAGCCTCCTTCAGTAGACTTTACAGGTGCTGTTCCGCTGCAGTTCGGGCACGCTTATCACGGGTCCCCTGGCGCGCCCTTGGCCAACACCCACAGCCTGACTCCGACGGGCTACAGCCAACAGCAACAGCTCTCGTCACCGCCGTTATTTCCACCTGATTCCTCTGCCCCAGCTCTCGCACACCAGCCTGGGGTTGGAGAGTTCTACAACATCACTGCCAACCTTCAGGGCTTCGAGTTGGCCCAGCCCCTGGAGCAAGTTCTGGAACCGCAGCCAGAGCCGACGTCGCCTCAACGTGCGAGATATCGCGGGTCAATGTCCGAGGAGGAGCCGTCGGGCTTGGCTATGGACGGAGGCAGACGTCTAAGCTTGAACAAAACCCCAGAGGAAGGTTACTGGCAGTCAGATGACGAGGCTTCAATGGTGGATTCGGACGATGAGCCGTTGCCTGATACGCACCTCGAGCATCTTGAATCCAATGAGCATGGCATTCAAGTCGTTAGACGCCTAGAGAACTCTCTCGATGCTCAGGGCATCCGGCTGCGCAGTTTTACGATGCCTGGAGTTGGCAACGTTCTCGATACTTATGTTCCGTCATCTGCAAATTCGCCCCTCAACGATCCCCACACGGCGGCTATCTTCTGGTACTTTGTCAACATGACCGGTCCGAGCATGTCTCTATACGAAAGACACCCCTACGACCCTTCACCCATGTTCCAAGGGGGGCCAGTGCCCAAAGCTCGACGGCACATCTGGACCTGTAAGCGATTGAAGTCTGCCGCTCGCGTCGTCCTGAGCAGTACTAATGTTCGAGCTTTCTTTAGATATTTTTCCTATTATCGCTTTCAGCCATCCTGCTCTAATGCAGGCAATGCTCGCACTCGGGAGCTTGCAAATGGCGAAGACCGAAGGGGCGCCACCTACCGCAGCCATGAAGCATTACCACCTCAGCCTACGAAGGGTGGCCAAGAACTACCAGAGTGCTACTAAGCGCACCCAGCCCGCGACCCTGGCAGCCACATTGCTGTTGGGCTTTTACGAGGTGTGGAACTCGGATCATGAAAAATGGTGCCAACACATGTGGGGAGCCCGCGCCATTATCAGGGAGCTGCCACTCCGAGCCATGACAAGAGAGGTACTTGCATTGAAGAGAGCTAGGAGGCAGAGGCAGCTGGAACAACTGAGCCAGCATCAGTGCGACGGGTCATGCTTTTCTCTGCACGCGGGCCTAGAGAGCGACCTCTTTGAGATCGACCCCAACCTGATCGCTCAGCTGACCGGCCAAGGGATAGCCTATGGCGATCCTGGCTATGTGATCGATGACCAAGCGCGGCGACCGTCTCAGAGGCACACAGAGCGCGATATCGAGACGTATGAGAGCCTGAGCGATCTTTACTGGTGGTTCTGTAAGATGGATGTCTACCAAAGCATCCTTGGTGGAACTCGCCCTTTGTGAGTGTCTTGCGGATCCGCCGGATGACTGAGTCTCTAACAACCACACAGCATGGAGTACCAACATTGGACGCAGTGTGCGCCTAGGGCGCAGTTTGGAAGAATTGATGCTGTGTAAGCCGCCACAGATCCCGCACTCTACCTATGCTTTCGACTTCTAACCGAACTAGATACGGGACATTTGACCACCTCATGCTGTTACTTGGACGCCTGGTGACCTTTGTGTCAAAAGATCTGGCCCGAAAGCGGAAGGCGAGACAAGCGGAAGCAATGGCTGCGGCACGGGGACAAGGTCAAGGCGCAGGTCAAGGCGCAGGTCCAGGGCGTGGCCAAGGTCCGCCGCCAGGATTTGGACCACCACCAGGACATGGCCCGCCACCAGGGCGTGGTCCGCCGCCAGGATATGGGCCACCGATGGGTCATGGGCCGCCGCCAGGACATGGGCCTCCACCACCGGGGCAGTCACCCCCTATGTTTCCGGGGCTTATGCCTTCAACCGGCCGGTTCACGTTGCCAAGGGGGTTCAGCCCACCACGCGAGGCTTCGCCATCAGGCGAGCCGGAAGATATCGACCTGGACTCCAGCACAGTAGCGGCTGTCCGTGAGTGGGAAGACATCCGCCAGGCCTTTGAGGTGTTTAGAAACCGCCTCGGGCCGGATTTCGCTCCCCTAGGCCCCGAACATGCCGCTGCACCTGAGATGACGCCCTTCGGCCCCGCATTGCTGTATCGTACCTTCAGCATCGCGGGCATCTGGATGAACTTTTACATGGGCTTGATCGTCTTGTATCGCGCCCTTCCGTCCATGCCTCCTTTTGCCATGGCTGCAGCGGGCATTGCGGCTCAGCAGACAGCGCCATGGGCCAACGAGATTGCTCGTATCGCTGCAGGACTATGTGAGGACCTGAACAGTCAGAAGTCAGTTAGCATGTTGGTTGGCGCCGCATGTATTGAAAGCGGCTTCACGCTCTTCGTAGCCGGGGTTCAGGTAGGCCTCACCTCTCCCTAAACGCGTTCCGTCCAGTCGTCAAGTGCTGACAATAACACAGTACCGGAGCATCGAGCAGCGGCATTGGCTTGTTCGGCGGCTACACAACATCTCGCGACTCACAGGGTGGCAGTCAGCGCGGCAGATAGCAGACGGGTGCGAGTCGGCGTGGATCAAGGCGGCACAGATTGGTCGCGGCCCTCCGTACGAGAGCCCGCCAGATCTAGGGCCCTTGTACCCCGATTCGATTTGGCTTCTTCCGAGGAGAATAGATCGTCGGATCCAAGACTTTGAAGGGGTTGACAACAAGCTTGTGCTAGCGCGGACGGAGCAGGCGCATTATGCTCTCGGGTTGTTGAGTGTCGAGCAAGACTTGGATAAGCTCGACTTGGTTGCGGATTAAGCTACTTATAGTTATTTGGTCTTGGTTTGGCGCGAGGGAACCAGCTTGGGTACGGTGATTGGAGGATAACTGTCCTGGCATCATGGAAAATCTTCTCAATGTGTAACATCCATCAATTCGACATTCCCCCTCCCCCCCGCGGTTGGGGAGATGTGTCTAGATATTTCCGTTATCATACGTCTCGTTCGGGCAACTGTGCGGATATAAGCTGGGCGGTACACCCGCATACAAGCGTGACTGGAACACTGAATAGCGGGAACAGGTTATGAAGAGGAGATTTCTTCTATGTGAGAAATCGCCTTCTTCGTGGCTCCCATTTTCTTATCCTCATGCAGGATGGGGCACTCGGGACGTAAAGTTTAATCTAGTTCGCTGGCAGCCTCTCGACGACGGCAGCCATCTCCTCGTCCGTGTATATTCTGAAACCCCGGTCTTTGGTCACGCTTGCTAGCTGCACGTTCTTGGAATCTAGCTTCTCCTCCATGACCTGCTTGAGCGTCTTGAGAACGAGCGTCTCAGCGTCTTCGATGGTGAGAGACTGAAAGGAAGGCGTTAGATGATATAACTCTGTTTGCAATGAAGAGAGAGGCACCCACCTTGTGATACTCATTCTGCAACTCAGCCTGAGCGCCCTCGCTGCCGCTGCCAATCGCCTTGGCATCATAGCGGTAGAACGTACCCGAGGGCTCAGCATGATACAGCGACGGACCGTCCTCATCGTAGCCCGCAATCAACAGCGCGACGCCAAACGGACGGCTCATGATGCTCTCCTCGCCGTCGGCGCTCTCACCGAAGCGCAAAGCCAGATCGCAGATGGCTTGCGTGCAGCTCTCAACACGCAGCTTCTCGTTGTAGTTGAAGGCGTGGCTTTGGCACTCGACGCGCGCGTGCTCCACCATAGAGCGTGCGTCGGCCTGCAGGCCCGACATGGCGCATCCGATGTGGCGGTCGATTTCGACAATCTTTTCGACGGAGGATGTCTCAAGGAGGGTAGATGTCACGCGCTTCTCGACTCCGAGGATGACGCCTTCCGAAGTGGCTACGCCGATGGCGGTCGAGCCGAGCTTGATGGCTTCGAGGGAGTATTCGACTTGGAAGAGACGGCCTTCGGGGGAGAAGGTGCTGGAGGGGTGTTAGTTTGGCAGGGCGAGGGGTGAGGTGCGTGGGGGGGTTAAGGAGGGGAGAGGGGTTGCGTGGGTGCGTACTTGATGCCCCGGTCTGGAGAAGGAGGTGGGTTAGCATTTGGATTATCTGAAAGGGTTTGGGATTGAGGTTGTCGCGGGAGCGGAGCTTACCGTATTCTGATCTTGCCATAAACATCTTGGCGGTTGTTTGGGAGGACGACGAGGTTGCGACGGGCTGGGTTGGGAGAGACTGGTCGCTGGGCTTACAGCTAGTCGCAGTTTAGTTATATGTGCAGAGCTCGATGCCGAATGGCGGGGTGGTCTCGGGGGATGGTGTTGTCGTTTGGTCGGGATTAAAGAGGTCGGGTGTGGGAGCTGTTGAGGTGAAGCTCCAGGCACGGTTGGTCTACGAAGCTCTCTTGTCAGCCCTGCCCCCCTGTCAACCCAAGGCACAGAGGGACCTCCGTGCCGAGCGGCAGGGGTGCAGCCTTGCCTTGGCGCCCCTCCTTCCGCCGCGTGGGGATTCAATCCGCCACCAGCACAGCGGCGCGTCAACTGTCGACACAGGAAACCGGCACGCGATTTGCTCCCCGTCAGCAGTAACGCCGCCACGAAAACCGAGCCCACCAACATAACATGTGACGGCGCCGGCCGTCAATGTAGAACGGGACCATGTCTTCGGGCGCTAGACCAGTCGCACACGCGGATGCGAGAAACCCCCCTTCGGCGGCCGAACGAGCGAGCGGTGCATCGCGCTCCCGCATGTCTGCCACGGACGCCACAAATCGCAACCGCATGGAGCGGGAGCGGGAGAGGGCTTCGGCGGCGGCGGCAGCGGCGGATCCTCGCTATGGTGCCGCAGCAGCAGCCGCATCCACATCTCACAAGCGCTCGGCTTCGGGCAACCCGCGGCCCACCAGTCGGATGGTCGACGAGCGCCGCACTGAAAAGGTGCAGGTGACGACGAGGGAGACTTTGGTGGCCCGGACAAGGAGCCCAGTACGCCGCGCAGCCCCGGAAGAAAGGAGCAGGCAACCCGAGCCACCCAAGCCGCGCCCCCCCGAGATGAGGAGAGAGCCTTCACGACCTCTTGAGATCGAGAAACCACTGGCGACATGGGAGCCCGTAGCCGCCCTGCTACCGCACACAACAGCCCCATTGGCTTCTCGAATTTCTATACCGCCGCTTGCCTCGACGGCGCCCCATACCCTGCAGCCGAAACCGCTGCACGAGTTGTCTCTCGATGCTCAAGAAGCCGTTATTCTGGAGGATCTTTTGTTTGTATTCATGGGCTTTGAGGGCCAGTACATTCGCTTTGCAAAGGGGTACAATCCGTACGAGGAGCGCGACCGACTCGCAGGACCAACGTGGCGCATCCTGCCAGGGCTGGACCCAAGTCTTCAAGACCTCACCCAGTCCATGTTACGGATGGCGACGCACTACTCAGCTCTTGAGACCTTTGTCGACGTCCAGAGCCGCGAGGAGTTTGGTTCTGTCAACCATGCGCTGTGCGCGTCTATACGAAAGCTCCTCCATGAATATCTCGTCATGATAGCTCAGCTGGAAACCCAATTTCTCACCAACGATTCATTCACGTTACATGTCTTGAACGTTCACATCCTTCCCACTAGCCACATGTTGCATCAGATATATGCGCTGGCCCATGAGTTGTTGAAGCGGAACGCGTTGCTGGACGACGAGACGGACGAATCGAGTGATAGTGCGGACGACTTCGACCACATCTTGGAGCAACTCAGAGAAGGCGGCGACTTGGTCCCCGGAAACATGACAGGGAAGAAAATATGCAAAGGCGGCGTTGTACTTGGCCTCATTACGAAAAGGCTAGAGTCAATGTCAGGAGATCCGGCCGCTAGGACACTGTTGACATCTTTGCTGAGGGATGCAAGCCGTCCATACATGGCCATGCTGAACGAGTGGCTACACCACGGCGGCATCAACGACCCACATTCCGAGTTCTTGGTGAAAGAGCAGCGGAGTATTCGGCGTGAACGGCTGGAGCAGGACTATACCGACGAGTACTGGGAGAGGAGATACACCATCCGGGACCATGACGTTCCCCCGCAGCTGGAAGGCGTCAAAGACAAGGTCTTGCTTGCGGGCAAGTACTTGAACGTTGTTAGAGAGTGTGGAGGCGTTGATGTGAGCCTACAGGTCAAGGATGTGCCGATATCATTCGATGACAATCGCTTCCTCGACAACGTCAACAATGCCTACGCCCATGCCAACGAGTCTCTGATGCAGCTGCTCCTCACCACTCATGCTCTGCCTGCCAGGCTACGATCTCTGAAGCATTACTTTTTCCTCGACCCCTCCGACTACTTTTCCTACTTTCTGGAGCTTGGCACTTCGGAGCTGCGGAAGCCCGTCAAGTCCGTTAATACCGGAAAGTTGCAGTCTCTGCTGGATCTTGTACTTAGGCAGCCCGGCAGCATTGTTTCTTTGGATCCCTTCAAGGAGGACGTAAAGGTCGAGATGAACGAAATCACTCTGACCAAGTCTCTCCAGCGCGTCGTCAACATCACCGGCATAGAGCAGGGCGAATCACTTCAGCCCCTGTCTTCCAATCAACCTGTTGACAGCGACAAAAATGCAAGCGGCTTTACCTCCCTGCAGCTCGACTACGCTGTGCCTTTCCCTGTATCTCTTGTCATCAGTCGCAAGACCGTGTGGCGCTACCAGGCACTCTTCCGCTACTTGCTGTCTTTACGCTACCTCGAGTCACAACTCTCGACTACCTGGCAAACACACACCCGCGGTTTTGTCTGGGCACATACTTCATCCTCGCGGAACCTTGAGATCTGGAAGCGCCGGGTCTGGACACTTCGCGCTCGTATGCTGGTATTTGTCCAACAATTGCTCTATTTCTGCACCGCCGAAGTTATCGAACCAAACTGGCAGAGTTTGATGGCCCGCCTCCGCGAGAAAGAAGCCGGTCAAGATAGCACTGTCTTCTCTCCAGGTGCCTCTGCCGTCCCTCCAAAGCCTGGTGCCAAGGTCCTCACCCGCACCGTCGACGAGCTCATGCAAGACCACGTCGACTTTCTTGATACATGCCTGAAAGAATGCATGCTGACCAACAGCAAGCTCCTCCGAGTACACCGCCCTCCCTCCCCATTTCCATTTCCTACTGCGCCTTGACTAACACCCCTCAGATACACTCCAAACTCATGCAAACCTGCACCATCTTCGCAACCTACACCAACTGGCTCTCCCGAGAGCTTGAGAAGGCCGATCCTGACCTCTCTGGAACAACCAAACCCCCCACCATGACAGACGACCAATGGCGTCAATTCCAAGCCGTTCGCTCCCAAAAGGGGACTTCGGCTGACTCCTCCGCCCTTGGCACCGACAAGGACGGCGACAGCAAAAAAGATGAAGCCGCTCGAATCGTCGAGCTCTTTGATGTGATCAAGAAGTGGGAAAGTAACTTCAGTCGGCATTTGCAGATCCTACTGGACGCGTTGAACCATTACGCTGCCACCGAGACGGTGGTGTTGTTAAGTTTATGTGCAAGGTTGAGTACCGCGAATCAGGGGACGGAGTATGCGGGCCTCAGGAACGATGAGGATGGGGCAGTGTGAAGAGTCGTTGCCGTGCGTTTTGCTCTGGAGTTGCAGTGCGGGAGGTATGAAGGGGGCATTGGAAAAGGCAGGGTGGGTTTTCTGAATGGCGGGCAAAGCATCCGGGAGATGGACTCTGAATGTTGGACGAGAGTGTTTGGGACTTTGACTAAGGGGACTGTTTCTCGGGCCAGGCTTGTTGATACCGCTAGGCATTGTCCGCTTTCCAGTATCGGATAGGCCAGTAACGTCAATACTGTGGCAGGTCCAAACAAATCCTCGTCTTCGTACGACTTCTATGATTCGCAACTGGGTATCATTTGTGTCTCCCTCCAAAAACTATCCGTACATATCAGGTGTATCTCATCCCTACTAGCTCGCCTGCTGCCTTATCTCACTAGCGTCCCTCCTCTGCATAATCTTTGCAGCCGTTACCACTGTGAACACACCAAAACACCACGGCATCATCGGCTCAACTTCCAACCTGCGAACTATCGAGCCGCCCGTCAATAAGAAACGATATTGCAAGAGAATTCATTGCTCAACATGCCCAAAATTGACACCCGTGAGCCTCTTTGCTCTGCACCAATCCTCCGCCACCGAGGGGTTCCACCCACGTCACCGCTTCGTCGTCGCGGACGAGCACGACAGATTTGATTTCAGTTGCACTCATTCGTAGAATTGGTACCAACTGGAACTCATCTGGAAGCGATGAAGCGAAACAAATTCAGAAATTCAACGCTGTGGAACGAACGTGGGTATCGCTCAATAACATTTGCCCCTTGGTTCCCG
This sequence comes from Immersiella caudata, assembly GCA_030512335.1. NCBI lineage: Eukaryota > Fungi > Ascomycota > Sordariomycetes > Sordariales > Lasiosphaeriaceae > Immersiella > Immersiella caudata. Next base: position 2,765,383 of record JAULSU010000004.1, on the reverse strand, counting down.
ACATCGCAAGTGCCCGCGCCAACAAATATCACCACCCAACACCCCCTTGCATGCTTAGGTATAATAAACAGCTTCTGCCATGAACCCATGTGAGCCCACCTCGTCTTCGTCTTCTCGGCGTCGAAACTCAAAATGTGAAACGTATCATGTTGTGTTCTCTCAGAGTTCACGTGTCGTAAGTGGCGTAAAGAGCGGATGTCGTACGTGAGAAAGAGAGATCGCTATCGGTCGTGTACACGATCAATGATGCTATTACCGTTGCCAAGGACGAAACGAGAAAAAACAATAAGAGAAAGAGAAACAGCAGGCAGCGCAACCGACCAAATGCAGAACCACTACCAGGGTATTTTACGCCAGGGGTATATCCAGCCGTAGGGTATTTCTTTTTCCTCACAAGGACGAAAAGCAATCCGTGCGTCTAAAACGTTGAGAGCGGAAGGACGAGAGTCTAACGAAATGGCCCAGAAGGAGGGCCGGGGTATCCTGAATTGGTAGAATGAGACGTAGAGGGGCGTCCGCTGTCAGCGGACTGTCGGGTGGCGTGGCGTGGCGTAACCTCTCCCGCATGCGGGACGGTCAACTTGTGCTCGAATCCATTGCTTGTGGAGCTTCGAGTGGGCGCCCAAGGGTTCTCATCCTCGGGCAGATTGACCCCGCTGTCATGCCACGGGCTCCGATCAGCATTGAAGCTGCGCGTTGATTCGATCGAGATCAGCGATGATTTCGAAACGTTGGTAGACCCTTTGAAGAAGGAAGTGTTGGCAGAATGCGAGCTGTTTTTTCTTCGGTCCAGGAAGTTGGAGATGGAAGACATGCTGCCAGGCTTGCGCAGCCGCTCAAAGAGGGTAACGCGCTCGCGAGCAACCTCATCTCCGAAGGTAGGCTTCGTGGGTGAGTCGACAGCCACGAGAGCCGGGGCGTGTTGAAGCAATTTGGAGTCAAAGTACTGCAGGGACTCCTCGAACGTATCCGACTTGGGGCGCGGGATGGCACCCTTGATGAACACAGCTTCGATTCCGTGGGTGGCAAAGTGATCCTGGAGGAAGTCCATGGCATCACGGAGACCACCGGCGTTGTTGCGCGTGAAAGTCCACAAGAGAGTGACTGTAGGGCCACCGTCCTCGGTGCGCTCCTCAGGATTCTCGATAACTGTGACGTCGACCGCGTACTGGCTCTTTAGCTTGGGAGCAACATCGTGAACGAAGCTGGGTGACTCAAGGAACACCATAAGCGCCGGAGACCGCTCCAGAACTAGCTCATGGCGATCGGGAACCATGCCCTGTTTTACAAATTAGCGCTGTTCCGTCACTCTTCCTTCACCTTCCTGGAGGCCTACCAAGAACGCATCAACACAATGCGGGACCTGCCACTGCGGTCCAGTAACTGTCACCTCGTCGCTGGCTTGCTCGGTGCTGGGGAAGACGATCTTGCAGTTCCACTGTCGCTCCAAGTCTTCAATCTCTGGCAGTCGAGCCAGAAGCTGGCGGTGGTAGAGACGATCTACGTTGACAACCTGGGACGTGAACTCGGAATCCTGCGTTTGCGAAGATTAGCAAGCCGCAGCATTCAGCGGTGAAACGGGAGGGCATACGACTCTGTCAACCATCTCCAGAATTTCGTCTCTTACGAGCTCGAGGTTCTGGGCATTCCGAGCGGGCGTTCGACAGATCACATTGTCAACCCTGCTGTCGTCATCCTCTCGGCCCATGCCACCCCTGTCCATAGCGTTACTAAACTTGACAAAAACGGAATGCTTTTTCATGATTCGCTGGATATGTTGACCGCCGATACCGATGATTCGCTTGTGGTACTGGTCCGGGACATGGAAAGAGATGGATGCCGGCATCTCTTGCTCCACCAGATTCAAGCCTTGTTTCATGGAGTCGTAGGTCTGCCCTTGAACCTCGATGTTGAAGTTGTACTCTCCAAAGTTGTCAAACATGATCTGGACGTTGCTTTGTCCCATAATCTTGTTGATCTTGCCGTTCTTCTTTCCACTGACAAACTCCTTGTGCTCGTTGGCGAGCTCGATCTTGACCCGGATCTGATACTGAGAATGGACCACAAATTTGATCTGCGAGATGACCATTAGGGCAGCTTTGACGGCTTCATCGGAGCCAGTGATGGTAAAGGTTAACTTGTCAAAAGTAACGTCTGCATCGGAATTGGCGCAGATGTCACCCAGCATTGTCCTGATATCAGTGGGGCTGGGGAGTTGACGGTCGGCAGGCTGAGAGATCCACCATGTTGCCGTATAGAATTGCCCAACCTTCAAGATTGTTAGCCTCGCCGATGCATTACCGAGGTTCGGAACTTACAATAGTCATCAGCTCTCTGACAGTGCGCTCAACATGCAGGTTTTCCAACCCCTGGACCCGAACTGTCATCGACTTTGAACCAAGCGGGGGGAACATGATGAATGAGCCGTTCGTCTCAACAATCTTCCGCACCTTATCCATCCGGCTGAGCAGAATACTGTCAATCTTGGCCGCGGGAATCTGGACGTCCTTGACGAAGATTCTGACGCGCATCAAGTTCTCGTGCAGCTTGATCTTTGCAGCCTCGATCGACTGTGGATTCTCTCCAGTGATGAAAATTTGCTGGTAATCTCTGCGCTGTGCGTTGGGTGGGCAGTAGTTGTACGCCGGCGAGAAAGGGGGAGGAAAGTAGATCGCCGTGTTCGTTGCCGATTCGATCAGTTTGATGTTTTTCCGATTCCGACCACATACTATCTGGTGCAAGGAGAACTCCATCTTCTGACCATCGACGATTCTTCCGAGCTGTAACCACGTTAGTACCGCGCAAGTTGGAGATGCCAGACAGGCCAAAGTATCATACAAGCTGGTCGATGTGGATCAGGACACGCGTCTTCGCGTGCTCAGAAGACATGGCATCGCCGTAGATGGCTACTCTCCATCGTTGGTCCATCCGCATCAGCTCTACCTCACCATTCAAGACCTCCGTGATGGGTGTCAGCTTAGGGCCGAGGAGGAAGATGTCGACGCCGCAGAATGCCGATGTCTCATCAAGATAGTCCGTCACCCCCTTTTTAAGCACCCCTTCGGCGAGATTGGCCACAAGATTTCCATCCACGTCCACCGTCGTGCAACGCTGTTCACCAACTTGTTTAGCGCCAGGAAACGAAAAGTCAGTTACTGTGAGGGGCATTGGAGACCCACCAACGAGAGAGGCGTTTCATTCAAGATGGTTTCTCGCGTTCGGTAGACGAGGTCGGCAGGGCCGGCTAGGCAAACGGTGGTGACTTGACTCCGCGAGTTCTTGGGGGTCGTCGAGATGACGTGGGCCTCCAGTGCACCAGCGCTCTGTTGTGTAATATCCTTGCAGTACTTGCGGAGCTGCGCCAGATTCTGGGCGTGTACCGGCAGCTCGTGCACGGGGACGTCGTCGGGAGCGTCTTCGGGATGTGTCCAGCGTAGCACTGCGTCGGACGTGGCGTGAAGGATGTCCTCGGTGTCGGGGCCGGCGAGGTCGGAAGCGAAGGGCACGTTGAACGAGTAGCTGATGGGGCCGTCGACGGGATGAGGGGCTGCAATCGGCGGCGGCCCCGGAGGTACGACCTTCTGGTGAGGATTGATGATCGGCATCCCCATATTCGACCTTGACATGCCGAAGTTGGGGCTCATCCTCTCGGGCCAGTGACGCATGTTTGCCAGCTTATTCATGGTGGCACGCCAGCGTCTGCTTGCTGATGGGGGAACCGGATGACGAGGACCGCGCACGTGAAAACACCTAGATGGAGAAGGGGCGACGGAGGTGAGCCAGGACCGGCTGCTGACGGGCAACGGGAGGCGGGAGGCAATTGAAGCAGGGGCTAACAAATGAGGGACTGAAGAAGACGAGGCGTCGCACGAGGAGGGGGGACTTGGGCCTCTAGCAGAAAGACAGCAAGAAAAAGGGTATCTTTAAGAGGCAATCGGGGAAAGGAAAAAAAGGAGCATGCAGAGAGCTCGTCGTGTGCTCTTGGCCTTCCTACGCTCTGCGGGTTAGGGGAGGGGAAGTGTGAGGTAGGAGGGGGATTCGCAATGGAAGCTGATAGACAGTGGAGGGAGGACCAGGGCGTGAGGGACGGGAGTCGGTGGAGAGCAGGTCGTGATTGCGAGCGAAGATGCCCGCTGTAGCACCTGGTCCGTGCTTCTGTGGGCTGTGGCCTGTGGGAACTCCACTGGGCTGTGGGTGAAGAGGGCCGCTGCTGACCCTGATCAAGGATCGGCCGCTCATTGAGACCCGAGGTACCGCGCCGCTAAAGTTTGCGCGGGGATACGCGCTACGGACAGCAGCCCTCTTTTGAAATTCACGAGTCCCTACAAATCCAAACCTGTTCTCCTCAACGTTATCTTATGTTCTGACCTACCTATGTTGCTTGCCCGGGACCTAGCAACCTACCTAATCAACAATGCGGACGATCACCTAATACCACCGTTGTGAAGCAGCCATGGGGCCTTTGGGATTCGACGAAATATCAGCTAAAACACGAGCTCCGACAAGCCACGACCCCATTTGTGAGAGGGGAACCCTCCTTGTTGAATGCCATCAGAATGTTTCATTCTCCGTACCAGTGGGTGCCGTCTGATACCTACCGCAATATGTAGACCCCACCACACGCTTCCTATTTGCTCTACGCTGCGGGCTCCTTGTCGCCCGTTATGCCAGCGCTTCCAGGTTTCCAACGGCGAATTCATGCCGCCAACATGGGAAACCAAACCCCTGAAAGTCTATGTTTAAGCCCCTCCTGTTGCAGTGCAGCGCATCCAAACATGCTATCACTGCCTTCAACATTCACCAACTGAGTTGACAGAAGATCGAGTTTCTGCCCCGGGACCAACATTCAAACACTGAACTCGCCAGCGTATTCCAAGCGAATTAGAGCATCTGAGACGCGCCTCGGCCAGCTTGGGCCATTGGGCTTTTGATATGTGGTCTTTTGTTTATCCAGGCCTCCCGCGTCCCTACTATTCCCCTCGTCCTGATATCTCCCAGACGCATTATGCTGGACCTCTGCAGATCCGGCCCGGCTCGACGTGCCCCGCTTGGTGGAGTGTGCGAATTGACCTACCAGCATCACTTCTGGCTCGCCGCGCTTTGGAAGCTCAAAGTTGGTGGTCAAGCAATTGCAAAAAGCCCGGGCTAACGATTCACCAGGACGCTTTGAATTGTTTTGCCGCCACCCCTAAGACAGTGACAACCCCTACCGTCCTCGGCCCCTTTGATAGGATGTCAACTCGACACGAGACCGTCCCCGCTACTGTATGTCTTCGTCGAGCCACGCCCTGATATGCTCTCTCGTCAGCTCTCGAGTTTCAACGGGGCTGGCAGGGAAAAAAGCTGGCATCAAACCGCGGCACCTGGAAGGCCCACCCGGCTGTCGAACGAGACATCCAAACCTCAGCTCAATCAACGCCATCCCCCTCTCCATTTACCCAATAGCCATTGCATGAGACACTCACCTCCCAACTCGACTGCTCATCTACGCTACCAAATCTCACGAACCACACGGAACGAACCATGCAAGAAGCAGCACACGCAGCACAGTCAGCAATCCCCACCCACTCTGTGTTTCCACTCTACCCTCCTCACATCAAGCTTGCGCGCGCAGCGCCTTGTGGATTTTGCCGGTTTCCTTTCGAACTATCCACACATATCCCCCCATCACTGTAGATACAGAGACCACATTCCTGCACACCACCCCAGCCAAGAAAAATTCCTGCTCAAAATCCTCGGCGTGCAGGTCCTCTAACGCGTCACCAACCAGGCAGAACACGATTATGTAAGGTCATGTGTAGAAACCGTTGAGACGCAGCGACCAGGGCATCTGGACGACGAGCTGAAAAGGGGTGAGCCCACAGTAGGTGGACATCCTTGGCTCGGATCGTACGGTCTAAGCTGCAAGAGCTTTTCCTCATCACGAGTGTTCCAGGTTTGGAGTCATTGATTCGTCTTATTGAAAGGGCATGGGTGGTTCCACATCGGACCTAACGAGTGCGGGCAGGTAGGGTCCGAGCCCTGGGCTCCCCGCGGCATCCCAGGCGCGGGAAAGTTGCGCGTTTGGAGGTCTTAACGCAACTTGACAGATCGCAGCGAAACGGCAAGTAGAAACTAGAGATCGCTTGAGGCAGCAGAAATCCCATGGCTGTCCATTTGCTTAGCTCAAAATATTGTTACACACCATCCATATCAGTAACACGCTGAACTCCCAGCATGCCATTACACATATCCCATTTCTCATGTGAGCTCTCAACCCATGAGCTGGCAGGGCCGGTGGCCAACATGACATCCTAGCTGCGGGCTCCGGCCGATTCCCTCCCGAGGCTATGATTTCACCGCGCCTCCCGGTAGGCTTCTCGAGGCTTTTGGTTGAGGAAAACCACTTCATCATCGCTCTGCACCGGCGGCCTACCCCCGTAATACACAGCCTCCGGCTGTCCCTGGCCATTGCTAAACTCCCGTCGAATTATCTGTTCTCCCGGTATAACACTGTAGCCACGGCCCGGCTGCATAACCTCTCTCCGGCCTTCCGGGAGAGCATACTCCCGAGCAGACATCTCTGGCCTCACGCTACCGATCCGTGATCCATAGCCGATCTCGTACCGAATCGTCTCTGCTGGCCTCACACTTGCTGGGCGTACCGATGCGTATTCATCTCCAATTCGTCTTTCATAGGCGACAGGTACCTCGTAGCGAACGCCCGGAGGAGGCCGGACGCTTGCCGACCTGATTTCCAAGTACTCGTGCGAGCGATCCTCCACTGGCCTCCTCTCAAAATCAGACGCCCCATCATATCGTGCTGGCTCGATGGGAGGGCGAACACTGGTCGCCCTGGCCAACGGATACTCCGCAACCGGTGCACGGCTCTCCAAGCGGGGCCGTGATGAGATGTACTCACCAGGTGGGCCAGGCGGTGCCATAGGAGTCTCTCTGTAGATGCGATGCTCCGGGGTGGCGTACTCCGGCTGGGTGATCACACGCCTTGGAATACCATAGGCCGGGGACGCTGGGCGATAAACCACTGGATCGTCCTCGTAGAGATCTGGCCTTCGAGAGACTGCGCGATGAGGGGGCGCCCGCTCATATATGCGGTTCGACTCCACCACTCTGTAATCCGGAGCTGCACCTTCCCGTATGATAGTTGCGGGGCGCGGCGGCTCGATGTACTCGCGACCGAAAGAACCAACGACGATGCGCGCCGGGGCCGCTCTTGGGGGCGGCATCGCCTGCACATTGCGCTCATAGGTGATGGGTGACTGGGATTGGGTGCGGTACGCTGTAGGTCGCATACTTGTCCTTGACGCAGGCCTAGCATCATAGTAAAGAGCTGGGTCTTGAGACCTCTCAACCATAGAAACAGGCCGCATCGAGCGCGCTTCGCGGGGTGCGTATTGCGTTTCGTAAACATGAGGAGAGTCTGGTAGCCCCTGGCGAACGCTGGCCGCGGACCTGGGTTCATCATAGTATACCCTCTGGTACTGCGGGGAATCGACGAGAATGGGATCAACCTCACGGCGGCCGGCTTCATCAATCCTCTCATAACCGACGACTCGTTCCTCTCTCTGAACTCTGGGAGGGTAGCGATCCTGATAGTTGTCATCAATGCTAATCGGCTGCCCGTATCTTGACCCATCGTAGCCAAAGTCAGAGGGCTGCTGGTTTGACTGTCTCTGCCGCTTGCTTGGGCGAGAATCTGGTACAGCTGTGAGGGGAGAGGGGGAACGCGGCTCAGGCTTAATGTACGGAGACGCAGCTGAGGCTTCAGCAGCCAGCCTTTCTGCCTTCTTCTTTTTCTTCTTAAGTTTCTTCCTCTCCGCTTTACTGCCCTGGGGTGAGCTGTCAGGGCTTGTTGCGGCCGAGTGCTGTTTCCGAAGAGCAGCGACTTGCGCTGGGGTTCCTCTCCGGGTATCTGTGTCGGATCGAACCAAGGGTCGCTGACGGGCAACTGCAAGAGGGGAAAGGTGGGCTGGCTGGGGCGCGATTGGGGAAAGATCGTGAGAACGCACGACTGGGGATTCTCGGTAACCCATTGCTTGATGCGCCTGGCCGAGAAGCCGCTTGTTGACACTGGATAGATCTCTGGAATCAGCAGCCTGTTCCTTTCCTGTATTCCCCGAATCTTCGGAGCGACTCCCTGTCCCGCTCTCTTGGGAGCTTATGACCCCAGCCGGCAGAAGATGTCGATACGGCTGACTGGAACTCGTGGCCTCGCTTGAAAATCCGGGGACCGTGGCGCGTGCGGATTGAGAAAGGGCAGCAGTAAAGCCCGGGGTGCTTGAACCCAAGTTATGCTGAAAGAAGACACTCTGGAGCAGGTTTTGCTGCAATCCAGCTGGAGCAGCTGGCTCAACATCGAGTTCCGGCTCGTAGGGAGAACCGTCACGCATCTCCTCGTCTTCGGATTCGTTAGGAAGACGTGATGCCATTTGGGAGGATGGGGTGTCGTGGTGGCTGGAGTAAAAGGTATTATCATCGAAAGAATCGCTCGAGGCTTCTGCGTTAGCAGCTGTGTCGTCAGTAGGCTGAGCGGCATTCGCCTCGACTAGAACCATGGCTCTTGCCATGACATCGGCAACATCAAACTCGGCAAGTTGCTCAGACGCTTGCATGGATGCCTTGTGCGATGCACGACGCTGCTCGATCTGAGTCCTAAGGTCGCGCTCCAGCCGCTGCCGATGCAACTGCATCTCGGCTTTGATCAAGTCCTCCGACTTTTCCAACAAGACAGGATTTATTTCTGGCTTCCCAGTCGCAACTTGCTTGGATGGCCCACTTGGGGGGCCTGACAAATTGCCCAAGCCGGGAAGGTTTGTTGATGCGTTCACCGAAGGCCTTTGTAGGTTCGCCTGAAAGAACTGCGAGTTGTCCTTCGCTCGACTATCGCCATTCTTCGGCATCTTTGCAGTACCTTTCTGCAGTGGTGCCGAAGCGAGTGTACTCGCCGGTTTCCCTAGCAGATGGGTTGCCTTGATGCGCGGATGCGAGCCGGCTACGACCTCGTCGCGGAACTGCATCAATTTCTTGTACTGCTGAACTTCATGAAGCTCGTCAGCTGTGAGAGGCAGAATTGAGGGAAAAATTCCATTTGGCCCCGCCACTGCGGGAGCCATTGTGCCCTGGGCCATGCTCGAGAGCAATGTCCCGACCGACAACGTGGAAACCCCAAGGCGAACTTTAAGAGCCCAGGCAGCCCATCAGGTTTTCGCAGTCGGAAATGGAACAGCAAATATTCGCGGGGTAAGAGATGGTGCCGTTGGAAGTAAGCAGTGACGGCGCTTCGCAAATTCGCTCTGAGAGTGAGGTGTTGTGGACACAGAGCGCGATGGTTCGCGAACCTTTGCGAAGTTTGACTCGGCTCGAGGAAAGAAGGGAACAATGTGGATCTCGAAGGCCCGCCTAACGTGATTTGGCTAGCCCTGAATGAGCCGCCCAGTGCACGGGCCAGATCAACCATGTTCCAGAAAGCGCGATAACATCGGGAAAAGGTTCTTTAGACGGAGCATGACCCTTACTGTTACATTCACGAACGTAAGGCATGCTTCGACCGTCTACCTTAATGCTCTTCGCTGAGATCTGAGTTACTTATTTTCACCCTCGAGGCTTTACGTGGCGACATCTTCTGAAAGTACTTTTACAGGGTCTTCTCTCCTCGTGCTCGACTGCAGGAACGTGGAAGGCTCAAACTGGAGTCATTAACTTCCATGAAGTGCTTGCGTCTCAGTGTCAACACCGACACCAGTACCTTCATATACTATGGCTCACCGGCAGGAACTCTATGTACAGTTTACCTGATCACTCCTCCAGGTTTAACAAAAGAATGTCTATATGCACCATACGATAGGTCTATTTGCACCAATCCCTACGCATAGCCCCCAACTACCCACCCCTTAGCCCCAAGTCCCAAGGCCTTTTCTAAACTAGGCAACGAGAACCTGGAAGTATTGACTAGACCAGGTGCCTCTCTAGCTAGCCCAGACGACTTCTACTTCAAAAGAGGCATTAGGGCCCCGTGGTAATGGTGGCGGTAAGGTTCATCGAGGGCGAGGGTTATGTGTGTGTATGTGTGTGTATGTGTGTGTATGTGTGTGTATGTGTGTGTATGTGTGTGTATGTGTGTGTATGTGTGTGTATGTGTGTGTATGTGTGTGTATGGTGCAAATAGAGAAAGGCTATGGTGCGAATAGACATTCTCTTTAACAAAACCCTCGCGCTCAGCTGGAGGTACCTTTCCAGCAGCGCAATCCAAACTTCGACGTTCAGGGTAAGGGTTAGCGATGAGAGAAATTCGCCTGCTAAATAACGCGCGCTTTGGTTGCTCCTCCTGGCGAACATCGGCCTGAGTCAACAGCTCTCCACTGGTTGGATTACAAAGCTTGGATGGACGATGAGACCCGAGATATGAGTGAAGTACAACAAGAGTTATGATTCCCCAGATAATCTTGAGGTGCAGCCGTCGGCATATAAATTGGGGTTCTATCCAAAACCTCGCACGAATTCCACCCACCAAATTTTCAATTCGTAGCAAGACATTAACTCCAAGAAGCTTTTCTCATTTCAACATCTGTTCTCCCTGCCCCAGCAAGCCCCTTTCCCAGCAAACAAACCCACAGTTTTTTTCAATTCGGACACTCAGCAACATTAGTAGAAGTCGCGATATGGGTGCGTACAGGCCGAAACCCAACGGGGAGACATTTCCTGCTAGGAAGGTCTTCTTTTTGTGAGTCAAACACCATGAGCTGAACTTTGGGGGCCAGGATCCTAACCAAGACATAGCGATATCGACAACTGCCTCTACCCAAAGAGTGAGCAGTATACTATATTGGGCCCGGAAAATCCAGCCAGCCAAGTACTCACGCTTTACAGGTGCCAGGGTTCATGACCTCATGGCCGACTTGATCGACCAGTATTTCGCAAACCACCTCTCCCTTCCATATCAAGACGCAGTACGGCTGCACAAAGAGTACTACCAAAACTACGGCCTCGCGATCGAAGGTCTGGTGCGACACCACCAGATAGACCCCCTTGAGTATAACGCCAAGGTTGACGATGCGCTTCCCTTGGATGGCATCATCAAGCCAAGTCCTGAGCTGAAGCAACTCCTTGCCGAGATCGACACCAGCAAGGTGAAGCCGTGGCTCCTAACCAATGCCTATGTCAACCATGCAAAGCGTGTCATCCGCCTGCTGGAGGTGGAGGAGTTCTTTGAGGGCATCACCTATTGCGACTACAGCAAAGTGCCTTTGGTATGCAAACCGCATCCCGATATGTACCACAAGGCGATGAAGGATGCAGGGGTGGAAAAGTACGACGACTGTTTCTTCGTTGGTAAATCAACCCAGAGCATTGTTATGTCGAGCTCTACAGCTGACCTCCCCCAGACGATTCATACAGTAACTGCAAGAGCTCACAGGAGTTGGGATGGACAACAGCCCACCTCGTGGAAGAGGGGGTCACGCCGCCAAAGATTCCGGCAGCAAAGTACCAAATACGCCATCTGGAAGACCTGCGAACCGCTTTCCCGCAATTCTTCAAGTTAACCGCCAGGTGACCCGAACTGACCGGACAGGGGTAAACGTGCGTGATAGAATTCAAAGTTTGAGATAGCGAAAGGGATACAGACGGGCATTGATGCACACCTACAAGCATAGTTTACTCAATCAAAGCGCTTGCAGTTCAACTGTCTCGAAGACCCGGAAGCGGGTGCTGAATCTTTTGCAACTCCCAATGTAAATCCCCCACCGATCTAAACTGGGTATCCATCCCATGCCCTTCCCAAAACGCCATACCCTAAAGCCAAACTCGTCAGTCTCACCCTACTCAACCATACCGCATCTCACCGGTACCGCCTTATAGACCTGATAAGCGCATCAATCTTCGCCAGAACCTCCTCCTTCTCCTTCGCCGCCTCCAACCTCTGTGCCTCCGCCGAACTCAGTTCCTCCTCCAGCTCCTTAATTGACTGGTGCTGCTCGCGCTCGCTGTTGTCCAACCCGGGGAGACTTGAAATGAGGTATTCGATCTGTTGCTCTTTGACGATCAGATCGCGCGCCAAGTCGAGTTGCCCGCGTTGAAAGGTCTCGGGATCGAGGGTTTCAACTGGGAGGGGAGATGTTAGTTTAGCCTGTAGAGATCAGGGAAGGGAGTTTGTGTGCCTTCTTTGGGTTGGTCGGGTTTGAGGTCGGGGATTTTGTCGTTGGGGCCGAACTGCTCTAGGTCGTGGTGTCGCTCGAGGAAGTAGAAGGTGGCGATGAATTGGTTTGCTAGCTGGTGAGGGTTAGTGATGGTGGAATTTAGAAGGGGGATTCAGATGATGCTACCTGGTCTACAGCTTGCTGCAGTTGGGTAAGGCGGTCGCCCATATTGGCGGTGGGTTTATTGGGTTTAGTAACTGCGTTTGTTGCGATGTAATGCGATGGGCAAGGAGACAATGGCGGGGACCTTGGTGGGTGGTCGATTGACGCAGCGGGCTTGGCACGGAGTTAGGTAGCTGGAGTGGGGGCATCAAAGGGACGCGTGGGCCAATTAAAAAGTCGCGACTCCAAGGTTCCTCAATTCCATGCCATCCTCGCTTTCAATCTCACGGACTTGATACAAAACCACTTCCAATTCATGTGTCGATAATATTCCGAACCCGGAAAGGGTGGATCTTAGGGGCTTCGGAACGGGATGCAGGCTCAGCGCATCCTATGGAAAAAGACTGCACCAAGATCTGCGCAGTTATTTGGGATTCCACAACGACAGCTTTGGACGACGCGAAGGAATCGAGCACCAGAAAATGGCACCCCCTGCGAGACACCACAGGCAGCGGCACCATCAAGCACCTTGATCTACCCCGAGGCGGCCAATACAGGTCACCATGACCTTCCTTCGTTCCTGGACTACGCTGGACGGACCGGTCTTGACCAAGGGTCCACTACTTTCGTCGGCACTCACTTCGAATATACGGTAGCATCCGCCCTTTTGCCCCTTGGCTTCTACCTTCGCAGAATAGGGGGCCAGAACGACTTTGGCATTGATCTACTCGGCACCTGGTCCGTTCCGTCATCATCTGACCGGCCTCTGCACGTGCTCCTGCAGTGCAAGGCCGTGAAGCAGCCTGGTCCCCACCTGATACGGGAACTAGAGGGGGCTTTCATCGGTGCACCTGCTGGTTGGCGAGGTCCTGGTACACTAGGCCTATTGGCGATCCAGCGGCCGGCTACCAAAGGGATACGGGACGCCATGGGGCGTAGTCGTTGGCCGATGGGATGCATATCATGTTCCAGAGCTGGTGCTGTTGAGCAGATTCTATGGAATCGCCGGGCTGAGGAAGAGGGCTTGGAGGGGATGGGTGTTGGGATTCAGTACACTCACGATGGAGACGGCGCGCAACGGCTGGTTTTGACCTTCAATGGCAAGCATCTCACTTTCGGCGAAGACGGTGCTGCAAGTGAGAGATAATGCTTTTTGGTATATATTTTCAAGAATATCTCCGATGCCGCAACTCTCCTCGGAGACAAGGTCACCAGCGCCATTCTTCAAGAAGAAATGCCCCGGGAGGAGGAATACAGATATACTCGCAGTCTCCAGAAAATGTTCACGGTAATCCAAGCCCGGTTTGACCAAATCAATCTTCCCAGATGGCCTGTTTGGCTTTGAGGGCTTCATCCTCTTTTTTCTTCTGCAGCGCCTTATCTTCCTCCCGACGACGACGTTCCTTCTCCCGCATGGCCTGATCATACTTCTTTTGCTCCTCCGTCATCCTGGGTACTTTCACACCCAGCGCGCTGGCAATCATGCGACGGGCCACTGCATCTGTCTTTTCAGGTCGTTTCTTTTCGGGTACGCCAGCCCCACCCACGTCAGCGCCGTATGGCGAATCAAACGATGCGTCTCCGCTGGCGGCGGACGGCGGGAACGGATGCTTGGAGCCGTATGTCGGTGACATGGGCGTGGGGGGTGGTGCGGCGGTGCCGGCTTGACCAGTGCTTCGCGTGGCCTTTCGGTCCTGATCTTGCTCATCGTCCGACGCCGAGTCGCCGTCTTTGTCGCTGCCCGCTTTGGACCCAGAGCTCACATCTTCGTCCTCCCAACTGTCGGCGACGGCGGGGGCCTTCTTCGTCTTTTGCGTTTTGGAGGAGCGGGCACCTGCAGATCCGGAGGGCGTTTCGAGCGACAATTTGGAAACTCGGGAGGCAATGTCGGCTGATGCTGCTTTGGATGTCATGGCGCAAAGCAACGATCTATGATGTATGGGTGTTTATATGCAGCTCAGAGAGGGAAGGCAGCCTCCCATCAGCGTCAGCGATGGTGGAGGATGGAGAAGAAGGGAAATTCGAGAGGGGTCTGCGGCGCTCTTGTGCGCCAGGCTCCAGCAGCTCCGGATGCTTTGCAACCCCAACTAGCCAACCAAAGTCGCACGATATAACGTTGACCTGCGAAGTCTGCGCGAAGCATGGAGATACTGCGTCCGAGAGCAGCTGACAGGCTAAATAGAGGCAGGTTTGGTTATTCAGCCAGCTCTTGCAGTGGTACTGAAGCAATCAATCTGCAGGCTGCTGAAGGGGCGTGATAAACAGCTTGGGTGTGGGTTAGATTCCCCTCGCAATGCATGTCAAAACCACGGAATCGGAGTACCGCCTGAGTCTGGACTGGCGAGAACAGGCGGGGAGCTTGGAGCTTGGAAGGCCCATGAGGGGCACAGAAATTCTTGGCAGCACTTGCCTGCCGGGCATTGTGGCTGAAGCTTCCTTCCCATTGAGGCGGCTGTTATTGGGCTCGGTACCTGGTAAGTTGAAGGTGGGTTGACGAGATATCGAAAGCAGTTCCAGGACAGAGAGGAACGACGGGCCAAATGTCCCTTGCTCTTTCGCTTTCTTGGCTGGTGCATATGAGGTCGCCGATTGGATTGGGCATAGAGGGTAACGCTAGCATGTCTACAGTGGCTCGAGTTTTCGTTTCTGTAGTCGCCTCCTGCGTCTCGTCGCGGACTTGCCTGTTGAGATCTTTAGCTAGGTATATAGCCAAGGTCTAAGACAACGTTCAACTTACACATAAACCAAATCTGCTATCATTGGGGGCTTCAAGATGGAATAGGGGAGCTTCACACAGTGAGCAACACTCCCATCAAGGTGGCCGAAATACGCCACAATATAGGTATTTGGGGGCCTGTTAGATGCAATTTAATCTATCTACGATTCAATTGATGTCTTTTGAGCTCGATGGGTGATTCGTGTGTCAGCATGTTTGCGAGGCAAATAGTCCATCTCCAATGCGATCGTGCGATGCGTCTTGATGACGGATGAAAGGCGCACTGGCCAACCAAACCGTTTCTCGGTCGGGAGCGATGGTGCATCGGAGCTAAAATTGCATTTTCCAGGTATCCTCTGCATACATCATCGGCGGTGAACTGCCCTTTTTCTTTCTTTTTTCTACCGGCGGGATTGTTGTTTGTCCATCTGCCGCGTCAAAACCTCGACATCGGTTCAATCCGCGACTTCCCGAGCTCTAAGCTCTTGAGAGCTTCTCACAACCACGACAATGCTGTCGCGACATCGTCTCGCCGGTCTATCCACCGCGCCCAGAACACCCATTGCCGTTACAACGACGAGAGCATGGAGCCATAGGTTTCTTTCCACCACGCGAAACCGAGCGCATCTTCGGTCTCACCCGCGGAGGAACTTCACATCCTCGGCCTTCTCGAGCTTCTCGACATATCCGGCGCTAGGAAAACAAAAAGGCAAGGGTTTCTTCGACGGCACATCGGAGCCCCTTTCGGAGGAGGAAATAAAGGCCAATTTGGAGAAGGCAGAGGCTGAGGAGAAAGAGGTTGCTGAGGCTAAGATTTCTGGCTCGGATGCGCCGGCTGGCAGCGGTGGACAGGCACCGGCGGAATCGCCGGATGGGAAAGGCAGTGCTGCCGGCGCCGGAGGGTCGTCAGGCGAGGGTGGCTCCGGGGACGGCGGAAAACGGGGAAGGAAACCGGGTGATCGCGCCCTCACAAAACCGCTCGTGCCCGAGATCTACCCGCAGGTCATGGCTATCCCGATAGCGAAGAGACCGCTCTTTCCAGGATTCTACAAGGCGATTACGATCAAGGACCCAAATGTGGCCGCTGCGATATCCGAAATGATCAAAAGGGGTCAGCCATACGTCGGAGCCTTCCTGTTCAAAGATGAGAATGCCGACGACGACGTAATACGCAGCCCAGACGACGTTTACGACGTGGGTGTATTTGCTCAGATCACTAGCGCGTTTCCCATGAGCAATGCCGGGGGCGATGGCACGAGCCTGACTGCGATTCTGTACCCGCACCGGAGAATAAAACTGTCTGAGCTGATCCCCCCTGGAGCGGCGGATGCTGCAACGCCAGCCGAAGGGGAGCCTGCGCCCGAGCCGATACCGAAGGCTGCGGAGGAGGAGCCTGCACAGAAAGGCGATGTGGTTGCAAGCTTTGAAGAGAGCGCTGTCGCACCGAAACCTGAATCCGCGCAGAAGCAATACGAGCCTACATCATTCCTTCGGAAGTATCCCGTCAGCTTGGTCAACGTCGAGAATTTGACCGAGGAACCATACGATCCCAAGAGCCAGGTCATCCGCGCCGTCACGAATGAGATTGTGAATGTCTTCAAGGAGGTCGCCAGCATGAATAGTCTTTTCCGGGACCAGATATCAACGTTCTCGATGAGCCAGTCGACAGGCAACGTCATGTCCGAGCCTGCCAAGCTTGCCGACTTTGCCGCGGCTGTCTCTGCTGGCGAGCCCGCAGAGCTCCAGGAGGTTCTGTCCAGCCTCAACGTGGAGGAAAGGATGCACAAGGCTCTCTTGGTGCTCAAGAAGGAACATGTGAATGCACAGTTACAGTCAAAAATTACGAAGGATGTGGAGAGCAAGATCACAAAGCGCCAACGTGAGTACTGGCTCATGGAACAAATGAAGGGCATTCGACGGGAGCTGGGTATCGAGTCGGATGGCAAGGATAAACTCGTCGAGAAGTTCAAAGAAAAGGCCGACAAGCTGGCTATGCCGGAAGCCGTTCGCAAGGTGTTTGACGAGGAACTCAACAAGTTGGCGCATCTCGAACCGGCTGCGTCCGAGTTCAATGTCACGCGAAACTACCTGGACTGGCTTACGCAAATCCCCTGGGGCCAGAGGAGCGCCGAGAATTTCGGCATCCAAAACGCGATGAAGGTACTCGATGAGGACCATTACGGTCTGAAGGATGTCAAGGATCGTATTTTAGAGTTTATTGCGGTCGGCAAGTTGCGCGGAACTGTTGAGGGCAAAATTCTCTGCTTTGTTGGCCCCCCCGGTGTGGGAAAGACAAGTATTGGCAAGTCGATTGCGCGTGCCCTCAACCGTGAGTACTACCGCTTCAGCGTCGGCGGTCTTACCGACGTGGCGGAAATCAAGGGCCACCGAAGAACCTACGTCGGTGCGTTGCCCGGCCGCGTCATTCAGGCCCTCAAGAAGTGCAAGACGGAGAATCCACTGATCTTGATCGACGAAATCGACAAGATTGGTCGGGGATATCAGGGAGATCCATCCTCTGCCCTTCTTGAGCTGCTTGACCCAGAGCAGAATAGCTCTTTCCTGGATCACTATATGGATGTTCCTGTCGACCTGTCCAAGGTCCTCTTTGTGTGCACGGCAAACTTGACCGACACAATCCCTCGGCCCCTGCTCGATCGGATGGAGGTCATCAGGCTCTCGGGGTATGTATCGGACGAGAAGATGGCCATCGCAGAGCGCTACCTTGCCCCGCAGGCTCAGGATCTCGCCGGTTTGAAGGGAGCCGATGTGAAGCTGACGGAGGAGGCAATCGCGGAGCTGATCAAGTCGTATTGTCGGGAGTCGGGAGTACGGAACCTGAAGAAGCAGATCGAGAAGGTGTACCGGAAGTCGGCCTTGAAGATCGTCCAGGACTTGGGAGAAGAAGTGCTCCCGGAGGAGAAGGCCTTGACTGACGAGGGCAAGGCCGCTCTCGAGGAGTCGGAGAAGGTAAAGGAGGATGGCGAGGCATCTAAGGCTACGGAGGGCACCGCAAAGGAGGCCGAGACGACGGAAACGCCTCGAGTTCCCTTGGAGATCCCCGACTCGGTGCACGTGGTTATCGGCAAGGAAAATTTGAAGGACTACGTCGGACCACCCGTCTTTACCTCCGACAGGCTCTACGACGTCACCCCACCAGGTGTCACGATGGGACTGGCGTGGACGCAGATGGGTGGTACTGCAATGTACGTCGAGTCGATCTTGCAGTCGGCCCTCACATCAAGCAGCAGGCCCTCTCTCGAAATCACGGGTAACCTCAAGACCGTGATGAAAGAATCGTCATCCATCGCCTACTCCTTCGCAAAGTCGTTCATGGCCAAGGAATTCCCCAACAACTACTTCTTCGACAAGGCTAAGATCCATGTTCACGTTCCAGAGGGGGCTGTGCAGAAGGATGGCCCGTCGGCTGGCATCACAATGGCAACATCACTGCTATCGCTGGCATTGGACAAGCCTGTCGACCCCACTATCGCCATGACTGGAGAACTAACCCTGACAGGCAAGGTGCTCAGGATCGGTGGTCTGAGAGAGAAAACGGTAGCTGCGAGACGGGCTGGGTGCAAAACTATCATCTTCCCGGACGACAACATGTCTGACTGGCTCGAACTCCCGGAGGTATGCCACCCCTGTACCAAGGATTGCTTCTTGACATGTGCTGATACAGTGAACAGAATATCAAGGAGGGTCTCGAAGGTCGGCCAGCGAGCTGGTACTCGGAAGTGTTCGATCTAATCTTCCCCAACCTCGACCGGGAGGCTGCCAACAAGAGCAGAATCATCCACGAGGAGAAGGAGAAGCCAAATCACGGTGGTGACCAGAGCGAATAGAGAGCTACGCCTCGACGGCACAGGCAGGACGGCAAGGCACTGGAGAAACCAACCGCATCCCAGCCGTCACTGGCACCCCGGAGCTCTTCCAACCTCTCAACTTTCATCAAGCGGCGTACATCTTGCTTTTGCTTTTTTTCTTCGAAAAATGGCAGGCATCCAAGCCGGTAAATTTCCCTACCGATAAAAACGAACCCATGAAGGGGGCGAGGGGAAGGAGAATATGGGTGGCGGGAGCGGGAGCATTTATCAGGCGTTTTTTTTAATCGGAAGGGATCGCCCGGGCAGCGAAACGCAAAGATCATTCTCACACTTGAAGGGCAATACTGGAACTGGGCAAGGCTCCCCGAAAGATAAAAAGAAGAATAAGACGCATCACACTTGAAGGTACACCTTAGTTTACATACTCCTCACTCCCTTTTTGTTCTTGTAATGCCGATAGAGGGGGATCGTTTATTGTACGATAGGTAGCAAGGTGGGGATGAGTGCATATGGAGGTGTCCCTCCAAGGAATGGGCCTGGGCTTTGGGGGGGCAGCGATTAGCGGCATCAGTGTGGCAGAGTATGGCATGGCGCGGCATCGGATGATGCGCAGCTACATACCTACCTGCTGGCTGTTGCCTTCCTGCCAGAGAGGGACGAGACTGGCAGCGAAGTTTTGTGTATGTAAGCCATGGATGGTGGATGGGCGGAAGCGGATGAACGGCTTGATTACCTAGATGAGAGAAGCATAACCAGAAAAACGTGATTTAAGTTACAGCGATGGATGTGGCGTGATGTGTGTGTGTGGAGAGGGCGACAGTGTCCCTCCATCGAGATAGATTCTAGATTACTGGATGGGAGCCAGTGGGATGGTTAGGGTGGGTAGGGCAGATAGGAGCAAGTGGTTCCGGAGATGGACTCCGCTGTGGAGGCAGATATGATGGAATGATCACAATCGCTTTTTAGGGTACGGAGGGGAAAACTAATATGTGTCCGACCGTCTTTCCTATCTTGGGTCTGGTCGGTCTGGTCTAGTTCGGTATTCTGGGTTTCCCTTGATGCCCAACGGCTTCATCTGGAGAGTCGGTATCTTCAAACGGGTTATTTGCAAGATTGGTTTACATTAGTTCTCGGTTTTACGTCTGAGGCATACGAATTTGGGCAGATACGCGCTCACGGCTTTGAACTCGCTGCATGGGTCACTTGAGAATTGTCTGTGGTGTTCAAGGGCAACCTCATGGCACTTGATTGGAGGGTTGGATCACCGTAGCCGAGACAGCAGGGTGTTTCTGTCGAGCACCTATCTACATGGGCCAGAGAGAAAAAAACAGAGACGGGCAATGCACGCTTGTTTGGTAAGCATTGCATCCGTGTGGACTTGAGAGAATTGGAGCCTGTGTTTTGTTTGGCCCCTGGCTGGTGACGACAGGACGGGAGGAAGCACGTCGTCTTGCGGGCAGACAAGCACCGGCCGATCTGACTGCGTCCGTTGTTGCAGCAAGGACAGATCAGCAGCCGGAGGCATGAACCTAGTCTGGGCGCATCGTCAACTTCAAAGTGACGAAATTGCGGTTCACCATCAAAATGGCATCAGCCCTGACGCCGGTTGGTCGGGGTGCTCGGTTGTTGATGCCCAAGCACACCCAGCCCTTCAATGAGACACGTCAGACACCCCCTACACTGAGGCCTTTCTCAGCCCATGCAATGTGTTCGCGGGACAACGCCATTACCCCACACGCGGGCCAAAAACGAGGCTTGCCGTAAAGACGTGTCCAGTGACTGGCAACTGGTGATGGGTTCGATCCTGATGGGCTGGCTAGCTCCTGCAGCCGAAGCAACGGCCCAGCTTTTGGCAGCCTGTAGTATAGCAGGGCAGATATGCTATAGCCCTCTCCGCGGCCATGGTGCGGGGGGTCAACTGTGTACCTAGTGTAACCAGTTTTGTTGGACAACAGCAAGGCCTCCCGTTGGGCCTGTCCGAGTATCACGTACGACCGGAGCGACCATCAACAGGAGGGCTGCAGGTCATCCAAGCCGGCCGTGAGGGCCATCGGAGCTTACCAAGGATGGTAGGTAGACAGAAGCAAGGGAGAAAACCCGTCTGTACGTCCGATCCGGTGCACGTGGCTATTGGTGTTGCTATCGGTTGAGAAAATAGCAAAAGCGCGACTGGCTGTCTAACCCGTGATGCCGAGAGCTGAAGTTGTGATAAGAGAGCAAGCGATGGCGGCTCGGACTAGGCCTTGACGATCGCGGAACGGGGTTCAGTTTTCCAGCGCGGCATGAGCCGCTTCACCCCGCAAATAACTTGGGAGGTCCACGGCAAGCCCCATCTGCCCCATGAACCCCTTCATGGAGGTACCCCCACCACCCTTGAGCGAGTTTTGCGCCCAGTCTTGTGTTGCTGGAGGATGTTCAACATGGCGCCTGAATATGCCTCGCCTCCTTCCCCTCAACGAAACAAAACCTGAAAATTTTGGTATAACAAATACGGAATGTGCGGTGAGCCGACTAGGGCGGTTCCTACCTAACGATCTGTCGGTGAGCCTAGGGCAGCACCCCTGCCCAGGCTCCACTCAGAGCTTGGGCCGATTCCGCCGTGCGGAAGGCAGTGTCTCCCGAGCTCAGACCCCAGCTCCCGGCGTGAGACTTATCAAGACTCTGATCTGCACACAGCGAACGAGACGCTGAGCGCGGAAAACCCCACGAACATGCCCTCCCAATGTAGCGCTCGGAGCGGCAGGGTGACTGCGGCCATGTTGGAGCCCAACTCTCTTGTAGGCGGCAGAGGAGGAACGAATAGCCTGGCCAAAGAAGGGCCCTGGTTGGTATATGCAATGTATCTCCCACCGCAGCCCATTGTACCGATCCACGTGTGTGAGCCCCACAATGACCCCCCAGCCACCGAGCTGTTCCCAATGTCCCGCCATGTCCCACCCACCGCCGCACTCGAGGACCGGCCTTGGCTTGGCTGGCTGGTAGGTTGCGACTTTTTTTGTCCCTCTCCCTTCGTGCAGCGGTGCCATGCAGGAGCTGCCAAAGGACCAAAGACAAACAGCAGACTCCTTTCTCGCGCAGTAAAGACAAGGGCTCCCCAGATACCGGCAGAGATCCATCCAACAGATGCGGCAGCACTTTTTCTCAGGTTTCACCTCCGTTGCTCATCGTTGCGCCCCAGCAGACCTTGACCCCCCTGTCCCCGCGCAGCTCTGTTCGAGGTCAGACTCCTCTTGACTGACACTCGCATGCGCCCCGAATAAAGCACTTCTGGCCTCATCTTGCTGCTGCTGCTCAGCGCCCCGTCAGCTGCCGTTTCTTGCGCAACGCCCAAGTCCCTCGCCTGCTTTCGATAACGTTCTTGAGCCGCACCGCAAGCGCCGGGCCACGGACTGAGCTCCATCCGACAAGCGCTACCGTGTGCCCCGCAAACTGCTATTTGCCTCTCCGACCAACCCTCCTCTTCCCTCTACGTCCACGTATCTCGGGCGCCCGTCGCTGAGGCTCTGCACCGTGCTGATGGACTGGCCCGCTCCTCCGCCAACTGCTTGCTTGATGTGTCTCGCATCCGCAGTCTCTGCGCCGGCCCGCGCTTAATGTAAAGTGGTAGCGTCTTGCTCTCATCTTCCAACCCCACTCTCTTCACCTCTCTTTTGGCCTAGCCCGACACGCCCATTCGAATCAAAACAAGCATAGAAGAGGCAGAATCATCACTGCCACCCAGCCTCCACCATTCCCCCGCCTCGCCCTGAGCAGACACCTTCACCTATTCACGCAAGCGGATCCCATACGTTCAGATACACCCCTCACCGGTGGACGCTACTGGGTCGAGTCTCTCGAGCCCTACGTGGCCTTCGAGGGGCCTTCCCTTCCCCTCCTGGCCCCATGGCTCAGCCTCCACCCGCAGCTCCTATCCAGGTCCCGGTGTCGCCTACAGGCAGTCCAGGTCAGATGCAGCAGAGCCTTTGGCGCAGGTTCTTTGGGAGGGATAAGGACAACGGCAACCATGGGTCGACAGATGCTTCCTCAAAGGGGCCAGGCTCCGAGCAGCAGGATGATCGGGCCGGTATCATACGGCGAGTCTCGAGGAAGGTCGTGCCGGGTCTGCCTAGAGCCCAGACCTTCAAGAGACAACAGTCTGAGCTACGAGACAAGCTGGAACCTGTCAAACAAACGCCAGCGGAGCGAAGGGCAGTTTCGGTGGACAGGCGTGCACATGCTTCGATCAGCGCCTTCTCTCAGTCTAACCCTCGGACCAGCGCACCGGATTTTCTGAGCCGCACGTACAGTGCCACTGCATCGGTCCCGTCACTGCCGACGAGCCCCACCGGGGAAACCATGGAGCCGGTGTTGGGCAGTATCGGGGAGACGAATGGAGCCCACGGGATCGGCGGTGAGGCGGACGCCGTGGTCGGCGGCGGTCTAGACGATCCGGCACTGGAACACCTCACGGACCCTATTCCCGATAACGATAATCATTCTATGACCACCTCGGAGTATGACAACATGATCCACGACGAGCTCGAGAGGATATGGATTCTCAACCTCTCGATGCACTTCCGGGACAAATCGAAGCGAGAAAAGTTCTTTGTGACATACAGGGGCAATAACACTCTCTGGCGCCGCGTGACTGTATCCCTCGACTACCGGAACGCCCCTGAAAATTCGTTAGAGCTCGATCTCGTTCAGACAAAGTTTCAACGCGACAAGAGTGCCAAGATATATGAAGCCATTCGGGAGAGCCTCGGGGACATCCAGTTCTACGATACGGTGACCAACCTCAAGTTGCAGACGACGGAAGGCAGATTACATGTTCACGTCGTTGAGGATGTTAATGTGGGTTATGAAAACTGCCAGCAACTTATGGCAGCCCAATACTGACTCGCCACGCAGGAGATCATTTGTTACCCCACTGTTCGCATGATACAGCATATGAGATGCCGGCGAGTCAAGGAGCGTGAACTCGAGTTTGACTCCCACCTTTCGGGCTTTGTGTACAAGGTTCGAGTTAACGGCGAGGTGCTCATCAAAAAAGAAATCCCGGGTCCCGACACAGTTGACGAATTTCTATACGAGATCAACGCCCTCAACCGATTGCGTTCTGCAGAGAATGTCATTCAGTTCTACGGGGTCGTTGTCGATGACAAGGAGGAGAATATCAAGGGGCTACTCATCAGCTACGCCGACCAAGGCGCTCTCATTGACATCATTTACGACCATAACCACTCGCTGTCATGGTCAACTCGGGAGAAATGGGCGAGGCAGATTGTCAACGGTCTTGCGGAAATTCATGAAGCCGGTTTTGTCCAAGGAGACTTTACTCTGTCTAACATCGTTATCAACGACGTGGGAGATGCTAAGATCATCGACATTAACAGGCGCGGTTGTCCTGTTGGTTGGGAGCCACCAGAAGCGACACCACTCATCGAGAGCAATCAACGGATATCCATGTATATTGGCGTCAAGTCCGATCTCTTCCAACTCGGCATGGTTTTGTGGGCATTGGCGACGCAGGAAGATGAACCGGAGGCACATGGACGCCCTTTGCGCATCAACGCAGACGTCCAAGTTCCACACTGGTTTCGTCAGATCGTTTCGATTTGCTTGAGTGAGGATCCTCGCAGGCGACTCCAAGCTGTGCAGCTCGCATCCATGTTTCCGGACCCCAGGGAAGATAGCCAATATGGCCCTCCAAATGGTTCCGCTATGTCGGTTGATGATAGGTACTCACATCAGGAATTCGGGCTTGACGGCTTCACGGCTGATGGGTCACGGCTAAGAGCAGGGGACCATGGGAACCAGTGGTCGTATCTCAGCTGGGGAAGTCCACCACCGCCGGCGCTGGAAGACTTGTATTGCTATCCACAAAGGGGGCGGTCGCCACCTTCACCGATGCCTAGCAATCACGGTGGGCCTTCTCGGCATGGTCCCCATTTGCGGCCGTGGCCGGAAAACAAGCACACAACCTTTATCGCGCAGTCGGTGAGCGAGTTGTCATCGAGCGAGCCACTTGGACGGTCCGATGTCGACTTGCGGGAACACAGTGAGCTCATGGAGTCTCACCAGACGAACGCGCAGTTCGACGATACAGTGTCCGCGCAGCAGAGGGCAGGTGGAGATGGCAACTCGTCGCCGAGAACGATTCCAGCGAAACCCGCGGTCGATGGCGATGATGGTGGTCATTTTTTTACTGGAAAAGGGGGGGAAACAATACCAATTCGATCCCTAACGGATAGTGGAAAGGATGTCTCGGCGCCGATGCTCGCATCGGCAGCGACTCCAACAACAGTGGAGCTTGATGTAGAAAGAGGGCTCGAGGGCTCCAGGAGAGAGCCAGAGAAAGATGCCCATATCGGAGGGGAGTCTTTCCCAGAAACACCTCGACCGAGGTCCCGTGAAGATGCAGCTCACGACAGCAATAGCGAGGCGAAAGGAACAAGCCTTTTCACCGCGACGTCATTCTCAAGCTCGAGGGGGACCTCCACTTCAACCCCTGTCCGTAAAGTGCCGGACGAACTGAAGGGAATCGGTTCGGCCTACGAGCTTGCGCTGGACAGACGACAGCACGCAATGGTAATCGACGATGATCTTGGCCTGGAAATCCATGATCTACATCCGGATTCGAAGTCGATACCACGATCCCGGCAGTCTCCACCGGAATCACAATCACAGCATATGAACGCCGCAGCAGCAGTTACAACAGCAACGACAAACAGTGAACGAGCCGAGATGACGCCATGACGATATGTGTTCCTTGTACAAACTACAATCCCTATGCTCGACATCTACTCCCACGATTTCCGGTCTTCATTTTGAACGAAGAACGCATTACCAATTTTATTCGTATTTAAGACAAATGAGCGCAAGCAAGCAAAGCGACATCCGAGACCTGATTTGGGCTGGCAACTTCGTTTTAGCATAGTATGACGTTGTTTTGGTACGGTCTATGGAGGCAATCTGCTTGCATTCGATCTTATCTTTCCCCACATGTTCGGGCAAGGAAATTGTTGCCCCTCAAAAGCGTTCTTGTAGATATACACCACTTGGTGGTGTCATGTTATTGTTGAGGAAGCAAGGCCTTCAACTTGTGGACGGGTTTAATCGTTATGTTCGTTTCTTTACTGCAAAATTGCGTGCCCAAAATTTCGAACGGGACAATGCAAGTTAGTTTCTTCATTGCTGACACTGGTTGTTGTCCCCTGGAAAGGCAGAGATGACAGCCGATAGGAGCGTGCCACCGCGGGTGTGGCGTATGCACCTTTCTGGAAGCCTGCCGATTCGGGCTGGTGGGGGAGATCTGCACGCATCCACGACGAAGCGGAGGGAACCCGCACCTCGCACCGGACCAGGCATGACTCTCTTTCACTCCAATCGATCTGACCCCAATCAGGATTACAGTCGCCATTGGAACGCGAAAGTGGAGTGTTGAAGACGAGGGCGGGGTTGTCGCTCATCCCCATCTTCGTTCCCGGGATCGCTGCGCATTCGCTTACGGAGCCGGAGGGAAAGCTGGGAATCCGATGCGCCGATGGACTCGGACTGGGTCGAGTCAGGCCCAGACTTTGGACGGAGAGATGTACTATGCGGAGGAACTCCGGTGTCCGGGAAACGCAGACATTTACTTCGGGGTCCCTACGAAGTAAAACTTTAAATTTGCGACAGGTTTCTGTTACCTCGAGACGGATGGAGGAAGTGATGTTGATGCTGGTGTCTTTAACCCGCCACTCGCAGCGAGGAATAAAGGCGGGTCCGCTTTTAGGGAGAGGCCCACCTTCGGCAGTGCGGTTCCTGGTGAGGGCTGCGCTGGCCAATCAGAAGCTGCATATCTTAGCCCCGCCTCGACCGAACGCATCCCCAACACTTTGCTCAACAAAAAAGCTGCGACGGCAAAAATGGCCTTCAAACCCACCATCAGTCGCCGAAAAGCCCCTGGAACGAACCAGGCGGCCAGCCGATTCTTGGAAGAAATGGTTGCTCTCACGCAATGGTACCATCCACATGCCATGGTCGGCTGAGGCCGAATGACGCTGGTGCAACTGTGGTCTGAAGATGAATCACTTCGCAAGTCCGCAGTTCGGTGTAAGCCAGCCACGCTAGTAGTGAGAGGAAGCTCCCGAATCCGGGTCCAACCAACATTCACCCCCCAACGCCGCCGAGAGGCGAACCTTTCTGCGTGCAAACGAACTGCCAACGCTTTTTTCACAGGGCAAAAAAAAAAGGTACAAGCCAAACCCGCATGTCAACCCCTTGTCAGTCCAGGCATGTCCCGGCCCATTCCATTCCGCCCCTCCTGAGCCCAGAGCAGACAAACTTTGCCTCCCTCCATCTCACCCATCCACCACCCCCCGCCAAACCCACCTGGTACAGCTTAGACCCCTGCTGTTTTGATTCTTATCTCCTTATAAAACTTCCACACCCCTCGGCCGCCTTTTCATCCTGCCCAATTCCTTTGCCCGTCTCCCCATTTCGCCAACCCAGTCTCACCGTTGACTTGGGAAACTACGAACGTCGTCGAACTTCACGTCATCACCGACGCCGACGATAAACAGTTCTCTGAACTGCGCGCCTTCTTCCTCCCGTCCGAGTGCGCTTCCGCCTCGCCATGGCGTCCTCCTCCGCCGCCGCCGTCCAGGCTGAGGCCTTCCCTGATGGCACCACCGATTACGTGCCTCTCCGGAAGCAGAAGGTCGATCTTCGCAAGTCTCGTAAGTGCTCCGAGCGATTGGCACCGGCAGTTGCTAACAGTGGACGCCATCAAACAGATATCACAGATCAGCCCATCACACTGAAGAACTGGTATCAACACGTCAACTGGCTGAATACCACCTTCATCATCTTCATCCCCCTTGCGGGTCTGGTCTCCTCGTTTTGGGTTCCTCTCCAATTCAAGACGGCCATTTTCTCCATCGCATACTACTTCTTCGCTGGCCTCGGAATCAGTACGTTCAGTTTATTGAGCCCTGAGATGTTCACGTTGGCTAACCTGACTTCTAGCTGCCGGTTACCATCGCCTCTGGGCCCACACGAGCTACAAGGCTACTCTCCCCCTGAGAATCTTCCTTGCCGCTGGTGGTTCCGCCGCTGTTGAGGGCAGCGCCCGTTGGTGGTCCAGTGGTCACCGATCGCACCATCGGTACACCGACACCGACAAGGATCCCTATTCCGTTCGCAAGGGTCTACTTTACAGCCACATAGGATGGATGGTGATGAAGCAGAACCCCCGCAGGATCGGCCGTACCGATATCACGGATCTCAATGAGGACCCCGTCGTTGTCTGGCAGCACAAGAACTACCTCAAGTCGGTCATCACCATGGCCCTCATTGTGCCCACTCTAGTCTGCGGGTTCGGGTGGGGCGATTTTCTCGGTGGCTTCGTCTACGCCGGTATTCTCAGAATGTAAGTGCTCACTCTCCGGCCGGAGCTCCGAAGACGCATTCTAACTTTGAATTAGCTGCTTCGTCCAGCAAGCCACCTTCTGCGTCAACAGCTTGGCTCACTGGCTTGGCGACCAGCCTTTCGACGACCGCAACTCACCGAGAGATCACGTCATCACTGCCCTTGTTACTCTCGGCGAGGGTTATCACAAGTTGGTGCAATCGTTCTCGTTTTCTCAAACCCTATGCTGACATGTGATTAGCTTTCACCACGAGTTCCCCAGCGACTTCCGTAACGCAATCGAGTGGTGGCAGTATGACCCCACCAAGTGGTGCATCACCCTCTGGAAGTGGATGGGTCTCGCCTACAACCTCAAGACCTTCCCTCAGAACGAGATCGAGAAGGGCAGACTCCAGCAGACCCAGAAGAAGCTCGACCAGAAGCGTGCCACCCTTGACTGGGGCCAGCCCCTGGAGCTTCTCCCCGTCATCAGCTGGGACGAGTTTGTTGAGCAGACGAAGACTGAGGGCAAGGCCTGGATTGCTGTCGCTGGTGTCATCCACGATGTTGGCAACTTCATCAAGGACCATCCCGGCGGCAAGGCTCTCATCTCTGCTGCCGTTGGCAAGGACGCTACTGCAATCTTCAATGGTGGTGTCTACAACCATTCCAACGCTGCTCACAACCTTCTCTCTACCATGAGAATCGGTGTTTTACGTGGCGGCTGCGAGGTCGAAATCTGGAAGCGTGCTCAGTCCGAGAACAAGGACATCGCCACCATCCGCGACTCTTCTGGCCAGCGCATTGTCCGCGCCGGCAACCAGGTCACTCGTGTTGGCCAACCCGTTGCCAGCGCCGACGCAGCATGAGCATTTCATTTCATTGCAGACTGGTTGCTCAAACACACCACCGATGTACCATAGAGACACCGTTACATAATATCACCGTACTGTGCCGACCACGGTTCGCATCGATATCGCTACCATCTTGGAGAGCAGGCAGCGACCCACCACGCCGAGGATGGGACACCCAACTGGGGGTTGCAACGTCTGATATGAATGACCTCTTGCTGATCCCTTCAGCTGATGGGTTTGACGAATAGAGTTTCTGGGTGACGTTCATGAGATAGGGACCAAAAGGCCACTTACTTTGCAGTGTGGGTCATGGGGGCAGTGCATGCATGGGTTTTACGCGTTCACGAATATCTTTACAAACAAACAAACGAAAGCCTTGCTCGCAGAGGCAAGGAAATAAACAAAACCGAAAGTCCACTCCCTTCCAGCATGAGTGATCCAAAGGTTTGATTGACGTGAAGTTTAAAGTATGGAGCACTTCACACCAAGTGTGACATCGCCTGCGGCTGCCAGATTTAGCACTGCAACCTTTAGACCTTGCGATTCCATGTCTAGTTCGCATTAACATTGCGGAGGTGGATTGCCACCTGTTTCAAGTCATCGAGACTACTTAGGATGCATGCGGCCGTATTTGTTGCCTTTTCAGTCCAAAGAGTTAGGGGTGGACAACGTCAGGTCGTCCAAATGCCCTATTTTTTTTCCCCGCTGGATTCGCCTTTACTCGGAGGCCGTGTACGCCCGGAACGCTGTGTCAGCAAACTCGCGCAACAGCCATCGAGTCCTCCTTGCACGACGGTATCGATAGGGAGCCTAGTTATAAGTAGCAGGGTGAGATTTGGCCGTCAACACAGGCTAGCTCGCGGCTTTGCGTATGCCCTTTACGTGCGGGCTGACATAACATCCTGGGTGTGCACGGCCTCTGAGTAAAGGCGAATCCAGCCGAAAAATACGGTACCCGTACTCGAGAGTCAGGCGGTCTAGTCTGTGGACGCAAGTATTTCCCACTGCACGTCACATTGCAAGAATACCTTCTCCTCATCAGCCGCCTCTCTCACGTGTAGTTGGAGATTGCTTCGCTTCAGATCAAACATCAGGGAATCGCCAAGATTGTTGGTGCAGGAAGCAGGCGTGTGGTGCAAGTGACACTCCGTTTTCGGACGGAGAGATAGCATTGCATTCAAGGTTGGCTCGTATTTCTGGTTATATTCCTGTGCGTCATGAATGGTTTGCAAGGCAAGGCAATGCTGGAGAAAAGCATCGCCTGTAAAGCATGGGTATCAAGGAGAGGTGAATGTTTAGCCGAACTCCGCCCCCAAAATCTAACCAGCGCAGAACAACCAAGAAAACGGCACCCAAAAAAAAAGAAATGGTAGGAAATCAGTGTAGATACATCTGTTGAGATCATAGAAACAAGATGCTTGAGAAGCCACCTTCTGAAAACGCCCCTGTCTAAAAACTGAGGAGGGTACCGTGACGCCGACTTCAGCTACCAAACCCCATAGAAAACCCCATTGACCTGTGAAATCTACCCCATCGCTTCCGCACCGCCCAATGCCAGGTTGGTCTCCCGAAAAGCACGCCTTGCTAATGATGTCTTTGCTGTGGCACTTGGTCAGGAGCTCCAAGTGCCCATGCAACTGTGGGCTAAATGTGTACTGTAAAGAAATGTAGAAGCCGTGAAGTGCACCGATCGTGGTCGTGACATCTTGGCTTCCTCAAAATGCTGCCAGGGGGAGGAGCGTCAGTGAAGCGGTATCTTGTATGTGCTTCATACAGCAAAGCTTTGGTGTATCTACTGGTTCTTGCTGTGGAGGGCCGTGATAGCAACGATGTCAAACGAGAGCTAATCCTCTCGTGAAGGGACTGTATTAGTGAAGAGAGGTTTGGATGCCGTGGAGAAGAAGCCCAAAAGTTCCGAAGGGTTGCAATCAGTGTCCTGGACGGTCTGAACGAATGTCGTAACGATTACTTGAAGAGGCTCCGCAAGTCTATGAGACGCTGCTTGGCAGCATCATTGCGATTCATGATCTTCGCCTTGTCACGGTCGTCCATGGAGAGATTGGCCAGCTTTGTCTTCTTGTCTTGTAAGTCGAGCATACTCTCCTCGAAGCTCTTGTTCATGACGAATCGAACGGTCCGCACCTCACGAGTTTGCCCTAGTCGATGAACGCGGTCGATGGCCTGGGCTTCTGCGGCTGGGTTGAATTGCGGCTCCATGACGTAGACGGTATTGGCAGTTGTCAAGTTGAGACCCAATCCACCAGCCATGATGCTGACTAGGATAACCTGCACGTCAGGGTTGTCGCGGAATTCCTCCATGGCCAGGTTCCGGGCTACCCGGGTCATCTTGCCATCAAGGCGAGTGAAGATGATCCCCTCCTGGTTCAGCGCTTTCTCGATCAGGTCCAGGTGGGAGGTCCAACCGGAAAACACCACAGACTTGTACGGGCGTTCGTGTGGGTTCTCCAGGCTCATCATTTTGTGCTGCCTGAGCTCCTCAACCAAGGCGCGAGTCTTGGTGTGCGGGATATACTCTTCATCCTCACGACTGTTGACGTTCTTGAGTACTGCGCCCTGGTTCTTCTTCGCCTGGCGAGACTCGTGTTCATGCATCGCGCGGCTTCGGCTGATTGGACAAAAGGATTCCCTCACACGCTCGCAGCATTCATCGCATCGCTGGTTGTTGGGCTGGCGGTGCAGTGTGTTGAGGCAGTCCGGGCAGTAGATGTGAACGCATGGAGCCGAGCTCATGTAGCCGATTACGTCGTCCTTATTGTCCCCCTCCAGATCGATCACCTCGTTAGAGCCGAGCTTGACCTGGCACTTGGCACAAATGTCGCCATTTGACTCTTGGAGAAGATAGTAAAATTCGTAAGCCTTCCCTTCTTGGAGGACAGGTTTGTCCTCCTCGTCATCGCTCAGGTCAATGGGAGTGTCCGCAGTCATGCCTTTCAACTCTTCAAGATCTGCGTCATTGAGGAGGTCTTTGCCATGTGCGCAGATGAGTCGCAGCTGGAGAATGGAGCGTAGGATGTGAATCATGGCCTTTCCAGCAATGCGCTCTTGCGATCCCTGTCCCGTAAGGACACGAACCCTCTCCACGGTATTCCTATTGAACCAGTCGTATATTGTTCGCTCGTTTTCAGTGAAGTCGAGCCTCACAATTTCGTCAGTTCGCTTTGGCAAGTTGATTTTATCCTTTAGGCGGCGTATGGTGATGGTGTCGATGAGGACTCGCAGTTTGGGAACAATTTCGGGGTCCGCATTCTTGAACGGCGTGATGATGTACTGGACAAACTTGGACCTCTCATCAAATGGCTTTAGGCGGAGGAAGGCAAGAAGCGATGCCAAGTCTTCAAGCTTGTTCTGAACTGGAGTTCCAGTCACTGCCCACCGGCGACTCGCCTGCAGCCTGCAGATCGACTTGAAGGCCAACGTGTTTTGCTCTCTGATCATATGTGCTTCGTCGAGAACGATGCGGAACCACGCGATCTCCTCTAGCGGGTACAAGCCCCTCTTCTTCTTGTTGCGCGAATTCAGCTCACTGGACACTGAACCGTAGGTAGTGATGACCAGGTCATACTGTGCGAGCTTTCTGGGGTCCTTTTCGCGATTGGGGCCGTGGTATATGTGATAAGAGATCGAGCCCGGGGCAACGTGTTGCCTGAGCTGCTCCTCCCAGTTTGTGACGGTGCTCAGCGGGCAGATTAGCAGTGTTGTTCTTCCATTCAAGACCACTGGCGTCAGCTCAAGACTTTGGGGTTTGGGTGGGTTGAAAGAGTTGGTTGGCTTCTTCTCCGGTACCTTTGGCTGAACCGGCGAAAGCTTCTCCCACTCAAGCGCTTGGTCGAGAGTACTTGCAATCAGCGATAGCACGCTCAGAGTCTTGCCCAGTCCCATCATATCAGCCAAGATGCCACCCAAGGCTTCCGGCGGTCGCTCCCGCTGCGTCTGGTTGGTGACGAGGTTGTAGTAAACATTACCGCCCCATTTGTCTTTCCTCAGGCACCATGTGGACCTCGCAATCTTGTCTTTGGTGTCAAATACTGCCTCTCTCTCTCGGGAGGTCATGAAGTAGAGAGCTTGGCGCTGATGCTTCAGCAGCGCCGTTGTAATCACCGGGCTGGGTTCCATTTCTGGCAGCGTATCGGTATGCGGAAGCGAGTCAAAGACGCCCAGCACCTCGCTTCTGATTTCTTCGACGGTACGTGCTACTGCCGAGTTGGGCGTGGGAGCGATTGGTGTCATAGCGGGAACAGGTGTGGCCCTAGTAGTTGTCGGCACAGCTACCTTGACACCCGCATCGACCCGTGTAGGGGTGAGGAGTGTCATGGAGCATCTTTGAAAATGAGACCCAATGACGTTCACGAGCTTACGAGGGCCGTAGAGCATCAACTCTGCCTTGAGGGCCCGTGAAATGGGTTGGCCAGATTTGTCCTCGCCAGGCTCCTTTCTCCTGGTGGGAATCCTGCAATCAGTTCGGATACGGAGCTGGCCTTTGTCGAGAATAGGGGCAAGACAGCGCGCAGTCTTCGAGTCGATGGTGCCAAATATCCTGCGTGTGTGATCGTAGACGGATATCTCGCAGCTGTCTGGGGTCGTGATTCTCTTGAGGACGACCTTGACCTGGGGCCAAAAAGACGGTCCGCCAAGAGCAAATGCACCAGGTTTTGGGTGTGGGATCGTGTGACAATTGATCCTAGCACCATCAACCATCCCAAAGCAGACCTCTTCCTCGTTTGTAGGCTCTCTGGGCACTACTGCCACCTCTTGGACATCATTGTCATTGTCGGTCAAGTCGACCGTCTCTGCTGGCTTCGAGGCCGGCTTGTGCCGCCCAGCCTCGAGTGCTGGCTGTCGCTTGATGTGCTCACCAAGAACACCACTGCTCTCGCCATATACGGGGCTAGCTTGCGGGGGGTCGCTCTCGGTCTGAGTCTTACGGCGCTTTGGCACCGGCACAGCGGGACGCTCTTCCACATTATTGAGGCGCTCGATGTGCTTGCCGAAGCCATTTGACATGACCAATCCATTCTGAAGGGCCGAGACAGGAGTTTGATTGGCCGTTGCCCCGTTGCCCAGTACGCCGTTGGGCAGGCCGTTGGTGTACGGATTGCCTGAAGAAGCAAGATTGGGGGAGGAAGCATGGGGGTGGTATGGCAGGCCAACGCTGCGAGTGCGCTCGTATAACATGCCAGACAAGTCGATATATGTGCCTGCTCGGTTGGCAAACTGAAAGGAAACAGCGTCAGACGGCTGCGAGCCGTTGGTTAGCTGGCTTGATGTCATGGGTAGAGGCTGCGGAGCGGAAGACGAGCTCGGGGGTGTGCCCGCGCCTCGTGGGTTGAGCAGCGTCGCTGCCTGCCACGACATGTTTGGCGTCGCTGGCACAGAGCTACTCGCCTGGTCGCGTGCTGGGAATTGTCAGTCTCAAAAATCTAACCAAACTTGAGAGCGAAGGGCAGGCGCGAAGGATGTTGGCCGAAGCGCGACGAGATCGCCGTAGAAGTCAAACAAGCGGGCGGGCATCGGTTTTTGGAGGGGCAGATGGCGCACTTACCACTTTCTTGGCTGCCAGCGTCCATGCCGCGCAGCAGTTTCCTCCAGAAACCTGCTAGTAACTAGCTACCCGAGTAGAACCTTCGGGGGTACTGTTTTCATCACCGGAGAGTGAAGCCTTGATGAACTGAGGTTGTTGTGAGGCTGAAAGGCTGGTAAGTCGTGGGGGAGGGGTGTGCGTTGAGTTGCAGATCGTCGCGATAGGGTGCAGATACCAAGGTGTGTGGCGGGGCAGAGAGGTTGCGCAAGCAGTGCTTGGTCAGGTGCAAGGAAGAAAGTTTAGGGAAGAATAATGGAAAAGAGCAAAAAAAAAAAAAAGAGAGAGGTAGAGACAGGAGGCAGCTCCGCGTTTGCGTTTGCTCCTGGGTGTGCAACGGAATGGGAGGAGGTAGGGAGGGAAGGAAAAGAGAGATACCGTTGTCTCAAGGCAGGCCGGCCGGTTGAGAAAGAGGGCAGGGTCTACGGATTAGTGCGTGCTGATGCCTCCGTCGTCAGTGTCACCTTCGAGAAGCCGAAGCTTTATCGCCTATCGGTTGGAAGCGATAAGTTGGCGCGTGACCCAACACAGACTGAGCGGCACGTGCCTTGAAAGAAGTGGGCTGTACCACCTTACCGTTTGGGTCTAAACTGGAGATGGTAAAGGACCTTTTCTAGTCTTCTCAAGATGGGTGCGATCGGGCTTGGAAGTTGAGATAAAAACAGCTTGTGCGGGTCGTTTCGAATGCTTGCTGGCCGTTGCCGTTGAATTGCTTGGTCACCGAGTGAATGGCGCGAGGCGAATGGAGCGCGTCAACGGCGGTAAAAATTAACTGCTCTATTATGCGCGCTCATTTGAGACTTCGGAGTCCCAGCCCCCAAGCCTCGATGCCTTGAAGCGAGCGTGGCAGAGCCAATGCCGTCTGTTGACTCTTGTGCTAATGCTGCTGATGTATAGAAGGCCTACCATTACCAATCTAAATCGTCGACGAAGACCCAAGTCCGTTGGGAAAGCCCCGCCCTGCATGAAGGGGCTTGAAGTCAACCCAACTGCAAGGCACTGGCACATCTCACCACCAACTCAATCGCTGCGCGCCTCGCCTACATGACTAAGGCTGACTGCCGGGACCAGTAACAGAAATTCAGCAGTTTCATCACACACCAATGGCTTTGCCTTCCCTCCGTCGCCCGGTTTCATCTGCCTCACAATCCATCTTGTCAATGACCACGACCCCCGACTGGACGCCCGACTTGAACTCAAGCGCAAGGTTTGCTATCGAATCGACTCGATGGATACGGCCTCGGCTGCTTGTCCGCTGCCGGCGTGGCCGTCTTGTTCTCCGGCTATTGGGAGACCGAGACCGAGACGGGCTTGGGCTGCGGCGTCGATCGACATTGAAAACCCATAGGACGCATTTTCGCGACGACGGCGAGCATGATCGGGAGGCGTCTCGAATGCTGCGGGATGTGTTGCGTGAAGCAGGTATTGCCATCACCGATGTTGATCGATACCGCCGACGGCCGCGGAACGTTGCCTCTCCTGGCGGTGATTTGGTGGCCGTGGTCGACGGTGAGCTGAAGTCGTCCCTCCTGACCCTCTTGCGTCCTCGTTGAACATCTTGCTCAGGAGAAGGGGGGCGTATCTCCACGCCAGTCTTTTGGAGAAACATAACAGAAGTGCCAGTTTCGGAAGCCATTCCGTGTGGGTTGAGAGGAAGCGATATTGGGGCTCGGAAGTGTAGGACGGTCTCATAAGAGATTATTATTTGAAACTACATGCAATGGCCCTCTCGTTGTGCACAGACCGCAAAATCTGAAGGGTTCTGCAGCCCAGATGAGCCATCCAACAGCTTTCATCCACGAGTCGGGCGGAGGCGCTCTGACAATGGATTGGATGAGCTAAAGACACACGGTCTCGCGCTGGTTAAACCTTCGGGGCGAACCTCACACAAGCCATAACCGCTCTTTGGGCACACGTGCTCTGCCGGGTGGAAGGCAATCAGAGCCAAGCTGCCTTTCTCTGAAGGCTTATCTGTTTCCTGCAACGAGTAAGGTATCAGACGTCGCTGGAGATGGCAGCTGCCCTGGTGACCGGTCTGTCGCAACTCAACGTGGCCCAAAACCTGAACCAACACGAGTAATGACTCCTTGACCTCCACACTGCTGAAACACAAAAACCTAGGTCCCATTCCAGACAGGCAAATTGGTCTATTTCATCACAAACAGCCGCCAAACGGTGAAAATGAGACGATCGTCTAGCTTGCTGTACCTGTCTAGCTCTACCTTTCTCCCGTTGCCTCTCCCCAGGGGGGGAACGGCGTTCAGCGTAGCCTATCGTAAAGATCCTTCTGAGAACTCCGTAGCAATGTTGTACAGTATCATACACTCCGCACAAGCCCCTATTTCCCCTCAGCAACCTCTTTGATCATACTCATCAGCTCCGCCTTATCAAAGCTTCTACCCTCCAAGGGTCCCCCCTGACTCAATAACCTCTTCATAGCGGTACCAACCGCCGCCTTGGCCGTCACTCCCTCCCCCAGCAGTCCCGCTACCACCCCCTGCGCGACGGCGCGGAGCTCCGCCTCGCCCAAGCTCTCGACGCCGCTACCCGCCACATATTCCTCCAGCACACGGATTTGCGCCTCCTCAGCGTCCACCAGGTCCTGGCGCCCCGCGCTGCGGAACTCCTCCGCCGCGTCCTGTGAGGCGCGCGCCGTCTTCTTGATGAGCGCGACGAGCTGCACGTCGGTAATGATGGGGGCGGAAGTCTTGCTTGCGTTGAGAGTAGCGGCCAGAACGGAGCGTAGCACGGAGAGGCGCGCTTGGTCTTTAGCCCTCATGGCGGTTTTGAGATCACCCTTAAGTTTGGCTAGGAGGGGGGGCGGTGGTGCTTCGGTTGAGTAGGCG
Source organism: Immersiella caudata (assembly GCA_030512335.1). NCBI lineage: Eukaryota > Fungi > Ascomycota > Sordariomycetes > Sordariales > Lasiosphaeriaceae > Immersiella > Immersiella caudata. The sequence continues at coordinate 2,727,872 of JAULSU010000004.1, read as the reverse complement.
CGGGGAGCGGGCCATCGTAGCGGGAGGAATCGGGGCTGCCGGGGCAGGCGGCGGAATAGAAGAGAGGGAGCTCGGCTTGTCATTATGGTTGGAGGGTATCGTGGGGTGAGTTGTAGAGGGTTGTTACGGTTGTGCAGCTGCGGAGTGTGTTGATTTTTTGGTGTTGAGGCTGCCGATGAAATTCGACGCGCTAAGCTCCAGATCCCAGTGTTAGTCGCGCGGCGTTATTGGCTCGGGAGGCTTCCGGAAGCTCCCCTATGCCGCCTTGTGGCACAGCACTTCTAGAGCCCCATTTGGGCAAAAGACGTCACGGTTCTGCGCCTCCGCCGGGTGTGCGCCGTTTTTCAGGCGCTGAAGGCGCGAGCACTTGAGCGAATTCGGAATTGCTCAACATTGCTCGCTCGAAGAAAAACTCGGGAGAACGTGGGGGCCCCAAGTCGGGATAACTTGACTTCCACGGATCCAGAAGCTACGATGGCCAGTCACATGAGCGATTGGACACACCCACCATCCCAGGGTCGGGAGTCTGCCGTCGTCCCGAACCAGTCGACGTGCACAGTTGGCGGGCCCTAAGACATGGCTTCGAGACAGGTTTTGATCGGGATTGGTTTTGCCGGGGTCTTGGGAGCCGGCTTTCAGCTAGCGGATGCGGTTACCCAGACCCGGGCACGATATCCATTACCCCGTACGCCCAAAGGAAGTTCTCTACTTCGTTGACAGGTGAGGTTCTGGGTACCACACCGGCGTAGACAGTTCCCGTGCGGACGGCAGCGGGCATTGGGCACCAGTGCAATCGCACGGCACTTTCACATCACACTGTGCGTGTCCAGGCAACGTGCTGCGCGCCTTCCCAGCTGACTTGGTTTGTCTGACATGAACCACGGCGACGAGAGCAATGTCATAAAGATAAGTTCCTGTTCTGCAATGGGGCAAGCGCTCCTAGCCCAATTCCCAGTCTGCTGGAACCGAGATGGATGTTACTCTGCCCAGTCCATTTCTCGATTGGCCGAGAGGAGGCAAAGGCAGCCAGCCGTTTCTTCCGCCCTGCACTTTGCTGTGCTGCCCAATTTCTCTCTCTCTGATGTTGGGGCGTGGATGCCGCACTTTCCCGTCCTGTCCATCCAGTTTCCTCCCGAAAATGTCCTTAGCCTACCGATCCCTGCCGCCAAAATGCCAATCCGGAATCAACGCCCCAAGAATAATGTCGCCGTTCATCGAAGCACAACACGGGTGCTGCCATGTTCGTTATCATAAGTCGTCAAAATGCTAGCTCGACCGGCTGCCCCATCATCTTTGCTCAACGTCGGACTCGCTTCCTAGAATCGCTATGCCTCCCGCTTTTGGACGGCGTTTGGCTTCGGTGGATATCCGAATGTCGACTGCTTCTGCTACCGCCGGGCTTCCTGCCAATACACACGTATCTGATCAAGCTGTTAGACCGTTCGTCAAGTTCTAGATCCCAACCAGAGTGTTATGCTCACACTGGGAAGTACGCCTGGTGCGGATAGCAGGTCAGCACGTTACTCGGCTTCAAAGGGGTCACAGAACAGCGCCGTCCGGCGGTAGCCTCAGCGAACGACCCTAAAAAGCAGCTCTCCGTACCTTAAAGCTTGGATTATCAGCTTCTGCGCGTGCTTGAGCGACTAGGAGTTGGACCTCGTTGTTGGTCATCCTAAACACGCGGTCAACGTCGGCGACTCGAATCCGGAATTGCCTTGCGACTCCCAACTCACCCGAGAGCCTGAGTGAATGGATATAAAGCCAGCGAAGATAATAGCCGATGGACATTTGCCCGATTTGTGGTACCGATTGCGTTTTCTCGGGGATCTGGGAAGATCAGATGCCGAACTCGGAGGGCAACTCCCTGATGTTCCACGTACCGTTCGACCATCCACAAAGGGGTAAAGTCAACAACCTCGCCTCAACCTCAACAAACCCAGCTTGTCTCATCCAATTCTCCAACCGCATCGGCGCTCGCGGGTCTTTGTATGCGGAAACGCTCTGCATGTAGCTTTGAGACCATACCTGCAAGGCGTGGTCTTAACGAAGGGGTCAGCAATTCAGTGACGAGAAGGGTGTGCAAGGGAGGCCACTGAGCGAACCTACTGGCAGTCAATGTCCCGTTGTCCGACTGAGCATTGAAATATATTTCAACCATTTGACACCAACCCCCCGGCCGGAGGACGCGCAGTATGTCGCTCATGTAGCTTGGCCATCGATTCGAGTTTATGCCGCCTGCCATCATCCTGCTGTGGACCAGATCGAAATAGTTCGACTGAAAGGTTGAACTAGCCGCTCGTCAGCGTCGTCTCACAGTGTCATTTCCCCGGAGCTGGAATAGCTCACGGACTGTTCAGGTCGTCAACCTGAAACTCCAGGTTCGCAGGCAGGTCTTCCGGAACAAAGTAGGGAAAAATGTCGATTCCAATGACCTGGATATCGAGCACTGTCAGCCAAGAAGCTCTACAACATCCCACCACGCGACCAGGGGCCTCCGCCGGTCATTTCCCGTCTCGCACTATGTCCTCGACGAAGCCTGAGGTTTCGCCTTACTTCGATGGAGGTCGGATTTCCGTTGGCAAGCCCAAGGTTGCCTTCACCTTTCCCAGCTTCTCGAGGAGGAGATTGCCCGGGCGTTGGGCAGAGATTACAGGTATTGTGAGTTGTCATCTCATTACTGCAACAGCCGTTTTCTGGACTGCAATGTCTCGCCTTCACGGGGGAATGGGAAGCAAATGGGGTTCGAGGAAAACGATCCACCAACCTCGCATTCTGAATATAGCTCCGCCACTTCAGCCGCCCAAGCCCCCGAGCCAGAGCCGCACTCGAGAATCCTTCGAGGTCTTGGAATGGGGGGGAATATGAGCCGATTCTCGAACATCGTGTTGAAAATTCCATGCATGTACTGCAGGCGCTCGATTTCGTCCTATTCCGACACCAGATCATCAGGACGGGTAGCTTGTTGACAGAGCAGAAGAAACCTTACATCGTCCACTGGAGCGAAATACACGCCATTTTCTACAGCGTAGCGCTGAAATTCTCGGTTATGGAGCACGAAGACTTCGCGGTATGTATTGTCGACAGGGACCGTCTGGGTATCACTGTACTCGGTTTAGTCACTCTCCTCGGCTGTGCTCATGCAGGCCCTCTTGGGTCAAATACCCTTCGTCCATGTGTGCAGAGAAATGTGGTGGGAAATGTGGTAGGCAGTGCGGAATGGAAGTGCCTGACGGAGCACAGAAACCAAATTTCGAAAAAAGGGAGACAAACTCTGGGGAATAAAGGGTTATGAGTGCTAAGGGGGTAAAGTCGGGCACATGGGGCCAAGCTTCATGATGGCGCTCATATCCTTGGGCAGCCCAAGTGTGGGCGAGCTACTTCACCTACTACCTACCCCTTGCTCTTGATGATAGGCTTCGACTTCCAACGTTGGACAAGTCTGTTTCTGCGGGACTCAAGCATCGCACACGTTACAAACGAAAAAAGCGGACCCTCACGCCAGGCTGGTCACCCAAATTGGCTCCCCGACACATCGCACGCCACGATGCCGGCGGCGATCATGGCGCTCTGTTGGCGCATTACCCGGGAAGGCAAGAAAGGGATTTCTTGCCCCCCTGCCTCTCCATTCCACGAGAGCGGGTGGAAGGGCGATTACCGTGCTGGTGCTGGCCCCAGTCGTTGCAGCATGTCGGCCTCGAGGACGGGACACTACGCGGTTTAGGTCAGGATGGCTGAGCACTACGACGTGGACGGATGGAGACCTCCACTCTCGAATTGGTATGCGACCTCGACAGGCATCCGCAGAAATGCGTTTCAAAGCTCGAAAATGGGTCCTCGCCCGTCGGGATAAGACGCTCCCCGGCTGAGGTGTGCCTCTGGGCTGGTTCATGCCTCCTCCCGCCCGTTCCGATTCGCGAGGGCGACCGACACTGTTTTGATTGGGAAGGGCAGCAGCTTTGCCAGTGGCCAGCTCGACACCTCTCTTCGTCAACCCGCAGATATGAGGCCGGGATGCTCTTAGCCTCCTGCAGCACCCAGGACTGCAACTGGGAGGCAGGGAAGGTGGTTCTGCGGCTCCCCCTCCCATCAGTTGTGCGCTGTCCCGCTGGGCTGCGAATGGGCGTGCTCGGCTTATTATTGCGCTGCCCGGTCCTATAATACAGCACGGTCCTATAAAGGCGACTCTCACGTACTCGGATGGAACTTGGCTACCCCCAGGCTCTCGGCAAGCCCCCCGGGTTAGAATTAGCTATAAGAGAAGGGAATACCGGGTTGTAGGGGTGGACGGGTGGAGGTCTCATAGAAACTTGGCCATTTGGGCAGATGGCACGAAACAGAATGCATCCCGCACCCCCGAGAGGCATTTTTGTGCGCGCCAACTTGACGGCAAGCGAGGTACCTGGCGGGCGGCAGTTGCGGTACACCACAATTAGGAGACAGATGAGGAGAACCCGACCAGAGTCCCGAGGACATGGACTTGGGATCGCAGAGAAGGATAAGCCCGCCACGGCCCCGCCAGTGTGGTTCCGCCATGGAACAAAATTAGGCGGAATTAGGAATCGTAATGGAAGGGATGTACCTATCCAGCCACCCGACACGCTCTTAGCCTCAATCGCCAACATCACCTCCATTACGGCACTGGTTGGCCTTTTGGCTCTTCGCCATTTGCCTGGTCTGGTTTCCAACGCGAGATGTCGGAGTGTTGTGCGGGCATCTGCTCGATGAGCAGGGGCGTGGGCACCCAGTTTGCGCCCCTATCTTCGCGAAAAGGAGAAGATGACCACCGAAAAGTCTTCAGTCAGGTGCGGTATGAGATCCTCAAGGCTTGGGCTGCGGGAGCAGATCCCAGAGGGAGAAAAGAGAACCGGCCCGAAGCCAGGATGCACAATTTGTCTTCGCTGTCCTGGGCTGAAAATCCCAGCGGTACACATCCCTTGTCGCTCCCACCCCGTCGGTGATTAAGGAGTACGTGGGTACATGGTCGTACGTGCATTATGCCAGCAGCCGAGCTCGTGGTGCCGTTCGTTCTTGAGGTTTCTCCCAAGTCCAAATGACTGATTATGAACTCCAAGGAGCGGGGTGAGCAAACAAGAACCCTCGCTCGCCTGTGAGCACCGGCCAAGGTTCCATTGACATTACCGAGCGGGTTGACTGCAAGGGATCTTCATAACGCCATTGTCCCACTCCCCGCCGAAGCAGCAGCAAACTGAGACAGTCGCATCAACGGCCCGTCGCACCTCTACGCTATACTTTGGCTGGGGGCGGCACGCACCGTGACTCGGGACGACTGAGCGTTCCAGAGGAGTGGAAATGAAGCAGACAGCAGATATCAACCGCAGCTTGGATGCAACCAAACCTCGAACACCTGCCGCCGCGGCTGCAGGTTTCGTTTCATTGAGATGTGTCTGCATGCGCCTTTCCGCGTCGAATCAAACTGGCTGCCAGTTTTAGATACGCACGCCTGGCTCAAAAAGGAGCCCGCGGAGGGTGACCTCGTGCAGGCGCCACTCCGACCCTGAGGTTGGAGCTTCCTGTGTACCGCAGTAGCTTACCAGACCTGCGGTTGACACGGTGAACAGGGCATCCCGTCCACACAAAATTCCCCGCCGCAGAGTCTTGGCGGGAACGACAACTGATGGAGGGGGGTTTCATGGGACTTTCTGTCTGCCCGAAGGTGACAAAGATCCGCGCGTGATGACTGACGAGCGACCCCAACTTCCAACCCGAGGACTGGTGGTTGAGCAGGCTCGTCCGAGAGACGTCGGTGTCGACTCTCCTTGCTGGTTCAGGACAGGGTAGGGGATGGTCCCACCAGCAAGGATCCTTTTTTGCGTGCTCGGCGGGCCTGGGCGGGATTGTCGCAATTGACAAGGGCTCAACCACCGCCTCGGGACGAGGGGAGGCGATTCGACATACCCTCACCACTGACGCCCTGTTTTCCCACTTCACACCAGTTACGACGCTGCCATCTGCATGCAACTGCTTCCGGCCACCTCTGTTGGCGCTGGGGTGACGGAAGACCAGATGACCAAGCCGCCCCGGCCCCATCCTCGATGCATGCCATCGTCCAAATATTGGCTCTGGAGGCTATCCCGCAGACCCAACGCATGGAAAGCCGTGACGTTTGTTCGCAACTACGCACCTCCCCATTCATTGATAAACACCAAGCCCGTGGGGGGCACAAATAAGATTGCGCGTTTCATTCAGCCCGAACGAGGCTCACACCCATTCCGAGACCCGAACCTAGCTTCTCTCCCGACGGAGTGGTTAGGCGCTCTCTGCGACATAGCATCTACCACGGCGCTTTTTTTTTTTTTTCCCTTCTTGGGGGGGGGGGGGGGTCACCTCTTGCCTGCCGAGCCGCTGCGCTGTCAGCCTTGAAGTCCCTCCCCAACCCCGCGACGAAACACCTTCCTGGCCTGCCTACCAACGCGGAACGGCCTTCATACCCAAAAGGAGCTGATGACCCCCCTCGCTTGACCCCGGGAGCGGTTCTTTTGCTGACGTACCCGCGCAACGGCAGCCAGACTGTGTTTCTTGCGCGCAACCAAAACATACAGCAGCTCGGCTCGCCCCTAACAGGAAAGGGCACTTGCGTCCCGTGCCGAGATTTGCAGCAGCACGGCATGGCCTTTGAAGGAAGAAAATAGTCGAGACTAGTAAGGATATGCAGCATCTGCTTCTTATTTTGGGCCCGTACACAGGCGCCAACCAGCTGCCCGAAGGCCGTGCCTTTTCCTGTTCTTCTTCGTCGATCGTTCCTCCTTTTCTCATCAGTCATCTTTTTTTTTTTTGGTGATAAGCTGTGTTACCTTCCAGATGTGATCGCACTAGGGGGACGGCCGTGGAAAAGGATGAGTTGTTCAGCGCCCCCGTTTAGACCAAGAAGAGGCAGGAAACCTGCTCAGCAACGGTGTCGCTTGCGAGGTTGTCACTTGTAGGCAAGGTAGACGACGCAGAGCCCATCTGCCATCCGGTAACTCGGACCCCCCATAAAATGCACATATGCAAGCCGCAGACTATTTCCCTTGGTCACTTCCTCGGTTCTCACATCCTCACATCCTCACGCACTCTCAAGTCTGCCGCGTCCCCATTTTTTCCTCACCTCTCATAATAGTATACTGCTCGTCACCCACGGCCGCCTGCCGTGCAAACGGGTTTTAGATCCACCCGCCGCCCCGAGACAATCTGCCTCTCTCATCTCACAGACGTGCGCAGAACGTTATCACCAGCCTTCTAATTATCATGAAATCTAACCTAACCAGTACGAGGGATAATACAGACGCCTCACCAGCGAGCTGCCGGTGTCACTGACTCCCACCCTTGCTTGGATGCTCCCGGGTATGCCACACTCGTACACGCACGCCTTTGTGGCTTTTTAATGGCTTGGCCCAGACCAGACTGCTCGGAGTACTCCCTCCTTGACATGTTTGAAAGGAAATAGGAACTATGACTCCCGGTCCGATGGTTCGGGCCGAAACTGTCCTTTCGTTTCTTTTTGTCTCGCCTTGTCTACTGTGGCTCTCTCTGTCTTTCCCTCTTTCTTTTTGCGCCTCCCAACGAAGGTGTTGATCTCGTGCTGAACTCGTAATGGTAACACATTTGATGAAAACAGAATGGTAAAAGCCGGCCGCTATTCCCATTTTGGTTTTGGGAATTTTTCCGTCGCCGGCGTGGTCGCGTTGCATTTAATGGCTGATGCTCCAGTGCGCTGTAGGGGCTAAGACAAGACACAGCCACTTCACCCACTCGAGGAGTCTCTGTTGCATCCCAGAACAGAGGTTTTCTTAGCGATTAGCACCACGTAAATACGGGGTTTTTACTCTTGACGGGCTCTAGACGCTCAACAATAACCTTGCGCCGGTTCCCTTCCATGCCCTCGGCAGCGGCATAGCCCAGATCACCCTCCAGCTCGTCGTCGTCGGCGTTGGGAAAACCGTAGTAACCATCGTGACTGGAGCGCGGGTGGTCTCCTCCGCCACCATATAGCTGGGCAGCAATGCTATTACTGTTACGGCGTCCGGCAGCCGTGGCGAACGAGAACCGCCGCTGATGCTCGCGTTGGCGTTCCGGCGAGTACATGTTGAGAGACCGTGGCGGGCCGTGGCTTAGAGATGTGCGGGACAGAGTTGGTCGGGCGATATTACCGGACGCCGTTTTCTGCTGACCGGACGCGCTGGGGCCTGAGGAGCCTGGCGCACCGCCGTTGAGGAACCCAGCTGAGTCTGACTCAGGGGGTGATGTTGCGTCTCCAGGAAGTGTTGTGGAGCTGGATATTTCGAAGCGGCCAGGGTGAGGCAGGTCGGCTGGTGGGGTGACGAGGGTCAAAAGGTCGGGCCCCGACTGAGTGCCGCTGCCTGAAGCGTTGACAGCACCGATATCCATCTCCTCTTCTTCGATTGTGAATTCCGACTCGGTGCGGCGGCGTATCTCAGAGCTCGTCGCCCTCATAGGGACAGCAACGGGCACATCAACCAGATCGTCCCAGACGCAGACCTTCGCGCGTCGCGTTAGTTCCAGCGGTCCATGGTCAGGCGTTTTCAGCGTCTCGACCACGTTCCAAGCCTGGCCCTTCATAACGGCGATTTGACGCGCAAACATTCGCTCCTGGAAGTCAGGATCAATCTGGAAGACGCGCCGGAGAGCGAGCTGGGTCTGACTCCACCACTGCGTGGACGTTAGGAGTGGCAAGAAGTGGTCACGGGTCTTTTGTGAGAAAGGTCGACCGATCAAGTCGACGGGGAGGAAAAGCCAGCCGAAGGGGAAACTAGTTCAGTCAGCAGGCAGGTCAGGCGTTGAGATCGGGTACGCTATCACCTTCTCCAAGCGTCCGGGTGCTTCCAAGGCCATGACAGGGAGTTGTCAATAGCCCCTATGGAGATCTTGGGCCCCGATGCGCTCCCCGACGGCGTCGACGCTTCCATAGGCTGCTGTGTCCTATACGGATAGGATGCCCGTGCCGGTTGCGGTTCCCTTTGTGACAGATCAACAGGCCTAGGGCCTTGTTCTTCACTTAGCGTCCCGTCCATGTTGAGTCTAACCGGCTCGGAGACTATCGACACTTCCGCTGTTTCCCAGTCCACCTTGATCATCCAATTGTCCAACCCTCTGTCTGTGTTTCGCATGATGTAATCCAGAATGACCAGCTTCTCCAGCTCTTCCCTGAACGACTGCTTCAACGGAGGTGTCCACATGAAGTTGTCTGGTCCAGGAGTAAGAGACGCGGGGCTGTCCTGCCCGTCATCACTATCGGCGTCGTCAGGGGGAGTGCTCGACGGTCGGCAACTGTCAGCCCAGCGCCTGTTCTTCTTCCTGTGCGGATCGTTGGTCTTGAAGCCCGATAGGTACTGATCCGGCCATGGGTGCTCTCGAAGGAAAAGATTGGCATCCTTGAACCCTTTCAAAAAGACTTGGAAACTGCCAGGCTTTGGGGGTAAAGGTTTCTTATTCCTCGAGAAGTTGTACCGGTCCCAGAACGGATAGTGAAATGATTTGGAGGATAAATAGACCACATCCGTGTAGGGGACCATGTGCGTACGAAGCTGGGCGTCGAGAACATATGCGGCGGCTTCGCTGACGTAGGACAAGTTGGGGATGAGGCTAGCACGGGCAGTCAGCAGATGGAAAGCGACAACAGGCGGCAAAAACGGGGCCTCACCATGCTCGCCCAAAGCAACAAGGGAACAAGTTGCGATGAATCCACTTGTTCCATTTCGGATTTCCCGCTGCGTAGGGCTCTTCGTCCTTGGGCTTGAAGACGCCGACAACTTTGCCCTCGAGATTCCTTGCAAAGTAGCTTCCCGAGCTGCCCTGGGAGATCATACGGGGGTGCATCCCCTGCTGAATCGCTATCCTGACGCTGTGGATGATGGTCTCGAATTCGGCTTTCGTCATGTACCCCGGTTCAGGCCGGGCGAGCATTTCTGCTGTGACCGGACGAACACCCTCTGGAGGCTGAAAGACTGAATGGTGTATCTCAAGGCGCTCATCCTCCTCCCCCGTCTTCTTATGGCGCCCCCGTTTGAACTTGCTCGCGATCTCATCGGCCCACCGCTCCAGGCGGGCATTGATGGCCTTGAGGTCGACACCGGAGTTGCTGCGCATTCGTCGGCGGTGCCTGCCGCGCGGCGGTCCTCCTGACTGCTTTGGGCTCGTCATTCCCGAGTGTGGTCGCGGTTGCGATATAGGCGCATAGCGAGGCGCCGCGGGTGGCTGGAGAGACGCATAGCTCTGGGCGAGGGGGTCGTCGTCAGAGTCGTCGCTGAGCTGGTCGGCTTGCGCAAGGCGTTCATAGCCCGTCGTGGCAGGCCTGTTGCGAGGCATGATGGCGGCGCGATGGTGAAATTATAGTCTCAAGCTTCTTCGTAGAAGGGGAAAACTGAGATGTTGAGCGACCCTAGGTTAAGATTTATGCCATGGCAGCAGAAATTGGGAAGACAAAACGTGGAAAAGGGGGCGTCGGCGGATTGATTCGAGCGGGGCGACGGGAAACGAAGGCGCAGAAACTAAAACGATGCTAATTAATACAAACAATTACTGTGTAGCGTGAGAGAAGCAGAGACAGCGAATTAATGGCGAGGGTGGTTTTGTGTCGCGGCCAGAGTCTAAACTGCGATTCAAAGACAGACTCCAAAAGATGCCAACTTGGGGGCTCCAGGCACGGATGGCATGTCGTTATCCAATGACGGCACTGGCGTGGCAGCGAACAATCAAGGGGTGGGGTGGGCCTAGAGCGCGGAGTGAGCCAGTGTCTCCACGCTGCAGCACAGTGTCTAGCCTGCACTGTCTCCAGCTGTTCACGATAAGGGGCCTGTTCATCCCCAAACTCACACTTCCTTGTCCACTGACAACATTCATAAAAGACGCCTTTCCCACACATCACCATCTCCGTCTCACCAATATCGCCAGATTCCGGGAACTGGAGCGGGCCAACTCACCGTGCACATGTTTTATTGCTTACAAGACTCTCCCCGATGACCCCGAAAGTCTCGGCACCACCAAGTATGCAGCAAAGTCCAGTCAAGTGCTCAGGGCACCCAATAGGGTGACGAATCCCTTCTGCAGCCTCCCCGGTCAAGGGACCAAGACGATGTGAGGCGGGAATGCGCTGGCTGCCCCCGTTTCGCCAGTTTTGAAGGCTAGAAGGGGCCATCCCAAATGCCCATTCCCCAGTTGCGTTTGAGAAAAGGACTCCTGAGTGGAGGACAGGGCAGGGGAAGAGGCTGCACAGCCTGTCGGTAAGCCGGACGTCCATAGGCAACCCTCCCCCAGCAAGGCAGCCAAAACCACCTGCCCAAACTTCATCCTCCCTCGACCACAAATTCAACGAACCCACGGCATGAGGGGATAGACGTATTCAAGCAAGGTCTTGTCCGTTGTTACTATTCGCGGGGTTGGCTGCCTCTACACGCCTTTTACCGGTCTACACACCACAACCTCCTTTTCCATTTTCACAATCGCCTCTCCTTGTCTCGAGCCACACTAGACCTCACCGCACACACCTGCGCCCACAACATGCCCGCCCGGCAATACTACTGTTGGAAGCTGGCGCTGAAATACCACTGCGGCTGTCTCGAATACACCTCAACCCAACATGTCTGTAACTCAAACAAAGGCATCGAGTGGTATGTTAATATCCCGTTTCCTCACGCAGCCTTGTCATTACTTCCCCTCCATATATCCATCCCAATGTTCCCACCATACCCCCAGACCCATCCATCGTAAACAAAGATATGAACAAGCAGCTCACTTGAACCAAAAGCCACAGGTGGATGATCACTCGTTCTACTGACAAAAATTGCGACTCCCATCGCATCAGCGGTCTCCATGGCGCTGGTGACTCCCAAACAGACGACCAGGGACAGCTAGAAGATCAAAACCGACACGCGGACGACACCTCCACGGACCAACAACGCACGGTCCCAGGTGAGGAGTACCTAGCATCGGGATCATGGGAGCAAGGTCCAAGGCGGAGGGCAGCGGCATGAACTGGGGCAGGGCAATCTGGCAGCGTTTTGGTTTGTGATGTTGGAGCGTTCTCGTCCTGTTTTTAGCTCTATTGCTATTCTCCCCTCACGACATCATGGATTGGCAGAGCTCGTTATGGTTGGTTTAAGTATTTTTCGCTCCGGGGATGGGAAGAGCATGGTTTGTGGTGTTGCGCAAAGCCTGATGGTTTTCAACAAATTGAGTAATCGACGATTCTCCCCTCGCAATGAGATCAATCCTGACAGCTTCATTAATATGGCCATTTGGCATTAGAATTACGCTACCCCATTACCATCAACTCAAAGCATCTGTAGCTCTTCTCATCTCCTCCCATTACCCCCAGCCGCTAAGGTATGTTGTGTACTGCCACCTCGAAATCCGATGCATGAACTCGATGCCAAAATGCCGATGCTGAATCAAGTACCATCGAAAACATTGCCTGCTCTGCTTCATCGGTAATTCAGCCCAAACTCCCCGCCGCCCGTCAATGTAAACTCCTAGGAACCGCTTCAGGACCGCCTCCTCCATGAAAGTAGTCGAGGCATCTCAGAGACGCTTGCGCCAATACTCCTCCCAGGGTATACTAAAACGGTGAAAAGGGAGATAAGGAAAGAACCAAAAACGACTTGATCGTATCGCGCCGACGCCTCGGTTGCATCCGTTGAGGCCTCGATTGCATTAATCAGCGCCTCGAGACATCGCGCCCGCACCTCAACCTCATCCGTTGACGCGTCGAACGAATCTCCAAAGGCATTAGAAAATGCTTTGGACGCCTCTCAGACTACCAGGTGTAACCCAAAACCCGGATCCCAGCCCGATGATTCCCCGTAGCTATCTTCACGGATGTAGCAAACTTTTAAACGCCGCAGCCCTTAGCCGTTTGTCGTATTTCGTACCGTCATGTTCTCATGACCTATCGGGCAGGTATCCGCCATCCCATCCGTTCCGGTAGACTGCAGCCCGACGCACCTCCATCTCCCTCTTGAGAGTCGCCTTGACCTTCCCCTCGTCCTTGTTCGATTGCAGGCCGATTGCCTTTTGCACTTCGGTCATGATCTTGTCGTAAGTCTCTTTCGCAGTGGGCATTGGCCGGCTCGGTCCTTGCTGTTTGGTGACCTCCGTATCCCGCTTGGAACGACAAGCTTTGCACTGCTTCTCCATCGCGGAGGCACCTGGTCCGGTACGACAGACCCACCAACCTCCATGCTTCTGCCAGTTTGGGTAGGGCCAACCAAGGTGGGGATCATGCCACTGCTTTGTGAACTGTTTCGGTTTTCGTGTGGGCTCTGCCTTACGCGTGGCGTCCTCTCTCATACGGCGTTCCAGTTGGTGGATGGTGTTGAGAAAATCAATGTACCTCTGCTTTGATGCTTTTCCACCAAGCCTGACCACTTTGGATAAGTCAAAAGCCTCGAACCAAGCTGGGACGGTGACGAGTTGTGCTGCGGATGGGCTGAGCCTCTGGTCGGGCGCAAGATCACCAGGGTATGTAAGCTCGCCCCAGCCTGCGAGTTTGTTGACTCTGTGAAATTCAACCTTTTGGGCGTCTTCTGCCCTTTGTGCGGCTTGGAGCTCCTCTTCGATCTCGTTTGAGTGATACTCTGGTCTCAGGCTCTTCTCAATGAAGTCGTTGAGGCTGGTCACTCGCTCGCGCCACTCAGCATAGAATTGGGCTATCTCCTTGTCCGCTTTTTTGAGGGAATCGTAAAGAACCTTGAGACACGGCGTTGACTCTGCAATGTGTACCCCTCTTCCGATCTGGCCTTTAATGCCCATTCGCACCTTGATGATTGCCTCTTCGACAGCCCTCTTTGAGGAGTGCCTCTCAAGTGCCTGCTGCTTGAGACTCGAGAGCTGTCTCCTTTCCTCCTCGATATGTGGGGTAAACGACTTCCAATACTCTGAGCGCTCCTCCAATCGAGCCTCCATGAGCTCAGGGGGGATTAGGTCGCCTATAGCCTTAGGGGCCGTGTTCCTGTTCACATCTTTGTGGGCCTGCTCGAGATCCAGAGGCGGGTAATTGAAAGCCCCGCAGTCTAGAGCGAGCTGGATACGAAGAACGGACTCCACGTGGAGGAGATGCAGCAACTCCTCATGCGAGAGGCCTCTTGGGTAACGAGAGCGACGAGTCCCCGTATTTTGCGACTGGTCTTCTTGATTGACTGTTCCCCTTGTATTGGTCGCGGCTGGGCCGGCAACGAGGGTTGAGTTATCGGCAGGGTCATCGTTACCAGTCGCTTTGGCGGAGTTATTCGAAGCAGTCAGGCCAGCTGGTGCTTGTCTCGGATCGTGGGAAACTTGACTTGTTGTTCTGCTGAGTGAAGGCGGGGGTGGTCTAGCAAACTTGGGCCGAAGAAAAGAAGGGGATGTGAGGATGCAGGCGCTATCGCGGAGCACTGCTTCAGGCTCCGCGACTTCCTTGCCTTTTGAATTTCGATTCATATTGGGATGGCGGCCACCTCCTTCAATCACCACGGGGGCGGCTGTCGCAACGGTCTTGGTGGCGCTGGGCGCGCCATGCTCCGAGTTGGCGCAATCAAGTTGAGAGGCGTCCCTCGGAGGAGGCCCTGCTGTGGACTCGGATGAGGCGCTCTGAAGATGGGATAGGCTCTGGCCGGTGAATTTGGCAAGGAGCTCGACCATCGACACATCAGCATGTACTGAGGGGGCCAACATCGTCACGCTGGGTTGCGCCATCGTGAGAGGTGGGTTGCTGAATTGGCGGTCGGGTTGCGGTCGACGATGTTGCTCCTGGGGTGGCATCTATCGGCTCACGAGGGAGCGCTTAGAGTTGTTGCGTCGGGTATGAGGAAGAAGGTTTAGGTTGGGCGCGGGTGGTATTGGCTGTGAGAATGTGCGAGGGGCAGCGCCAGAGTTAATGCTGGAGGTGGTGGGCTTTGCAAACTCAAGACCTCGGTGCCATTGCACTGCGATCGGGGTGGTATAAGATTGACTGGTGCAGTTACTCCGCGGTTGCGGGCAGAGGGTGATTGGGAGAGGTAGAAAAAAGTAACGAGAAAGGCGGGGGGAGGGAATCTTCCCATCCCCAGTGACCGCCTCAGAACCGTCGCGTCGAACACATTGCGAAGTATGACGGGTTGATAGAGGAGAACTGCGGTGTACGATGAATCGAAGACGTGGGCTATTCAGCGAGGAAGGAGCGGTCCAAATACCCCGGACCAGACGTTTCGAGATGGAAAACGCCCCATCACCTCCCACCTGCCAAACCATCAGATTAAAACGGGAAAGAGCGCCCTGACCGTTCCTAGCCGTGGTGGATCCCGTCCCCCCATCATACACCTCACCTTTCCGGTGCCGTCTGATACCTTAACTGACTAGGTAAGCTGTTGGCAGCAACACATGCACATTCACTGCAGCACGGGGCCGACTCCGATGGCATCACCTTGCTGTTTAGCTCGCTCGAGCTCCGCAACCAGGACCTCCTTCTGCTGTTTTCTCTTCGCAATCTCCATGTTTGCGTATCTCCGTCGCGCCCCATATTTGAGTTTGGAAATGATATCCTGCGCTTCTCCTTTGGTTATGTCGTCGGCCGTGAGGTGCTCGTCGTACTTGGCTAACATTTTGTTGATGAGCTTGAGCTGCCCTTCAGTTGGGAGGGCTTTTCGCCACCTCGCCCGAAGAACAGTGAAGGCATATGGATACGTATCTTGCGCGTTGCTTGCGTAGTTGTCGCACCCGTGTACTGCATCGACAAATGTCATGGCGTCCAGAAGCTTTCTTGGAGCTGCAAATGGAGGCTTTGCGGCTCCCGGTAAACGCCGTATCTCCCACCCGGTGTACATAGGCAAGGCTGGGTCTTCGGTAGCGGCCTTTTCCAGCCGGAGGAATGAGCCATCCGCTCCACTGAGCATATACCGGTCTGGCCCAATCGACACCCAACTGTTCTGGCTGATGGAGCGGATATGTTTCTCCTCCGAAGTATCGGCCACCAGATCAAACACGGAATCGTAGTCGGTGAAGGTCACTTTATGATTGCGTCCCGACGACTGCGCGGTGTGTCCCAGCCTCCCGGTTTTCATTGCCTTCTCCTTCTCGGCTTCTTTTCTCTCCCGCAACTTTTCCATGTCCTCGACACTAGCATCGCTGACCAGCTCACTAGGATCGAGACCGAAAAGCGTTGGCGTGGTGACGATACCGGCCGACAAGGCCGATACCATGTCTATGATGTGGCAGTCCTCTTTCCCCGGGTGAAGCCTCATCCCGCGGCCAATCATCTGGATAAGAAGACTCCGAGATCGCGTCGGTCTCGCCAGCAAAACGCAGTCAATGTTTGGGATGTCGGTACCTTCGGTAAACACCCCGCAATTGACCAGCACCGGAAATTCGCCTTTTTTAAAGGCATCGAGACGCTCGGATCTTTCCCGCGTTGGGGTATCGCCAGTAACAAATCTCGCATCAATACCATGTTGGCGAAACTTTTGGGTGAGTGACATTACGTGGGCGACATCAACACAAAAGGTTAGCGTGGACTTCCTCGCGGCGGCCTTGGCAAACCACGACTTGACGGTAATCTCGTTGATTTCTTCTGTGTTGAAAACACGAGAGAGATCCGCAGTGTCAAACTCGCCACTCCCTCCTCGCCCAAGCCTCTTGACGGCCGACAAATCAGCTGTAGACTCGACGGTAGTGAAGATGACATTGGACAGCCATTTGTCCCCAATCATGTCGATGTAGTCTTTATGATAGACTATCTCATCGATAGCAGCACCCAGTCTTACGCCATCAGAGCGAGAGAAGGTGGCAGATACGCCAACCAGATGAGGAGAGTCCTGCTTCTTCTCGCCCAGACCCAAGTAGTTGAGCACCTTGAGGTAGTTGGGGGCCACGATATGATGCGCTTCATCCACGAGGATAAGCTTGAACCGCCTTGGGTCAAATTTGAGAAAACGCTCCTGGGACGTAATGCTCTGGACGCTGGCAATCGTGATATCTGCTGTACCCGAGGCTGAGAGCTTTCCCATCTCAAGTTCAATCGTCTTGTCCGGATACGTATTCTGACAATGTCGGGCCGCCTGTTCAACCAGTTCCTTCCTGTGGGCCAAAATAAGAGTCTGGGTTGCTGTTTCTGATAAGGGCTTCACGCGGTCGATGAGTTGCGTGAAGATAACCGTTTTCCCGCTCCCGGTGGCCAAGGAGATACCTAAACGCTTGTGCCCGTTTTCCAGGCCTACCAAGACCGACTGAATACATTCTTCCTGGTACTCTCGTAGTTGAACCCGTTGCTGAAACGATTCCGGCGCCGATTGTGTTGACCATCGCGTTGTTGACATTGAGAACGGCCTCTGAAAAGACTGAGTAATGACTGAGATGAGATCAACGCGCAACAGTTTCAGCTGTAAGATCTGCACCGAAATGAGCCGATTCATCTTGGTAAAGATCCTACGGTGTGTAATATTGGTTTCGGTATCACGAAGTCATCGCATGGACCTTAAAAAACGCGAACTGGGGTCTTTTCGAGGTTTATGACGGTTCGTTTCGCTGAGACGGATCACGACGTGTCGTTCATTCAGACCCCTGTCTGCCCTATTGTGCTGCCAGGGATGGGCTGCATTGTTGCACGTGTAGCCCCGCTTTTCAATCCATCAAGGTGCCGTTTCGTTATCGCCGTCTAAATTTCTATCAATAACCTTGCTATCGATACCGACGGATTTGTTCCCAGTCAATTGGAAGGAGCGTAATCTCGAGGCGCCGCCAGCGCCGTTGCCAAACTCTGTAGCTGCCGAATCAACTCTAGCAATCTGCTCAGCTTCTCGCGAAGCAAGAATTGGAAATCCCAGCCTGACATGTCACCTCAAAACCACACCCACCACCAATCACATCCACCCTCGGCGCAACCGTTCACCCTTAGATCTCAGCCATGGACTTGGACTCCAATAGTATCTCCAGTCTTCCCGGGTCAGAAGACGAAATCTCCTCATCCAGCATCGCCAAGCCCGAGACCCTCTCCGAAGATGAGTTCCTTCTCGACGATCTCACCGTTGCCAGTCGCCGTCACAGTGTCTCCTCCGCAGGAAGTGAATATAACCCCTCGGAAGAAGACAGAAAGGGCAAGAAACGAATAAAAAACCGCCATCTCAAAGAAGAGGGCCAGTCAGCAGATGAAGCAGAATCCCGTAGTCCACGCAAACGCCACTCTTCTCCTCTCGGGGATGAAACGCCACGTCCTCTCAAGCGCGCGCGGGGCGTCTTCAATCACAAATACCTGGACCTCCTCAATGACGACATCCGCGACGCGGCTGATAGGTTCGTGCCTAACGACGGGATGGACGAGAAGATGGAGTTGGAGCCTTCGCAGATCGGGTTGACGTACTGGACCGCAGCGGAGAAGGAAATGCTCTTCGAGGGGCTTGCACGGCTTGGGCCGGATAAAGCGGCGGAAATTGCGTCTAGGATCAGGACGAAAGGGGAACTAGAGGTTGCGCGGTTCTTGGCGCTGCTGGAAAAGACTGCAAAGGAAAAGAAGAAGGCTCGGGAGCTACAACACGTGATGCTCGCTGATGTGCCTGCGGCGATTGAGTTGAGCCAGTCGTGTTGCGCAGCGCTGGAGGAAGCCGCAGATGCAATTTCGGTGCGGCAGGATGCGTATGAGGAGGGGGAGGAGAAGAGTCGGTGGGGGGAGGAGCATTGGTTGATCACGCAGGAGAATAGGAAGGATATTGAAAAGGAGGCGCCAGAGGATATGAAGGGGATTGGTTTCTTTGCGGCGAAAGAATGGTTGAAGTTATCGGAGAGGGTATTCATGAATGCAGCGTTTGTGGAGTACAACTGGACGAGTGTATCGGCAGAGAGGCCGGCGATACGGACGACAGCGTTGGAGGACTTTTATTCTTTGGCGGTATCGGTGACAAGGAGGGTAGTCGGCGCGACAATCTACATGTGTGAGTCTAGTGCGGTTGCTCGTTCGATAGATCTGGGCGACTCCGGGATCAGGCGGGAGGTACGAAGACAGGACGTTGAAGCTGCAATGCTCTCGCTGGGGCTGCCGACGAATAGTGCGAAGTTCTGGGTGGGATGTCCTAGGCGGATTAGGTTGAACGTCGTGGATGACGAGAACACAGATGAAAACCCACTGGACGAGGAGAGGTATCAGGAACCGATGTCGTACTGCGATGTTGAAGAGGCTCTTGGCGGAGGAGGATATCGAGGTGCAACCAGCGGAAAGGACGCTGACGTTTCGTCCTCCGAGAGCGACCTGATCTCATTATCCGACACACCATCCATCGATGGGGATGACGACGAGAATGACATCAAAGATGAGGATGAGGATGCCCTTTCGGGCGAGGAAGAAGATGAAGGAGGCAGGCCAATGGTCGGGGTTGACGAGGACGAGGTTCAAACAGAAGCAAAGGAACTGCTTCGATTCTCTGCCCTCGACTACCCGAATACCACAAGAGCCAAAAGAACACTGAAGGCGCGGATCCGGATTGCACACGCACAAGAGACCTATTCTGACGCGGCGGACTCCCGGGCGTCCTATAACGAGGAGAAGTATTTGTGGGATATGCTGGGCAGATATCCTACAGCGGGTTCAGTTAAGCCGGAACCATTGGAAGCCCGTCCGGCCGTGTACAGTCACCCTGTGGATGATTTACTCTACACGAGGACAACTGGCGGTGGGGGCTGGAGAGAGGGCCTTGGCTTTGTTCCTTCAAAGTGGGAGCTTGATGCTCAGGAGATGCTAAGGACGAAGGAGGCTGATGGGAAGAATAGACGTTACTGATCATGATACCCCATTGCATTTGTAGAGTATGCAATGATGAATGAAATGTCATTGGATTCGGACTGGCGATCTTCGTGGCAATTGAGCCGAGTCCGTGTCGAGGGCAGCTTGGGGTAGTGAAGGGAGCCCCGAGTGTTCGCCTCCCCTCGCGAGGCCCCTCAGATCGAACTCTGGGAGCATCGATCTTGAGCGGGCCGAAGTACGTTTATCTGCGTATACCCTTTATAAGGCGACCACCCAGTACACTCAACGAGGACCTAGAAATAGGCGCCTGTCCGTTGGCCGAGTAGCTCATTTGCTTTCCATACCTGAGGCTCCCACATGCCTCTTGACTTGGAAGACACCCAGACTGTAGTAAGGTGCCGTGTTTGACTCCCCAACTGTTTCTCGGTTTTGTTTTTCGGTTTTTTTTTTTTTTTTTTTTGGTTTACTACCTACCGACACTCAATCCGAATGTCACCAGCTACTTACAAGCCACTCCCAAAGATCTCATCCTTCCTCGTCCTCCGCTCCCACAACACCTCGCCATCGCTCTTACGCTTGAAGTACAAGATGCGATGCTGCGGAATAAACTCCTCGTCCGTCTGCTCGCTCTTCCACGCATCAAGCGCCTTCTCCCTCGCACCGACAAATCGATCCTCGTAGCCAACCAGGAAGTCGCTGCTTTCCATCTCGGGATCCCAACGAATGCGATTCATCACGTCGGCGGCTGTGCGAAACTTCTTCCCTGTCTCGAGTTTGTATCCTTCCTCCTCCTGCTGCTTCAGTTCCTTCTCCTTGCGCTGCTGCTTCTTGCTCTTCTTCTTCGCCACGGTGTCGCTGATATCCAGCTCTTCCAGACCCAGGGCCTCGGTCTCCTCCTCATCCTCCTCATCGTCGTCCTCTTCGTCATCACCGGCGGTATACTCGCCCCACTCCCTGCCGTCAACTTCCAACTTGTCGCTCCCAAGATCGGAGCGGTTGACGATCTCGCCTGCTAGCCAGCAGCTCCGCGCATCAAAGTACTTCTCGTCACCGCGCATCACCTCCTCGAACCGGCTCAATGCACTCCGCAGTCCACCGAGCGCAGCCTTGGCCTCATCCTTGCTCATTGCCGAACTGATTTTCTCAAGACCGATGAGATAACATCCGCGGTAGTCCCTCCCTTCTTCGCCCTCTCCCTCGCGTGTGTCCGGGTCAGCAACGAGAAACCTTGCAGGCCACATCCGCGCATGCAATCCTATGGCGCGCCGGTTTATGTCCACAAGGAGCATCACGCACCGACTCTCGAGCCATCCGATGAAGCGGCGCCCACGAGAGGGTGAGATACCCCAGTACTGGACGTCGATGCGGATGTAAGTCGAGAAAGAAGACAGGAAAGATGCTGCTCCAGTCGGCCGGAGGAGGTCTACCCATGAGGAAAGACTAGACGTGATCTGGGAGGCAGCCAGGGTAAATTCGGCTGCAATGGCACGAGTGGAAGGGGCCGAGGCAGCGGCGCAGGTGTTGAGGGTTGGAGGAAAGTATCCCAAGATGGCGAGGGGTTCGCGAGAAGTGCGAGTGTAAGGAATGCGGGCGGTGTGGAAAAAGGGGTCGAAGGCAAGATGGGTGGCCCAGGGAAACGAAGCGTAATGGGTGAAGAAGGTGGCCAAGAGGGTCTCGAGCGAGACAGGACCGGGAAGGAGCTTGACTGTCCGGGCGAGCAACAGGGAGATCTGGATGCTCCCCAGAAACCCAAAGCGGGCGGAGTAGATCCCGCGAGACCGGGTCCACGTCTTGATGAAGCGGTGCGCAAGGCGGAAGACGGCGAGGTTGGAGTGGAGAGAGCGAGTGAGGTAATCGACGTCCCGGAGCGCCTTGAGCTTGGAGAGCGTCGGAGCGGAGAGGGACCAGACGGGCGAAGATGGAGGGGCGCGGAGGATTTGCGGGTATTGCTCTGCAATGGAGGTTGCTGGGCAGTACTGCAGATCCATCTTGACGCCGAGGACCTCGAGCTCGAGCATGGTGCCCGTATTGGCTTTGACCCTTCGGAGAATGCGGATGTCGACATCCTGCGCGGCGGCCTTGCGAATTCGTTGAGTAGCGAGGGCGAAAAAGGTGTTGGCGCTGAATGGTCCGATGCAAAGGACGTCGATGTCAGATGCTGATGTCCAGACACCGAGGGCATACGAGCCAACAGGGACAACAACCACCGTGGGTTGAAGCCTGCTCGCATCAGTTGGAGCCTCGAGCAGAACCCCCTTCAGAAGTGCCAACGCCTCTTTCCTCTTTATCGCCTCCTCATCGGTTGGAAAGACTCCCATACCGGCCAGTGCCTCCTCCGCACTCCCCAGTCCCCCTGGGGCCTCTGACCTTTCAACCGGGACTACCAACTTGTTGATCTCCTCTGACACCTCCACCACCTCTTCTTTCTCGACCGCCTCCAGCAAACACCTGACCCCCCAGTGATCGCTCGCACAGCTCTCCCCATCACCAACCTTTCCCTTCTCTTTGCCAAACATCTCAAATCCTCCAATCTTCCACTCCCCTTCGCTCCGCACATAAATTCGATCATACCTTTGCGGCCGCATCCCATACCCACTGCCCACAATCTCAGCGGCAACCTCATTCACCGTCGGATCATATGTCGCTCCTTCTTCTCCGGCATGCAGCCCATCCCTTTCTTCCTCGCCATCGGTACAAGCAGCCCAAGCATCCTCCAACCCCGCATCCTCCAGGAGGCTCTCGATCCCCTCCATGTGCGCGACCGCACCTGTCGTAACCGCTTTTTTCTCCAAGGCCTTCTCGATCGTGTACTTTGATGTCGAAATGTTGAAATCCCCGGCCACCACCCACGGCTTCCCGGAGTAGTTGTCCCCGAGGTATCTCACAATCCGCTGCACGTCGCCCTTCTTGGACGCAATAGACCCGTCAGTCAGCCCGCAGCTGAGATGCACGCCGGCCAGAACTAACCCCCCGAGTGTGGGGAAGGAAGCAACCAGACTGAATTTATGCTTCCGGCTGAAGGAGACGTACTCCCATGTGAAAGGGTGCGAGGAGAGCAGCACGCTGTTGAGAAGGCTTGGAAGGGGTGAGATGTCTGCTTGTGAGGGGGGGCCGTGGGAGACGTAAGGGTACTGGTCGCGAATTTCGGGGGAGGAAAGGAGAAAGGAGAGGAAAGAGTCAGAGACTTCTTGGAGGAGGAGGATGGGGGACGGGGTGGTGAGGATGTTGGAAAGAAGGAGGGGGTATCGAGCGGAGGAAGGGGGGTGCGTGAATTCGGCGAGGACATTGTAGGAGGCGATGGGGAGGTTGGCGGGGGGTTCTTCGTCGTCGTCCTCGTCGTAGTCGCCGGGGGAGTAAGTGTATGGAAGCCAAGAGTCCATTTCGTCGTCGAAGACGTGCGTTGGCTGGCATTGCAGCGCGTCTTTCCCAACATCCAAGGAATCATCGACAGAGGACTCATAAAACCCCAACGGCTCGCCCATCCTCTCCACCTCGCCAGACAGGTCAATCTTCCCCCAAACCTTCATCCGGCTCGCCGCTGTCCCTTCGAACTGCACCCTTTCTCTGACCAACAGATACAACCCCCCAACCTCCCATTCTACGGCTGGCAACAGCCCAACCTTATCCACCAAAAACTTATGTGTATCACTCCGCACATCCTCGCTCTGCGCAATCGTCATGTGCATCTGATAGCCCCGCCCTTCCTCCTTCCCGCCCAGCGAACTCAACACCCCCTTCCTCACCTCCTTCAGCTTTTTCTTCGGCTCTGGAGAATCGTCTCGTAAATAAATGGTGTTATCCCTCCTGTGCTCAAACACACCGACGGTATCAAGCTTGACTCTTATCTTCTCCTGGCTTTGTTTTTTAAGAAATGTGGAAATTTGCTCTGCGGCAGCGGGTAGTGATTCGGGACGGACGAAGGGGTAGATGAGGTTGATGTGAGGAGGCCATTTCTCATAGGCTTTGTCGTAGAGGGAGCGGAGACGGTCGAATTGGGGGAAGAGGTGTGATGGGGGGACGAGGGCTAAAGCGGTGTCGTGGGAGGTTGTGGCGAAGGATATGGATGGTTCTGAAGGGGAAGGGGAGGGGGAAGGGAGGGTTGTGGTGGTTGCCGCCATGAGGTCGGGTCTTTGGTGTGTTTGTGGGAAAAGGGGTTTGGTTGGGTATATCTGGGGTGATCTTGGTGGAGTGCGTGAGGCGGTTGGTGTAACCAGTGGGTTTTTGATATCGATATTTTGAGGTTGGTGAGATGGGATGGAAATGTTGTCATTTATGAGTGCGTCTCAATTGAGCTTTTCAGGGGTAAATGCAGCTGAGTGAGGCTGAGGCTGAGTCTTCGGCAAGTGGTGCCAAGACCCGTCATTTGGGGTTCTGTTCGGGGTGACTCACTGCAACATTGGTTACCCCAGATCCGGGCCCAGTGTGGCTTCATCGCGTGCATTCCTTTGGCTTGGTGTCACAGTTTAGGTGCGGGTGACGAGTGAAGGCTGTGTCCCGTCTGTGATGGTTCGAGTGTCGCCATTGGCACAGAAAGGGGCTGTAAACAAAGCTAATGCCCAAGTTGGCCTTAGGCGGACGTCTAAATTGCATATCAAGATACACCAAACTCCATCGCTATGCTTATTATGAGTGGAAACAAGAGGCCTCAGATCAGTATCCCCTACAGGCGCGCACACTGGCCGGAAGAAAGAGCACTCGCTAGTATTGGTACTCCGGACCCCAATCAATGACTGGTAGCTCCTTCCCTCGTCCTTCCATGATAGCCTCCAATTTGTCCTCGTTCGTCACCCACCCGTGCCTCTTCTGTGCGATAGCTGTACCTTTCAGTCAGTACCGGATTCAACCACAAGGGAGCCCGAATACATACCATATTTGATCGGATCCCTCCATTCCCTCCACCATGTCTCCTCACTCTGAATCAGACACTTTCTGCCCGCTTCCCCTGGTTTGTTCGTCGCAAATGGCCAGACCGCTTTGACAACCTCATATTTCCTCTTCCCCGAAAAGAGCGTTGTGACGCTGGTAAAGAATTTGTTCACCTTGTCGGGGTTCTGGACAACCACTTTGGCATGGGTAATAGGGAACGACACCGACACGGCGCCCTTGTACCCCACTGAGGCGATCATGCTGCGGATTTGCCCTTCAAGCCAATTGATATCCAAGTTGGCTACAACACGTTCGAGAGTGAATGTCTTGACCGCACTTTGGTCCTCAATGTAGCTGCGGACCCATTCTTCGACAGAGTTGGCGGTAGGCTCAGCGCTGGGCTTGACACCGCCGCGGAAGGCGAGCTCGCCGTCGCCCACGCACCGGATGTAGTCCATGCGTTGGCGAGGGTCGTCTGGGACCAGGAGGCTCATGAGGTTAAGTTTGATAGCAAAGTCCACCTTGGAGTTGCGCTTGCCCGTGATGTGGAGCTGTGGCTTGGGCGGCACGGTGGATTGGGCCCGGACGAGGTCAACTAGGGCCGAGGCATTGGCTGACAGGTAGGGGGCTGAGGACCTGATGGTCGTGGCGTCGGCCGATAACTCAAAGAGCGGGGGTGAGTAAAGCCGGTAGTCAAGCTGCGGAAGACCCGGATACCGTTGTGGCCCCTTGGGAATCGGGGCCGGAGCCGGCTCTTGGCTGCTGCTTGACGGGCCGGAGTACGGAGGGAGTACGAGCGTCTCCTGCTGGTGAATGTCAGGGTGGGGGCTCTGGGCCGAGCCTCCTAGTTCTTCCTCTGACATGGGCACTGAATTGCTGGCCGAGGGACTGGAAGGGGCGAATTGCTGTTGCTGTTGCTGTTGCTGCTGTTCATAGTGCAGCAGAACTTGGGCCTTTTCGGCCGCCGATGCTTGCGCTGTTGGGTCCATGTTTGGGTACGCCTGCTGGCTGCTTCCGATCTCACAACCACACTTTCTTGAGGCTGAGCTAAGAGCTCCGAGTCACCTGGCAGACACGACCAGCAACGGACGAAAAAAAACCGCAAAATAAAGACAATAGCGAGGACAATGAAGACGCGCAAAGTCCTGAAGATTTCACAACTTAGGGAGATTTGCGAAGACCAGCTTCCTCACTTGAGCAGAAGACGCGTCGTCGCATGGCGCAGATATCCCGAAAGGTAAACGTGTGCCAGGCGCGATGGTGTCCACATGGCCAACTCGATTGCAGTGAGGCGCAGCAGCTTGACGAGCCGGGGGCCTGGATGCCTAGAGCGAGGTCGTCGCAAATCCCGCTCACCAATCGGAGACGGTCTCTGGTACAAAGGGTGGCAAGTGACGGCGCTCCAACACCGCTGCAGCGTGAGCGTCTAGGGTGGAATTGGGCCGTGCTTTGCCCGTCGTCCGTCTAAAAGAGCGCTGATGCTACCCGGGATTGTGATGCGAGGCCGCCGATGACGACGATGGGACATATTATCGATAACGGGCCGTGGCACCCCCTCGTCCATCGCTGTGCCGGGTTCCGACTCGATGGTTGACGACGATGATCATGGAGCCGGGCAGTTTGGAGTCTTTGGACCCGAATGGAGGTAGAGGTGGTGAGGTTCCTTGCGCGGCTTATAGCGCTGAACAGACCATTTCCAGCACCAGCCAGCCTCCGACATTTGTTGGAAGCGACGACCTGCGTCTTCCTGCCTCCAACGACGCCTGCTGCACTGCATCTCCAGCCCTGGCTGATCCGCTGCCAGCAGCTCAACAACCAACGCAGATGTCTCACCCTAAACTTTGATGCCACACACCGCTTCGAAAGCCCAACCTCCCCGCCTCAGCATCGAGTTGAGGCCTTTGCTCACCGTCTTCCGAAAGGGACTCTCAGCGAGAGTGAGAACTGGGTTCGTCCGGCAAAGACGGTGAGCAGAAACACCAGAGAAATGTCGGTCAATTGATGACACTGCATGATCGCCTCGTCCTGCTCCATCTGGACTCCCGTCACTCTCCCGCATCTGCGTCCTTTTCACCTGAATGCGCCAGTTGCGCCTGCTGCCCGGTCCGGTGGCTTGTTCCAGGTTCATCGGCTGTGTCCTATCAAACACGACGGCCGACAGTGTGGCTGCATCAAGCACCCATTGATGCGCTCGACGCAACTCGTTCGTGCGTCCTCAGCCGCAGTGCGGTTAGCCAGCGCCGAGGGGCGCAAACCCGAATGCCAAGGGACAGCGCAGGGAAGGTCCTCTTCTGATTGCGACCGTCCCGTTGGGTCTCCGGCATCTTCTCTTTTATCGTCCGTTTATTTCATGTTTGTGGTTTTGTTACGCTGGAAGCTCGAGTGAGGTTCCTGCGATATCTTCATCCGAGCTGCGAAGCCCGGAGACCTGTGTGAAGCCCGACGATACCCTACAGCAGAACGACAACGTCAACATGGGTGCTTCGCAGGTCGGCATTCCAAGGGCCTTTAGCTGGCTGCTGCCGGCTCAGGGTTTCGTCGCGGCCGTCATCATCTACGCTGCGATTTACGTCTTCAGAGTCGGCAGCATTCCGTTTATCATCGCATGCGTTGCCGTATGTGCCAGCTCTACGAGTGCTCCTGTTCCCTTACTGACAGACTTAGGCTGGTCTCCATTTTATCCTAGGACTTTACCTCTGTTTCGCTGGCAACAGGCCCGGGGCGCACCACCTCTACATCATACCGGTATGGCTGATCGCATGCGCTGGAGTCTGGGCTGGGGTTGTCTATTACTTTGCGAGCGCTCTGGATTTTGTCATCAAGTTCCCAGACGTGGAACCACTGCCGGAACAACCTCTCTGGACGACATGGGTGAAGGTCGGCACTGCAACAGCTGCGTTGAATGTGCTCCTTGACTTTGCCATGCTGGGATTCTTCATCTTGGATGCAGTAAAGAAGACATCCAAGAAAACTCCAAACATTTCTGCGCCGATCTACAACCAACCCCAAGTATGCGTCTCGCAAACTTGATCCTCCTCATGCTAACCCCAATCTCCAGGTGGTCGCTCAATCTCCATCGCATCAGCAACAGTATGCGACGCCGCCGCCGCAACATTATCAACAGCACGCTCAGTACCAGTACCCGCAACAGCAACAGCAACAGCAACAGCAACAGCAACAGCAACACCAGTCATACTTCCCCCAACCCCAACAACAAACACAATACCAATATCCGCAGCAACAGCAGCAGCATCAGTACCATCAACACCAACAAGGCTACATCTCCCCACTAGCCCAAAGCCCCAGCAACGACCACAAAACCGTGGCCTCCACACCCCCCATAACCTCCACGCCTCCCACAACGACTGCCTCACCCGTTCTCAGCCCTGGATACGATCACCACAACCGCGTCGACGTCATACGCCGTCTGTGTTCCCTCCAACACCCCGATGGCCATTGGGATCACACCACCGAGCTTGCCGAGCTGGTCAAGATATGGGGAGGGCGAGATCTTATGGCGCCAGCCCATGGTGCTACCGCACTTACGCATGCGTGTTTGGCAGATCTGTGTAATTACGTATGGACGGCCCAGCGGGATGGGAGGGAGCATGAATCGTTGAGTGCAGTGGAGTTGATTAGTTTGCAGGGTGTGAATTGGGATTTGGGGTGGGCTAAGAATGCGTTGGATAGAGCGGGGGGTTGGCTGAACGGCTATCGGTAGGGGGTACCACCTAGGGAAAGGGTGTTTTAATGAGGGTCGATGGCGAAAGCGATTGATGAAAAATATGATGGGCTATGACTTTCTTTTCAGGTGAGCAAAGGAGGAGTTTATTTGGTAATGGGGTACTGTTTAGAATGCCCTTTGGGCAGAATGGCTATGGGGCTGTAGAGGGATGAATTGGGTGCAAGTATGATATAGTGAAGTAGTGGTGGGTAACTGACAAATTGAAGAGGTATCTTTGTTGACAACCCAATTCTAGATGGAATGAAGTATGATAGTAGATTTTGAAAGTTTAGCTTGTGATATTAGCAAGACTATAGAAAGTTAGCAAGGAGTGAGATAGTCAAATATCGTTCTGAAGTGATTGTATTCACATGTCCAATTAACATCGAGCGGCGTCTGAGCTCAGGTACGCGATGCTACCTATCTAGGTAGATATTCTCCTGGAGGCAACTTGCTCGCTAACGACGGACTAACGCACTGATAGTAGCCCTTCTCTCACACCATAAAACTGACATGCCCTTACATGGTAATCCACATAGTCACCGCGTACGCAAACTTTGGCTGGCATGCCAATCTCCCTGAGGGCGTCTGGACAACCCCATCACGGAAACGAATCCGTGGCTGATGCCGCAGTTGTGGACCAGTCGAACGCCCACCCCGCAGCTTTCAGGATATCCTCCTCATCCCATGGCTTTTGTGGCAAGGCGCAAATCCCTGGCCCCTGTGATATGATATCTAACAGCTGGTGGCGCTTTGTGTGAAGATGCCGGCGGCCACACAGGGCTGGATCAAATAGGTTAGCCATGTGGCGGATCGTCTGGTTGTGAGTGATGTCCCTGTCATGTTTCATCCGTCTGACCTAAAGCCTTGGCCTCTTGTATAGGCTTAGGGCTCCTGCTCTTGGCAGATTACCTCACGAATCGCCTTCTCGAGCATACCACTAGGGCGTCGACTTGCACAGTGTGGCAAGGAAAGTTCGACATGGGGCGATCGTGATGAGCCGCGGCGCGAGCTTTGAATTGTTCCCATGTGTGTACCAGGCAGGCCAAGACCGGGCGTTTGTTGTTGTGGGGGTTTGCCTTGATTCGATCAACGTCGTCCAAGTTCACGCCTCGTTCCTCCACCATCTTGCCGGATCCTCGAGGAGCGGCGAAGGGGGAGCAGTCGTGGTCAAATATGACTCTCGGCCGCTGTTTGGTGTCGACCCATCCGACAAAATCCGGCACATGCTGTCAGACACAAGTTCGAGATCTGCGCTCTTCTCACGGGAAGCCAGTCTGAAAAGCGCCCATAGGCACTTGACGCTGCTGTTGCTGAAGCTCCCATGTCTTACGCCCGACCTCTTTCATTAACCTCTTGGGCGCCATTCGCCCCGTCATGAGTTCAAATGCCTCGATAGCCATCTCACCAACAACTTCAAGGCCGTCAACAATAACCCAGGAGGGGTTTACCCTCTCTCTATAGGTGTGCATCTGTGCAACTAGAGGGGTGACTGAGAGCTCATATGCCAGCTTTGCGAGGCGGATTAGTGTCAGCAGTTTACAAGTAGAGAGGAGGGGCAAGTGTCTGATGTGGCGCAAAGACCAGGGCTCTGCCCATAAAGAGGATAGGGCTCACCTCAACAACAACACCTCCAGTTGGACTTCCTAACCACTCAAGCGGCATCTCGAAATCAGCTGGTGGGTTCCCATCCACGCTGGTCGCTGGAACACAGGATATAACCATGGTCGGCAACTGAAAGTTTTGCGGCCATGGATATAGAAGCGATGGTAACACACGACAGATGTTGAGCTGACCCCCTGCGGTGATTCCCTGGGACTCGGCCCAGGAGTTGAAATGCTCAGCAACCTGCAGCGCGTTCTCGTATGTTCGGTTGTAGATAAAGACATGGCGGCAGCCCAGCTGGATAAGGGCATAGATAGCGGCGCGTGCCATGCCACCGGCCCCGACTACCAGACCAGTAGTCCTCGATGGCTGGACGTAATTTCGGGGACTGATAGCGCGACGGAGACAGGTGAGAATTGCACTCCAGTCTGTGTTATCGCCAAAGAAGGCGTGTGCGCGACCAGCTTTATTCCGCGAGTTGGCGTGATCTAAAATGGTGGTCTTACCACGGAGTGGAAGGAGGACATTCACAGCACCGATGGCTGTGGCATGATGGCTCTTGAACTTCAAGTGAGGCATAATGGCGACCTTGAAGGGTGCCGTGAGAAGAGCACCACCAAAGGCGTCGCTGATGCGAATTTGGTTCAAGTCTTCAAGAGTCGAGCAGGTGACGGCCTGAAAAGTATGAGGCATCCCGGCGAACTCGAACGCAGCGGTCTGCATAGCGGGCGACAGAGAGTAAGAAACGTTGGAGCCCAGGACGTAGAACTGGAGCGGGTCCAGAAGAAACTGGCGGAAGAGAAGCTCAAAGGACCCAGTGGCGGTGCTCACAGTGGCGAGGTGGTCTCTTTCGTTTTCGATATCCGGATGCCTCACGGGGCTCAAAATTCTGCTCTGGAGGGGGGTTCTGACACCAAGGACGGAGAAGTCATACGCAACAAGCGGCGGTTTTGGGTCGGGAATAGCGTGCTGGAGTTTGCGGCGGAACTCCTCGAGGATCTCGGCGTCACTGTCTCCGGCACAGAATCGTGCGATGCGAATCACATCGCAGCCAAGAGCTTGCGCTCTGCGGTAGTTGTCGATTTGCCGATCGTCGAGCCACGGGAGGGCACCGATCCCCATGTGCCAGAAGTTGCCAATGATCTTGGATCTTCCCTTGTGTCGAAGGACACGATTCACAAGAGCCTCCTCCCGCTGTAGATCAAGACTGAGATAATCGACGCCGAGGCGAAGGCCGAGTTCCAAAAGCTCTGCAT
Organism: Immersiella caudata; assembly: GCA_030512335.1. Lineage (NCBI taxonomy): Eukaryota > Fungi > Ascomycota > Sordariomycetes > Sordariales > Lasiosphaeriaceae > Immersiella > Immersiella caudata. The sequence continues at coordinate 2,696,728 of JAULSU010000004.1, read as the reverse complement.
CCATGATGTTCTTCTCTTCTGGAGGCCTCCGCCGCTCGCCACGGGGGTTTTCCTCAACGTGGTAGATGATTGGGATGCCGAGCTTTCTCCTAATCAGCGCCACCTGCCTCGCAATAAGCTTGTGGAGATCGCCAGGCCAGGTATCGATAACAAGCTCGATGCAGTCGCCTCTGGCCTCGAAGTCCTCCCAGTCGATGTCCTTGTGATCGAGAAGACACGATAGTCGAACTCTCAGTGCGTATGAGTAGGCTCTAAACTCAGGGGGGATGGCGCTGACGGAAAAGGGGCTCTCAAGCCAAGCACGGGTAGCACCGCGGCCGGTGATGATACCGAGAAACCGAGTGAAGTCTTCTCGCGCGCGTAGCAGCTTGGAAGGACCGGCTTGTTTGACCTCCACAGGTGTGTTGGATCCCGAATTGGGTGATGAGGGGTGGCTCGAGGCGTCATGGAGATTATAGTACTCCAAGTTGGAGCACTCTCTATGCTTTTCGTCCGCCTTCAGCAGCTGCTCGGCGTCAGCAGCATCTAAGAGGCGGGAGATTTGTTCCTTTTCCCTGTGGATGTATACTACAGGGTGAGTGCGTGAGTAGGCACGAAGGGCATCCTGGGACTCAGCGGCCAGGCTGCTCATGCCACACTCGATGACGCACCCGGAACGGTTGCTGTCTAACATGCGCTTGAAGGCATTGGCATTCTCGCGGGCAAAAGACTCCTTGCCATTGAGTGAGAGGAACTGGCCGCGGGTCAGGCCGGTGACCTTCTCAAACCAGTGGTCTTCGGTGACGAGGCGGCGGCGCAGATGGAGGGCTCCTAGAAATCCGAGAGTACGCTTCCCGGCCCCTCGGCAGCCGACTAGCACGATCGAGGCATTGGGATCGAACGCCCTCTCGTTCTTTGGCGCAGAGATAGACATGGCTGTCCCTTGCGCTTCTCCCCGTTTCTCAACGGCGCGCGCCTCACTCACTTCACTCCACACTGGTCACTTGGCGGGGGCGCCGGGCGGGTGCGTTATGGTGGTAGTTCTGGGTGCTGTGTTTGACGACGTTCACGGCGGAAGGAAACGACAAACAGCGATTCTGGCTTCGCTTCTCTCCTGTCTCCGAACGCTTTGGGCAGCGGAAAACAAAACGCAAAAAAGGGCATACGGATCAGCCCGTCAGGTCGTCCCTTGCGATTATTACTCAGGGACCAGATGAAGGCCCGATGTTTGAGAGTTCTTCCACTTCTTCCATCCTCCTTTGCGGTCGGCAGATCGGTCGGGATTGGTCGGCGGGAAAATGTAGACCCTGGCAAGACCGGCAACCCCCGCGGACCGGAGAACTGCCTTAGCAACCCTAGCCGGCGGGCCCAAGCTCTTTTCCTCTTCTGGCTCCAACAGCCCACCGAACCCCGCGTTCAGATTTTGGGGGAAGGGTAGAAACGTTGTGCCTGGCTTCCCTTTAGGTCCTAGACTTTGTGCTCCATCTCGTCGGAGCAAAGATGGTTCTACATGGTGTGGCTCGGGGAAATAATACCGCGATGCATTGCATGCCGAGAATGGAGGCTCCCGCGCGTGCGATTCGTCTTTCTTGTCAAGTGGGCCATCCAGCCCACTGGCTTCTGAGAGGCCGTCAACATGTCTCGTCGCGTTGCCTACCTAACAACCTCTGTAAAACTTTCAGGTCGGATGCCGTGTGTGGGAACAACAGAGTAGTATTGCGTAACTCGCAATGGAAGCAGTCTTGATACCGAGAGGCACTGACGGAAGAAGGTCTTATCATCCATCTCAGCGATCTCCGATCTACGGTAGGAAGCCAAGTACTACGGATGGGACCCAAGCCCCGCGATCTTCCAGGGTCTTTGGATCGTTAATTTTAGCTCGTCACCACCCGCCGCTTAGGCGGCACATTTTCTCCAACCAACTTCCAACCCCCAACATCCAAGTTGCACCTGCGACCCAGCCTCGGCGATTGCGTATATCTTTGTTCCGATCATATGGGGCTCGGCAGTGTCCGCCACAGTTCCGCCGTTCCGGATCAGTCGCCATGGAGTTCGCCGCTGCTGATGCCCAATTGGCAAACGGGGCCGATCGGGCACTCGCTGCCGCCTCGGCTCCGGACGCGGTTGCCAGCGCGGTGACGGGTGCGTCCGCATCGGTGGCTGAAATAACGGCACCGGCCAGTGACGCCGGTGCTGATGCCGGGAGTGAGGCGCCGGTGAATCCCCGCAAGAGGAAAAAGGCGTCCCGGGCGTAGGTGACCTCTCACACTTTCACTCGTTCTCCTCCCGCCCGCCCTTAAGCCTCTCACTCACTTTCGTGTTCCATGAATCTAGCTGTGATTTCTGCCATGTCAACCACCAACCATGTGACAATGGCAAGCCTAAATGCAGTGTGTGCCAAAAGCATAACAAGCCATGTCTGTATCTGCGTCCTACCAAGCGGCGTGGCCCGCAAAAAGGTTATCGGACCGCCCTCAACACCTACAAGGAGAGCGCCGCCGCGTGGGGTGCTGTTCTCGGCGCCATCCCCGGTCTAGATGCTCTCATCGAGGGTCACCTCCGCGGCAGCACCGGCAAATACGTCATCTCCTCCATAAAAGACACCGCTCAACAAGAAGCCCTCATCAACAAGTGGCAAGAAAGCTCCGTCTTCAAAGCCTTCTTCGGTCACAACAATCCTGCTAGCGGCGTCCAGGGAGATAATGGCGCCCCGTCTCAAGATCCCGAAGCCGAGGATGACGACTATCCCAACGGCGATGACAACACTCCCATCCGCCCCGCCCCCTTCAGACGTCTCGGCCTTCTTCAGTCCCCAACCCATAAGATCCAACCTTCACGAACCACCCCGATATCTGATTCTAAGTCAGTCATATCAGAAGGATCCATCCTCCAAGGAGACCTCGCCTCCTTATCCGACCTCGTAGCCAAAGACGCTGCCCAATCGTTTGTCCTCTCCCTAGCCACCGCTCTAACCCATGTCTTAACACATCACAGATCCTCTCGCGCCTCACAAACGTTGGCGTCCCTGGGTTTCGCCCCTAACGAGACCATAGCCGACTTTTACACCATGGGCTCCAACCCTGAGCCCATAGCGCAGCCCAACGAGCAGGACTTTGACCCCGAGCTGGGCACCGAGTCGGAGCAAAGGGCTTACTACGAGCTTCTCATGGGACGATCATTCCCTGGATGATTGCCATAAACCTATTATGCTTACTCGGATGGTGTGCCATATCAAGCCACACCGAGGTATGAAGAAGGGCATACTGCGGCCACTCGGCTTCAAGCCTGCCCACAGCCATCGGTCCGTCCCGATGAACCGTGCGGGAGATGCTCATTTGCCTCCCCATGTATATTTTGACGTGAGGTTCCTGTCTCGTTTTTTTTTTGGCTCTGACAAAGCTAACTTCAAACAGATTCTGTGCACCTACCCTATTCTGTACGATTATGATACCCGCCATGTATGGCAAACAAGGAATTACCTAATGCTCAGTTTGATGTACCGCTGCTTGCTCATGGATGGAATTGTGACAGGCCGAGATTGAGTAACTCACCAAACACAGTAATATATTGAGGCCAAGGGGTTCACGACATGGCTTCTTTTGCACTACTCGCACCAGTGATTGGTGAGGCAACAAGCCTGTCAGCTTCATTGATTCTTCCTATCAACAGATTCAAAGAAAATCCCAAAGCCTCCGGAGATGCTGTGCCCTCTCCATCCTAAGCCAAACCCTCAACCCCGACCAAATGCTCGTGCCTGATGATGAGTTTCTGAATGATAATAACATAGACAGCCGCGGAAAGGACAGACGGCGGGATTACAATGCTGATATGTGAGACCCTCGCTCCTCCCCATCCCGCGCCGATCCTAAAGGCTATGCAGGTATGCTCGTCTCGATTCCCAAACCAAGCGCAAAAAAAATAATAGCGAAACTAAACACCCTCTCCTATCAGTGTCGCGCTATCCCCGCTCAATCGAAACAGCTCACTCGGAAAACCTCGCCAGGAGATAAAATGAAGAATAAAAGTGTCAAGGGAAGCGAAGATCCAAATACAAAGCGACACAGGGGGGCAATGTACAGCGGCGGCCTTGGTGTCTTGCCAAGTGAAAGCCGCGAGACGAGAGGGCTGATTTACAACAGCTCAAAGCCGTCAATCTCGGTCTCCTCCTCTCGAGCCGCGTCGATGTCCGTGGCGGCGTGGCGAAGGTTTCGTCGGGCCTTACGACCCTTCAGCGCCTGGCCGTTGGCATCGAGGATCTCATACTCCTTCTCAACAAAGCGCTCCGTGTCACGCGCAGTTGGGGCCTTGATGAAGATGTCAAGCGTCAGCGGCTTGCCGGGAGTGTCCGTGCGGTCGAAGCTGTAGAGCGTGTTGTCTGTTGTGCTCATCCGGCGAATCAGATGGGGAGTGATCGGGGGAAGATCGCTGAGGGAGCGGGAGCTGGGATCCTCGCACTCGTGTGCAGCGTGAAGCTTGGCCTTTACTCGGCTGGCTGGTGCATCATAGACTGTGCGCATCTTCACATAGTTTGGGGTCCGCTTGGTGTGGTGGCCATTGCTGCGAGGGTATCGCGTTAGCTGAAGAGCTGCTAGCGAGGGACACGATGGATTGGCTTACTCGCAATACCTGCTACGGGGGCGGACTTTGGCCTGTTGACTCTCGGTCCCGTTAATTGGCACACCGGTGACCATGTCAACGGTGATGCCGGGCGCGTGCCAGAAGCCGCGAGCCCACTTTTCCGAGGAGTTCTTGTCTCGCTTCCACCCTTGCTTGGCGCTGCGGAGGTCGCGCTCGAACTGAGCCGACTCGGTTGAGGCAGCCATGATGGGTGAGGCTTCCGGTTGGTTCAGGGTGACACCTAGGGTGTTCTCTTGGATGACTCCCACTTCGTGTTCCAGAAGAGGGTTAGCTGATGGGTGGATATGGAATAATGATATCGCTAGTTTGGGATACTCGAAGATGGATGCGGGTGTTCCCAGGTCGTGTGTAGGTGGGTGCCAACTGGTTCAGTTGGCCAGAGAGAGCGTTGTAGATTTCTTAGGACACAGGGTAGGATGTTGGAAAAGGATGGTCGTTAGGCGTCTAAAATAGCGAAAGAGACGGCCGAGGGTAATGACCAAGCAGGGGTTGCAAGGAGTCACTCGGCAGCCCGGTATGTCGAAGAGCTGAAGGAAGGAGCTAAGGGGGCCTCAGCAGGGGAATGCGCTGGAAAGAGCGGCTTTGTTCGAATGTGACTGGGTAGTCCAGGTGCAAGTGATTGGATTGACAAATTACGTCGTTTCGGCCGTTCGTGCCAAACAAAGGGGGCCGTCCAGAGAGAAGGAGGCTGGCCGGTGAGTCAAAGAGGTGCGCAGATGCGGGTGATCGCGGCAGGAGGCCGATTGCGATAAGCGATAAGAGATATGACGGGGGGATGCTGGGTACAACGAGGGGCTTAAACAAAGCGATGACAATACAAGGAAAAGGAAATCCGATGCCGGTGCAATCTGGGGAGATTTGCAAAGACGCCGCAAGCTGGTGGGTTCAATTCTTTGTTGTTTGGGAGTTACAGAGGAGGGATCCAGGAGAGAGCGCAGAGGGCGAGGCGCAGGGCAAATATACCAAGAACCCCCGAGGTCGTCCCCCCTTATCGGACCCCTTTGGAAAGCCGGATGATGATAAAGCTGGCTAAGCTGGGGGCGTGGCGCCTAGCCGTTCGTGACCGTGGGGGGTGTGGGCGTGACAGAGTGACGGCATGACACCAAGAAGGAGAAAGGAAGACAACAAGGAGCTGACCACACAACGGTACCAGCCCACCCCCAAGCGCCTGGCTCAAGGTCATCAGCCAGAGCGGGTGACCTAGGCTGACCAGTCCCCTTCCTTCCGCCTCAGCCTTCTTTGGCTCATCGCCTTCAGCAATGATGAAATCCATCCAAGACCGTTTGCACCCCGGCCGATTGCGCAACCGGTTCGCTCGACCGTGACAGGCCCCTAGGAGACCCCGCGAAACCAAATCTTGGCCACAGCCGATTTAGGGCGGGAAGCCTTGGAAGCCACCTTCGATGGAGTGCGAAGGCTATCCCGATTCAGACCAGCGAGCATGTTAAGCGTGCTGAGCGATAAATCCCTCTGCCATGCAACCCATTAGACTCAGGTTGGCGGCGTAGCGGCGGATAGGTAACAAGTCCGTTTGCGACGCTCAAACTCTCCGGACCACTGGATCGAGGCCGTGTCTCAAACACTGCCCCTCATACCCCGTCATCCCATCCCTCACCTGGAGCCCGAGGACGCCGCGAAGAGCGGGTTTCCCGATTTAGAGTGCCCCATCCGACTCCTCTCGGCGTGTTTGCGTTGCGACTTTGCAACAAACCACCCGAGGTTGCAGCATGTGTTCTGTTGATTGGCGGATAACGAGATCGAAGTCCGCAGCGCGATAGATTACGATCCCAGCAACCACACGCGCCAGGATAGCGACGCGCAGGAACCCCACCCCCATCATCTGGGTCCCTGCTCATCTTAGCCGCCCGTCAAGCCAACGTCCCCTCCTCATACTGTATATCACGTAATTCAGCAAGTAGTCAATGAAACTCTATCCTCGCAGGCAGCCATCCTGTTTCTCAGCGCGTTCGCAAGCAAGAGGGTGCAGCTTTGCGACGGAAAGTGACGGCTGACAGCGTCTTGGCTTTCCAATCCTTATCTTATCAGTGATGTCACCTGGCCCCTGCAGCAGCAGCTAAAATGGCGGAGAAGCAGGGGTGCAGCGGAAGTTGCCGAGCGCGCCTGAGCCTCCAAAATTTGGGACCAGTGTGTGCAACAAATCGTTGCTGCAAGCTAGACATCGACAACCTCAACCATCAACGATCCCCCATCCGCCACCAACAGAAACACCCACCATGCCCTCCGACAAAGTCTCCTACTTAGCAACCCACTACCTCTCGACCGACACTAAACCACCTTCCAAAAAGCGCAAGCGCAAGCACCCCCCTTCCACTTCTTCCGGCCTCCTCATCCAAGATGACGATGAACCCGGCTGGTCCACCACCTACCGCAAACCCGATGACGCCGGCGAGGCCGATGACCCCGCCCTCGTAGCCGGAACCTCCGCTGAATTCCGACGCGCGAAGCAATCCGCATGGAAGACTATCTCCAGCAACAACGCCCCTGCCGATGACTCCGATTCCGCCGCGGCCGACGCAATCATTGCGTCCACTGCAGCAGAACAAGCCGCTGCGGCGCGCGAAGCGGACGGCGAAGATGTCACCGACCCCGGGCCAATTGCGTCCGCGGTTCCAATGATGTCAGACGGGACGCACGCGGGGTTGCAAAGCGCCGCGGCAATCACAGCTCAGTTGAAGATCCGACAGCAGGCTGAACGGGAAGAGTTGGAGAGGTTGAAAGCAGAGCGGGCGGCGGCGGAGAAAAGAGGGGAGGCACCAGAGGGGGAAGGCGAGGTTGTCTTGAGAGATGCGACAGGGCGAAGAGTGGATGCGGCGATGCGAAGGGCGGAGATGAGGAGGGCAGCTGTGGAGGCGGAGAAGGCGGAGGAGATGCGGAAACGGGGCCTGAAGGGGGAGGTGCAGCTCGAGGAGGCGAGGAAAAGGAAGGAGGCGCTGGAGGAGGCGGCGTTGATGCCGCTGGCGAGGGGAAAGGATGACGAAGAGATGAATAGGGAGATGAGGGCCGCGGCGAGGTGGAATGACCCGATGGCGCAGTTTTTGAGCAATGAGAGTGGATATGATGGAAGGGGGGGAAGGAGGAAAGGGAAGGGCAGGAGGCCGGTGTATAAGGGGGCTGCCGCCCCGAATCGATATGGGATACGGCCTGGGTATCGGTGGGATGGGGTTGATCGTGGGAATGGGTTCGAGGCGGAGAGGTTCAAGGCGATCAACAGGAAGGAGAGAGTCAAGGGCCTCGAGTATGCATGGCAGATGGACGAATAATGTGATGGCCCTAGAACATGGCTTGGCACCGGCTCTGTTTGCAAATATTGTTTACAATAGGTATCCAGCACCATGAAATGGGGCTGAACATGACGTATGTCAACAAGACTAGATTTTAGCCTGGTACTAGCGTCGTTGCGCGAACGATAAATCAAGGACATTCAGGCAATCTGAGAAAATGCGTAACTCGCAAAGGTATAATAGTAACACGCCGGTGGCTGGCTGGTTTTTGCGAGCTCAAATACATGGGCACTGATGGCCTCCGAGCACCGAATTTAGTAGCAAGGCCAACACCTCATGGCCTCTCCATCTCGCTCAACTACCGTATACTGCCAGCATATGGGCAACAAGATCATCCTCCCCTGTTAGTTGGTTAGTGGGTAGTTGGCCCAACTCCTGTGTTCTTGATCCAAGACTAGGCGGTCTTGGGCCGCAGAAGCCTATCCGCAGCACTAAACGTGGAGTTTTGCTTGACCAACTGAATCCACTCCTGTTTGGTCATCATACCAGGGCGATCGATTCTGCCGAGGAACTTGCGAAGCAGATCACCCAGTGTGATTCCGTTAGGATGGGCGTTGAGGGCCTGGATGATCTCTGACGCCTCAATACGGCCGCGTGGCTGACCTTGTGGCGGAGGTGGACCTTGTGGCGGAGGAGAACCGCTTGGCGTGGATGTACCGCCTTTGGTAGGAGAGATCCCTTGGCTGGCTGCGATGTGTTGTTAACAAAGGTCAGGCAGAAACCTAGGATCGTATGTGGTAACCTACCAGGTGGAACGGGACTACCCGCTCTGGAGCCCGAAGGAGTGCCTGTGGCACCGGTGCCAGACTTGAGCTTAATCTTTTTCTTCAGCTTCACGCCGCCATCAGAAGCTTCGCCAGCCGTAGCTTCACCGTCACTCGTTGCGCCGCCGATACCTTTGGGCCGTCCAGGCAGCGGGGTCCCTGAGCGGCTACTAATCCCGGCTTTGGCAATCTTCACCTTCTTGCGGCTCGACTCGTTTCCGCTCGACTCGGAAAGATTGGGCGATCCAGGTCGCTTCAGAGCGCCCTTCTTGGTGCCCGTTACAGCCTTTTGCTTTCCAGAGGGCGTATTGGTGCCCTTAGTAGCCGCACCTGAGCCACTCGCTTCTTTGCCGTCTGCCTTCTTCTGATCATCCTCCTTCTTGACCTCTTCCTTCTTCTCCTCTTCAGAATCAGAATCCTGTACTGTGTTAGCGCTGGAACAGTCCGAGCCAGAAGCATAAAGAACTCACCGATGAATCAGTAAACGGATTTTCGCCGTCCTTGTCAGAGTCAGAATCGTCGTAGTCCATAGCATGCTCCAGTTTCATCAAGTCCTTCATGGTCTTCTTGCCCATCATCTTTCGTTTCAGCTTTTCCAGCTGCTGCTCTCGCTCTTCTTCGTCCACCTTTGACTCCTCTCCCTCGCCGAAAAGGTTGGCACCCAGGGCCTCCCGACGGATCCTAGTCTTGGCGTCCTTTGTATCCTCGTCATCTGCCTCAAACCCAGGGGTTTCGTCATCGTCCTGGAACTCATCGCCAGACATATCGAGCTCAAAGTCATCCTGCCTCTCCGCCTTGGGGGCCGCTCTAGATGTAGCGCTCTCATTTTTGACGCGGGGACGTCCGCGAAGAAACTGCCTCGTTTCTTCTCTCTCCTTATCCATCACGCTCTTCTCCATGTCGTGCATGACCCATCGCTTCACGACCTTCTTCGCCTTCATCATGGTCTCCGCATCATCCAGCGTGAAGGTAGTGAACTTTGGCTTCTCGTCGAACCGGTAGAACCGTTCCAGCGGAATCATTCTGAATCTGTTGCCGTCGATAACAAGAGCACAGTTCAGGTCAGAAAGTCCAGCGATGTACGAGGCTACCCAGACGCCAGCCTTGCCCTCTGCATCCTCCAAGTGCCAGGGCAGGGTCTCCTCGTATCGAAGGCCTGACTGCTTCTTTTGTTCGTCGGTGTTCTTTGCATAGAATGTAGTAACTTTCTCCTTCTTATTTTTGTTCTGCTTCGGTTCTGCACCGCCTCTGGAGGCGCCTGGCGCGATCTGAGCCTGATCTAAAGCGCGTTGTGCCTCACGGTCGGCCTTTTGTTGGCGAAGACGCTCAGCTTCCGCCTCGTCAGCGGGGTTAGCCGAGTTAAACTCTTCCTTGAGTAGGGCTAGCTTATGGGCAGAAGGCTGTCTCGGATCTCGGCGATGCAATGTAACGGGCCGAGGAAATTGCTCCTGGTCGGTCACGTCCAGCCGGGCGTCTCCCTTGTCCTGGGCTCCCCTTGCCTTGTTCAGACGCATGATATGGTACCGCAATCCCTCCAGAAGCTCCTTTTTAGTTGTTACCAGCGGGAATTCCTGACAGTTCGGCGGAGCCTTCTCGCTCCAGCCGTTGTTTGCTGCCTTTTGTGTCATCAGCTTATCCAGGGCGGGTTTGAGCGAGGCTTCCAGTGCTGCTTGTTCACGTTTGAGCTTCGCTTCCGGATTCTCAGGCTTGCGAATTTTTGAGATGGCTGGTCGCACCGCTGGTCTCTTTCTGGCAACCATCGGATTCGCCGGTGCCTTAGGCTTGGGCCTGAAGAACACGGAGGGTTGCGGCTTCGCGGCGCCGTTGGCGCTCCCGCCCGGAGGCCCTGGAGGTGCGCTCATTTTCGCAGAGGCTAGTGGGTCGGTGATAGCGACAGGAATATGTTGCGAGGGCTCGTATGGGTGCAGCTGCCCGGGAAGCTGAGGTTCTGCAACCTAGGCGCGAGACGTCATCCGGCCCCGATGGAGCATTTGCGGCGTTGCTGGTGAGGAACGTCGTCTTTGGGATATTGGAATATTCTGTGATAGAAGCCAAGGGCTGCGCGAAGTATGGTATTGTGCGGCGCAGGTTGGCGCAAGGTTTGGGGCTTGTGGAATGCGGACGCGGATGAAGAAAGAACGTTACAGACCGCGATGCTTGCAGTCAGCGCGGAAATGTCCCCACACAAAGAATGGGCGGACACCTGGCGCACGGACCAGTGATGCAGGCTCCTTGACGTCGGTGCGGTTGCTTCATTTTGTAGGTATTTTCCCACCTGGTGAAACTACCTAGGCATTGACGCAGAATTTTGCAGAATCTGCAGGTATCATGATGTCTTTTTTTTCTATTCATTTGAGGACTTTAAAACCACAGGTTTAGGACCCCGTTTCTCGGGTTTTCTTGATTTTGAATAAACGGCTCGGAGGTGAAGGAGCAATGTGCAAAAGACTCGCCAGAAGAGAGGGTCCCTTCACACATTGCGTCAAGTGTTATGGATAACATTCCAGGTTAAGAAGAGACCTTCTTAATATTGACGAGGCCGTTTTGAATGTAAGTGGCACCTTCTGAAGATACACTAGGTAGGTGTTAAGATGTATTATTAGGCTGCTTGCAATACCTACAGCTAAGGTACCTAGATTTGTTTTGACAAAGGCATTTGTAGATCTGGGCAACGTGTTTCCGCATGGCGCAGTGTGCAAATAGCCCCTCTCTTCGAGCCAGAGCCTTTGTGCATTCAGAAATGAATCCTTCACGGACTTCGTTTGCATGAGTAATATTGGCATTCGAAATAACATTGAAACAAGCTCATGAAGTTGTCACTGGAACAAAAGTTACTTTTAACGTGATGCATTGGTTGGCCCTAGTTGCACACCCAGATGTTGCGACCCTGACACCCAGGCTCGCAGCAACCCTGGTTTGGCTGTCCAATTGGGGTGGCGCACTGAGCTCTCTCCACAGTGGTCGTTGGGCAATCAGATTCGCGCCCGCTCTTGGTTTGATCTCCATCTCTAAAGCTTCCCCTCGACGTCGAACCAGGTGCACCATGAGCAAAGCATGGTTCTCTGCAACGCCTGAATCTACGCCCAACTTTTCATCCTGACAAGATCGTAAGTTTGCGAACTGCCAGGTTCTCTTGACGTCTGGGATCCGCCCAAGGACCCGCCATGGTCCTTCGTCAACCAGTCCCGTCGTCTAATTTCGATCTGTACTGTGGGTGAGGGGCAGGATCACCTCACCTGCCGAGAGCCACTTCTTTTCGAATAATTCAATCCATGCTACCCGCGGCCTGTTAATTTCCAACCTTCTTCCCTTCTAGAGAGGCGAACTTCTCGTTCATTTTCCGTTGATGTTTACAATTGGCACGGTTGTCACTGCTTGCGCCTCCTGCCTCTCGCGCTTGGACAGGGATCCGGAAGCTCAACCGCCAGGTGTTCACTCGCAGACCCGACGAGTCTTTCCTTCAAAAGGTGCGTTCTGGAGAGTCCGTCCAGCCCATCCAACTCGGTAACAATGATTCACGCCTAATATTTTGCAGTTGGCCAGCGAGGAGTCCCACCAGAGTGGGGTGAGACCAGCTGTTGAGGACGCAACACATCTAGATCGCCCACGCTCTTTTCACCATGAGCCATATGGAGAACCAAAACACCATGGGCGGCCTAGAGGACCGTGTCCGCAACCTCATCCTCGGCAACGCTGAAAGGGAAGTTACGCCCCCTCTTCAGGGCGCCGGCCCTCACGTACCCGCAAGTCGACAGTCCCCGATGGGTATTCTACCATTTGCGCAGCAAGGACTTGAGCCTGTTCGTCCAGGCCAGGAGAATTTCTCGGCCGATGATCAAGTTCCTTCACCGGCCTTTTCGAAAGGGGGAAAGAAACGACCAAACCAGGCCCAGCGCCGCCAGATGTCTGCGCAGCTGTCCATCCCCATCGATACGCGCCCGCAGATGCCACAGTCAGCTAGAGCATATGTCAGCCCCCCTGCCTATCCGCACCATCAGCAGTATTCACACGGGGGGCAAACTCGAGTCCAAAGGCCGCACTCTGCCACGTTCCGTCCACCCAGTCGTGGAAATGCGGCACCTGCCCCCCTGACGGGCAATCCGTTCCCTCCGCACGGAAGGCATCACCCTTCGTTGTCATATCATGGCCCAATGTCATCTCCCGGAGAGTGGCAACCTCATCCGCCGAATGGAGACCCCCGGTCATTCCATGGACCTCCTATGCTCTTCGATCCCTCGTCTCCAAGGGCATCAAGACATGGCCCCTCTGGGTCGTATGGTTCAAATAAGCTGTACCATACCCGACCCGAGGAACTGAGGGCGCAGACTGATCTTCTCGAGGGCCTCTGCGCTACTGTAATTGCGGGTGCCGAGATTGAGCCGGCCGACATTTTGGAGAAGGAGATGTTTCGTGCTAAGATTGAGGAGGTCGCAAGATCCGCCATTGCGCAGTATGAGAGAGAGTCAAATGGTTTCCACAGCTTCCCACCAGGAAGCGTTCAGCTCAAGTGCTTCGGAAGCTTGTCGTCTGGGTTTGCGACGAAGGCAGCGGACATGGACCTGGGCCTTCTCTCCCCCTTCTCGGTGACGGCCCCCGACGCCCCCGGCTCGCCGATCCCCAGACTTCTTGAGAAAGCCTTCCTTGAGATTGGGCTGGGTGCTCGCCTGCTTACTCGAACCAGAGTTCCAATCATCAAAATCTGCCAGAGACCGCCCGAAAAGCTTCGCTTAGACCTCCTAGATGAGAGAGCAAAGTGGGAGAAGGGGCTCCCGGATGAAGTTGACGATGACGATACACACGACGAAGACACACATGATGCGGATGATATCCAGCCTCACGATTACCGGCATCACGATCCAGGAGTCTCAGCTGGGGAAATAGGAAGTTTAAAGCCCGAGAGGAAGTTCCGTTCCTTGCGACAGGGCGAAAAAAAGAACCTTTCCGCATACTACGGAATGGCCAAAGGACTCCTCCGCAAGCTCGGGGGTCGTGACTACACTCACTCCAACGCGATAGAGCTCAAGGAGGATGACCTTGTTTTTTTGAACGAATTCTCTCTTGCCTTCGTCGATGGCCTTGCCGACCACGCTTTGCGGCAGCGGCTTCTATCGTGCAAGTCGCTAAACAGGTACGACCTCACAGTCAACCGCCAGTACCGGACTCTTTTGGGCGTGTACACACAAATTGAAGGCGAGATGATGGCCATGGTTTGGGAATCTAGGAAGATCCTAGAGAAGGACAGAGTCGCGGAGCAGCAGGCACAGAGCATTATCAAAAGCTGGGCCATTCTCGGAAACAAGCCAACGTTTAACAATGATCCTATCGGCTACAGCAAGGAGCTGCAGCTTGCACTGGACCAGCTGAAAAGGATATCCTCCGTCCAGCTGATGATCCTCGCGCAAAGTCAGCACGAATCGGCAGCCTTGTATCACACGAGAGCCACGAGGGTTATGCTGGAGCTGGGAATTCATGACATCCCTGGCGAGCATAAATCGGAACTTCATTTTGTGGTAAGCCAATATATCAAAGGCATTTCCACCGACCAAGTCCGCCAAGAGGTACAAGAGTTTGCAGACTCGTGCCCCAAGGAGATTCTCACCCTTCGCGCTGTTGCTCGGAGACACAAGAGTCTACAGCTTGCCTACGAGTTTGAAAGATGCCTAGAGAAAGGGCTCTATCCGGAGGCTTCGGTTGCGGCAATCGATGCTTATATTAGGGCATTGAGGACTCCCATGATCAAATTCTCACTCCCCTACCCGCATTTCGATCTCGTTGTACCTCTGCCGACAGAGGCAGTGCGACTCATCTCGCAAATTCGGCAACTTGGAGATCCAGCCCAGCTTTCGCCAAACCAACCGCGTGATCCATACAGGGACCGTCTGGAGTTTCCCAAGTCCGGGGTTGGGGTTCAGTGTGATGTCAACTTTTCGGCACACCTTGCCCTGCAGAACACTCTCCTCCTCCGCTGCTACTCACATACCGACCCGCGCGTCAGGCCATTGGTGCTATTTGTCAAGCACTGGGCCAAAGTCAGGCAGATCAACACACCGTATCGGGGCACATTGAGCAGCTACGGCTACGTGCTGATGATGCTGCATTACTTGGTCAACATCGCCCAGCCTTTTGTCTGCCCGAATCTGCAGTTGCTCGCTCAACCCCCGGACCCAAATCTCACGCCAGAACAAATTGAGGAGACAGTTTCTTGTAAGGGCAGAAACGTCCTGTTTTGGCGCGACGAGGCTACCATCCAGCGTCTGGCACGAGAGAACACGCTGAACCAAAATCAAGACAGCCTCGGCCATCTCTTGCGAGGATTCTTCGAATACTACGCTCAAAGCAATCAAATGAGCACTGTTCAATCACGCGGTTTTGATTGGGGCCGCGATGTCCTGAGCCTCCGAACCCCTGGAGGTTTACTGTCCAAGCAGGATAAGGGATGGACCGGCGCAAAGACAGTCGTCGAGGTAAAGTCTATGGCTGCCTCGGCCGCTCCAGCTGGGCTCGAGCAAACAGCAAACTTACCCGCCCAAGGCAATCAACAAGCTGTGCCGGATCCGACTGTCGCCCAAACTCAGATTTCTCATGGCCGAGCCCCAAGCCAGACCACACGAGAAATTAAGGAGGTTCGCCACCGTTACCTGTTCGCCATCGAAGATCCTTTCGAGCTTGATCATAACGTGGCACGAACCGTAACACATAATGGGATAGTTGCTATTCGCGACGAGTTTCGACGAGCCTGGAGAATTATCAAGGAAGCTGGCAAGGGTATCCACCAGGAGAATCTGCTTCAAGATGTGTCAGCTGCGTTCGGTGATCGAGAGAAAAAGGAGTTCTCCCAGCTGCTTGACGAGATCCATGGGCCGGTGGCTGAGCAACTGGGTCTCTGAACATTCATCGCTGAGCTAAGGGGAAATGAGAAGAGGCTTGCGTTTGTACGACTAACGACCTATCTGCGCTCTTTCAGGGGTATGAGAGCCAAGATATGCATGGAAAGGTGGGAGGATGCTGTTGCAACTGCATTTTGTGGGGGAGATAATCGGACATCTTGTGGCGGGTGCCCGCACTTGGGTGGCAAGAATCGGGCGGCTGGCTGTAGTTTCAAAAAAAAAACAGGTGTTTCGGGTATTTGAGTGGTAAGCTACGGGAGATACATCCCATATAATAATGTATTAGTACTCGCGACCAGCCACCAGTCAAGCCAGTATTCAAGAACACACGCAGCACACCGCGGAGGTGTCGCACGTGAGTGTTCAAGTGTCTGCATAGCTGTAATAATATCTAGTGTAACAGATAAATTTGTTATGAGAAATTCGGGGCATTGCAGATGAACTCTGAGCATGGTCAATCAAGGCCCCTATTCCAAGTTGTGACATCGAATCAGGACGAGGAATGCAGCACAGCACAGTATGCTTCTTTCACCCCAGGACTATGGTGGTGTAATTGTACTCTACCCTGTCCAGCCGTCAGGTTAGATATAACCATCGCGTCGGGAGTTCCGCCTGAGTCAGACAGTGTGGTCGGGGGATTCCTCCTCGAACGCTGAGCAGTGCTTCAACTTGACGAGTCGATGAACGTCTCCAACAGCACAGATTCACAAACACATGTCATTTCAAGCAGAACCCAAAGAACCTTGAGAGCACAATTAAATTGTCCGGATTACGCTGGCATAGCATTAAGATGATGTCTTGTTCCAAGAGTTCTCTTGCCCTTCGCCCACCTGACCTTGCGGCAGCGACTCCTAGGAGTCTGGACAAAGGGCCTTCTCAATCGGACAGTCCTGAAAGGACAATCAATCTGCCAACGCTCCGTTAAGAACACATCCTGGGATAGATGGTGCTCCTGCTGCTTCAAGTAGCAGCATCGTTGGGGTACAATAAATAGAGAGGGAAGGTGTGAGGGGTGATAGGAGAAGAGGTTCTACGACCTTAAATGCCGCTAAGACCTGCCTCGGCAGTGATGTGACCAGCGGTCTTCCTGAATAGCTCAATTCGCTACCTGACCGATTCTAGTCCGTAAGCCCGTCTCGCTGTGTTGAGAGTAAAGCATCATGTCCCATATCACTGAACGCCGCGCTGAGAAGATCCGGACCACCCAACATACCTCATAACACGGTTGTGCTGCTTGAGCAATAACCGCTCGTCGTGCCAATGGAAAACCATTTTACTGAGGCGATCAATCTCCTAAGTGGAGGAACAGCGGTGACATAGACTCGCCGTAATGATTTCGACGAATCGCCTCTGCCAGGAGGAATGACAGGTCGAGGACCACCAACTTGCTCGCATTGCGCAACTTGTCTTCCCGAATAGGGTAGCTGTTGGTCACAACGATGGCATCGATGCAATCACAAGCCTGCATTTGCTCCAGGCAATCGGCTCCAAACACTGCGTGGGTCGCGATGCAGTAAACCTTCTTGGCGAGTCCCCGCTTCCGTACCGTCTCAGCTGCAGCAATCCACGAGCCGGGCTTGTCGATCATATCATCGACGATAAAGACCGTCCGATTCTTCACATCACCGACCAGAGTGATCATGTGCTCGACCTTGGGGTTCTTCAGAATCTCCTCCTCTTCGTCGGAACTCGCCCCAGCGTCTGCGGATCCTCCGAGAGCGTGTGGTTGCGGTGCGAAGAATGAGGATGCGTGAGACATCGTCATGGGGTCTTCCTCAGTGACACTCGCATCCGCTGCAGACGTTGTGGGGGAAGGGAAATCATCTGGGACGATATGGCCTTGAACCAGCCGGCCGTGAGTCACCTCATGGGCCCTTTGATCGTTATACTCAGGACCGTCCGCCTCTGTCTCGTCGAGCTCATCAATGGCGGATGACTGCGAGAGCGAGGTCTGGGTTCGACTCGGGGGAGATCTGGGGTTGACCGTGGGACGCGCGGGCGGGCCATTAGCACGACGCGGTGATCCCTGGGCATCCGCCACAGTGTGAAAAGGTACCGTGTGTCCGTTCTCTGCAGCTGGAGTTCCATTTTCGAGCCCCGATGAGTTGTTACGCACCTGATTATCGATCGAGTCGAGCAGAGGTTGTCGCTCAATGCCGTCAAGGTGGTTCATGATCATGCTCGCTGTCATGTTGGTGCCTCTTTTCTTGTCTGTGGTGACCATGCCAAAGTTGAGTTTTAGCGCGTCCGCCAGCGACGTGACTCGTTTTGTGCCGCCAGCGTTCTTTGACACCACGACGGCTTCTTTCCAGTTCGGGACGTTGTGTCGGATCCAGCGAGCGATCAACGGCTCCGCATGGAGGTTGTCAACTGGGCACTTGAAGAAGCCTTGCATTTGGGAAGCGTGAAGATCGACCGTGATGACGTGCTTAACGCCAGCGACGCCGAGCAGGTTGGCTAGCATTCTCGCTGTAATCGCTCCGCGGTGGGACTTCTTTTTCGATTGACGACTGTAAGGGAAGTAAGGGAGAACAGCTGATGGCACGGTCAATTGGGGATGACCTCAAAGAACGCTGGTTAGGATAAGGGAACATACCGGTGATTTTGTTGGCAGATCCTCCCTTGCAGGCAGAGATCATGATGAGAAGCTCCATGATGGTGTCGTTGATCTTGGGGCTGCCGGATTGCACGACGAAGACGTCCTTCTCTCGAACACTCGTGAGAATTCGAACGCTCGTCTCGCCATTGGAGAATTGGGTGAGCTCGGCCTCGGCTGGCGCCATGCCCAGGTTCTCACATATTTTCCCAGTGAGAGCTGGACACGAGCTGCCCGCGAAGATCAGAGTTCCTCGCATTTTGTCGCTCGAAAGCGGATGATGTTGCTTGGGGAGGGTTGGTTTTTTTTTTCTCGGCTCCTGCTCAATTTGTAGTGGCAGAACCAGGTGGGCCGGTGTGGGACGGGGGACAATTGCGGATGCAGTTCGCATTTCTTTTAAGTGGGGCGCTAAAATCGAGGTGCCCCCACCAACCTGAAGAGGGGATCCGATCCTTACCGCCTCACAATAACACCCGACCTCAACCCTGATGAAGCTGCGCCAGCTGTTTCCACAAACACACATACATAGGGTTTCGGCATCATGGAACTGGGAGCAGCGAGATATCCCCCGTTTCCAACTTTCACCACAACTGACGGAGCCACAGTAGCCCGAGATTGAAGGCGACGAGGATCTCAGGACGGTTTACAGGCGTATGTGGACTGGTTCAACGCGGGCGCCATACTTCAAGCTGCATGACTAAGGTTCGATTTACGTACAACGGCGCAAACAACGGCTCAAATAAACCATAGAAGTTGGCTCGTCTTTCTTTTTTGGGCCCAGCGGTATTCGGTATCAAAATGGGAATACCTGGTCTCAAGAGACTGCTCGAGCCATATGCCACACCAAGGAGGAAGGTTGGCCCTTGCCCGACAGCCATTGACGGACCTGCGCTCGCCTACCATGTCTTAGGGCTTTGTCAGAGGAAGACCCTGAAGTCAAGTCCCTTTGAACAACCATCATACGAGCTGCTGGGACAGACGGCAGTGGCGTGGCTGGGCAAGGTCGAAGAATCTGGCATTCATGTGTAACCAGGCATTGCAACTCTAGAACGATTCGATCACTGGGGCTAATCCTTCTCTCAGCTCAGCCATCATCTTTGACGGGCTGCTTCCGAAGGCGAAGAGGGAAGAGCGCATGCAGCGTGTTTTAGCAACGACGAAGCAACTCGAACATTACCGCTTAGCCTATCCAGACGGCGTCCCAAGGCAACGAGCCGAGTTCGATGAGAAGGCGGCGGTGGAACTCTTTCCAAAAACCCGCGGAAAGGAGGCCAAGGTGGCTGCTCCGGTTCCTAGCTTTTTAGTGGCGGCTATCATTGACTCTCTGTCGACTTCGCCTCGCTATGGCTCTCGGGTCAAAGTGGTGGCTGGAGAAGCAGATGGCTTCTGCGCAGAGATTGTCCGCATCCACGGGGGCCTGGTGTTGACATCTGACTCAGATCTTCTTGTCCACAAACTAGGCAACAACGGTGGTGTTGTCTTCTTGGCGGATATTGGCCTCGACGTGGAAACGAAAACCTTGAACGCTCCGCTGTTTCGCGTAGAGGAAATCTGCGCGAGGCTATCACTGAAGTCGGACCAGGGTCTTTCCAAACTAGCCTTCGAGCTGATCACTGACCCCAGTCTTACGATTGAGCAAGCTGCTGAGTTGGCAAGGAAGTCCACCGCTGCCACCATCAGCCCCTCGACTTACAATGAATTCGTCCAATCATACATATCCCCCGAGACGGTTATAGAGAGCGTCGAGAACGGTGATCGCCCAACTTTGGATCCAAGAGTTTCTGAGCTGGCTCTGCGTTGCCTTCCCGCCGGAGAGGATAGCGGGTCTGGAAGCAATGATCTGTCTGTCTACCTACCCTTCCTCTTGGATTATTCGGCTCGCACTAGCGCATGGGAGCAGAGCAAGATTGTGAGGCAGTTAGCCTACTCTCTCCTACAGGTGATTCGGGGCCAGCCGATATTATCCGTGGCGGAATTTCGAAGGCCACAATCACCTTCGTCCGGTCTTCAGGTCCACTGCTTTGCGCAGCTTGATATCGGCAGAGAGAGTTCAGTGTTGCTCGACCTGCTCTCGCGCATAGAAACTGGGACCACAAATCCCGATCTCATCTGGATGATGTTGGCAGTTTATCAGGATGTCAACTTGAGCCTCCGCCAGGGAAAAGAGAGCCCGCCATGTTTTGAGCAGCTCCGACAATACACGCTTGGGACACTCGACCAAGGATCATGGGGATTCATCCACCTCCTTGCACAGGTGCAGGGGTTGCTCTACTCCTTAAGGATTCTAAAGCAGCTTTTAGAATTTACGGCCTATCACGCTTCCAAAGAGATTCCTCCCGAAGCAGCAAAGCTGAGAGAGCGTCTTGTGTCGCTGCCCCCGCTCACTGCTTTCCCTTCTGCCAGAGACTTTGGGGAGTCTTTTCGTAAATTGGGGCAAGCAAACGGACTGCAATCTTTGAGCGATCTCTTTTCTGGAGAACACGAAATACTTACGCAAATCGAGGCCATACGGAAGGCCCCGACACCGAGAAAAGGAAGAAAGGCAAAGAAGCGCAAGGCCTCGATGCCCATAACTGCCTCTGCTCGGCCACTATCCAGAAACCCGTTCGACATTCTAGCTAGACAGGATTAAAGACAAGAGAATGTCTGCTCGCACCATATCTTTTGTCTATTTGTACTATGCGCACACATACATGTGGGTTTGGAAGGCGTCCAAACCAGGTAGAGAGGCATCCAGGCTATCTGGAGAGGTATCCGGGATATCTAAAAAGGCATATTACTATTTAAAGAGGCATCTAGGTTATGAAACGAGGCGTCTCAGCTAATACATACCTTTCGTTACCTGGTTTAATGAAGGCTTAAGAGGTAGGTAGTTATGAGTTATGCGGAGGGGTGCGGTGTAAATAGACGTGTCGTATACTGCAAATGGACGTTTTCTGAAGACAATGCTCCTAGAAGACAAAAGATCAATAGTAGAAAACAAAATATCAAGCGTAGCATCATTCCAAGGCCAAGACATGTGCTTGACCCGGGAATACCTAACTGTTCTGAACTTCAGGGTTAGGGAGCCATCAGCCTTAGTGCCCCGCTTATCGTTATCAATCCACTACCCCTCCAAAACTTTTTACCACCCCGCGTTCCATAACACCCACCTTCGACGCCGTGTCCCAGCTGCGGCGGCCCCATCACCACAGCTCCCAAGATGACCGCCCCAACAGAGAACGAAGTCGCATCCAGCGGCGCTGCCATCGCTACCCTCCGCGAGAGTCTCTGCTCCGAAAAGACACCCCTTCCCGTTCGCTTCCGCGCCCTCTTCTCGCTCAAGCACCTTGCGCGCCAAAGCTCTGGTGACGAGTCGGTTGCAGCCATCGAAGCCATTGCCGCAGCGTTTGTGTCGCCTTCTGCCCTACTCAAGCATGAATTGGCGTACTGTCTTGGACAAACGGGGAATGATGCGGCGGTGCCACACTTGACGGCCGTTTTGGAGGATTTGAAGGAGGATCCCATGTGCAGACACGAGGCGGCCGAGGCACTGGGCGCGCTTGGGGATGCGCAGAGCTTGGGTGTGCTACAGCAGTTTCGTGATCGCGAGGGGGAGGATGTGGTTGTCACAGAGACTTGCGAGATTGCTATCGACAGGATAGAATGGGAGAATTCAGAGCAGCGGAAGGAGGAGAAGCTGAGGCAGAGGTACATATTTGATTGCAATTCTTTTTTTCGGTTGGTAGGGCTGCTAACTCGTGTAACAGTGATTTCGCCTCAGTCGATCCTGCGCCCCCCATGCCTGAGGAAAACAAGTCGGTGGAAGAGCTGGAGAAGGCTTTGATGGACACATCACTTGCACTCTTCAAGCGGTATCGAGCCATGTTCGCTCTTCGCGATCTGGCATCCCCTCCCGACCTTCCAACCGCTGTGCCTGCTGTCCAGGCACTTGCCAAGGGGTTTGCAGACCCATCGGCTTTGTTTCGCCACGAGATTGCCTTTGTGTTCGGCCAACTATCGCACCCTGCATCCATTCCTGCTCTGACAGCAGCTCTCAGTAATCTTGAGGAGGCAAGTATGGTCAGGCACGAAGCTGCCGAGGCGCTGGGGAGTCTTGGTGATGAGGAGGGTGTCGAGGAGACTCTGAAAAGATTCCTACATGACAAGGAAGTGGTGGTCCGGGAAAGCGTCATCGTTGCGCTGGATATGGCCGAGTACGAGAAGAGCGATCAAACCGAGTACGCCCTGATCCCAGAGGTCACTGGTACTGTTTAACCGACGAATAGTATCATGTAGTAGCAGTAGATCTGACAGTGCAGGAATACAGAAGCCACACGCGACTTGTGACACGCTTCAGTTGTTGACAGACCATCTACAAGGTGCAATGTTAGCGAAACGCAATTCTAAAACAGCAAGGGCCAAGAACTGAAAGCGCACCTGTGACCGCAAGTGCAATTGTAGAGGATTGTTGAGCCTTCGTCAGCACTGCGTTGTTGCACTTCGGAATACCGAACGCCGCGAACACCGCACTTCGGACAATCCGTGTTCGCGTCCATTCTCTCGGTCTGAACCTTGTGCCTTTCTACTGTCTGGACGATTGAGAGTTTTTGGCGCAGCAAGGAGGGAAAATCGGAAGGCTTGGTCCTTGTTGTGATGGTTCTCGGAGGGTGATCTGAGCAATCGGTCAGCTCAGGGGTTTCGGCTGCAATCGCATCGTCAGGCACTCACCTGGGTTCTCAGCTCCACAGCAGCCGCATCGCAATATGTTCTTCTCACTGCCTTTAGACGCCGGCAGCAAGTTGCCGCAGTCAGTGCAGAAGATCAAAGATCCTATTGCCGCCATTTTACCGTAAACTGAAAGCCTGGACGAACTGCGTCTGCAGAAGTCGTCGTGAAATCTTGAGGTTTTGAGAAATCAGTGTCTCTTCGCAGCAGTCATGGGACAAAATTTTCGGCCTGCGCATTGCCGGCGGCATCTCAAAGACTTAGCACTAGCCAAGTGGACCCTAGCGCACAGACCACAGTACGCTCGCGACCAAAGCTTCGCCTTGATCCAGGCAGGCAAGCGCGGCCGGGCCGGGGTGTCTTGCTAGCGTAGAGCTTTTGGTGGATCTCAGGTCGACCTCAACTTGAACGCTTCCCGTCGCCAAACCCACATCACCTCTCGCGCTCCCGACAAATCGTCCCGGATCCGGCGATCCCACCACTGCGCGACCGTCAAGGCCGTTCCGTTCCATCACTGCTTTTGCTAGCCGATATATGGCCGACCGTCACTAGATAACGCCCAATCCGTATCGACAAGAAATCACTGGTGCGGCGCCGACAAAGGTTGTCTCGTCGTCCAGCCATGCGCCGTGGATAGCGACCGCCATGTCAACCCCTCGGCCCGCCGCCCACAATGGCGGACCGGCTGGAAACAGCTTCTCGCAGCCCTCGGCAGGCAGCTCGCAATCTCGTTCGAGGCCTTTCACACTTTGCGATGCTCTGCCATACACTCCGTTTACCTCAATTGTTCCGTTTGACTCAGGTACGTTTGCACTGTGTTCCCTAGTGAATGCCTTTATTTACTTTGCAAGAATACTATTATTCACTGACGCTTCGCAACTCGTAGGTATTCTTCCTGCGCCAACCATCGGCTCGGCCTCACCCGCACCCAGCCTTATCGACTTGGTTTCCAGTCAAGAGTTTGACGCCTTGAATCAAGAAGCCTTGGGCCACGATCCGCTGCCCAGGCGTTTGCAACAAACGGTCAACCAAGTGCAACATCTCATGGAGCGAAACGGCAGCACTGAATTGTATGCTTCCAGGTCGCCATCGAGCGCGGATGTACTGACTTTGCGACAGCAAGTTCAAGGTCGGCCCACGGTCCAACAGCGCTTCCTCTGAAAAGCACGCTTCTTGGGCCTCGACCCTCACACCCACGTCCAAGATGGTCTTCGACCAAACTCCAACGGCTTTCCGGTACCCGACACCGGATACACCCACTCAATCTCCCCCACCGAATAGGCAACAGGTTGAGGCTCGCGCCCCGACGGCGCCGAAGCCCTCGCCGAAGCCCTCGCCATTAGTCCCAAAGGCAGAGCAGCTGAAGTCGAACTCGGCCGCGAAAAAAAATAAGCATGCGCATGCTCAGAACGCAGCCAGGCTCGAGATTGTTTTACCCACAAAAAGTCAACTTGAACAATCGGCTTCCTTCGTCAAATCCAGTGCCAGTCCAAAGTTGAGCTCGGCCGTGACTCCCGTTTCCCAGATCCCCCGTCAGCCTCCGCAGTTAGAGCGACCACCGGTATTGTCTCCGCAGGGCGTTGTCAAACCCAAGGATGAGGCATCACCGTTGACGCCCAAGCAACAGCCAACAAAGGGCCCTAGCGGCTCGCAGAAAACAGGTATTGCTGTTGAGCTCCCCAAATCGGCCTTTAACAAGAGCGAATACCTCATCGTTCCGGATGAACCAGAGGAGCCGACAAATCTTTCAGCCCGGAAACGGAAGAGAGAAGGTTTTGATGATGGGGACGGCTATGGAGAGAGCCTAGACATGCGGCAACGCTCGGATGCAGCGTTCCATGACCTTAAGGTGTTCCTGCAACACGTGCAACATGCTGAGCAGATTTATAACCCGCAAACAGAATCAGGAAGCGAGTACATTATCTTGACTTTAGAGAACGAGACCACCTTGTCGTCTCAAGCCCAAACGAAAGCTCAAACTTTGCTCAACAAGGCGATCAATCTCAATTGCTTCGAAAGCGCACCGCTTGACGATTTGCTTCGGCTTCAGCGGCTCTGCGACAATGCACTGAAACAACTAGAGTCTCTGGATTACAAAGTTGAGGCATCTTGGGCTGCCGCCGATGGCGAGCATTGGCTGCGGCAACTGCCCAGTCTTCAGACCACAATTCTAGCCGCAAGGACTTCACTGAGGATGATGTGCGGCGGCCGGAAGGACAAACAGCTCTATTCTGACAATGTGATTGAGCGATGCCTTGATCTCATCAAGGGAATCACCGATGGCATTGTCATCCCGATCGCAGAGTTGAGGAGCTCAGGAGATGGCGCTGAGCTGTTCAAATACCTCTCACCAAGCAAAAAAAAGATCGTCGCTCTCTTCAACGACTGTCAAAAGCTCTTCACTCTGATGGCCACCTTGATATCCAAGGTCGAGACTTCGGGGACTGTCACGAGCGGCTTGGAGTATGCAGCCTCTCGACTGGTGTTCATGGAAACCGCAAACGCCGAAAAGGACTCGGTCATCGACACCCAGAGGTTCGACGGCCTTCGTCTGGCCGCCATGGACATGTTGTCGCAAATCTTTTTGCTCAACCCGATGCAGCGACGGGGCATCTTCGACGATATTCTGAGCTCTCTCGAGAAGTTGCCTGTGGGGAAACGCGCGCGAAGTTTCAAACTAGTGGATGGCACGAGCATAATGCCAGTCTCCGCGCTGATCATGCGCTTGGTTCAGACGAGCGCTGGAAAAGTAGACGGCGCAAGGCATGGGGGCCGATCAACAGTACTTCAGTCTATTGAAGATGACGATGAGGAGGAAGTTATCGGCAATACCAACGGTACAACCCGGTTCTCTATCGGGGATGAAGAGCAAGCCGCGTCTGAACACGGCAAGGCGATTGAGGAACTTTGCAGCATCGCAACACCGCTCGTGGATGAAGCAAAGCGCGACGCAAACTACGTCGTCCAATTCATCGTCAGCCGAGCCCTCAAGTCCACCAAATCAGGGGATACGCCATTTCGGAATCTCTTGGACCTCTTCGTCGAAGACTTCACCCTCTGTCTGGACAATCCCGATTGGCCTGCGGCCGAGATGCTTTTAGTATCTCTTATGATAGCCATGTCGAACATCCACCAAGCCGGGAAATCAGTGCCAGCCAAAAACATGGCGATCGAGGTGCTTGGGAACATGGGGGCAGCCATTTCGAAGCTGAGGGGCCATGTGCGAAAGACGGCGAGCGCACTCGACGTCAGAGATGCAGACGAGCTTGGATTGTTCCTGAGAGACCTAGCCTCGTCCGCCTTGGAGCAAACAGAGCAACCGGAGCACATGGTGGCCTGGACTGGGCCATATCGCGCAACTCTGGAGTATCTTCAAAGTCGATTTGCTGAGGACCCTCACCTGTCAAGCGCAATAACGCTCACCATATCTAACTGGGCCCATCAAGTTCACGCGACCTGTAGGTTCGCAGACTCGGATCCGGAACGCGACTGTAAGTTGGGGCGTCTTGCCTACCGACTACGGCAGATGATACAGGATCG
The DNA here is from genome assembly GCA_030512335.1 of Immersiella caudata. Lineage (NCBI taxonomy): Eukaryota > Fungi > Ascomycota > Sordariomycetes > Sordariales > Lasiosphaeriaceae > Immersiella > Immersiella caudata. Next base: position 2,670,315 of record JAULSU010000004.1, on the reverse strand, counting down.
GCAATGGCTCTCAAACCAATTCTCGTTCAAGGAGGTATCTACCACGCAGGCTCGGCTCTCCTACGCTATAATCCTTTTGCAGTCTCCGCTCTGCTCTCGATTCCGTCACATCATGGAGGTTCTCCTGCGCGGGACCACCAGCGATCAGCCAACCATCAAGAGCAGAAGCCTGAAGAGCATCAATCAGGTGCTAGAAGCTGATCCCTCGATCCTCGACTCCCGTGGCGCTGGCCGTAAAAATTACATTGTCGAGTTGATCGAGAGTTGCTTGATGGACCCTTCAGTACAAGTCCGGGATTCAGCGCTAAATCTCATCGGCAAGTGTATCGGTCTGCGACCGGCGCTCGAGGATACTTTCATTGGCTATATCCTGATGCGATTTTATGATTCGGGCCTTGGAGTGCGCAAACGAGCCATGAAACTCGCGAAGGACATTTATCTTCGCAATAACAACAAGAAACTCCGAAGCCGCATCGCGGAGTCGCTGATCCGTCGAACCCTTGACCAGGAAGAGAGCGTCAAGGAGCTGGCTCTCCAGATGATGGAAGAAATCTGGTTCGCACCATTCCACGACGGCGAAAGCTCGGCCATCTTGCGAACATCCCTTGCAGATCACGTCTCTCTGATGGTCCAGACTGTCAAGGATGGACGTCAGGATAAGGAGCCGGGATCCCCCCAACTCCCTGCACTTAGCCCTATTCTTGAGAGAATGCTGCAAACACTCTTGGCCCCAGAGTCGAAGTCAGCACAATCGTCCGCGCCCGTCTGCAAGAAGTTAGTGGCAAGCATGTTCGAGTTGATCGACAACGGAGACTCGACAGACCCTGACACCCTGTCCAGCCGAGACGTCCTTTCGGTTCTGGTGCTCTTTGCAAAGGCGGATGCCAACCTCTTCACCTTTGAGCAGCTGTGTCTTCTCAAGCCCGTGATCCAGAGCATCAGCACAAATCAGGACTCAGCATCAAACAGAGCGGTGGTCACAATTTACCGCAGGGTCTTACCACAGCTTTCAACTGCCCACTCCAGCTTTCTCTCTGAAGTACGAAACCTCTTGCTCCCGGTAGTGATCAGAGTTCATCGGTCGTTAGCCGATGACATCGTGGCCTGCTGCTGGATCATCAGCGTTTTGCTGGAAGACTTCCACAACCTCTCAGCAGTTCTGAGCTCCGCAGTAGCGCAAATCGAAAAAGGACGGCAAGGCACCGAAAACAAACCTCTGCCCGATCTCAAGACCGCTAAGCGGCTAGAAAAATATTCACAAATCGTTGGCACGATTTGCAAACACTGCCAGTTGGATGGGAAGCTGGGGCCTCATGAGGGTGTCTTGAAGAAGACCTTCCCAAAGTGGAACGGAAAGCTTGTCCCCAAGCTCGCGGTACAAACTATCATACCATTTGCGAATCCAAGGTTTCCCCTGGAACTGAGGAACGCGGCGCTGGAATCAGCTGGCATGATCTGCGAGTCTTCACCTCGGAACTACGCAGAAGCAAATGTGTATACAGCGTTCCACGAGGTCTTCGATAGCGAACCCTCGATTCCCGAACTGGAATCCGTGATACTGAATTCCTTCAAGGAATTCTTGTCGGCAGAAGAGCAACGCTCGGAACAAAATCCAGACGCGGATACTCTCAAAGGGAAAGCAGAGAAGAAGCGTGAGCTCACTGTTATCGGCGGCACCAACTACGACGACATTGCCAGTGCTACAACAAACAGGTTTCTAAAGGATATCAAGCGTATCGCCATGTCTGGTCCGACCGATCGCGCCCTTCTCGCCACCGAGGTCATTGGCAGTATCAACCGCCAGGGTTTGGTGCATCCGAAGGAAACCATCGCCGTCTTCATCGCACTGGAGACTTCGGCCAATTCTCGGATCGCGGATTGCGCCGTCACTGAGCACAGGAGGCTGCATGCAAAGCACGAAACAGTCGTGGAGCGTGAATACGTCAAAGCCCTGCAAGTCGTATTCGAGTACCAGCGGGATATCGTGGGGGACCCGAGAGGCGCGTACGAGCCAGAGCGGGACGATGAGAAGAAAGACAACAATTCCAAACTGCATAACTGGATGGACGTTCTCAAAATCAGTCGGTCCAAAAACAGGCACAAGTTCCTGGAGAAGCTCTGCGCGCAGATCGACTTTGACGTGTCCAAGTTGAATGCGTCAGGAGATATCCCCCCCCATGCGCAGTATGCCCAGTTCATCGTTGATAACCTCGCATTCTTTGAGTACCTTACAGTCGGCGAGCTTCACGCCGTAGTCTCGGACATTGAGAAGCTGGTAACATCGACTGGCGCAACCGTCGCTCAAGCCATCGAGTCGGAGGTCTTCGCGGTACGCATGGACGCCTTGGATGACAACGCTACCGACCCAGCAGCCCAAGCGAGCGCCGCCACGACGGAGGTTAACCCAAAGAGGCTCCGACAGCTGGTGACAGGAGCCATGGTTCTTCTTGCGGCTTGGGAAGTGCGCACATACCTGCGGCGGCTCTACAATATGGGCACAAACCGGCGCGATAGCAAGGCCAAGGCACAAGCAAAAGACCTCAGCAAAGCGCCGGTCAAGGTGCAGGGTGTCTCCGCCTACAAGCTCTGGGCGGATCTCAACACGAACCTCACAGCGCTGAGCTCTCGGGAGCGGATGCTGGAGACATGCAGCTCGTTTGTTGAGTTGATGAACATCGACAAGGAGTTCCTCGTCCAGGATGAGGACGAGGGTCTGGACGGGGAGGGGCCAGCTACACCTAGTATGGGCTCCGACGAGGAGGGAGACGAGCCGTCTGCAGGACGTGGCCGCAAGCGGAAAGCCCACGGAAACACGCCAGGCGGTAGAAAGAAGAGGGCAAGGTCGTCCTCGCAGCCACGCAAGCGTGGCAGACCGAAAAAGGTGCCAGTCGCTGAGGATCTCGATGCCGACGGCGAGTTCGAGGACTGGTCCTGATTGCCTTGTATTACTACTTATCATTGTCATTCTCAAGGGCATGGGCGGGACATGGCGCAAAGGGAAGCATGGCTCACCACCTGTGAATTTTTTGGTGGCCACGAGGCGGATTTCTCGAGATTTCTGGAGTTTTGGGCGGCATGACGAAAAGATCACGACCCGCATCGTCAGTGGCGGTGGGTGATTATGATACCTATTCCGATAGATACCTGGGAAGGCTTGGTTGAAATGCCATCTTTGAGCTTTCACCAGCTAGCGAGAAGAATCCATTACATTAATCGATATCAGCTTCTCATGAGTACCGTACCATTTTTCCCCTTTACCGAGGCAACTTGGCTCCTCCAATCGCCTGTGGGCAAATTGTCAGTCGGTGACGTGACTGTGGCGGGTTGAGCTACCAAGGGATCCAGCTGCTGTGTCTGTCTGTGTGGGGCCCCACTTACTTTACGGGCACTCACTCCCCACAAATGCCCCGATGGGCCGAGACACGGGCTAGCACCGAGCGAGTGTGGACCGTCAATCCAGTGGCGGTGGTGATTTACGTTTAAAGTAGCATCTTCCCGTGCGTTTTCCAGGTTCTTGGGGTACTTACTTTACTTTATTATTATTATTATTATTGCTGCGAACATTACTGACACGACCAGTGCTCTTGCAGTCGTATGAATTGAAAGTGAGCGTCGGTGAATTGACTCGACTGAGACAGCCGGGACTGTTTCCGGAGGCGGTGACGGCAGCGACACCGACAGTGAGAGGTTGATTGGACCGACCGTCGATCTGTTTTTCAGACGCAGAGAGTAAGAGACTGGCAATTGAGCAACAATCGGCGGTGAGGGACGAAGCGTACAGGATCGAGCTCGAACCGCGGGACGACTGAGGCATTAGAGGGAAAGCTGCGAGCCTACCTACGATACTGACGACTTAGGATCGAGTCGAGTAAGGCAGAGACGCGATGGCGCAGGAAAACCCGGCCTTGACGGGGGTGGAGGTGGCGAAGCATAACAGCCAGAAGGACTGTTGGGTGATCGTCCATGTAGGTGGTTCTGTTGAGTGAGATAGGGTTGGCAAGAGAAGAGGCTGACAGCGTGTAGGGGAGAGCATACGATGTCACCGGCTTCTTGCCTGGTAGGTTTGTTCTAGATTCCTTCAGGACTCGGGAGGTGGGGGATACTGATAAATGTAGAACACCCCGGCGGCATGACAATTATTCTCAAATACGCAGGCAAGGACGCCACTGAGGAATTTGACCCGATCCACCCGCCAGATACGCTGGAGAAGTATCTGGATAAGTCGAAGCACCTGGGCTTGGTGGATATGACAACCGTGGTAAAGGAGAAAGAGCTGGAATCGCCCGAGGAAAGGGAGCGCCAGAAGAGAATACTGGAGATGCCACTGCTGGAGCAGTGCTACAATTTGATGGACTTCGAGGCGGTGGCGAGGAGGGTGATGAAGAAGGGGGCTTGGGGGTATTATTCGAGTGCGGCGGATGATGAGATTGTGAGTTTCTTCTTGCCCTTTGAGGTATGTTGTGGGGGTTGGGAGGCTGGGCTGACAAGACAGACCATGCGCGAGAACCACGGGGCTTTCCACCGCATCTGGTTCCGGCCCAAGATTCTGGTCGATGTCGAGAAGGTGGACTTCAGCACGGCCATGTTAGGCGCCAAAGTGGACATTCCGTTCTACGTGACGGCAACGGCGCTAGGCAAGCTGGGGCACGTCGAGGGCGAGGTGGTGCTGACGCGGGCGGCACACAAGCACAACGTGATCCAGATGATCCCCACGCTTGCGTCGTGCTCGTTCGACGAAATTGTGGACGCAGCAGGGCCCGGTCAGGTGCAGTGGCTGCAGCTGTACGTCAACAAGGACCGGGCCATTACGCAGCGCATCGTCGAGCACGCCGAGAAGCGCGGGTGCAAGGGGTTGTTCATCACGGTAGACGCGCCACAGCTTGGGCGCCGCGAGAAGGACATGCGGTCCAAGTTCACCGACCCGGGTAGCAATGTGCAGAGCGGGCAGACGACGGACAACAGCCAGGGGGCGGCGCGGGCCATCAGCAGCTTCATCGACCCGGCGCTGAGCTGGGCCGACATCCCGTGGTTCCAGAGCATCACCAAGATGCCCATCGTCCTCAAAGGCGTGCAGCGTGTCGAGGACGTGCTCAAGGCCGTCGAGCTGGGCGTGCAGGGCGTGGTGCTGTCGAACCACGGCGGGCGTCAGCTGGACTTTGCGCGGTCGGGCGTCGAGATTCTGGCCGAGACGATGCCGGTGCTGCGCGAGCTGGGTCTGCAGGACAAGATCGAGGTCTACATCGATGGCGGCGCGCGGCGCGCAACCGACATCATCAAGGCGCTGTGTCTGGGTGCCAAGGGCGTGGGCATCGGCCGGCCCTTCCTGTACGCCATGTCGGCGTACGGCCTGGACGGCGTCAACCGCGCGATGCAGCTGCTGAAGGACGAGATGGAGATGAACATGCGTCTGATTGGGGCTACAAGAATCGACGAGCTCAGTCCCAGCCTGCTCGACGTTCGCAGCCTCTTCAACCACGGCACCACTCCCGCCAATAGCCTCGCCTACTCCGTGTACGACCCTCTTGTCACTCCGGGACAGCGGACGGGCCTCGGGCTGGCCGACAAGGCCAAGGCAAAGTTGTGAATGCGAGCACTTCTGTCCTCGCTGGGTAGTAGGCGTGACGGGACCCGCTCGGTGGGGTCTCCGTCAGTTAGTCATCTGGACAACCTACCTCCAGCTACCTACCTCCAAGTTTGACCCGTGAGCCTGTGTACAATCCACTCTGCGTCTTTATTAGACCAATTCGAGGCTTATTCAACGAGCGGGTGAACCTTGGCCGTCCGCCGTTGTCGACCGATGATCAGCAGCCTCCTCGTCCGTCGAGGCCCTGTCCGGCGGTGAGCTGGCGCCTTGCCCCTCACCCACCTTTACCTAGGTACCTACCTACTACCTATTATTCTGGCATGCCAGCCTCCCCCGCGTCTTGTTGCTCATTCCTCCTTCTGTTTTGTTCCTGCCTCCTCTCCTACAAAGACCCTCCCTAGCTTGCCGACACGTCTTGTGCTCAACGGCGTCCCGTGTCGCATTTAAGCCGCGAGCTCCGCCAATCGATGACGTCAAATCTGACATTGCAACTTATCAATCACGAGCCCGTTTGGTCGGCGTCGCAAACGCTCCGAGACAACGCTCCCCACGCAGAAGCGGAGGTAAAAGATCCTTGCACTCGCATCGGGCTTTGCCTGCCGGCAGCACGGGTCGTGTCTCCCGCGTCCACTGCGAGGGAACCCTGCGGGCCTAAATCCGCTGCAGCACGCAACAAAAAACAGAAGGGACCCCTTCTCCACCACCTGAACCACAAACCCGACCCGACCCGCTGCATTTCCCCACGCTCCACCCCCCGCCGTCGTGGTTTGACGCTCGACGCTCGACGCTCGATTCGAGCCAGGCACACAAGAGGGCAAGAGACCGACTCTGGCCCGAGACAATGTCGTCGCTCGAGGCCAAAATCGTCATCCTGGGCTCCCAGGGCGTGGGAAAGACGTCGCTGGTGACGCGCTACTGCAAAGGGGCCTTCAATCCGGCACAGATCACCTCAACTGTCGGCGCCAGCTTCCTGACCAAGCGCGTCGTCGACTCCGACACCGATACCGTAGTGCGCCTGCAGATCTGGGATACTGGTGAGTCCTCCGACCAATCTTAGTCTACGGCGCCCTTTCCGCGTCTGCAATGCAACGACGGTCCAGTAAGAAGCCAGTCACTGACCGTTGAAACTTCACAAATCACAGCCGGCCAGGAACGCTTCCGCTCTATATCGCGACTCTATTATCGCGGCGCAAACGCCTGCATTCTTTGCTACAGCATCACGGATGCGCAGTCCTTCGCAGAGATGGGCATCTGGCTGACCGAGCTGCGCCGAAACCTCCCGGCCGACATCGTACTCCACGTCGTAGGCACCAAGGCAGATATTGTGGCTCGCGACCCGTCCCGGCGCGAGGTCCCTTTCGAAAGGTGCATTGCCTACGTAGCCGAAAATCTTAATCCCGGCCTGTCTTCAACGCCACCGCCAACTGCAACGCCACTCAGTGTTGCCAACCATCACTTGGGAATGTCTGCGCTCCCCAGCGCCGAACCCCGCAGCCCCAGCAGCAAGCGCAGCTCCGGCTTCTGGGGACAAGAAGTGGGCTGGGACGCCTGCCACGAGATCTCAGCCGAGAGCGGCGAGGGTGTCGAGGAGGTATTCCGTGTCGTTACCCGCAAGCTGGTCGAGCAGAACCGCAAGATGCAACAAGCGCTGTTGGCAGCCACGGCAACACCAGGCGGAGACGGTTACACGCCTATCGGCCCATCAGGCGGTTCGTTCCCGGGCGGTAACGGCGCAGGCTATTTCGACGCCACAGACCCACGAGGGAGCTTCCGTGTCGGACGGGATCGAAGAAGCTGGCTCTTCTCCCCCGGCTTCTCACCCGCCGTCGGAGTAGAGCAAGCTGGTGATCGGGGCGAGCAAGGTCAGGCAGATGGGGGTAAACAGAGGAAGAGGTGCTGCTGAGATACCCACAACACACACAGTTTGCATTGATGGCTTGCATAGGATACCCCCCCCCCCCCCTCCCTCTTGCGAGGGATGGATGGACGGATGGATGGCTGGACTAGCGCCTCGTTTTCTCTTCTTCTATCTTCGCCTTTACGATGGATTCATATGTCGGCTGGGTCTTGCATATTTCGGTTGCGCCCCTGGTTCTGTGGCAACAGTGCGGTGCATGGCGAGGGTCCTTTCTTGTTTTTGATTCCTGCATCTCATCTTTGTTACTAGGGGCTTGACTCGGACGGCGTGCGAATTTTGTTTTGGCATAGGGATTAGGCAATGGGTAACGGCTGGCGTTTGCTTTGGGATTGTTCCAGGGATGTCGGCTCTGGTTAATGCGCGCTGCATGGATCGGATGGGTTCCAACCGGGCCACGACGAACGAATACAAGATACTTTACCTCTGAAATTATTCCCGATACACTATTCTATCTGAATTGCTGGGCATTGGTACAGATGGGCGTTATCTCCTGGATCCAAGTCAAAACTTCAGCTGAGATGCCAAACCCACATGACATCACACAAGGCGCAAAGAAGAACGAGTGATCTGCGCACCCGTCAACGTCACTCGCAAAAGGGAGGACAGAACGTTTTAGTGCGCAATCGGGTAGTTGTGGCCAATCGCTAGTGAAATAGATGGGGAAAATGATGCCATGTTGTCTTGGACGCTGTCTTGGTGGTTACGACCTCGGAGGGAAGATGTTCTGCCTGTGTTCACTCCGTTTGGCACATTGACACAAGGGGCCGAAACTCTTCAGTTACACGAATTACCGGTGTGGGCAAACACCGAAAATTAAACTTCCGTCCGATTTGGCTGTAAAAGCAACCCAACCCGAGTGTTTTCTATCCTTGTCAACAGCAGCGTTATTACCCCCTACTTCTCCTTTGAACCCTTTTCCAAGCCGTATATTTCCACGAACACACAATCTCTGACGCCACGACACAAAACACAATCCTCAACATCAAAAACCACTCCAAACACTCTAGCGGCAAGGATCAGGCACTGTGCAAAAGAATAACAATAAAATAGAAAGAGCGAGAAAAAAATGCCCAAGCTCGCCCACCTCAAAACCGTCAAGCAAATCCCTGACCCCCGCCCGTCAAAAGCCAACCCCGAACATCGCAGTCTCCGCAAAGAATGGGAAAAGCAACATTCCGACGCATTCGAATGGGCAGGGCTGGTAGGACTAGCACTTACAGGATTGGCCGTGGCGTTTGATGTGGAAAAAGATTTGAGGAGGTGTGAGGGTAAAGGGGAGAGGAAAGAAAGAGAGATGGGGAGGAGAGAAGGAAAGAGGGTGGGAAGGCGAGAGGAGAGGAGAGAGTATGAGAGGGGGTATGGCGGAAATGGTCTCGAGGATAGGAGGGACTTCAGAGAGGTTTGGGAGAAGGGAGGTGACCGGAGACGAGGCAGGAGGTGAGACTGTACCGCATCAAAAGTTCAGTTACAGGACCAGCATAGCGGTATGAGATCTTGCCAGCTTCCTTGGGCTCATATACAGGCCGGACACAGTCGGGTGGAACAAACAATGAACATATTATAGTCTCATTTTATTGATACTACCGCGGAAATGCCGTGCCACCTTTTCAACATCCCGTTGCCCCTTTTTCGCCCACTCATAGCCCTTTGATCCTGAAACAGAAATGTATGAAAAAAATATCTTCAGGTACAACGATATATCATGGGAATGACAGCCGCAATGCATCACTCATAGATGGTCCAAAGAAACCGATCCAGAAAACACGATCCCAATTAATCCTGGGTCAACCCACCTAGTGCCGCATCACCAGGACTGGGCAATGCTGACATGTCCCCAAAGTCGAAATCAATATCATGCAAAATGTCGTTGAGCTCCCCATCTGTCATGCCAAGGTCCGTATCCGGTGGAAACGAAAAGTCGACTCCCAATGGCGATAATAAGTCAATGCCAGGTGATGTTGTCCCGGACATCTGAACCTCGCCCAGAGTGTTTTGGTTTTGGCCAACGGCGTCGATGGGGCTTGCAAGCCCCAGCCGCTCCTTCATCATCTTTTTGAACGTCTCCATGAGAACCGGGTCGTCGGCGGCGGTGTTTGGCGTCTTCAGGATATCTCGCGCCTTGGCACGGATGGCCTCGTCATTGGGGAACGCCGCTTGCGCAGCAACCTTCCCACCTCCGCAGCCAAGCAGTGATACTTGGCTCTCAACAAACTCGTATAGACCTGCCTCTAGCTCACGCGAGCAGAACACGGATGCTGGTGGCTGGTGGCGAGTAGTGAATGACTGAAGATATTTCGTGGCCGTGCTGCTTTCGGCCTGGATAGGCTTGCCCTCGGTGTTGATCGTGACGCAATCCTCTTTGACTGATGCGATGGGCACATTGGGGTTCGGGAACATGTATGGGGGAGCAAATCCGGAACCACCCTGAGCGATATTCCATTGCAATCCCTCTGGAAGGCCAGGTAAGGACGGATCAGTCAAGATTCCGACCTGCCGCTTGAATCGGCGCAGCCACTCGGCATTGTCCGCGGCCGTTTGGTTCCATGGGTCTAGTGAGATGTCAGCTGTTAACTTCCATTCTAGGGCAATATTTGCGTGTCTCGGGAGGCTGAGGAGGAGTTATCTCCTTGGACCTCCTGAGACAATAGGGTAAAAAGACTAAAGGGGTAAAAAAAATAGTAGCAATCGCACATACCATCGCTGATAGAAAAGTTAGCTTTTGACCGATTTGAGGTAAGATGGAAGATAAGAACATACTCTTCGTAGAGGATCCACCGCGCCTGGTGCTGCAACTCTTCATCGCTGGGGATGTGACGGTTAGGGTTGTTCGGAGACATAGTGGCCGAACACCAGCGGCTCAGCTCACGCGCCAACCTCCGGTAGCAGTTCGCGTCGTTGAAGAAGTACGGCCCAACGGTCATCATGTTCTTCCAGTCGGTGGTACTTGTGCATTTGCCGAAGCCGGTTCCGCTACCACTCCTGCTGCAACTACCACTACCGCCGACACTGCTTACGCTGCCACTGCTACCCAACCTTGGCCGTGAGGCTGACTGAGGAGAATGATCCTCAAGCTTCGAACACGCTCCTTGTGTTACGAAGGAGATGGTCAAAGGCTGCTTGCTGGCCAAAGCCGCAGCACTTGACTCGGGCGATGCGTGTCTTTGTCGGAAAGCCCTCAGCCAGTCAGCATTATCAGCCGCCGTCTGGTTCCAACCTGGTCGATGTCAGCTACTAACTTCCATTATAGGACAATATATGCATGTTGCAGGGCATCTGAGGAGGCAACTTCCCCTCAGACCTCCTGAGGCAATAGGGTAAAAATATTAAAGGGGCAAGAAACAGCAGCAATCGCACATACCATCGTCGATTTCGTAGATGATGAGACGCGCTTGCTCCTGCAAATCGGCATCGCTGGGCTCGACGCCAATCGATTGCTGGACTCGAACATATTCAGCCAGCTCAGATTCAAGCCTGCTGTAGTTGTGAATGGTAGAGTCGATGGTTGTCGGGTCTTTTGAACGTGCCGCCTCATCCTCCACATCCTCGGAGCGCGGCAAGACCGCGCGTTGGCGAAACGGCGCAAGCCACTTGGTCGAATTGAAGATCAGGCGGAGCAAGAGGTTGGCGACGTCCTCAGAAGGATGATTGGACGACTCTTCCATACGGCCAATGATGTTGCAAGCCTCAACCTGGAGCTCAGAGTCCATGGCAGTTAAGCCCAGGAGGTGTCGAGCCTTCACATACTCGTGAAGCTCCGCTTCCATAACATCCCCATCGAAGATGTTGTCCTTTCCGTTGATTCTCAGATGAGCCTGCCTGCTGTCGACTTGAGACCTGATTGGTGCTAGTCGCGCACGCATGGTGAGCTCGTCGGACGAAAGCAGCAAGTCCCTCAACCAGGACGCCTGTGCTGAAATGCCCTGCTTGGAAAGCACCTCTGCCCCGAAAATGATTCTGCATGCCTCCACTTGAAGCTCCTCGTCCGTAGGGGCTTCCCCTCTCTCCTGACGCACATTGGTGATGTAGAAGAGGAGCTCGCTTTTGAGCAGTTCATAAGCATTTCGTGCCGTGTCGGGAGAAGCCTGGGTAGCTTCGTAGGGGTATGGAGAGTTTCTCTCGTCGTGAATGAGATCTAGGGGGGTGTACGTCAGCAACCAGAAACAATGCTCGATCAAGGGATGAAATGTACTTACAAGGTGGGATACCGTTTTCGACCATGTCAACAACAGGCGCGTCGAAACCCCAGTCACCCTTCCAATCAGCCATTGTTTTACCGCCCTTGAAGTGTTCGGCAAGATGATCGACACGGATAGTCCATGTGTCCATGACGATGCCACAGAAACCGCATCGGGAACGGATTTCAGGGGTTGCCACCTTCCACTGCTCCATGGACCAGCTGGCGAACTTGACACCGTGTACGAGCTTCAGGTGCTGACGCAAGTGGTCCTTTCGGTAGAAGGTTCGCTCTCCAAGCGTTCGCTCTTGGCACGCCGAGTGGTTATGACTCTCGACGTGGGCTTCGTCGGGATTCGCCTTGCCACAAAAGACGCAAGAAACCTGCCCGTTCTCGGGGTTGAAGGCACGCGGGCCATCAGGCGTGCACACCCAGCGCTCGAGTGACAAGTGCAGTGACTTTTCGTGTCTCTGCCAGTCATGTTTGGTTCTGAAGGTTTCCGTGCAGAAGGTACATTGGAAGGACTTGAGAGGGGCTGAGGCCGGAGGAACTCCATGCTCGTTGGATTTCCGATTGGCGACCTTTCTCCGCCTCCGTCTTCGGCCACGATCGAGAGAGCCAAATGAACCCATCGAACCACGAGAAGCGTGGGAGAAGGCCGAGGCAAAGGAGCCACCGCTTGAGACCGAAGCTTCGATGCTGCTGATGGAGGAGACATTGCAGATCGATCTGCCGGAGCCATCATCGGTGAAGTGGAGACTGAAGGGGCTATTGAGCCCAGATGAAGAGAAGTTGGACGACGTGGAGGCGGTAACGGCGCGTGCAATAGCCGTCACGGAAGCAGGTTCGTTTTCGGGAGGAGAGTTCTGCCATCGCTGCAGGGGATTCATATGCTCCAAGGACGCGGGCGTTCCGCGTCTCTGTGGAATGTCGATGGCATTGGCCCAGGTCCTAACACCAGGAGAGGTCGATCGAGGAGCGATGATCTTCTTCCTGCGCCGGGCGTTGGCAAGCCAGTTTGTAATCTGCGTCTTGTCAAGGCCTGTCTGCTTCTGCAGCATCTTCTTCTCTTCCTCGTTGGGATAAGGATGCTTGCTGTGGGTAGACAGCCAGTTCTTCAGGATTTTGACCGACTCCCGCGAGAAACGGGCGCCAGCTTTGCGGCCAACATTGGCGGCAACTTCCCCAGAGGCACCAGCTTCGTTCAGGCTGGCGGGTTCGGAAAGGGATGCGAGCTGCAATCCCTCATGATGGCCGTCCTCTTGAGTGATAGCGTCTGGATGGTCTCCCATCACAGGCCATGGATTGTGGGGGAAGGCCGAGTCCGTGGGATAGGGAGTAGGTTCGGCCATGCCAAAGCTACAGCCACATCGCAAGGCGACGCAGCTGGTGCAATAGCCTTTGTATTTACCCTCTCGAATTCGCTTGCACTGGTAGCCCCCGGTTTGACAGTGAGCACAAGGGGCATCAGGTGTCTCAAACGACTCGTCAAAGGCCTTGGGTGAGTCGTTGAGGGACAGATCCATGTCCAGCGTTGGGTCCAAAGTTGGAAGGTGGCTATTCTCGTAGTGCTGCAGGGCCCAGAACGAGAAGTCATCACCGTCGACGTTCTCCAGAGCCAGATCAAGGTCGTGGTCGCGGTCGAGAATGGGGTCCATAGTGGCGAAGGACGGGGACATCAGGTCCAGGGTCATGGCCGTTCCCGTAGCAGGGTCGGCATTGTCCCAGTTGACGAACTCGTCCATCTCGGGAATCACAGGCATCCAACAGGAGGGCGCGACTGAGGCCGAAGGGCGCCAACCAGCGTCAACCCAATGGCGTCGGACTTGGGTATGTCGGGTAACCTTCCGAAGGGCGCACGAGGCGGAGGAAGGTCTGTCAACTACCGCAGAAAGCGGAGTTGAGACAAGGAAACAGCCGAAAGCTGGCAGTTATTGCTTTGCTCAAGGGACGCACATGGCCACAAACTCCAGCTTATCTCGACTCAAATGGATGAGTCCGATGCTGGTCAATCACGGTCCGTAGTAATCCCCAGTTCGTTGCCGGAGAAAGCAACTTCGGGGTCGAGGGCGAGAAGTGGGGATTTGTCAGGAGGCAGATTGACCGGGCGGATGAATAAGAGGAAGCTGGGACTTTTATTTGAAGCTGTACGTGTACAAGTGAAAAGGTGTCCGCACAAAAGCGAGAGCCGTTTGCTTCATTCCGCCTGCTTCAGTTGCCTTCGCTCCCCCAAGAGGAGTCATTGTCTCTTTTGGGGTTGGTGGTGGGTTGCAGGGGTTCCTCAGACGCCGCATGGATGTCAAAAAAAATGTGGGATGCGCCTTTCGATTGACATGAACCGGGCCTAGGCTCCAAGCAGGAGCCCACGCCTGCAGGTGGTTGCGCCAACTTCGCTGCGCCAGTCACCGCCTCGCGCATCGCTGCCCCGCCATGGTCGCTAGGCCGCGGAGACTCATCAGCCCGTCCCCACATTCATACCCCACATCGAACTTCGAGATGGCGTAGAAGGAATCATGGGAACGGCATGCTATCTCTATGCATAAGACGCTACCAGTTTCCTGCTCACGAGTTTTACCCGTATGTTGTTCTCCTCCCCGGTGCCGAGGTAGCAGCGAGATCCTCCCCCTCAAGTCTCTTGAGCCCCCAACCTCCCAACCTTCATCCCTCTCCCGCCGATCCAACCGTTGGATTGTGACGTTCCTGTTGAGCACACCTTCGCAGATCAGTCTGACACTTCCACGACCCCCGACCCCCCCCCCCCCCCATGTGTCCCGAAGTCAAGACTTCACGATTTATTCATCCGCAACTCCTTTTTGTCGTTATGACCGCGAAATGTCGGGCAAGAGTGTGGCTAGCTTTCATTTCTCGGATTGACCGAGATGGGTGTTGAGTCTCAGGACTCCACACTGTCCGCGGTTCCCAGTTTGGGTGACCAGTCCGTTCGATACAGTATTCAATACGCACCCTCATCCAAGCCGACCCAATAGTGAGATGTCGAGGCCGTTAGTCAGCAACCTCGGACTCCAAAATGCGCCGGGCTGATGCGGGTGTCCGATCTCGACGCCAAGTCCGCCCACCTTTCGCAGTTTACAGCACGGAAAACGGCAATTGGCGGTTGAAAAGCCGCCATATCTCCGAATCGGAGCGGAAATAGGACACGAGACCTCCTTTGCGATATCGTGCGACAAGAAGCATGCCTTTACCGGTTGAGAACCCGCCTGGGTGGCGCCCTGTCGATCGGCCCGACCATAGAAGCTTCTCCCGAGTGTTCTAGGCTCCGCAATCGGCGCCGTGGCGTCTGGGGAAGCCGATCCGAGCCGCCGCGCCAAGAACCTGCCACTGACGACACCGCCCAACTGTTCGAGACAGCACTTGAGGGTTTTCTCGATGATAACTTCTCAACGGTCCCGTACCGTGGATATCGCGCGGGTAGATCTTCCATGTTCGCTAGGACCTGGGACTAGGCGACCTTGTGGCTCTCGCTTGGGTTTTCTGCCGTATCACTGCTGGCTGACTGCAGACGGGCGGGTGCAGTCAGATATCAGGGGCAGTGATCCCCAACGTCTCACCGAGCGCGCTTCTCATGCGCTACATTTTAGCAGTTACTGAGATTACGACCCATGCGCGAGGTATGTATTGTGGTTGTTATTGACTATGCTGGTTGTGCCATTTCGGCAGCACATGCTGCTTGTCCTTGACACGTATCGCTGCTATGTCTAACGCAAGACTCGAAATCAACCTAGCCACCGCTTTTTGGCGTCCCTCGAGCCGGGGCGGGGTGTGAGCAGGCGGGACGTGTCTTTCGGCTGAAGGTGAATTCGAAGTAGTTGTTTGTCACGGCAGGGAGCTGTTGAGAGCTTGAGATTTTAGCGGTGCTGTGGTTCAGTCAGAAATGGATGTATTTTACCATTTCAGGTACAAGAGCCTAGCATTCTGGAGTCTACAAGTCGCCAGAAGCAGGTCAGTTACAGATGGAGAAGGGTAAACGGAACTTAATCAATAAAGTCGGATCGAGATACGAACCTTCGCTTCTCGGTGAAATTGACGGAGCAATGGTATTGTCCAGAGCGAGTGATGTTCGTCTGTCCGGGGATGGAAAGGGTTCAGAACCTGTACATTTGGAGTGAGGTCCAAGGTTTATTTAGGCAGGTATGTAGCGTGGGTGAGTTACGACGGGAGTGAGTGAGCGACTACCTACTTAGGTTTGCCTTGACCTAGGCTTCAAGTGCGGGTGAGCTTGGAATCTCAAAATCTCAAGTTCACCAAGATGACTGGATAATGTGTGACCGTCTGAAAGCTAAAATGCCCGCTTGCATCATCTCGAAATCCAGACCAGAAAAAGCCGGGGGTTGAAAGTTTCAATTCCACTTTCCAGGGTTGGGGTTTTGCGTGAGGCTTGATTTTCAATTTCTCAATAAGGTATTGCCCCTGGGCGCTTGTAGTCGCGGTGCACAAGCTCTCAGGCAACTCCACTGCATCATTCTTCTCGTACACGGGGAATATGGTAGGAGCAATTAGGGCAAGAAGACATGGGAGCAGGGCTGGGGTGCTCGAAGTTTGTATTGGACGTCGGGCCGGGGTGTGCACATAAATACGTGGCGTATGATTGATGGGAATCTCTTTGATGGAGATACTTGGCGGCTGTGCCAGCCAAAGCGACCGTCTCGCCAGTTGATGGTCAGATACCCGACCCCGTGGGCCATTCGGCACTTACATGAGTCCCTCTGCCCCATAGCAAAACCGATGCTCAAGCCCCTGGATTCCAAACACCCGCGTGTACTGCGACGCCTATGTTAGGTGTTTCCAGTGTTGTCAGGTTTTGCGGACCTGGTTTGAGGTAGCAATTTCCAGGGGCACCTCCAGCGCTGGCAATCGACTTGTCCGTCCACGCCGGGACAAAACTAACGGCAGCACATGTCGTATTGTCGCCCCTCCCGAAAGTTATCGAGACATATTTCGTGTAGGACGCGCATGCATCCATACAAGTGCTGAAGCTCGACGTAAACAACTTCATCAGCGGGGTAAACTTAGCATCCTTATTGCAATACCGCGTGTATTTCAACCCTCCAAGTACTGCCATTGTGTTAGCTCCATCTACAATCTTCCATGCGGCTACTTCGACAAAGGGAGGGGGGGTGGGGGGTTCTCATACAAGAAAACGCCGTGTAATACGTTCCAGTCACACTCTCCGGGTCCGCCTCACACCCATCATCAATCACCTCTGCCGGAAGAGCCGTGCCTGTCGGAACTCCCGTCGCCGTCGCCGTTGGCCTTCCGAGAGCCGCCAGTGACGCATTCAGCGCTATCACCTGCGCGTTGGCCTCGTTGGCGCGCTTCGCTTCGATGCCCGTTCCTGCGGCAAGGCCTATTACTGCGGCGGACAGCAAGCCGATGATGCAGGACAGAATGAACACCAGCAGACTACATCCGCAGATGGCCTTGGTGGATTTCCCCCGCGGTGGGAGCTGTGTCGTGTGTGAGGCGGCGGAGTAGGCGTATGGCGAGGCGTCAGGGTGGTGCGCGAAGGAGACGGTGGAGGGTGTCTGTTTTGTGTCGGTGTATGGCGATGGGAGTTGGTTGAGGCTGTGATTCTGGGCGTAAGCGTAGGGTTTTTGGTGGAGGTGTTGTTGTTGCTGCTGGTAGGCAAGCTCGGGGAAGTTTTGAGGGGCGGCTTCCAGGCCAGCCTGGGAGGGAGGGGCCGCTTCGAGGCCTTGCTCGTACTGGATCAAGTCAGTGAGACTGAGACCGGAGATACGGGGCTTTGCTTACATTGAGGGCCATGGAGTAGCCGTACGGGTATGCTGCTGACATTCAGGACTTTATACAGCGAGGAGCCGGGAGTTGAGCAGGCAGCGAGATAGATATGTGGGGAGAGGGTGTTGTGGGGAGAAGAGATGCTCGGCAAGGAGGTACAAGAAGGGTAAAGAGCGGCATCATCTGGCGGTTGGGGTCCAGATAGGGGTCCTGGTGTGGGCGGGGACATGGCTTGAACGTCACTGACGCTCGAGCCAGGGGATATTGCAGGGGTGTAAACCGCAGCTGTGACACCCAATTTTGTACCTGCATGCTCCGTATGCGGCAGCTGAGGCTCGAATCTCGGTTGGGGCCATTCATATTGCGTGACAGTGTATGTGACTATAAATCAGGGGCCTCCCGCTGTTGAGATGTTTTTGGTTTGTTGCAGCCCGAGAGGCTCTCGTCAGGCCGAGCGGGGACTTTTCTCGAATTGACATTGATGCTTGCCAACGGCACGGTTCAGCTTGTTGATGCCGACGGTGGATCTCGGGACCTCGAGCTTGGGCAGACTTCGCCCCATCTGCTGTTGAATGTGGTACAACTTGACGCCCACCACACCACAGTGCTCATCAGCACAGCGAATTTACAGTTTGTCTGGGTGAGGAACGAGGGACCTTGTGTCTGGTTCCCTCATGTGTCCAAGACACCGAAACGTCGTCACCTCAGCTCGTTCGCTAGGCGTTTTTTGGCCTTCGTGCTCCCAAGCGTTGCGGTATGACACGGGGGCGTAGGGTTGGGCATTGCGGAATGGCCGAGGAAGGTAGCTCGTATCCAGGGACGAGCTCCATATATGACGCCCGACGAACGATGTGGCCGATTGGCCTCCCGCCGATGAAACGAGGATCAAAACCCAGTAGGGCTGAAAGCTAGGCGAGATTCCATGACGGGAACCGAGCCAGGTTTTTTTTTGGCTCGAAATTGAGGCAGCACGGACCCGTCCTTAAAAGTTTCAGCTGCTTTTGCGCTGGCGATCCAGGAATGCGGAGAACTCTTCAGGCACGTTCGGAATGGAATCCGACTGACCAGACTGAGGTGATTGGGTATGTCGTTTTGATATCAGAAGAAAGCCTCGTGGCATTTTGGAGGGAATCCAATATCACAGCACACCTGGAAACACCGCGCGCGCAAGCCGGGTGTTGCTGCCTGTGCGGAATGTTCCACCGTGAGTGTCTGTCGCGGTTTTGGGTGCCGTTTTTGGCTAGTGTGGGCCCGCTATTTTCAACAAGCTCGAGCACCCATGTACCCCTCCAATAGCTTCCCCACGCATCCCGCTTCATGGATCCCAGCTTCAGCAACACTTCGCCATGACATCAATTACATCGAGGCCGCCGCCAGCGGTATCTCTATCGGCTGCATCTACGTCGGCATCGACTTCATCGGCAGTTCTGTAGGTGTCTACCATGCCGACTTCGGTAAATTCGACTAAAGATAGCGATCCCCCGGCCGTGCGATTCACCAAGACACAAGATCTCTTCGACGCAATTTATCACACTCGTGGGGATTCCCTCACCGTCACAAGTATAGTATTGCCCTCTTATTATCATAATATACTAATTACTCAGATGTATCTCACTAATTTCACCAAAATTGAGCGTGCCCGAGAGAAGCAAGGCCGCAAGTTCCGCTTTCGCGATTACGACAGCAATTCCCAGATCCTTATTATCACAATCACAACCGACCTTCATGAGGAACTTCACAAGCGGCTATATGACGAGTTGATCGGGCAAATTCGCGATATGGGTTTAAAGAATGGTTGGAGAAACATTGGCAGTGCTAAACGTTTAACACAACAAGGCCATTCTGGACGAAGTGGTAAAGAGGGTGATTCGACTGGTGGCCCAGATCCTCAACGAGCTGCTAAAGGTGCCTGGCCAACACTTGTCATCGAGGCAGGATTTTCTCAGTCGTTAGGGAGTTTGCGTTTAGCTATACAGCGGTGGTTTTCTCTGTCAAACCACGAGGTTAAGGTTGTTCTTCTCGCCAAGTTCAACGGCACCACAATCCTTTTAGAGAAGTGGGAGGAAGAGATACAAGTTCGCCCGGGAGCTACCACAACACGACACTCTTTTCAACACCTAACACCTGTGCTCCGACAAAGCATCACCATTACCCAAAACACTACTACCAACCCAATATCGTACAATGTCACTAGGGGCGCATTGGTACTGTCGTTCCGGCTTCTCTTCCTTAGAGATCCGGGCCATGGGGAGGGGGACTTCGTTTTCAGTCTTCAAGAACTGGAGGAGTACGCCAAAAAGGTCTGGGCTCAAGTGTAGATTAGCAAAAGTGTAAATTAGCAGCCAATCAAAAACGGTAGCCCCGGCCGGATTGTCACCTGCATCTATTCTTCTTCTTCTTCTTCTGCGACCACACAAGAAACCAGACAACTGACTTGAATTCCTTGTGCTCGTCCCTTCGTCAAACGGACCGTTACACGAGCCCTGGAAACCTTCTAGAAGCTAAATCCTGGCGAGCCCGCCAACCACAAACCTTGGCGCTCCACTCCGGCGACAAGCCGTGAACCCACAGCCCGGCCAAGACACACCAGCACATGCAGATCGAAGTCTCCCCTCACTCTGTCCTCCGTCAGTCCCCTCCGCTCCGCTTTCCCAGCGACCCGCCCTCATGTTGCTTTTGATGCCCTGCAGAAGGATTTCCCACCCTCGACCTCGCTGCATGGTCCAAGGCGTCAATGATGCCTTGGCCCTGATGAAAATTCATTTGCGGCTGTCCGCTGCAGTAGTTCTGCGCTTTAGGTCCCGAAGTCTCGAGTGCGTCTTCCGCGCTCAACCGTTTCCCAAACTTTGGGAGCTGCGACATTTGGCGTTTTGAGACCGCCGGTTGCAAATTTCCCAGCCGCCCCAATCGGCGACTAAGTGTGTCCGCCGTTGCCCAGATCTTTTTCGGCGGTCCTACCGTGGGCCGCCCCTGTTGTCTCCGTCTCAAATCCTGTTCCCCGACTCTGAGTCGCACCCGGCGGTCACAGGTAGCGGCTTACTAACGCGCATCGCTTTCGCCGACTAGAGTCGCAGCTTGACATCGCTACGATCCGGCACTCGAGGCACGAGCCGGGCTGTGAGACTGGGCGTCCTTCCTGTCTGATAACCCGGCGCAGCTCCGCTCTTTCCTTCCCGGTTGCCATCCGATCAATCCATCGCGGAAACTGGCGGAACCTGGATTTTCAACCTCCAGGAGCGCCCTCTTTTTGCGGGCGACACCAACAGTATCCGCCTGAGCTGAGCAACGATGCCTGCCTACCTGTGTCACGGCTTCCGCTGGCACCGGCGCAGCGTCAGGGTCTACGTGGTGGTTCAAAACCTGGACGACGCCTCACCGGAATGGATCATCCCAGCCAAGAGCGCGACCTGCATTCTAGAGTCCTTTTACAACCTCTTCGACTTTCTGCCGTATTGCAGCCCCTCGGACCACGACATCAATTCGCCTGTCTCTAGCGAGGATGGCAACTTGACTCAAAATACCAGCCGGGCTCAGAGCCGCGGCCACAGGAGTCGCTCGCAAAGTCAAAGCCAGAGCCACCGCAGCCGCAGTCGGCAGCCGTCACAGCAGCGCCAGGTGTCCGAAGGAGGCCACGGTGGGACCAGCGGTGCCGACTTCTTTGCGCAGGACTGGTCTGTGGTGAAGGTCTTGGAGGAGTACGACCCCATGAACCTGGATGAGGTATCGCGGCCCTACGCCTACGTCGCGGACTATGTGGTGCCAGTCGATCTGTCTGTCTCCATCGCAGAGGAGATGCAAAAGTATGAGGAGCGGGTGAAGGCGGACCGCGACCCTCCGATCATGGGGCCCGGCAGCGACGAGACAGGACGTAAGAAAGCCAACAAACAGCGCACAGGCTGGTTCGAGAAACTACGAGATCAGCTTCAGCGCGGGGAGGAAATCCGGTGGTACGTGGTTGTGAACGGAGATGAAGTGCGGGACTTCCCCGAATATCCTCAGGAGCGGCCAACTCCTACTCAGCAACAACAAACGCACCATGCGCAGTACATGCTTCAACAGCAGATTTTTGAAGGAAAAGACCGGGGCCGGAGAAGAGACCCATCCGGGCCGCCACAGCCGGCGCGAGGGGCAGAGCAGAAGCCGAGGGTCCCGGAAAAGGACTTGCCATCAACACAGTCCAGGTCACCGGTGCCGCAGTCTAAAATGTCGTTGGATAGCCACGATTTAAGGCCCAAGACGCCGAAAAAGGGGGGGCTGAGACGTTTATTTGGTAGAGGAAAGGGCGAGGACCCTGTGTCCCCATAGGATTGGCGTATTTCAGGGGCAAGGGCAGACAATCCCCATGAGTGGTGCACAGGGGAGTGCTTCAGGGGCGTATTGGTATGTCGGGGCAACAGGGTAATATTTACTGGGGCGATTTGACCCAATATACCACACACTCTTCCCACGTTCTCCGACCCATCACGGCCGCACCTGGATGAACTCCCTTCGTACACATTAGCTAAACCTCGTCCCAAGCACACAAACAAATCAAGCTAAAAGAAAACATACCATCTTGCCCCCTCCTCTCTCAAGCATAACCCCATCCCATCCTCAGCCACCCCGACCTTTTCCATCATTTGCGCAACTATATTCACAATCATCAATATATGCCCCCCTTCCGGATGAGCCCGCGCACACAAGTACTCCCACCACTTGTGATGTGCCGCGTTAGCTTCCACCCCGCCCGTGAAGTTTCTACCCAGGTATGTCCAACTTGCTGTATTCCGGAGGCCCAGCCAGCTGTCGTGCTCAGTTACTTGCCAGAGAAGACAGCCTGGTGGCGGGGTGGTGCTGGAGGGTGATATAGAGGCGAGGGTGGGTGTTCCGCGATGGAGGGTT
The DNA here is from genome assembly GCA_030512335.1 of Immersiella caudata. Lineage (NCBI taxonomy): Eukaryota > Fungi > Ascomycota > Sordariomycetes > Sordariales > Lasiosphaeriaceae > Immersiella > Immersiella caudata. Next base: position 2,648,004 of record JAULSU010000004.1, on the reverse strand, counting down.
AGAGGGCGGTGCGAAGGGAGGTGGAGGAGGATGTAAGGGTGAGGGGAGGGCCAGGGGGTGGTGTTGCGGTGGAGGGAGGAGGAGGGCATGGAGAGGGGGAAGGGGAGGGGAGAGCGGAGCTGGGTATGAGGGGGCGGGAAAGAAGGGGTGATGGTGGTGGTGGGGGTGAACATTGTGGCTGTTGTTGTTGGTGTGGTGGAGGTGGGGGTTGAGAAGGGGGAGGTTGTAGTTGAGGTGTTGGCTGGGGAGGAGGTCGTGGGATTGTAGAGGGGAAGGGAAGTGTCGAGAGTTAGAGGGGGGCCGCTGGTTGGCATAGTGATGATTTGAAGGGGTTATAAGTGAATGCAGGTGGTTGATGGATGATTGATGGTGAGAGAGAGAGAGATAGAGAGGGGGGGGGATGAGGTGAGAGATACAAGATGAGGTCTTCGTGCAAGGGAATGGGGGAAAACTGCTCTCAGTGGGTATTCTTCGAAAACACATTTTGATACTTCCAAGTTGGCCAAAGAAACTAATCAGGTGGGCAGCCATTGGACAAAACGAAAAACTGTAGGGTAAGACTGGGCAGGTTCGTTGGCCTTGGGACGTTGACGCTGAGCGCACAATGGTGCCCATTCTCCCCCCACCTTGAGCAGTTGGGCTGTGAAGGAACCGCCATCCATCTACCTACCCCACAAACCCAGGCCAAAACACTTCGGATAAGCCTTGGGGCAATATTTACTCCCCACTTCAAAAAACTTCCCACTTCATCAAAGATTTAACTCGGTTCGGACATTGGTATTAAACGGCTCCTGCTTCCTAAACTTCCTTGCCCAGATTCTTTAATATCGACGATCCCCATACCTATTTAAGCCTCAATAAACAGACGACTTGGACGACTTTGCCAAGGTCACATCCCCAGTGATCAACGACCCCACCGACGAACTCCTCTACGAATCCTTTTTTCTCCTGTTTGTCAGCCGCGAAAACATGCCTCCGGGTTTCTCTTGGCTCCGGATGCTTCCTGCAGACGATGCGGGCCCTCCTTCGACGAGACTGCCCGGCTCGATAAACGCAGCGGGGAACAACCCCCATTTCCCTTTAGAATTTCGTCCCGACCAACACCAATGATCCTCATGGGGGACTGCCCTCGGTCAGCATCTAGCGCGTCACTGCAAAAGACGTGAAACTCACAACTGACACCAACAATGGTCTCGCCCTTCTCGAGCTTCAGCCACCTCGCACCATCCTTGACATCTTTTGGTGGACTAAACTTCCACCTGGCCACTGCTCTCTGAACACTGACGGTGCTCCGGACTTGCATCGTGTCAAAGATGCCCTCTTCCCACGGCAACTCCAACTTTACACAGTCTATCGGAAACGCCGCCCTCACCCCATCGGCCCAACCCATTCCCCACTCTCCGTTATACTTCACTGGGAATTCTACCCCTCCAATCTTCGCCCCAACGGCGAATTGCAATACCGCTGCCCGATCGCTCGGTGATCTCAGCGCCCCGTTCACCATCCTGAAGGATTCCGTTGCTCTCGCCATCGCCGTCCCTTCGCTCGGTCCATTCCCTCGCCTCGGCCGCGGCGGCTCGAAGAACCTCAAGTCATAGTCATCTTTCCTACTCTCAGACATCTCTTCTCCTTCAATGACGACCAGGCCTTCGACTTCCGGCAATGGCCGTTCGTGCCTCGAGAGATGCTCAAACAGCCCCTTTTGTGTGAACCACACCGTGGCATCTGTTTCGCTCTTCGTCCTCCCAGCCTCCACACAAAACAGACAGGCATAGATCTGATCATCGACCTTTTTCGCTGCCAAATGCGATTTGGAGAGAAACCGGAGACGGAACCCTACTCCGGACGTCTTGTAGTTCGCCGATGGGAGCCGTTGCAAGTCTGCTTCCACGAGAGACCAGGACAGCTCAAACATGCAGTGAGTACACTTGGCAGAGTGCCGGATTCCACCGCCGAGCACAGCAGACGGCTGCATGACCTTCTTTAGGCCAAAGGTCCCATACAGCGAGGCCCTGGCGCCAGGGCAGAAACCTTTGAGGAGATGAAAAGACGAGTTTTGGTCGACGGTCAAGGAAGGCGTCCGAACGGAGTGGGCCACCTCGAGACCGGCATGGGAGACTTGGGGCGCGACGGGGATGAGCCCGTCATCAAAAACGGGCGGGGTGACTTCAAGATCGGGTTGCTTTGGAATGGACGGCGTGGAGATTTCGGGAAAGGGTTGGGCAATGGACGCGGCAAGTTGCGCGGGAGCCACCCAAGGCGACGTCGGCGGCGAAAGCGAGGTCCTGTCGGTCACCGGGCTGACTGCGCTGTCCCTTCCGCGCAGAGAGCCGGTCACCGAGCTGGCTTGAGAAAATCTAGGCGACGCTACAGACCGAGTGTCGACTGAGCTGGCCTTCAGTGGCGCCGAGGATGCTTGTGATCGGCGGTCGGGTGGAAATACGAGCTTTGGGTCCACGGGCGTTCTAGTTTCGATTCGGGGCGATGACCAAGAAGCCATTGCGTCTTCCCATGCTTCGATGCTGGCGGGTACACTGCCGGGGAGTATTCGCGGCCGCCGTACCGCTCCGTTGATTGCCTCGGGGGTGCTGACATCTTCTGGCAGAGATGTGGCAGGGCTCCATGGGTTGATCGTTGGTTCAGGAGGGCCGTTGAGCACTTCAGCTTCCGCCACCGCGGGCTCGATAGCCACAACTGGGGAACGTTTCTCCAGCTTCATCCTGACAATTATGTCCGCTGTTCTCAAGGCTGCTGTCCTTAGAAGCGTTTGGAGCCTTGAATACACCTCGGCATCAAAGCCATCAGCCTCGACGCAGTCCTCCAAGTCCCACAACATCTCGCTCATCTGCTCCCTAAACCCTGAGATCTCGTCTGGTCCAGGTCAGTGATATAATTTACTTTCCTAACCGAGTTGAGGGAAGGCATACCGTTCTCCTTTAGCGCATCCACGAAACTTCCGCCATACTCGTCAACTTGTCGTTTACACAACGGCTGGATCTTTTTCAATGCCCGCTCGCCATTGCTGACCAAGCCCTGTGCCGCCTTTTGCATAGGGATCTCATTCGCAGCGGTCGCATTCTCGAGTGCCGTACGCCCCTTGGCGATGACATCCTGGAATGATGACAGCACCAGATTCTGGACATCGGCGTCCATTTCGAGCCGATCGGTCCAGTTGCAGCGTCAAATGATCAAATCAGCCTGTCGTATGCCGTATTCGAATTTGGTCGAGCACATACGAGGCGATAAACACCCACCGAGTTCCCACACAAACAAACAGTTGTATCGAGACCCCTTAAATCGACGTCTCAACGCCGACAAAAAAGTCGGAAGATCATGAGAAACATAGAAAGCAATCCGCTCCGGTTGACAGCTAGATTTGAAGGTAAGCCAGGTAAGCTCCCCCAAGCCACCTCGCCGGCACACGGGGGGCCAGTTGTCACACAAGGCTGCAAGGCCATCGGGACGTTTTGCATGGTCAAAGACCGAGCCTAGTCCCCCATGCTTACCCGTACCGTTCCAAACTGCACGGATTGTACACCGGCGACAAGGCGTTTCGGTGACCGGATTGGCGAGACACAGCTCTGCGAATCTGCGGTCAGCCAGTAAGGTGAGCCGCTAGATTGCTTGCATACATGTATTGTGCCTACGAGGCTGTGCAGCACGCGGGACTCGCTGCAGGTGCCGGAGCGGCCATGGAAGCCCTGTGCAATGGTGGCAGTGATTGATTTGAGCCCGCGAGCCTGACCCAAAATCTGCCAAGTAGCAGTGGGACAGATCGTGGTACAACTAAGGCTTGGTTGATTGGTCTTGGTTCCAGATTGTCGCGATGCGCTTGGAATCAGCTCATGGATCTCACTAGGTATCTACCAGGTGCCTTAGGTAGGTAGGTAGGTAAACCCTGTCAAGGCCTTGAGTCAATTGAAGATTGCCGTCTCACTCCGTGAGCTGGCAGTTGATCCCGTTGCCAGCCTCGCGCCGGCTTAGATCCCGGCTGTGTGTGTAACATGGTGCAATTCCCCGCCGAGGGCCCACGTCCCGGGGCGGAGGCAAATGGAAACCAAAACCCCACGGAAGGCTCTGAGCTCTACTTTTAAACATTAGGAAAATAAATCCAATCTCTTCCAAGTATGGTATGGCATCAAACTGCCCTCCGTCGAATCTGCCAACAAAGCAGCCCGCCCGTTGCCATTGACCTAAAAAACTTGAAGACCCTTGGCGCAGCCCAAGGCAGATTCCTTCAACCTGCGCAGGTCCACACGCTACTTCTTACTCGCCTTTGTCTGGTTCGATGCCGATATCTGTCCACGTAGGTCCGTCAGTCGCCTCATTCCGCAGCCAAGCCTGCCCCCTTTTCAGGAAACCTATCACTCACCTCAGAAATCATGCCCCGTCCAATCTGAATCGTCTCTCCTGCGCCCCGCTGTCTTTGCCAGAACCTGAAGACATGTTAGCCACCTTAGATCCCTTCAGCTTGGTGGAATAGCAACTCACTGCTGCTCCAGACTCCAACCCCCCTTGATAGACTCCATCCTGGCCTCTTCTTCTAGCGCCGCCCTAGTGATCTTCTCCCCCCCGCTCAGCCCAGGGCCATGCGACTCATCACTGACATCCCGCCCAAATGTCTGTTCCAGCAACTGCTTCCGCATCGCAAACCTCTGTGCCCTCTCCTTCTGCAGGCCAGGGCTATCCAGCTTGTGAATCACACCCCGTACGACAATCTGCACGACTAGGTAGACGTGCTCTGCAAGGAGGATAGATAAGAGCAGTGCCCACGCAGAGATGTCCCAAGGGTTTCCAGCCGGTCCGGTCTTATCCTTGAAGAGAAAGATGATGGCAGCGCTAGTAACGCTGCCGAACCAAGAGAGAAAACCTAGGGAGTTGAGCCAGGGCCCAATAGAGTCGGCACGCCAGGGGATGGGGCGTTGGCAGCTGGTGGTAATTTTCATGGCGTCGGAGCGGGCTTCGACCCAGTTGTTTACAAGGAAAGAGCAGGCGGTGAGCGGCCAGATTACGGAGAAGAGGGAGAGGTAGCCTAACTGGTTAGTGGACGATTGGGGTTGGAAAAGGAGGGAGCGTACCGAATTGGATGACCATCTCACGGTAGTCGACTGTCACGTCGTATTGATCGAGTTCGGCCTCGTCTCTGACTCGCTTGAGGAAGGAGTGCTCCTCCGGGACATCCTTGATAGCAGGGCCGTTCCCGTTCTTCTCAGCCACCTTCTCAACTGTCTTGGTCACCTTGCGCTTAACGTTGGGGACGATGACCTCGGTGGCGAAATTGACCACCTGCGCCGTGACAGTGAAGTAGATGATCTGCTTGGTAAGTCTGTCGGGGTTGATCTCCCAGTTCTTGGTTGGGAGCGCTGTCCCCTCAGCAGTGAATTTTTGTGCTGTGACCTTGAAGAAGTCGAGATATGGTACTAGGACCTGTCCAAACGGAACGTAGACAAATGCGGTAAGGATAATGCCCAAATACGAAGTGATAAAGTTGAGGACGAATATCTTTTGCACGAACGAGGCTTGATGGGCTGCTCCATGTTAGCGGAATCTTCACGGAGCAGCTTGATGTGCTCACAGTCCATAGTCTCATAGTTTTCCATGTCGGTAAGCCGTTCCGCCAACTTGGTCAGCAACGTGGAGAATGTGGGCATAAAGATAGAAAGAATAATTGTAGGGACGAAAGCCTGCAAGTGTTAGCACTCAGTAGGGCGCCCCATTTAGACGTCGGGGTAGTTACCAAGTACTGCTTGAACGGGCCATCGTAAACCTCGTTGATGAAAATTTCAATCGAAAAGCAGCCTAATATCAAGCTCCCCAGAATCGTAATGCATGCCACCGCAAACGGAACTTGAAGTAATTGCCTCACCAGACGCTTGAATGGCGAGTACACCTTGATAATCTCCCCTGTTACAGGGTCTTGGGCTTCCCTCTCGAACTGGAATTGCGGGCGCGGATGCTGGATTTTGGAAACACCGCGAACGCCCCACCGCACGGCGAGATCAACCTCCTTCATCTTCCAGTGTTCAAAAAAGATAACAGACCACAGGCAGTTCACGACGGCATAGAACCACGAGAACTGGCCCAATACGAGCCAGGCAGCGAAGCCAAAGGCGGCCGGGAATAGCAGGAAGGCGAAGTATGACTGGAGAAAGGCAAAGTAAAAAGCAACCTTCTCGCCAAAGCGATCGCGGATCTGGTTGATGTCGTCGTCATTGAGATAATATTTTGTGCTCCACTGCTTGATCCACTGGCGGTTGAAGGCATGGTCATGGAGCGGGAAGATGGATGCCACGTGCTGCCACTGGCCGACCTTGGGGGTGATGCCCGCGCCACCCTCATTCTTGGGCTTGGTAATGAGAAGATACGCAAGGCGCAACCGCTCTGCCTCGGTGACAGGCTCATCTTCGAAGTATTTGGAGAGGTCCTGGTTGGGGGCGGCAGTGCGGACGCCATACAGCCAATCCTGCACCCGGTAACGGTATACTTGGCTGTTGAGGAGCTTGTCCGACGCGATCTTTGTGAAGACGAGCAGCGAAGACTTGCCGCCGTTGCGGACTTCGGTCGCGAAGCCCACGTCGGCGAGGGCCTGGATGAGCTGGACGAAGGCGGCCTCCGCTTCTGCGGTTTCTGCCTTTGCGCCCGATGCGGGGAGCTTGTAGTGGATCACATAGTCGACACTGCACAGAAAACAAGCTTCAGCCTCCAAATTTTGGGATTTTCTAACACAGGGGCTGCCGTTGGGCTTACTCGAAGTTGGACTTGAGCCCGGCCTCGTCTTTCTTATCACCAGTCAAGGTCGCGAGCCCCGCCATGGCGTCGGCTGGGCAGAAAGGCCACAATAAAGAGGCGGCAGGGGAACGCGTTGGTTGAACTCGAGACTTCGGTATTCAAAAAAAAAACAAAAAAAACGCAATCGATTGAAGGTAGTGCCCGTGTAAATCCTTACAGCTTGGCGAAAGTGAGGCGGTGATGATGGGCAGCTCTAGATCATGGGGATCCGGACAGCTGGTTGAGGTGGAGTTGGAGAAACGTGGGGACGACGTCACCAGGTGTCCCACTGTAACCCAACCAAGATCCTCACCAAGTGGCCTGTGCTCTCTCGATCGAGGTGGGTCCACATCGCGGGAAGCGCCAAGCCCTGGTCTTGGCTCGTCCGATATTTGTGTGGTCCGGCTTTCTCTGCGACTTTCATCTGATTATCCAATTGACTTCAGTGGTCGGACAGATTGAAGGGAATACCCTTGTTCCTCACGATGCCCTCATGCAAGGCATTTATGCATATTGCAGCGTCGGCTAACGGCAGTGGATGAGGCATGTCAGCACGGAGAGATGCCAGTTGAGTACCGACCTAACCCCCCAGTCACGGATCGCCAACCAACAGTCTGGAAGGCCTCGGTGATCCTTCCCAAAGGTAGGATTGACCGGATTTACCCATCGCAGCCATATAAAGCAACCGCCCACGGCTTGAGCCCCCAACGTTCGGACTGGACCGGTCACTAACCTCGTCGAAGATTGGCCAGTGAAGGCACGATTCAAAAGATGCGCTTTCCACCGGCCCTCTCCGGCGCCCTCGTCGTCTGCTCGGCAGCGGGGAGAAACGTCCCATTTGACACCAACATGAAAGTTTTAAATCTGGATATTCAGAGTGAAAACAGTTGTCCATCTCCTTTAATATCCTATTGCTGTGACAAACTGGATTACAAAGGCGACCAGGTCAAATGCATTGGTACTGCAAACGCACCCGAAGTCCAGCCCTTATTTTTGTCAAAACTAACAATCGAATACCCTAGGGCCGGGAAAAGTTGATAGTCTAGAAAAGTGTCTTGAGTACAAGCCTCAGCCAATGTGTTGCTGTGGTTTCGAGAAAGGACTGGGCGGCATGCCGTGGGTAAGTTGGGCCAATTTCCCCTGCTAATCAATTCCCATCTAACTGCATGCTTCGTAGATTCCCGGTGAAATATCTTGCGACAAAGAGTGCCACGCCGTGGTCGACAAACATCGAGAAATGTAGATGTTTTGTCTTCAACCCCGCGCCTACTAATATCCGACGCTACCTTTCGTCATGCAATGGGAAAGGCGTATATGTACGTTGACGGTTAGTTGGGTCAAAACCCACCCACTGAGGCAAAATGCGGCAGCCGATCTTCGGCCTCTGCCGTGAGTTTGTAACATGCAGGCAATCAGTGACAGAAGACAATCAATCCCTTTCCAAGACTTGCTGGCACCCCTTTGTGTTGGTATTTACTTCAAAACGGAGCGCCAGTCCTTAGCGACTCGAAGCACCTATAGCTAGTTAACTTGAGGACCGCACGGCAGCTGAAGATGGACTCCAAGGGCTTCAGAGAGGCCGCTGTTTCATCGATTGATGAGAGTGAGTCTTCATCGTTCAACTTCTGTTGACTGTCGCTTACCCCTGAATGCAGTCATCAGCTACTATGACAATATCAGCGAGCGACCAGTCAAATCCACCGTTGAACCGGGCTACCTGAGAAAGCTTCTTCCGAGCGAAGCTCCCGAAGATGGCGAAGAATGGAGTGACATCCAACAAGACATTGAGGCGAAGATCATGCCTGGTATTACCCATTGGCAACACCCAAGTTTCCACGCATTCTTTCCCTGCGCTAGCTCTTACCCATCCATCCTTGGCGAGCTGTACAGCGCAGCCCTCAGCGCCGCCGCCTTCAACTGGATTTGCTCCCCGGCCGTGACAGAGCTCGAGACCATCGTCCTTGACTGGCTGGCCAAGCTCCTCGGCTTGCCCGAGTGCTTCCTCTCCACCGGCTCTACCAACGGCGGCGGTGTCATCCAAGGCTCCGCCTCGGAAGCTGTATTAACCGCTATGGTCGCCGCTCGCGAGAAGTACCTCGCCGAAACCATCCCGTCCTCTCTCGAAGGCGAGGCCCGCGAGGACGCCATCGCCGTCAAGCGCTCGCGCATGGTCGCCCTTGCCACGTCCGCAACCCACAGCTCCACCAAGAAGGCCGCCCTCATCCTGGGCGTTCGCTTCATCACCATCCCCGTCACCTCCGAGACCAACTACGCCCTCACCGGCCCCATCCTTGCCGCCGCCATCGAATCCTGCCGCGCCCGCAACCTCGAGCCCTTCTTCCTCACCGCAACCCTCGGCACAACCGACACGTGCGCCGTCGACGACTTCCCCTCCATCTCCTCCACCCTCTCCACTCACGCTTCCTCCCCCGGCGAAATCTGGGTGCACATCGACGCTGCATATGCCGGCGCCGCCCTCGTCTGCCCCGAGCACCAAACCGCCACCTCCCTCCCCACCACCTCCACCTTCCACTCCTTCAACATGAACATGCACAAATGGCTCCTCACCAACTTTGACGCCTCGTGCCTCTACGTGCGCAACCGGGCCTGGTTCATCCGCGCCCTCACCATCAACCAAGCCGTGTACAACAACTCCCACTCCCAAGGCGGCCTCGTAACCGACTACCGCGAGTGGCAGATTCCCCTAGGCCGCCGTTTCCGCGCGCTCAAGATCTGGTTCGTCCTTCGCTCCTACGGCGCGTCAGGGTTGCGGGCATATATCCGAAAGACCACCTCCCTTGGAGAATCCTTTGCTTCTTGGGTTCGCGAGAGGGATGATCTCTTTGAGATTCTGACGCCGCCGGCGTTTGCGCTTGCGGTGTTTAGGATGAAGGGAAGGGATGAGGAGGAGGCGAATAGGAGGACGAAGGAGTTGGAGAGGAGGGTGGATGGGTGTGGGAAGATGTGGGTCACCAGCACGGTGTTGGAGGGGCGGTTTGCGATTAGGATGGTTACGAGTGTGAGGAGTACCGAACGGGCGGATGTGGAGAGGGCGTTTGGCATGTTTGTGGAGTTTTCAGAGGGGGTTTTGAAGGGTGAGGGTGAGGGGACTGAGAGAAAGGGGGAGTGAGGGGGAGAGGGAGGATGAGACAGGGGCTGAAAGGGGTTGAAAGGGAGGTTGGAAACAATGTTGGGAACCGGTCGACTGACGTCTTCTAAACGGGGCATTGACGGTACACATTGAGGTTGGGATTGTGATGCATCTAGCTTGTAAAGCGGCAGGTAAGGTGTTACAACCAGGCTAGCAAGGGGTTGAACTCGAGTCTTCATACTGGTCCAACCGGGGTCAGAACCAGGTTACCGACATGTTTGTAAGGGGCTGTGGATAGGGATGTGATGAGGTTGTACTACGTCGCAAGACAGCTGGCCAACCAAGGAGATGTACTCAACGCCGTGACCGCTCTACTCGAGCACATGAAAGAGACCCTTTTCCAGGACGGTTTCCGGCTCGGATTACCACTCCAAAACTTCAGGCAGTCTCTCCTGTGGGGGTCCAAAGTGCGCTACATCAGCCACGAACACATTACCAAGCCATCCGGAAGCATCCCGGTGACCGTCCGGGGGTCGCACTTCCCCAGCTGGACATGGACAGGTTGAATGAGAACGTTTTCTTAAACGAATCGTAGCTTCGAGCTCTTCGCGGACTCATTGGGCGCCTTCCAAGCCGATATCCAACCACCACCCGAGGTCACGTTCAACCGTGTCACGGACAGCGAGACGCCCTCACCAAACCCAGCGACACGAGAACGGATACTTGATGGCGCAGCCGCCAAGTTCTCAGGCTACGACGAAGTGCTCCAAATCTCTTTGGAGATGCTAGAAACAGAGTTTTGAGAAACAATCTCAATGGCGTATTTTGACACGACGAGGGGTGGCCCTCTTCAGCAGCAAATACCCATCCCTCGAAACCCAACCTGGCTGCAGATTCGCGGTATCGTCCTCAATATCCCCATGCAAGGTTTCGTTGAACGTGCGGGATGGCTATTCGCTTGGTGTTTGCTCCTCCGAGGGTATCGTGTCAGATGGAGAACGGACTGGAGGGGAAGAAGGGCACGCCGAAGGAGAAGATAAAGACGTTCAGGAGGCTCTGTCCTGGAGTCCGCCAAGCGTCATCGGGTTTTTGGCTGATGACGATTCTTATGTTCTGTCTCAGAGCGCCTCGATAGCAGATCTCCGAGCCAGGCTAAGGAGGGATATTACAGCGGCACTTGCCACCTCTGCGAACTAGTCTGGACGACATTTACTCGGCCTAGCGAACCCGTTCGTCCTGACATCGACCATATTTAGTCATTGCTTCCTATAAACTCCAACGCTGTCTAAACCACATAGATGAATGTGACGCCCATCTCCAATCCATTTGTCAACCACCACCGACGTCAAACCCTACCATACAAAACTTCCTCAAATACTCGCTCTCCTCGGCGCCATAGTCCTCCTCAACGCCTTCTTCGCTTCCGTCTCCTCAATCAGCGGTAGCATCCCTTGATCCCTCAACTTCGACAAAAATTCCTGCCCATATTTATACCCCATCTGATAAATCTCATCAAACTTTCCAAAGTCAAGTGTTCCGTACTCATCGATTGGCGGCCTCATGTAGAAGCATCCCGCCATGGTCTTGGCTCTCTCCAAAGCATCTACACTTGACACGTATGCCAACCTGGCTTGAATCTCAGCCAGCGTAGGGGGATTGGGCACTGAGGAGAATGGATTCCATCGGTTGACAAAGGCCCACATGCCAGAAAGGGTGTCACCAAATGCCTGTGGCGTGTCGTCGTCAAGAGATCCTACATCGATGGCAAAGATGATATCGCAGCCAAGTGATTTCATGTGAGAAACTGTCAGGTTGTCGATGTAGCCGCCGTCGAGAAGCATGCATCCCTCGTCGCAAAGCGGTGGGAGGAGACCGGCAAGAGACATGGAAGCTCTGACGTATCTCCATGCGTAGCCACTTGTGTGGAACTCAGCGCGACTCTTGCTGATATTGGTGGTGTTGCAGTAGTATTCCAGCCAGAAATCCTCAATTTGCGTCTTGCCGAACGTCTTGAAGATGCCGCGGTTGAACTCATGGCCTGTCGTGTACGATGCCGAGGGGTAGGTCAAGTCAAGAGCAAACCTCCACATGCTCGCCATGCGTCCCGCAAACTTCTTGACAAGGCCAAAGATGGGGACCACGTCGGCGTGGCGCGCATACAGGCCACCGATGAAGGCGCCGATTGATGTTCCTCCCACAATGTCGATGGGAATACCTGCTTCTTCCATGGCTCGGATGATTCCGACTTGCGATATGCCTCTTGCTCCGCCGCCTCCCAAGACGAGTCCAACTGACTTGCCACATAACCTCCGGGCCAAGCGGTGAAAATCACCCTTGAAGGGAGCGTCAGGGGAATAGAATGGGCTGTGGCGTACTTTTCTGGAGGTAAACTTTTGGATCTCGGCCTGCAGTATTTGAACGCGCTCTTTGAGGCTCGGCCCCGACCGTTTTGTTGGCGGGTGTATTGGCACATCGTTGGGACTGTATGCCATCTGCACATGAAAGTGGCCACCGTTGATCCATACTCGGTTATTGAGCCACCTCCTCGTCAGTCCAGGCTTAGAATATCGTTCCTGGTGCAGGAGGACGAGCATCTTCCGCGCCGTTGATTTGACACCGAGCATAAAGCGCTCGTATTCTCCAATTTCGGGAGAAGCGTCTGCTAAGCCAACAAATATGACACAGTCAGCTTGCGCGATGCAAGTTTGTGTCCACGGGGTGTTGACGCTCGTGTCTGTGCAATCGCTTAGCATCAAAGATAAAATCACATCAGAACATAACTGCTCACCCGCAACATAGATCACCAAACTGTATTTCTCTTCAAGATCAGCCAAGTACTGCGACAGTTTCAGTTTGCCCATTTTGTTGAAGGCATGCTTGCCGAGGTGATTTAGAATAGCGGCCTGGTTCAGTAACGTTGCTCCGTTTGGCGTTCCGACTTGCGCAAGGGCGTTCATGAGCCTGTTCCCAAACTCAACAACAGGAACGCCCACCGCAACAGGTAGGATAGCCACCGTCCTGAGATTAATTGTAGACGATCCACGGCTAATTGCATTTCTTGCGGGGGTTCCGCCATGCCCGAGTGTCGAGGGGCCGTCGACTAATGCCCTCATGCGTGACGCAATAATCTTCGAGATTTTGATCGTGATGTTTGGGTGCTCTTGAGCTAGGCTGTTGAAAAGCGTACGAGGAAACTTGACCAACTCGGTGTCCCGAATGGCGTGAAGAGTTCCAGGCCGGGAGGACTCCGTGAGCACCTCGAGCTCCCCAATACTCTCACCCTGACCAAACTCCGCCCTCACATTGACGCCGCCATCTTTTCTATCTTCAACGAGTCTTAGTCTCCCGTTGAGGACAATATATATGGCTTCGCTCTCATCTTTTTCATGGTAGATAACCTGGCCAGAGTTGACCTGCAACCATTCTAGCGCAAAGTCAATGTGAAGAATGAGACGAGGTAGAAGATTGGCGAGCCTCTTTGCCATGGTCAGCAAAACGATAGGATACCGATCCACAATTCGCTCGATCGATGCTAGTGGGAGGAAGCCGACATATACATCCGTCTTCGCAACGACCTCGATGAATGACCGATACGAGGAAATCGTTCCGACGTAGCCAGCCAAGCCCCCAGGCTTGATCAGCGCAACACTTCGCCGACCTGCTTTACTCTTCTTTCTGCTGTCCAAAGTGCTTCCGCCTACGCTTGTTCGCCTGGAGCCACCAAGGGTCTCGAAGCTTTCCATAGAGCCCAGAGAAGTCTTCCCTGCGGCATGGAGTATGTCACATGAGCCATCTTCAGCCTGTACACAGATATCCAGGAAGCCGTCGACAACGTAGTAGAGGCCTGGGTTCCTTTCCCCTTGCTCGACTAATACAGAGCCTTTCGGGAAGAAAACGATCTCAACTTCGTCCCTCATATCCTGCGCCAACAAATGGGCGTTTAGATGAGGTGACGCGATGTGGCTTCCCGAGGTCATCGACTCTGTATCGCCGTCGACTGATCCATCAAGGGGTTCCATGAACCCGAAGGCATTGCTAGAGAATACGGCTTTCTGGCGTCTTTGGTCATACGATACAAGCCTTGGCGATGGTTGCGCTGATTCGGCTTCCTTCTGACCATTCCCGTTCCCGTACAGGCCGATAGATTTGAACATGCACTCTAGTATGGATTCCCGGAACATATTGTCTTCGTCAAGCGTGTCTCGTTGGTCGAGCGTTGCATGACCCTTCCTCTGTGTTGCGAAGGGGTTAAAGTCGCGGGATGCAAGAGGTGACATGGCTCGTTTGTGCGAATCAGTCTGCGAAGGCAACCCGTTGACGAGGTTAGCGCTCAGGGGCCTTGGACCCCCAATTCTTGACGCTTGTATCCCGGCTAGAAGGTCCCCTGGGCTCGGCCCATCAAAGGTTGAGCGCTCATAGGGGATATTTGGAGAGCCGACCAGCGACCGGTGGCGCTGTTTTGAGTATGCTTGAAGTGCAGCCTCCTTTCGAAGAGTGGTCGCCGACCGACGTCGCCGGCCGGAGTGCGCGTTATGTAAGGCGATGCCCTTGCCCACCTCTTCCTCTCCGATTCTTTCCCTCTCCCTGTTGAACTTCTCTTTCAACCTGTCTAGCGCGTCGCCACGGAGATGATTAGGGAGCTCTCGTACTGTGTATTTCAACATGTTCCGCTCCACTTGCAAGACTTCCCCTGTCAAACCAAGGTAGTCGTACGCCGTTGCCAATGTCACTCTCTGGAACCTCGAGAGGATGACATGAACTATGTGTGATGTTGCCTTCGGGAAGATTCTAATTAACCGTCTGAACGCACTAGCAGGTATGATGGCGATGGTTGTGTCAACCGTGGCTCTCGCGATGATGTCTGGATGAGCCGAGCTTGTGGCGTTCCGCTTTGGAACCGGCCTGCGCGGGCGACTGTCGGAGTCAAGAGATATAGGAGGGATGCCGGACAAGCTTGGGTCTGGGGGACAAGCGACAGAGTCAACCACGGTGGCAGATGAGGCGGGCTCAGAGCCGTCAAGGTTCGGCGTCCCTGGCAGTGACACAGGAGCGTCGTGAGGTTTTGGGAACTTCGCGCTCACCGGGTACCGGTGGAGTACCGTGCTCCCAGCAGCCGTTCCGGGCTCAGAGTTGTCGTCTTCGGGAAGACGCATGGGAATATCTTCAGTAAAGAGAGACATGATGGAAAACAATGACGACATCGGAGCACCGTTTCTAACTTCGGTCAGGAGTTGGTATCGCTGGTGTCCCGGGGCGAAGTTCTCCTCCTCGCTCGAGAAGCCATGCGAGGGTCCAACATGGGGAGTGCTGGCGAGCCACCTCTTATCCCTAGAAGACTTGACAAAGATCTCCACCAAACCGTCGACAACGATGCAGAATCCCTTTTCCTCCTCCAGGTTGAGCGTCTCGCCAGCGATCAGCTTCCTTGTCTGCATGCTCCGCGTGAGCTCGTGGAAGACAGGCCGCTCCAAGTAGCCAAAGATCTTGATAGCGCTCAAGAATTCGTCAAAATAGTTGGCGAGACCGGATTTGACCCCCTCCTCGTGCGTGTCTGGAAACAAGTCGACGTCGGGTTCTTTACGTTGGGGCTCAGGGGGCAGGCGCGAGTACATGTTGAGGTAGCGATATCGTACAACCCAACTGATGCCCGAGACCATGGCTGCCATTATGAGCATCCTAGAAGCTCCGTGTTAGTAGAGGCGGACCTGACCGAGGGCGCCCTGACTTACAACGTCGTTGCGTTCAATCTGACTGTCAGGCTGGTAGAGAACAGCGTGAAGAGCAGCGAGGGAACCGAGAATGTTGCGAGCTTCAGCGCATAGTAGAGAATAGTAGAGACCGCCTGCAAGACCCAGAGAACGATTCTCGCAAGCAGCCCAAGCCAGGACGAGGAGCCATGAGCTTCGGCCACATCGCTGGCCCGGATGACCGCCGACGACAAGGCGCCGGCGGGACCTTCAGCGATTGCGGCTGCCGCCTTGGTCACCACCGCGGCGAGGACCGTAGTGGTTGTGTTTGAGGGATCCATGATCGGGTCAAGGTGTGGTTGTGGAAAACGCTCCAAGGCCAAGTGATCCTTCTTCAATGTCCGAGGCCAAGTCGCGTCTCCCTGACATTGCTTCAGAGGAGAGCTGTGAATTGGGAAAAAGAAACAGAGGAAAAACTTCCCGCACGTGTCAGAATAGCTCTATTGGATGGTATTTTCTCCGAGGTTCACGGCTGCACGAACTGGGCCTGGTCATGGGTTCGTGACTGGTTGCGAGCATGGAAGAGCTCCCTTGCAACCTTCGGTTCGCTTCGGCGAAGTTGTTGACGTAGCCAGCCCGCTCCAGGACTCGGTGGAGCGCAGATGGGGCAGCCCACTCTTGGCAGACAGGGGTGTGGGACCCCTCAGTCGTCCCGATAGCCCCTCCTTCCATCGGCGCACCAGCCACAAGCCACCCGCAGTAATTTTTGGTTGGGTTTGAAAATACTCCAGGTGGTTGACTCCATCTGCTTGCAGTGACTGGAAACTGGCACCTTTCTTTCACGACGCCGCCGACTAAGCGAAAAAGAAGCGTCGACACCACCGTCCTTTCGCTTCATCAGTTCTGACACATTACCAGCGAAAAAAACAGACCCGGAATCACGACTGAACAGCAGTTCGCGCATCCACAAGACTGTCCCGCATTTGCCCCGCCTGGGAACGGCAGACACCGACAAGATGTCGTATTCAAACTGCCGCTTTTACGAGGAGAAGTATCCCGAAATCGACTCCTTCGTAATGGTCAACGTCAAGCAGGTAAGGAGGAGAGGTCGGCGACAAGGTTCCGTGGCTGGCGCCCTGCTGACCCTACTAGATCGCCGACATGGGTGCCTACGTGAAGCTCCTCGAATATGACAACATCGATGGCATGATCTTGCTCTCCGAACTCTCGAGACGTCGTATCCGCAGTATCCAGAAGCTCATTCGCGTTGGGCGCAACGAGGTTGTCGTCGTGCTGCGCGTGGACAAGGAGAAAGGTTTGGGGTACATTCCTCGTGGATCGCGTGCATGGTGGGGTTAACATGCTCGCAGGATATATCGATCTGTCCAAGCGCCGAGTCTCGCCTGAGGATATCGTGCGTTGCGAAGAGCGTTACAACAAGAGCAAGATTGTGCACTCCATCATGAGACACGTCGCCGAGAAGACCCTGACGCCCATCGAGTCGCTCTACGAGACAATAGGCTGGCCGCTCAACAAGAAATACGGCCACTCGCTTGATGCCTTCAAGCTCTCGATCACGTATGATTCTGACTGGCCGACATACCGGGCGCTCGCTTACCTTTATATATTTCAGTAACCCCGATGTTTGGAATGACATCCAGTTCCCCAGCGAGGCTGCCGCCGAGGAACTCAAGACGTACATTGGAAAGCGCCTGACGCCCCAGCCAACAAAGGTCCGTGCCGACGTCGAGGTCACTTGCTTCGGCTACGAGGGCATTGATGCCATCAAGACCGCCCTTCGCACCGCCGAGGCTCGCAACACTGCCGAGACCCAGGTGAAGTGCAGGCTAGTATCTCCTCCCCTCTATGTGTAAGTACCAAATGCCCTCCTCTACCGTGCCGAACGGAGCTAAACATGCCATTTCAGCTTGACCAACACCTGTTTGGACAAGAACGCCGGCATTGCGCGCCTGGAGGAGGCTATCGTTGATATCCGCACAAGTATCCAGGCTGCTGGAGGCCAGTTAGTTGTCAAGATGGAGCCGAAGGCTGTTACCGAGTCCGACGACGCCGAGCTCCAAGCTCTCATGGAGAAGCGCGAGCGCGAGAACGCCGAGGTCAGCGGTGATGAGAGTCTCAGCGAGAGCGACGATAATATTCCCGAGACCGTTTGAGACGCGTGCTCAAACACCCCAAAAATTCGCTCAGCTTGATGCTCGACCATCGGCCCAAGTTTTTTTACTCCTCAGGACGGATGTGTCGCGCGGCTCCAGTAATTCAGGAGCATGTAGTTTATCAGGGCAGAGGGCTGGCGTCTCGGAACAGAAAAGTCCTTGCGATGATAGACGGAGCGGCGGGCTCGCCCACGATCGGAGAGGAGGTTATAATCCCGGTCCGAGAGTCACATTCTTGGTAGATGGGTACGGACATGCAACACGGCGATATGAATGATGATCCGTTCTAGACTAGGAAGTTGTGCCAGATGTGACAGCGTTGAAATAGTGCAGATGCTGCCATGGCGGGGTGATGCAATGCTTATCGGATCTTTATCGGGAGAGCTCCACTGAGCTCGAACTTCCTGATCAACCATCGAGCGATCCGCGCAATGATCGCAACGCATGACAGTTGACAACCGCCCAGCAAGTCTGGCGCAATGTCGACGAAGAACTTCTTGGGTCAATTCACAGGCCATCTCATTCGCTATGCGACATGGCTCCCTCCGCTCATCTGGTTTAACACGTACGTGGCCCAAGTCACCCTCATCAATGGGCCGTCGATGTACCCTTACCTAAATCCCCAATACCACGAATCGCTGCGACGAGATTTATGCTTGGTCTACAAGCTCTACGCGCAACTGGACCTTGAACGTGGCATGCTGGTGACATTCAGGTAGGCAGACAAGAAGCGCGACCTAGGCATCTTTGGGAGGGGGGCAAGTCCTGACAGCTCGCGCGCGTAGGAACCCATACGACCCCGAAAAGATCACCGTAAAGAGAATAATAGGCCTAGAAGGGGACGTCGTGCGCGCTCGCCCTCCGTTTCCACACGAATACATCGAGGTGCCACAGGGTCACATATGGGTGGAGGGCGACGGGGAGAAGAGCAAGGACAGCAACTATTACGGGCCTATATCAGTGCGCCTCATCACCGGCCGCATCACGCACATCTTGTCCCCGCTGAATAGAGCTGGCCGTGTGAAGTGGTGGGAGCATCCTTCACATCGCGCCGGGATTTGAGCTCTGGTGGCACCGAATCTCCGGGAGGGCCGGGTCGCGCCGCAGAGATATTTTGTTTACCACTCTGCAACCCGAACTGTAGAAACATGGATCCATATGAGAAGTAACCAATTGGTCTACCAAGCAAGTCACTGCTTCCCTAGTCATGCGCTGGTGCCATAAATTTCATCCGCGTTTCGACAAGTCACTGAGCCTACATGCTATGCACGGGCCAGGCGATAAGCTGGCTCGATAAAAAAAAGTCGGGCCAAGTGAGTCGCCGATCACTAGCGGCCCCGTATGGCCGGAACTTGAATTTTGAATCTGGATTTGTACCCAGCATGTGCATGCGACGCTGACCGCGAGCGACCAAGACGACCAAATTCGCGAACGTCCCCGTCCGCTGCTGTAGCGGCGCGACCAATTCCTCCGGCTCTTCAAGGCGATGGTTCCTGGCCTCGACGCGGCCAGCACGCTCCCGACTGCCGCAACACCGACGAGCGGCCCAGCCGCGCCATCCCCCGGAGGAGCCGTTCTCGATCATGGACTTGCAGAACGTCCAGCAATCCCGTCGCATGTCCCCACCGGAACGAACCTGCCGCGCCCTGTGAATAATATGGACTCTGAAGATGGGGGGATGGAAAGGCGCCCCCCGTACCTGCACGTAGGTCGGCCGCGTGCCCGGGCAGAAGGTGGACAGTGTCACTGACCAGACGGAATGTTGCAGGCCATGATTGCTGGCGGGCTAGGAGGCACCAGCGGCGACATGCTCATGCACTCGCTCGACACAGTGAAAACTAGACAGCAAGGAGATCCGCACGTGCCGCCAAAGTACACATCGCTGGGATCCTCGTACTACAAGATCTTCAGGCAAGAGGGTGTGCGCCGAGGCTTGTACGGCGGCTGGCTCCCGGCACTTCTAGGGTCTTTTCCAGGGACGGTTCTTTTCTTTGGCACATATGAGTTTACGAAGCGGCACTTGTTAGATTACGGCGTTCAAGAGCACGCGGCATACTTGACGAGTGGTGAGTGGGTTAGGATATAACTGCAGGAAGAGATGTCTAACTTGAGCGCTAGGATTCCTCGGAGATTTTGCCGCCTCGTTTATTTATGTGCCCTCGGAGGTCCTCAAGACTCGCCTTCAACTTCAGGGACAACGAAACAACCCATACTTCACCTCGGGTTACAATTACAGGGGCATGTCGGATGCCATCAGGACGATTGTACGAAACGAAGGGGTAATGGCCCTATTTTACGGCTACAAGGCAACATTATTCCGAGACCTTCCGTTTTCAGCTCTCCAGTTCATGTTCTACGAGCAAGGCCAAACATGGGCCCGGCGGTGGAAGGGGAGCCGAGATATTGGGTGGCAGATGGAGTTGGTGACGGGAGGAGTCGCTGGAGGCCTCGCAGGCGTCATAACGTGCCCGCTAGACGTGGTCAAAACCAGGTTACAAACCCAGCTGCACCCGACAGCAGCTCTCCTTGCCGAACTATCCGCTTCGACAAAAACGACCCCTGGGAAGGAGAGCGGGGGCAAGATTTCGATAGAAGGGACAGCACAAAAACTCCAAAAGCGGCAAATATCGACTTCGTCGCCGTCAACACATACCCCACGTCCAGGAGCCGTCAGTCTGGACACTTCGTCGATAAGTACGGGCCTCAAAGTAATTTACAAAACAGAAGGCATCGGGGGGTGGTTTAGAGGGGTTGGGCCGCGGCTTGTGTGGACTAGCATTCAGAGCGGGTGCATGTTATTCCTGTACCAATCGATATTACGCAGGCTAGAGGTGGTAATGCCCGTGGAGGAACGGAAAGAGCTTGCCTAGATTTGTAGATTATACAGCGGCATGGCGACGGTTTTTGTACATAGACCCTGTATTCTAACTCACGGGAACGGGTGATGGAGGGGGCACTTTGGTGGGCGTTTATGGCGGGGCTGGATAAATGTCATGGGAGATCAACGAATACCTACATAGACGCAAGCATCTTCACTTTTTTCGACAACATCAATTTCTTCAGCTCTTCTTCCACCATCAAGATATCCAGATTGCCGGGTCGGGAGATGATTGGACAGTGCAAAGTAAAAGTGACCCACTTTAGCTGCGGACCATGCACCGAGGTACCAAGCACTGCTAGGACCGCTTGGCAGAGCTGCATAGCTCTAGAATTTCTGATCAGGTCATAATGCATCACGTCGAAAAGCCTCCCATGGTCCGCCATTAAGACGTCGCAAGCCCCGCGATCCACGCTCGCTGCCGTCAATCGACAGTGACGGGCGACATGACCTCTAAGGACAAGAGGCCATGTCGTCGTCGCCACTTCCCGTCCCCCGCAAAGTTGCCCTGACGGCGGTTCGGGGACTTCTCGTCGGCACCTCGTGCACTCTCGCTCTCGTCGCCGAAGATCGTCGCCGGAAAATCAACAATGCCATCAGGGTCATCGAGAACGGGGAGAAGATCAAGTCTGCGCGTAGTTACCACGGTTCCTCCGAGACTGGATCTAGCACCCCCAAGGGGAAAGAGGATAGGGTTCCATTGGATCCGTTCGAGACTGTTCTGTTGAAGTATGGGGTGTCGCCGGGGGATGAGGGCAGGAAAGAGAGGAAATCAAAGAAGAAATCTTTAGACACCGGGGCGGACGAGGCCGTTTCTGGTCCTGGTGCGAGGAGGAGAGAAACGCCGAGCGAAGCACACGAAACGGGAGCACCAGCCGCCAATGCCGCCGCTGCACCTCTTGAAGGAAACGGAATACCGTTGGAGTTACCGGAGAGGGGTCACAGGCCACATACTGACCGGCGAGAAACTGGTCTTCTGGATGACCCGCGGTTGAAATCTCTGACGGAACCAGCAGAAATGTCGACGACCAGGAGAAAAGAGCCAAGTGCTAAACGGGCGTTGTTCGAAGCATCCAGGGAATCCTCAAAATCTCACCTTATAAGCTCCAGATCCTCGCCGCTAGTCACGAAGAGGCTCGGCTGGATAGGTCATGCGCGGACTACTCGACGTCTGGCGGAGGACGCAACCGGAAGTTCTAGACAACTAGGGCGTGCCCCATGTCCTGAGATGCTTAAGTCAGTTGCCGCCCGCACCAGCACTGAAGTACTCGCCATGGTTCAGACAGCATGCCGAACCTCTTGCCCTCATCCGCCAAGGGTTGCCGAAGCTGTCCAGGGTCTCATATCGATTTGCGAGGGCCAGAGGCCGCTAGAGGATCCAGACGAATGGGTTCAGACAAGCGTCTTGCTGTGCCGGACATGTCAGGACCTCGGCCTTGTCGCGGAGGCAGAAACCGTATACCGCGCGATTCAGGGGAAAGTCATGCTGAGCCCGGAGGACAACCTCGCCCACAATCCCTTCTCATTGATCAATTCCTTCATTGAGCTGGCCAACCGTTCCTCTCGCAGGGAAACAAGAGGAGCGTATCTCGACACTGCCATCGGAATTTATACCACACCTCTTACATCAAAGCCGTCGCCCGGAAACAAGGAAGCATCCGACACAGGTGTGGCGCTTGTGGAGGCATTATTTCGGATCAATTACGTATGGAGAGTCTGCGACGTTTTCACTCGATGTGTCGAGTATGCGGAGGTGGGACATCACCACAAACTTGCAAATCGATTCATGAGTCAACTACTGGACCGTGGCGAGTATAAGAAAGCAATCAACTTTTTCATTGCACGGCATCAGCAATTCCGGCTCGAGGGTGTTGTGTTGGACCGCACGGTACAAGCTGTACAGCAGGCACATGGCTACCGACCCTCTGATGCTCTCAGGTGTCTGGTCAAGGCATGTTCCGGTGTTTGCAACCTGCGTTTGGACTGGATCGCGAAGCTCCTGCAAGCTGATTGGGATCGCTTCCATGAGTTCGACCGGATCGAGGAGCTCTTCAAATCTCACCTGGCCCCCGACCTGGAGCAAATCACAAAGAGCCCAGAGCGGGTGTACCGGTTGATGATCGAGATGGCCCTGATGGCAGATGATGTTGGGAAAGCCCGGGCCTACCTCATCACGGCCGCTGCTCGCAATGCCGAGGTACTTACAGACCCGCTCTGGCTGGGCCTCTTCGCAAAGCACGCAGCGAAGGAAGACAACTGGGAAGCGGTTCGCAAACTCTTCGAGGAGATGGATGCCTCCACAGCAGAGCGTTCTGAGTCGCTTGCGACAATGTTCGTTCCTGTTCTCAAACTCTACGCAAAGAGGCACCAACTCGACGACACCGAACGGTTTGTCGACCTGTACACAAATCGCCTGAATGTGCCGCTTTGCCCCTACACCGTCACACTAATGATGTCGCAATATGCAGCGGCTCGAGACACCGACCGCATTATCGAATGGCTTGAGCGCTACCGGGCTACAGACTTCAAGAACGCTACGTTGAGCAACGCTGTACTAGATGCTTGCCGGAAGATGAAAATGCCATTCAGGGATATCCGCACTATCTACCGCAAGCTCCAAGCGATCGATCCTCATTTTGCGGACGAGCATACCGAGAAGATGATGGCGGAAGCTGCTCTCTGGGGCACATCACTCAACGGCAACGTCGGGGCTGGGAGGCGAGCCCGTGGCCGCGTTCTCTCGATGAGACTGAGGTTGACAAATACAAGCAAGTCACTAGCTTGCAAAGGGCGGCCTGTTGCTGAGCACAACCTTGTTCTCGCAATGAAGGATGCCATGGTTATTGGCGGACATGCCAAAGCGCTCTGGATCTACAAGCGGGCACTTCTTAACGGCATGCGGCCGTCCGGCCGGGTTCTTCGGCTAGCCGTTCGTGCGGAGTTGAATATGCCCAACCGTGAGGACAGATCCGTCAGGATACAAGAGCTCCTGCGTCGCGCCAAGTTACAGGGCCAAGATGTCCACTATGTGACAAACCAGGTGATCGCCCTCTCCCTGAAAGAAATATCGAGCCTGGAGAGCAAGCAAAAGATTTGCAGCGAAGTACGGGCCACCATCGAGCATTTTGAAGGCGTAGGGATTGTCCTCTCTGACGCTGTCTTCAACTGGGCGGCGCATGCATGTATGAAGGCCGGACGTTTCGCCGAAGCCATTTACTACGCACACAGAGCAGTCGGCTGCATCGGGTTGAATGCCAAGCCGTGCTACAACATCCACAATTTCAAGATGCTCCTCATGTGCTACGTCGAGCTCCTCGACGTCGAGAAGATCCGGGATACGATTGGACATGGTCTCGACCGTCCATACAGCGGAGAACGGCACTTCAAGGTCGCCCTACAACAGGCACGGCGAAGGGCTGGAGAGGCTGGCTCCGCATCGGACGTGGCGAACGCGTCTGACGATGTGTTTGCAGAGCGTCGGGATGGCACAATTCAGGTCATTTCAGAGGGTATTGCGCGGGCGGTGAAGGGGCGGTCAGCTCTGGCTAAGGAGAGGAAACGGTTCGAAGAAGAGGCACTCCGAATCATCAGACAAGCAGCACTTGATACGGGAAGTGTCCCCGTGGATTTTGATACGATCCCTTGGTTGGTCAGGAAGCCACTGAAGATTGATCCAGGTGCTGCCATTGAGGAAGTGATGCTCAAGCGTGCGGTGATGAGCATATAAGCAATTAAGCATTGGCTGAGGCAGAACGCTACGATCTATATATATTAGGATACTAGGATATAGGATACCTGGCATCAGCATCCCACAGGTGTGGATTCAAGGATTTTCCCTTTCTCTTTTGCACTACAACTGTAAACTGGTATGTGCGAGTTGCGGTGAAGTCGTCACCCTTGCCGGCTCCGTGCACACTACGACGACAACATCGTCAAGTTCTCGAACTCGTTCCCACTCGTTCAGATAGAGATAAGCTTCTTGTGCCTCATCCCACAAATCGACTGACATGTGATGCTGGGCGCCCTGGTTCAGGGGCGTCCACGCCAGCGAGCCACGTCGTTGACCCCTGCGCGAACGCGCTGATTGGCTAATTGGTTTCTGCCGCTTCCCGCATGGGACGATTAAATCGCAACATCGGACTGCCATAATTTCGACAGGCGGGAACCTTCAAGGTTGCGAACCACGTAACGGTTCGATTCAAAATTGGGGAGGCCCTGCTGCGTGGGAGAGCGAACTTGATCCTTTGCCGGCTCGGAATTTCTTTATAAACTGCGTTGGCGCAAGCAAGCCTTTTGCTTTTCTGCTAATTGGCTCCCCTCGAATTTTGGCATTCCTTTGTTGATCCCTGCGACGAGCTGAGTCCTGCTCTTTACGGCGAAGACCCGACATTTGAAGACTGCAGCTGCCTGCGTGCGTCACGACAACGATCTCCTCTGACTTCGACCGTCTGACTTTGGTTACACTATGGCCACCGCCAACCCCCACTCCCAAGCCGCTCGCAACGCCGAGCGGCGCAACAAGTATCACGAAGCCGACGTCGTTGTTGTCGGCGCGGGTATCTTTGGCTGCGCGATCGCATACGCGCTCGCGAATCAGGGGCGGAGTGTCATACTGCTGGAGCGCTCGATGAAGGAGCCGGACAGGATAGTGGGCGAGCTGCTGCAACCCGGAGGCGTGGCGGCGCTGAAGAAGTTGGGGCTGGAGAGGTGCCTGGAAGGGATCGACGCGGTCGCGTGCTATGGTTATCATGTGTTATTTCACAAGGATGAGGTGGTGTTTCCCTATCCGGTGATGGATGGGGAGGGGGGAGTGCTCAAGGGGGGGTCGGAAGAGAATGGGAGCGCGAATGGGAACGAGAAGGCAGTGCAGAGGAGGAGGCCAGAGGGGAGGAGTTTTCACCATGGGCGGTTTATCAGCCAGCTGAGGAAGGCATGCGGCGGGCATGCGAATATCAGCATCTTCGAGACGGAGGTGGTGAAGACGATCAACAGCGAGCATACAGATGAGGTTGTGGGGGTGCAGACGCAGACGTGGGTTGATAGGGAAGCAGGGGAGAGGAAGGACGACTTCTTCTTCGGGCAGCTTACGATTATTGCGGATGGTTACGCGTCAAAGTTCCGAAAGGATTATCTCGAGCGGGCGCCTATTGTGCGGTCGAAGTTCTACGCCCTCGAGCTGATCGACTGCCCTTTTCCGCCGCAGGGGTACGGTCACGTTGTCATCGGCAAGGCGATGCCGGTTCTCCTTTATCAAATCGGCACTCATGAGACTCGCGCGCTCATCGACGTCCCGGCGAACCTCCCCGCAGCGTCTGTAGCCAACGGCGGCGTCCGTGGTTACATCGAGAAGGTCGTTGTCCCTACCCTCCCCGAAGGCGTCCGCCCTCCCGTTCTCGCAGCCCTCAAGGCCAATCCCGCCATCCCCAGAAGCATGCCCAACTCCTACCTCCCACCGACCCGTCAAGGCCGCCACGCCGGTGTCATCCTCCTTGGCGACGCCTATAACATGCGCCACCCCCTCACCGGCGGCGGCATGACCGTCGCCTTCAACGACGCCGTCCTCCTTGCCGAGCTCCTTCACCCCGACCGTATCCCCGACCTCGGCAGATCCACCGCCATCCGCTCCGCCATGGACGAATTCTATACCCGCCGGAAATCACTCACTAGCATTATTAACGTCCTCGCACAAGCACTCTACAGCCTTTTCGCGGCCGAGAACCGCCAACTACGCGCCCTCCAGGCTGGTTGCTTCCGGTACTTTGAGATGGGTATTACGGACGAGCCTGTTGCCATGCTGGGCGGTATGATGCGGAGGCCATTGACGCTGGCATACCACTTTTTCAGCGTGGCGTTTGTGGCCATTTGGTTCAATGCAGTGGAGGTTTGCGGTGGGAGCATATTCGGGATCTGGAAGGCGCCCATGGCGATTATTGATGCTGCGCTGATTCTTTGGACAGCGAGTGTGGTGTTTTTGCCGACTTGTTGGAATGAGTTGAAGTGAGGGGGTTGCACGGATAGAAGGAGACAAGAGGGAGTGAAAAAAGAGTAGGCGTCAGGGTAAAAGCAAGGTGGTGGCGTTGTTATTTGATGACGCGAGCGACGAATAGAGCACGGAGCTTGAGATTCATGTACATTATGGTAAAGCTTTGGATCTTGAGTTACACATCCATAATTCCGACTAATGGTAATGAGTTGAATGGTAAAGAGTGATGCTTGGCTGCACCGAAGATGTACGAGACATACGACTGATGATAGACCACGCTTCTGTCCGCTCTACCCATCACAACTCATCTTACTTACATGCGAATCGTTCCGCAGGCCACCCACTTCCTTCAAGATAATCTGCCAGATAAGGGCCTTGCTTCGGCATCTTTTTGGTGTTTGGTAGGGTTTATTGAGATACCGGGTTGTTTTGCGTCAGTTTAGGAGTAGGTAGGGTTTCCAGGGATAGAGCAGGTTTACAGAGAACAGAAACCAAGTTGTGATTTAAATTAGAGGCTAACTCAGTTAGGAGGTTCAGTTGCTTTAGGAATAAGAAATGTGAGGAAAGACAAGGGAGGGAGATCCTGCCACAGACGTTTCTGTGGGAATTTAAGTATTGAGTCACAGGAGGAAGGATGTCTCACAGGAAGTATAGAGGCCTTGGGGGACAGATATATCCGACTATTTTATCAACATATGCAGAGTTTATGCAGCGCGGCATCTATGTTAGCCTCCTCCTATACACCCCGAGCATCCAACTTGCACGCAAAACAGCCAGGCCAACAGCCATCGTGATGCTGTCCTTCACCAGGTTCATCTTGCTCCCATCTACCTCGTGCCAGGCAATAGGAACCTCAGCCACTTTGATGCCGTAGCTAGTACCAATGACTGATCCATCACTCGCCAGCACGGGGGTGGCGGGGGCTGACTCGGCAAGCATGAGCATTTCGATGTCGAAGATCCAGCCCTCTGAGTGCATGTATGGTACAATATGAGGGAGAGCAGCGCGCGAGAAGAGCTTGAAGCCGCACTGGGTGTCACGGATACGGGACGTTGCTGGCGGGGTGAGGATCATAAGGACGAAGTGGAATGAGCGCATGAGGAAGTTGCGGATTGCGGAGCGCTGGAGGATGTTAGTACAACTACGCAAAGTGGGAGATTCGATAAAATGCTGCTTACCTTCACCACGGCTTCGCTGCCAACCAGATGTGCTCGGCTACCAATCGCCACGCCCCTGTTTGAGCCGTCCACGACATCCTCGCACCCCTCGATCAACTTGCCCAGGTCGCTGAACCGCGATGCACCGTCAGCGTCGGCAAAGACGGCGTACTCGCCGCGTACATGCCGAAGGCCATGGGTGACACCGCCGCCCTTGCCCCGGTTCTTCTCCAGTGTTACCACACGCAAGATGTCGTGTAGGCCGTGTTTGCGTGCGAACTCGAGCGCAACCTCCACAGTCCGATCCTTGCTGCTGTCATTGACAATTATGATCTCATAGCCGGATGGCGCCGGACCAGACCCCGACACGGCGGCCCGGTTCTTGAACACAAGCCGGTGGGGTGTTGTCGGTCGGGAGTGGGGAGTGGTAGTGCCAGACGGGGCCAGCGTCTTCAGCCCCTTGGAAAGGGCAGTTGCGATTGGCCGTCCGAAGCGCTCGTCGAGGTACTCCACCATTTCCTCCAGGGCCGGAGTTATGCGCTTGGCCTCATTGTAGGCCGGGACCACGACGCTGACGGCGACCTCGGCGGGCTCAATGTCCCCGAGGTTAGGTACTGGGAAGCCGGCCGGGATTGTGGGGTACGATTCGAGATGGAGTTCCTCGGCGCGCCACCGATCAAACCAGCAGGGAAGTTGTCGGGTAGTAGTTGCGCCATCGGGGGTGGTAGTGAGGTAGGTCTTTTCGGAGGGGAAAGGGTCGCGGGGTTTGGGCGCGAGCCAGTGGAGAAGTGCGTAGAGCTGTGAAAGGAATGCGGTTAACACTACCCAAGCATTGCGGCCAGTTGACCGGGCAATTGTGCTGTTCACTTACAACGAAAAGCCCAAAGGAAACAAGGCCACTGGTTATAAGAAAAAGCAGGTGCGCCGGCGTTGTCCGGATCGCATCAAGCAGAAGCCAGATCACCTCCACCAGCGCGCTGAAGAGCTGATCAAGCGCCATCGCCCTGAGTTGGCCAATTGACGGTGGCAAGGAGACCGCAGAGGCGTCTTGATTTCAAGGAAACATGAGAGCAGAGATGCGACACGCGCAGGAGGCCAGACTGCGAGTTGTCGCTTCCGCGTCAGCGCGTAGGTCAGAAATTCAGTTGGATGGGAAATGTATTCAGCAGCCTTGCCGTGTCGCGCAGATGCCACGACGACGTTTCGAAGCCGTGGCTTGCAAGGCTGACGAATCAACGAAAAGGGCACCCCTGCTAATCGATCCCGAGGCTTGTAGGGATCTCCACAGGGGTTCAGCTAGCGGCTCCACCTCCTTTCGAACAAGGTGAACTTCACCTGTCAGAATAACTGGGTACCAGGTAACGTTCGCTCTTCTAGGTTGCTACGAACTTGATCGGCAGCGGGAGCTTGCAAGTAGGTATCTATAACCTTGAGTTTTATTCGAACCCCTTCCCCAATTCATCAACCTCGAATCAGCAACTTTTGAAAGCTATCCCAATCAAATCTCGCCTCGCCCCCAAGTACATCGCAATTCCACCTCATCCAAGAATCGCAAGATGTCGTCATCAGTCTCGCAGGCCATGATTGCCGACCTTAAGGTGCATATCGAGCAAAGACACCAAAAAAAATACTAGCTAGCTTCGACCACCTCGACAGACAGCTCGATCAGATGTTGAAGCAGGCTGCGGAGTCAAATGTCGATGGACAGGTCCCAGCCGTCCCGAAAGTTCTCAACCCACTAACAATTTGACCAACAGTCCACCATCACAATCCACCAAGCATCTCCTATTACAAGTGCTCAGATCTAATCTCTTTCTCTCTCGAATCTGTGGGGGAACAATCAGGCCGCCTTACTCATACCCAGCCGCAAGAAAGCGAGAAACTCGCACTCAGACCAATAGCACCCTCATCCAACTCTTGGAAACCGATCTGATTATCTGGTTCCGACGCAATGACCATGCGGGGAACAACACAACGGTCTTGGAAACACACGCACTCAAAGGCTTTCGAAGCCTCAGCCCGTCCGTCTCGTCGTCCGATCTCATGGTGTGCGAACCACATACCTAACTCAGGGGCTCTGTTTCGGCGCAATGCAACCCCACCATCCTTGACCTGCTCTTTTCGATAGAGTACCGACCGGCTACCTACCTAATCCCTTGAGCTTATCAATTTACAACACAAGCACCCAATCACACCTCGTCCACCTTCATTTTCTAGCTGGGTCCGTTCCTCTCTGATACACGTGGCCGCCTGAAGGACATGTCCTCAAGCTTCCTTGCTGTGGGGAAATTACTCACCAACGGGGACCAATATAGCGCAAAAATCGTCACAGGAAGACCGCTAAGCAGGGCAAGCCGCGAATCTGACGCCTGACTGGCGTCCCGACGGCACGGTAACACTAGGGCAATAAAAGCTGCATTAACCCCCACTCGGCCTGCCCCGGGCCTCCATCATGGCTTTCCGGCTCAATTGTCACGGATGGATCGACAACAGGGGCCATTGAAACGTCAGTACACAATAGAAGCCCGCCTATGTAAAGATAGCCAATAGAGGA
Source organism: Immersiella caudata (assembly GCA_030512335.1). Classification (NCBI taxonomy): domain Eukaryota; kingdom Fungi; phylum Ascomycota; class Sordariomycetes; order Sordariales; family Lasiosphaeriaceae; genus Immersiella; species Immersiella caudata. Next base: position 2,617,712 of record JAULSU010000004.1, on the reverse strand, counting down.
TGTATTGAGAACAATGATCTCAAATCAATCGTGTACAGCAACCTCTCCAAGGATGACAGAAGCGCGAAATCTCAAGCCCAAGCTCATCATCGGCACCAACCGAAGGGTGGCAGCATCAGCCATGTTGTCATCACCGGCCTGCAGCGCGCCAATGCATCTCGAGCATGCCACCCACCCGCCACGAACACCCAATAACAAATCTGTGATATCGCCTCGCTCAGACCTCCGCTCCTGCAATCCCCCTCTTCCGCTTCCGAGGCGTGCAGGCTGAGCGTTGGCTTCCCTGCCGTTCCCTGAAAGGCCGAGTGAGGGTAAACAACACCAGCACTCACCAGGAGAAAACTGCAGTGATCAAGATGTACCAGTAAAAAATTATTCTGATTACCGTTTGCCATGCTCTAAAGACTAGTCTGTGTGAATGTTTCCAACGCCAGTCATCGTCAAGATACTATGCAAAGACAGGGCGGAGAATGCTCTTGCAGTTCTATCCTACCCCTGTTACTATCTGCTCAGATATACCAACCGCCGAGTCCAGGTTAAAAAACCACAGTAGGAAATTCGTAAGGGGCGTCTCGCATGAATGCCGCAGTGGCGCGCCCGCTTCAAACCTGAAGCAAAGGAAACCCTGTCAAACAACAACTTCAACTCCCTTCCCCTTAGTCAAAGTCCACCTTCTCGCCTTCTTCCTCTCATCACCAGATGTCTTCCTGAGCTTCCCCCCCTTCTGAGTCTGCTGCGAAACGGCAGCATCCTGCGACTTTGGCCGCAGCAAATCCCCCTCGTCATCCACTGTCTGTACCGCAGAAACGGCCGCAGCCAACTGCACAGTCTCCGCCGCCGGGGCTTCGAATTCCGCTTCCAAACTTTGGAATCTGACCTCCTTCCCCTTCTTTGTTTCCTCCATATCCTCCAAGTTCTCGCCCTCTGAAGGCTCCTCTTCTACCGTCTCCGGAACCAGAGTAGGCGATGGTTTCCGAGAGGATAACGTCGAGCGGAGGGGCTCTTCCGGAGTTACTGTCAAGGATGGGTTGCCGAGGGCAGAATCGAACTGCATCGGAGGGAGAGGTGGCACGGGAGGGATCCCAGTAGGAAATAGCGAGTGGCGAGGGAAGGTGAACCGTCCGGGGTCGGATTGCCTCCGCGGGTTATGTGAAGGGACGGGTTTGATCTCCAAGTCTTCGATGGATGCGATGGAGTTGTTAGAGCTGCCGGTTGGGGATCCGGAAGCGCGCTTGCGGGTGCTGGAGGCGTGGCTGGATGATCGACTCGCGCGGCCGGAGTCGACCATGATTCTTTCCACCTCCTTTCCTTTGAGTGTCCCCGAGGGTGCGACGTCTACCATGCTGTGGCGGATCTCGGTGAAGTGGGCAGTGCTATAACTGTAGGACCGTGGCATCTGGACGACGGGGGTGGCGTACATAGCCGGGTATGAGACATTCGACAGCGCACTGTGGACTCGAGGAAGGCCGTTCAGGGCAAGTGTTGTTGTCCCACTCGCTGCCATGGCGTTCCGCTTGCGGTTTTGTTCCTGGATCCTTGGTCTGTCGTATTCCCTGGAGGAGGCCGGGCCGCTGGACATGGCGTCGATGGCGGCATGTTTTGGAATGTGCCTGTATGGCACCTTGATTTGCTCCTGCTTCTTCTGTTCGGCTTGCTTTGCAGTGTGTTCTTTTGCCGCCTGTCGGCCCCGTTTGAACACCGAGAATACTGACATGCTCCACCGTTGGCGGCGAGGGTGCCGGGGCCAATAAATAGAGATGTAAGGCGAGACAGTCCAGATCCGCAAAGCTACACAGCTTCGAGCAGTACAACAAACCGCGGTTAGACGCGAGATCTCGTCGAAATCGGGAATGGCGGGGATGAATTACAGGGAGTAGATGCGGGTTGATATTAGGCGGTTTGTAGGTGCATGAATGAAGGAAAATTGTGAGCGAAGGCAATCAGGTTATACCCGGTTCGGCCGCCTGACAACTTGACAAGGAAGCGTTGAGAAGGCTTAGCAGAAGGGAAAGTAAAAGTTGGAGCCAAATTGAAGGTTGATTTTCAGGGGGAGGGAACGAGGAAGAGTCACGACCAACAGGTTGAAACAAGAGATAAATAAAGGGCACAGATGGAGTGATAACTGGGAGGCTCGGTTTAAGAGGCAGGTCGATGACCCAATATTTGGCGGGCAGATTTCCACCCAGCGACCGGAGGTGCGCTGCGGCGCCATGAGGGAACACAACCATGAACCAGACGGGAGCCACCGAGGAACAGGTCCCTGAGCTTTCACCATGAGTGGTCCCATCCCGGTCTGTGGTAACATCAACCTGCATCGCAAGCGGGCGTTGGCTCAACTCCCTGATACGGAGAGCGGCCCAGCCAACGAGCCAACCAAGAGCCGCGCCGCTTCCCAAGCTCCTCGGTTCGCTGCACCGCTGATGACCATCAACTCGCGGCTCGACCGCCTCGGTCTTCACAGCGCGGACACGAGACGGGGAACAGTGGGCAAGAAGCACCGCCAGTTTCCGTCGTTGCACAAGGTCGGTGGCGTAGAGTATTGGAAAGATGATTAGGAGGTAACCGACTGGGGCCCTTGTCTCACCATCAGCTCCCCTTTTCCTTGCGAGAGGTCCCTTGGCTGGTCCCTGGACCCTTGGAAGTGACGGCGACGGAAAACCAAAGCCAGAACAAGTAGTCTTCATCTCCACCTTCGGAGAAGAGCGAGAACATAGGGAAATAAAAAGAGAAACGCCATGTTTTCCACCGAAGTCGAAAGTCTTGGGCGACTTCTAGCTCGGGAATGAGAGCCAGCTGTTCTTGGCGCGTGGGATGCAGGCATCACCGTTGACAGGCGACGTGCGGCGCTGGATCTGGATTACATGCGTGCCTATTGGCGAGCAGAGTGTTGGGCCGATTCCAAGACGACCGACGAGCTGTCGCGAGGCAAGCTGCGCAACTTGGCATTTTACGACGCCAGATACAGTGGCAAACAGTTCTGGGCGATGGCGAGATGAAACGGCAAGTTCAAACCAGTAGTGACAAACGGGATGAAAGTTTTGGTGTCAATAGTATCCATGTAGAAAAAGTGGATCGATAGGGAACTCTTGCTTGGTGGCGTTTTCCGATCTGATTTATCGGGTCCAGGGTTCCTTCCGCTCCCGCCAGCCACTGGCAGGGGCTCAGAGACAAACACGACGTCCACGAGAATGTCACAATGTTTCCAGACCAATGGATATTGCTGGCTGCGGTCTCCCGCGCTGGTGTAGATAGAGACAGGACTTATCTTAGCACTCTTGATTGTCGGTTTCTTCGAATGTGACTGGAACGGCGGAGCGCAGCCTATGAGTTCGGCTGATCACCGTCAACGCCCCGCATGCTTCAGCTACCCCACGGAACCAGACACCTCAACACGGTTGTTGAGGACAGTAGACCGAGCAATTCTTGCATGTAAGTGGCATTTCAGAACGAAATCGGGCTTCCTGCACTGGGGAAATAGTAATAGTGAAGACACCACTCGGGCACGTTGACGCCGCGTGGAAAACCTGCCAGCACTCCCATTGACTCGCACTTTCAATAGGGTTGCCGATAACCCAGGCAGTGTCAAGTCTGGTTGGTCGAGGTCACACCCCTGGTTGCGCCTCCAAAGACGAAATAGGAGATGCATGAATCCAGGCGCCCGGAACAAACAATCCATGCAGCGTTGGCATGGCCAAACTACTAGCGTTGCTCCTTTCTGTAGTGTTGATTTCAGCCTCGCTGCGGCCCTGCGCATTCGTATCCTATGTCTCAAGCATTCTCTCACTTCAGCTTATCGCCCTAGCATTCGCTTTTGGCTACTCGGCCACTGATGAATGATCAGGCCGCCGAAAGCGAGCTGCCGAGTTTCCGAAGGACGCGGCTTCTGAGAAGGGCTCAAATGATGTGGGCGAGTGTATTGATGGCTATAGATCAGTAGGGTTGACCCTATTTTGGGTAGCGTTTCGATCCAGAAGCTGGTCCAGAAGCTGGTCCAGAAGCTGGGTGTAGAAGATCGAACGGGCATCATTGAGACCCATGCCCAGGTGCTAAAATGCCAGTTTGACAGATATTCATTACCGCGAATTCATCCAAGGTGCTTAGTTGACGTAGATATCGTACCAACTCATCGTCGTCCCTATGACTAATAGAACGGGTAGTAGCCAGGACGAGCGCAAACGCAGCTGGGCTGCCGGGTTGTGTGTGCCTTTGAAAGGCATCAAACTTTTGGTAAATGGCTTCGGAGCACGGCAGGGCTTACCGACAACCAAGTGCCGGGCTAGGATTGAGGGTGCCGCTTCGGGATGCCACTCTTGGTCGCGGGCGGCCTTCCCAGCCCAACAAACAGCTCGGTGGGGGATGGCGCCGATTCATTGGCGAACGGCAGTCGAAGAAGGCTTCACGAAAAAACTCGTCGGTCGCATGAACGTCGCGCTAGAACAAATCCAAGAGGGATGGAACCTGGAACCGAGCCCCAGGAGAGAAATCGAGTCCCGAGAACAGTAAAAACCCGTGCACGCGCTTATTTTAGCAAAAACAGCTGGCGCTTCCCAACCGCAGAGGCCAAAGAGTGGGTACGTTGAAAGGCGCTAGTCCTCTTTGGGTCGGCCCAAAGCCAAGCGATCACGCCGCTCTCCGCCCACCCTCTTCACCATCGCAACCTTGCCCTGCAGAGTTGACGGCCTAAACTTCAGATCATCGCCAATCCATCGTCCAGCGACGCCATCAGCCTCGTTGTGCGGCGCTAGGAATACGCGCGCAATAATTCTACGTTGCGCGCTGCACTCGACACCTGGATTGATTTTCGGTCTAGTCGCCGGAACTCGCCCGTCACCCGATCGCAAAATTGCGGCACAGGCCCAGTGACTCCGAAACCTAATGGCTCCCTGCCTGGTTGAGACATCGGATTAATTTATAGTTTCGACGTCACGCCTTCCGCACGCCCAGCCGCCGCGGACAACACGGCGGCGCCATCGCCAAACCGATAAAATTTGGGAGTCTTCGAGTTCCTGCCGTCGCCGCGCCCGCACGACAAACCGCGCTTCGCCTACAGGGTCGCGCGACCGTCACGATAGAGGTGGCGGCTATTGCTGTGCTCAGCTTGGCCGACACCCGGCTCGCCATTCAGCAGGAGCACTTGTCCCTCGAGCAGAAGCGCTCCTCCTCATTTGTGAGGGTCGCGCCGCCCCAGAGGGGCTCCGACATCCTCGACGATGGCACAACCCGAGCCTGACCAGACAACCGACAAGAAGCGCGTCAAGGTCTACGAGCTCCGCAACGGTGACTGGTTTGATCGCGGCACCGGTTTCTGTATCGCCGAGTTTGTGACTGTATGTCGTGTATCCCCTTCCCGCGCACGCGCCGACCGTCACCGCCCTCGGCGCATCAGGGTTTTACGGTGGCGATATGCCGGAACGAGGTTGCTGACTTGCTTTTCAGATCGAAGAGGGACAACCCGGACAGGAACCGCGCGTATCCGTCGAAGCCGAAGATTCGCCTGGCAGATGGCTACTGGAGACCAAAATAGTTAAGGACGATGGATTTCAGAAGCAGCAAGGTGTGTTGACGGCACTGCGCATGCGACGCCGCGCTGGACACGAATCTTATTGACGCCGCTTTCGCAGATACCCTCATTGTATGGACGGATCAAGGCGTCGACATGGCCCTGAGCTTCCAGGAGTCTGAATGTTGCCAGCAGATTTGGTTGGTGCTGACACCGATACGCGCCGAGTTGCAATATCTAATGCGTCGCCTCCAGGAAATTTATCGACAGCGTGCAGCAAACTTTCCAGAGCGTCAATGGCGCTCACGGTACTAGCTGCCCTCGCCTTCGTCCTCAGGAAGTTGTGCTAATCAGACCTCACAGATGACGGTCTCTCTGACGACTTGGCCATGGATATGGCAACGACAATTCAGCTACCTCCTGCCGATCTTGCACATCTAGGCGAATTAGAAACGCAGATACGAATTATGAGTTCCTCGGCTAATGGCCGAGACGCGCTGGCAAAGACCATTATGGGCGACAGCTACATTGACCGACTGATCCCGCTGGTAGAAATGGCCGAGGATCTCGAGAGCTTGACGGACCTCCACAAATTATGCAACATCATGAAGATTGTCCTCCTCCTGAACGACACTGGGATCATCGAACATGCCGTGTCCGACGAATGCGTGCTGGGGGTGGTGGGCGCTCTGGAATACGACCCCGACTTTCCCAGCCATAAAGCAAATCACCGCCAATGGCTCAACGGCCAAGGGCGCTATAAGGAGGTTGTGAGGATTCAAGACGATCAGATCCGGCGCAAGATCCACCAGACATATCGTCTCCAGTATCTCAAGGACGTCGTGCTGGCACGCATTCTCGACGACCCGACCTTCTCTGTGCTCAACTCGCTCATTTTCTTCAACCAGGTCGACATCGTTCAGCACCTACAGTCGAACGCTGGATTTTTGACAGATCTTTTCGGGATCTTCGTGGACCCAAACGAGGAGCAGTTGCGAAAGAAGGAGGCCGTTCTGTTCATCCAACAATGTTGCGCTATTGCGAAGAATCTTCAGCCACCAGCGCGCCAGACTTTGTACAACAACTTCCTTGTCCATGGCCTTCACCAAGTCATTAATTTCGGATTGCGGAATCATGATGTGGCAGTCAGAGTTGGCGCTACGGACGTCTTGATCTCGATGATCGATCATGACCCACAAATGATCCGGCATGCCATATACCGGCAAATCCAGCAAAGAGAGTCACCCCTGACGGACACACTCATTGACCTCCTTTTGGTTGAGACGGATCTAGGCATCCGCTCCCAAGTGTCCGACTCGCTCAAGATTCTTCTTGACCCGACTCCGCCAGGGGGGCCACCCGAAGCAAGGGGGGAGTTCATCGTTGGTCAAGCCAGGGGCCGGGCCCAACAAGCGATTGAACCGCAGCAGGAAGTGTTCCTGAACCACTTCTACGAACACTCAGCAGTCAGGCTCTTCAGGCCTCTTCTGGATCTTGAAACACGGGTCGAGATGAGGTTCACTGTTCTCAACGATGGCGTTTTCAGCTATCTCAACGACATTCTTTGTTTTTACATTCGGGTGCATGGACAGAGGAGCAAATACTTTGTCATGCAGAATAACCTTGCCCAGCGATTCATCCAGCTGCTGTCGTGCAAGGAGAAGCACCTCCAACTAGGTAATAGGCTGTTGTGAAACTAAGGAGAACAGAAAGCTAACACCCTGTGTAGTTGCGATTCGATTCTTCCGGCAGCTTGTGATACTTCAAGACGATTTCTACATCAAGCACCTAGCCGAGAAGCAGATTCTGGGGCCGGTGTTAGACGTACTCCTGCGGACAATGCCTCGTGACAATCTTCTTTGCTCTGCTTGCCTTGACCTATTTGTGCTCATCAGCAAGGAGAATATCAAGGATTTAATCAAACACTTGGTAGAGAACTATCGCGAGAAGATAATGGCGTTAGCGTACATAGATACATTTCGGGAAATTATTACCCGATACGACCACACTCAGGGCTATACCACTACGGCCGACCCCTACTTCCTCGAGTCCGAGGACGAGCTGGCCAGCAGACGACCGACAAACCCTGGTGCCAGGGGCATGATGGAGCATCTCGCCGTGGATCCAACTGAGGAGGAGTATTGGAACACGTCAGACGACGAGGAGAACGTCGTGCGGGAGACACCAGACCACCCTGCCACGCCGAGCAGTAGTTCGGGGAAACCGCTCGTTGAATACACCTCGGACGAAGACCTCGAAGAGAATCCCGATGCGGTCATGACCAGCGCAAATGCACCCCCCGCAGACGAGGCTTCCAAGGAAAACAAGGAGCCAACAACGCCCGGTTCGACTTCCGGTACTAGCACCCCACCTGAACGAGTTTCGGAGAAACGGCGCCGGGAGGAAGACGAGGACGATGCGCTGGACAAGTTGGTGCATCATAAGCGCCGAAACAGCAACGCCGCCAGCAGTAATTCCAGCATTAGCTCGGCAACAGCTCTGCGCAAGAAAAAGAACTTTGGCGGCGGTCGCGATGCGAGTCCTAACGGACATGGGCCAAAGAAGATCGCCATCACCATCTCTTCCTCGATCAAGAACGCAGCGGTGAAGGCCGGTGCTGAGGAAGAGGGAAAATAGGCGTGTTGGGCTAGGGGTTTGTTTTCTCTTGGAGCATGGCAAGCAACACATTCATGGTGTCCCTGTGGACTTTAGAGGGCCGATGACGAAGAGTAGGGAGGCGTTTCTGAGCTGTCTAGGAGTAACTGCTGATCGGCTTCGTTTTGGAATGGGCGGCGCAGCCCGGTATATTTTGCTTCTGGGAAGAGGCCGGTCGTACTTGCGTTTTGGGGCGTCGTCAGCATTCGACGAGTTCGCGCCTCGGGCGCGCTGGTTTGGTCTCTGGGCTGTTGCTCTTGTGCTGAGGGAGAACCCGACAACGTAAGAAAGGAAGGGCCTTGCCACGAAGCCTTGTTGGCTTAAGGGGCGTGGAGGGAGGTGCTGACCTCCCTCAGTTGGGATGGCGGCATGATGATGAGAGCTGGATCAGATGGGGGGGTGGACTGGCATAGGAAGATCCGCACGGCCGGGAGGGCCCTGCGATGTACGGAGTATTGGACACCTGACCTTGTCTATCCGTGTATAACAATCATGCAAAGAACGCGAAGATTTGAAGAGCTGAACCTTTATTCCATTGATATCCTTGTCTAGTACAGTGATTCGGAGCGAAGGAGTGGGTGGGTGGTTGTAGAGCGATGTTTTGAAAAGGGGGCAGGGATGCGGCGGCGGGATTCCGGGGAGAGTTGAAACAATCTATGGCTTTAGATGATAGATGTGATACAGTATATCCCCGAGTATATGCTCGCAACCGGGAAAGTTTGTAGTGATGCAGCGGGAGGTGTTGTTTTAGCGAATTGGACGACCACATAGCATAATATGGCCTCGAACAGATCACTTCACGGCTTTCGCATTACCAACAAGGCATGCTAGCTTGCAATCAAGGTCTCTGTTTATTTCAACTAGGCCTTTATCAATGACTCTGATGCCTCCTAATGCCTCCTAAACTGCCTCTCCCAATCCTCGAAACCCCTAATCATGTCTGGCGTAATCTGTCGCTTCTGGCTCGCAATGGCCTTCCGCATGTCCTCCATAGTGATACCGATTGTGGTACCAAGGCCTTCAGGATTATCACCAAGGCCTTCGCCATCTGATTTGATCCATCTATCATACGCCGCAACGCCTGCAACCGCACAAATACCCTTGATCTCGGCACCCGAATACCCCTCCGTTTCTCTCGCCAAGGCCTCGATATCAACGTCTTCATGCATCAGCCGCTTCTCCGATACGCCTTTGAAGATGGCCTTCCGGGCGTCTTCATCTGGCGGAGAGACGTATATCAGATCGTCGAAACGCCCTGGACGCAACAATGCAGGGTCTAATGCCTGCGGCCGATTCGTAGCGGCCAGTACCACCACCCCTTGCAGAGCCTCAAATCCATCCATCTCGTTCAGCAACGTCGTGAGAACGTTCACGCCGCTGGTGGCACCCCCCTTGCCTGCCCCGCTGGAATTCCCGAAGCCGTGGCGCTGGCCGCCGATGCTGTCGATCTCGTCGAAGAAGATGATCGATGGTGCAACCTCCCTTGCGCGCTGGAAGAGGGCTCTAACTGCGCGTTCGGACTCGCCGACGTACATGTTGAGGAGCTCGGCGCCTTTCACAGCGAGGAAATTGAGACCGGATTCGGTGGCCATGGCTTGAGCGGCCATGGTTTTGGAGCAGCCAGGGGGTCCGTACAGGAGGAAGCCCTTGGGTGGGCGGTCGAAGTAGCGGGCGAGGATGGCGGGGGATTCGTTGGAGATGCGGACGGCGCGGCGGAGCGAGGTCTTAACGGCGTCTTGTCCGCCTATGTCGGACCAGCGGAGGGGTGGAGGGCGGAGGTTGATGTCGTGCATGGCGGAGGGGCGGATGATTTTGAAGGCGGCTTCGTAGTCGGAGCGGGTGGTGTAGATTGGCTCGGGTGGCGCCGAGGGGGTATCAAGCGTAAAAGCATTGAGCTCGGCGACGATGTCAAGTTTTTCTGTGGGGAGTGAGGTTTGCTCTTCTCGGTCGTAACGGAGACGGCGGGCGTATTCGACGAGGCGAACGAGGTCTTTCCCATTGTAAGCGTGGGTGCGCTCGCTCAGGTAGTTGAGAATGTTCGACTCCTTCGCAGGGTCCACGGCCAGATCGAGAGAGACGAGAATGTTTTTTCGGCTTTCGGGGTCGGGGAGCGGGAGGTAGATATCGTAGCTGAATCGGTTCGGTTCTTTCAGATCGTTAGGGATGTCTACCGTGTAGTCCGAGCAAGCCGCGATGACGGCCACTTTAGGCGCCACCCCTTTAGTTTGCGCCACGAGCGCCAGGTCGTCCAACGCTTCGCAGAGGGTCGAGATGACAGCGCCGCGGTTGTTGCGCTCCTTATCGATGAGCCTCTCAAACTGATCGATCAACACGACACTCGGCTGCTGAAGCCTCGCTCGCTGGAAAGCCTCCTGGATCTCGGACAGCTTGTCCTTGGGCTGTATCCGAAACACCGTCCCCCAGCCTGACTTCGCAATTTTGTCCAACAGCATTGTCTTCCCTGTGCCACTCCCGCCATGAAGAACCACATTGGGGTTCGGAATCCCCCTGTAACTCTCCTTCCCAATACTCCTCAATAACCTATTCAACTCCTTCACCTGGGCATCCATACCCTTCACACCCTCAACCACCAACCTCCCCCTCTCCTTTTGCCCCCCTCCCTCGCCACCATCCTCGCTCCCCCTGCGTATCCTAACCCTCGTCTTCCGATCCAGATACCTAGCATTCCCATTCTTGCTCCCATTCACCTCCCCCACCACCCACGTCCTCTCCGGCCCTCTCACAAACAACCCCTTGAACACCAAACCCGCATGCACATGCTCCACCAAACTCAACCTCCCCGCCAAAAAGCCCTCCCAGACCGGTACATCCTCCTCCAGCAGCTCGTCCTTCTTCTCCCCCTCCGCCAAAACCTCCATCACCACCTCCTTCGCCTCCTCCAACGAGCCCCCCGCCAGCGAAATCTTCACCTGCTCGCCCAGCTTATACCCACACGCATCCCGGAACGCATCGTACATCTGCGTCACGGCCTTATCCAGCTTCTCGGGGGCCTTCCACAGCGTAGCCTCACGCTTTGGATTTTCGCTGCCATCAAGAGCGGGCGATATCCTCTGCACGAAAACAGGCTTTCCGCCATCTTTGGAACCGGTTAATTCGATGAGAGCTTCCTCGTTGACGTAGATGCGCGAGGGCTGTTTCTTCTGCAGGCGTTTTTCCGTGTCGGTGTTGACATGGAATTTTCGGATGCGGAATTCTAAAAATCTAGGCTCTTTCATTTTGGTGGTAGGTGTTTGCTTGATCGTTGAAATGGATCTTGGATGTAAGAGGGAGGAGGTGTGAATCTGTGGTTTGTTAGGGGATGGATGAATATTGAACATGGGTGGATCTTGCTCACGGATTCGACTGGGCTTTTCAGTTCTCGTCTGAAAGGATGGGAGTCATTTGCCTTCTCCGGAGCTAAACTTTGGGCTAAGAGTACATGCCCCCTGTGACTATCGGCAGTTCCTTCTTTCTATCAACCTTAATCGTGAATGTTGAGTTTCAGATGAACTGAGTTGGTGAGCCAAAAAATGGGTAGAATTTTGTCAAGCTTTGTTGACCCCACCATTCCCGCAAGCAATCGCCAATCCCAACCCTGGTTGGGCACCCTCAACCTCTGGTTACCCTGGACCCCCAACACAACGAACCCAGGACACCTTGCATTCAATTGCAGGCCACAGGCAAATCCATGAACACAACCAACATCTGGCCTGTGGAGCACTCACCAGCCGTACAAAGAGGTGTCTCATAGGATTTCACTAGCATGGGCGTTTATTTTATCCGCTTAACGCTGAGCACTTCTGGATCAACCGAACACACTCAAAGTTGCCATTTTTGGCACCAAGCGGGCAACGAGTCGTCAAGGACGCAGGTAAGGTCAGTCACTTGGGCAGCTGGACAGGCGGGATCATGAAGAGGTCGGGCAAACCAGTGCCGCCCACGCAAGGTCTGGGGCTGGGTGTAAATTGCGCAGAGACCGTGATGCCTTTGCTGTAACCATCATTTCGGGAACGGGGTAAGTTGCCGTGCTCTTTTTCTCGGTGAACTGAAACTAGTTGCACAGCTTCGTCGCAAAAATTAGTGCCTCTTTCTTCTTGCTGAAAGATGAACAAACACTCTGGTCAAACTAAGGGATACGAGTGTTTTGTCAAGCTCGTTTGTCGGGTCCCCTGATGTGGTCAGTACGCAAAGACTGCAACTTGCTGAGGGAATCCCTCAGGCTGTAACATCATGCAGAAGGTGGCTGTAAGCTCCCGCCACGCTTTTTTACCTGCACCTAACGCTTCAGAGTCCCCTTCAGGGCGGTGTTTTGAAAAGTCAAAGAAAACAAATTTGGAATCTGCGCACTGGCTCGCCCCGGAGGTGCCTGCCCTTCGTGCCTTCCTTCATTGCGTATGCCAAAGATGCCTAACTGAGATATTGACCTCATGCTTGCACGAAACCCAAACCTCTTCGAAGCAAGTATCAAACGTTTCGTCTTCTCAACTCCCAAATTCCACTGCCCTGACTCCCTAGAGTCTATCCCACCGTCTTTCCTCACCGTCCATTCAAGGAGGCAATAGCCTCTGTCCCTGATAATGGTCTCACCCTCAGGCGGCAACGATCAGGCGCACATGGATGCTCCCGCCGATCTGCCGTCGCCCCCACTGTCTGCTAAAAGGAGCCGCTTCGGATCACCAGTTCCAGAGGTCCAGTGCAAAAGGACAGAACAGGAGACCGGAGAAGAAGCGGCAGGGGACAAGGATACCAGTGATGGAAGCAATGAAGACGAGGATGACGGAGACAAGAGCAGCGGAGACGAAGGCTCCGAGGACAAGGACTCTGATGAAGAGGTTAACAACTTTGTTGCCAGAGCTCGACGCTATGGTTGGTTTGGAGGAGGTCAAGAAAGTTTTCCGATCATTAAAGCAACACGTCGACAGCAACAAGATCCTTGGACTGAGTCCCGGCTACGGGCGCTTCCACGCTGTTTTCCAAGGAAATCCGGGTACCGGAAAGACAACAGTGGCTAGGCTCTATGCCAAGTTCCTACACGCGCTTGGAGTTGTGCAGTCTAGCACGTTCATCGAGGAGTCAAGCGCGAAGCTAGCATCTGAGCCTTCTCAATGGGCGGTGGGGTTGTTCGAATCTCAGAGCATGTGTGACCGTGGTCTGGGACAAGTAGTAGACGGAGGCGTTCTGTTTGTGGATGGAGCATACCAACTTTTTAAGAGTTCGTATGGGACAGACGCGTTTAACTTGGTTCTATCTGAAATTAGCCATCAGCCTACTAGATGGGTGGTCATATTTGCTGGATGCAAGAACGACCTGGAGGGGGTTTTCGCGCATAATGACGGGCGCACAAGTCGAATCCCCTACGTCCTGGACTTCGAGGACTTCAGCAAAAGGAGGAGCTGCGTGCCATCCTGCTGCGTCCCGTTAACGAACGATTCGCACAAACCAAACGCCAATACCATATTGGAGGTGGCTCAGATGGGCTTTACATGAAAGCGGCAACACAAAGACTGTCAAGCGGCCGCGGGAATCGGAGATCCAGAAACGCTCGAAGGGTCCAGGATCTCCTGTCCAAGATCTGCCAACGACAAGCTCAACGCGTTCTTCGGGTGGGCCGTCACAAGTCAACAGCAGAGGAGCTTTGCTTCTTCACGAAAGAGGATCTCATCGGGAACAGTCCCTCCGACACCAGGTCCAGCAGTGGAGCCTGGGCCGAGTTCCAGAAGCTCATTGGACTCGGCCACATCAAGGCTTCGATGGACAGCATGCTCAGCGTGGTCGAAGAAAACTATCACAGGGAACTGAAAGGACTCAAGACCTTTGCCTTCTCTTTGAACCGTGTCTTCATCGGCCCGCCAGGTACGGGGAAGACCACGGTAGCAAAGCTCTATGGCAAGATCTTTGCCGACTTGGGCTTCCTCAGCAACGGATAGGGTACGTACCTGGTACTCTCCAATTACCTCCAGCGTACTGACAGCATCTAGTGGTCGTGAGAAACCCTTCTGACTTTATTGGTGACGCCTACGGAAAATCCGAATCGAAGACCCAAGAAATACTGGCATCGACCATCGGAAGGTTCTGGTCATAGATGAGGCTTACATGCTCGATCCTGGAGACTCGGACGACTTGGACGTATTCAGAATGGCAGTTCTGGATTCGATAGTGGCTGAAGTTCAAGGCAACCCAAGAGACAACCGCTGCGTGGTATTGCTCGGGTACGAAGACCGAATGCAGTCTATGTTTCGGAATGGCAATCCAGGGCTCTCTGGTCGATTCAATGCGAAATTCTCCCTACAGATTTCCCCACTACAGCATGGAGGAGCTACGGGAGATTATGCGTTTAGATCTGGAAAGTCGCGATATATTCTGCGCTGTGGGGGCAATGGAGGTGGCTATGCATGTCCTTGCCAAACACAAATGCTACGAGGACTTCAGTAACGCAAAACAGGCTAAAAGTCTCGTATCGGAGGCTCTCATGAACTACCTAGCGCGGCAAAGACAACCATCCCTCTCACAGATAAAACGGTTCAGCGGCGTCCTTCTTCCAGAGGATTTCGATCCGCAGCTGAGGCCGAGCACCATTGCGTCCAAGGCCACACCGACCTGCAGAGGGATACTCTCCCCCCTTGGTGTATCTATGTTAGTCATTGGGCAACTAGAGAAACTTTTCCCCTGGGGTTGGGCACCAAGATCAGAAAATTGCTATCCGCTTTACGGGGTACCAAGAGCATTGGTTCTGAAGGGACCGCTGGGTGAGTGCTCTGGATGTTCTTGCCGTCGAGATCTTGGCTAACAGTCGTGAATCAGGCACTGGAAGATCTGTAGTTGCTAAGCATCTTGGGACGCTCTTCTACAACATGCGAATTCTCAGATCGGACGAAGTGGTAGAACGCTTCGCAACAGAATTCATTGGCAAATACATTGGCCACACCACCCCCAAGACTCGAGATCTGCTGCGTTCGGGAATTGGCAAGGGGCTTGTCATCAACGACACACATGGCATGACTTCTGACGAGTTCGCAAGTGAAGCCTTCGATGAGTTGATCTCATTTGCGCGGGTCAACTCAAGCAAGATGGTCGTTATTCTCATCGGTCTGGAAAACGGGGTCAACCAGCTTATGAAGAGGAAACCGGAACTTGGTTCTTGCTTCCCGGTTGAGATCATGCTCGACAAACTCAGCCTAGACGAGTGTCTGATCTTGCTCGACAAGATACTGAGGGGGAACCGGGCCCTGGGACCCTTCTTGGCGCCCAAGAGCTCCACGAAACGGCGGCACAAGGCGATTGGGATCCTTTCGAACTTCCCCGGTTGGAGGAATGCGATCGACATCAAACACCTGGCCCAGCTCATGCTCAACAGAATTCCATATGACGCATGGGATAATATCCCTCCCACCCAAGACGTGCAGCTGCCCGAGGAATCCGCCATGGACTGCATCAAGGACATGTTTTGCACCAAGAAGCGCAGAGCGAATTCAAGGGTTGGTGCCGGGGAGGTGGAGAAGTTCTTTGAAGGGTAGTAGTAGGTGCGACTTGGGTTTTGGATATGGTGGTGATATCAGCTAAAGACTTGAGGTTGCGGCTCAGGTGAGATGGAAAGATTGGTTTACGGAGAGTAATTTCTTGGGTGAAGCAATAAGAATGAAAACAAAAGGGGAGACCAAAAACCCCCGCATGCAAAAGTGGGCCATCGGAAATCTTTGATCAGGGTTAGGGTTCCACGACGCTCTCATCTCACCTCTTCAATGAGACGCTCACTTAGAATCGCTATAGAAACGCCGCCCTGAAAATCTGCGCCTGCGGCCGGAGCGCACCTTCCAATTTCTCAATGTTTTCAAGGGGGCTGCATCCATCTCAGGCCGCAGTGCTACGATGTAGCCAGCCATGGACGCCAGCGCAGCCACACCTTCCCTTGATTTCGAAAGTCGCGTTCTCATCAACACCATCAAATTGCCGCCGTGGTCCACCAAAAGGTGCCCGCCTACGACAATGGCTAGAAGGAGACGAAATCAAACATAAACCTCTACAGCAAAAAAGGAAGCAGCAGAAATCTATGGAGCTTAAGCCTAACAACGACGCCTTCTACGACTACCCCATCGGTGTCCCCCGCGAGCTACGCGCCTGGATCCAATCCGACACCTCCGCTCCCCCCAACGATCTCACCATCGAGCCTCTCCTCCCCGACGCCCCCCTCGAACCCCCTTCCTCAACCCCTTCATTCGACTCCAATCCCGAATCCCAATCCCAATCCAAATCCAAATCCCAATCCAAGCTCTTCCGCATACTCACACCCAGAAAAATCCCCTCCCCAATACCGGGATCCCATCCGTCAACAACCCAAGAGCCCGCCGGCCCCCGCCACATCCTCATCCTCTCCGGCGCCTCCCCCACCCTCACCTACTCCGACTTCTCCCGCATCGCCTCCCAAGGCACCCTCCTAGACGGCTGGGTCCAAGGCCTCGACCACGTCCACCGCGCCACCGACCCGCGCACCGGCGCCCCCCGCGGCCACTACTTCCTCTTCTTCGACACCCTCGCCTCAGCGCGCGCCTACGAATCAACCCTCACCACTCTCCACGCCACCTCCTCCCCGCACTTCACCCTCCTCCCGCCAGGCTTACCCCTCCACGTCAAGATCCTCCCGCTAGAGCAAGTCTTTGCAATGTTCCGCATCCTCCGCGGACCAACAGGGGCGCCGGCAGGACCGAGCACTTTTTACTCGCATTTGCAATTTCTAATGGACCCAAGGATGTCCGAGGGAGGTATGAGATACCCGCGGGTGTTGGTGACGCTGCACGGCGGGAGCTTGTCGAAAGCGCAAATGTTCACCGCGGTGAAAGACGCGTTGGCGAAGAGGGCGGGGTTTAGGAAGAGGTTGGTGGGGATCACGGAGTTTGCGACGTGGGAAACGGTGGTTGCGGCGAAGACGACCAAGGGGCGAGGGGTGAGGATGGTGGAGGAGAATCAGTGGGTGAATTCGAGGTATGTGGTTGCGTTTGAGGATGTGGCGAGTATGGAACGGTTTATGAGATTGGTGCATCAGCGGGAGGTTGAGGTGGATTTGTTGCTGGGGAAGGGGAAGAAGAAGTTGTTGATGAGGTGTGAGAGGTTGACGGTGTAAGGTGTGTAATATTTGTGTGGAATATCTTGTACAGTAGGGTACCTATACATTAGATTCTTTAAACCATTAGGGAGTCATATCTTCCCGATTTTGCAACACAACATTGGGTCACGTCCAATATTTGTTCAGACTGGTAGTTTGACTCGTTCTCTCTTTCTTGATCCTACATCTAGTCTGCATATCTAGACATCTTTCTGAAATATTGGTATCACAACACAAAGCAAACCACCGTCAAGGCTTTGTCCCTCCCAATCCCAATCCTAGCCTGTATCCGTTCCGTGCCACAAATGAAATCCTATAGGTGTCGTGTCCGCACCAACCGCCCTGATCTATACCTTCCCACAACACCCTCCAACCCCCTAAAAAGTGCGGTAACCCCGCCACAAGCAGAAGTGAATAAAGAGTTTTGGCTGGGGCATATCGTCGTGCCGGTAGGCAAGAGGTGATGTGCCAAGACACCACGTTATAATATGAATAGAAATTAATCGTCGGAAATCCGGATGTGGGGTGTTGACATCGCGGTAACCAGGTAGTCAAATGCATCACATCGCTTCGAGAACGACGCGCTCGCTCTTCCGGTTGCGCCCAAAATGCATGTCCACCAGCCTTGGCATCGACTGCTTCGTCTCGATCACTCGTCCGGCCAGTCCATTACCCGTTGGCACCTTGACGCTGGCACCGCGAGCTGTTGAAACTGCTGACGGGGCATTTTTCGGCAGCGGATTAGCAGAGCTAGTAGTTCGCAAGAGATTTCTCTGCTGGCGGGAAATCGAGATCTGCCGCGCGATGCTGATCTCCACGGCCGCCTTGAGGCCAGCATCTTCTTCCTCGTCATCCATGTCGAGAGAGGGACGAGTGACGCTAGTCTTGACAGATGACATCGTCGATGTGGAGGACATGGACCGCTTCGTCATGGTACTGCTCGCCTCGCTCAAGGCCGAAGTCGAAGGAGGAGAGACGATTTCCCACCGCGGCTCGTCGAGACGGGGCTTGAGTGGGACGACATCGACAGGAGACAGGATTTCCTCAACGTCCGAGACGCTAGATGGCGAGTCGGGCGAGTCCAGGAAGAAGGTAGAGTCTTCAGGTCGGAAGGGCGATGGCGCTCGCTGGGCCTTCTGCATCTGGATTTGCTGCTCGCGGAGCTTCTCTACGTTTTCTTGGCGATTGCGCTCGTCCATTGTACGGGGAGAGATGATGGTGACTCGCTTTGACTCCTTTCGCAGCCTGGACTCAGGTAGAGGAAGGCGGTCAATATCGAAGCTTGCCCGCGCTGGTGATGGCATCGCTGGCGAGCTGGTGGAGCGCATACGCGGCGAGGCTCCGTTGGGACGCAGTTGTGGTGGCGGGAACAGGGAGAACGATGGAGATTTCACGTGTGGCGATGTGGCTCGTCGGACCAGTCCCGTTTCCTTGCTCATTTCCTCGTTCACTATTCTGTCGTTGATAGTTTTAAGCTTTTCCAGCGTCGCTTGTCGCCTTGCCAGGAGTGAGGGTGTGGTGCTGCTTCCCTGTGGGTTCAGCACGCCGCTGAACATGATGCTGTATCTTTCCAGCCTAATATCCGGGATTTCGATATCCAGGAAACCGGAACTGCCAAGGCTAGGCGCAGCGGATTGAACGGGTTCAGGCTTCGGGTCCATCACCTTGACCTCCGGCACCGACTTTTTCGCCTCCTGAGCAGCTTCCTCCATATCAGGCTCCGTTCTTGACCTTGCTCTGAGAGTGAACTTGGGAGTCTTTTTCGCGGTGACCGTGTTGGCTCTGAGGGGTGTTGCCTCTCCTGATTTGTCCAGGCTTAAGTTGGATATCGCAGCATATGATGTCGCATAGCTCTCCTTCACGGGCTCCGGGGTGCTGACGGGCTCCGGGGTCTTTTCCCGCTCCGAGTGCTTCCCACGTCCGAATAATGCGCCAAAAAACTTTCTTTTTTGCGTTTTCTGTCTCTGCGCCGGTGGTTCGGGAGTTCGCTGTGGTGGCAGGGGTGAGTAGGCGTCTCGAGGCGGAGTCATCTGCTGCGGCTGCCAGGCAGCTAGTGGACTGGGTGTGTATTCCGTTGGGCTTCCCAGCGCCATTCCGATCTGAATCTCTCCGGAGCTCAGGGAGTTAGGGGTCGGTACCCTGGAGGGCACAAACATCACTGGTGGGGGAGACGGCATCGCGTTCAGGTTCGGGCTGTCCTCTGGAGTCGGGAGCCCAACGCTTCGTGCGCCACCGCCAAATCGGTAGGGTTGTTGAACTCCTTTTGTCCTTCCCATGCTCATGCCCATCTGGCCAGTGAGGGACATGTCGTCCTTGGAAAGCCGTTTTTCGAAGTTGGGTCTCGGCGCCGCCGCCGCTCTGCTGCTAGATCCAGTGCCCGGCCCCGACGAAGTGCTTGGCCTCAAAGGCATGGTGGTCGCCGTGGGAGGAGCCACAATAGCAACCGTGGCGGGAACGACAGGAGCGGAAGATTTGGGCGTCTTAGGCGGTGGTGGCGGGGGGAGAGGGCGCTCGAGATAGGGATTCCGCCCTTCGGGAAAGGCCACGGGGGGGATGACGGTGTTTTGAGGGCCATGTCTGCTGCCCTGTCTGCTGGCTGGTCGGCTTGCTGTGCGCGGCTGCAGGGCCGTAGATGACACAGGGCCTGGTCCTTGGTTGAGGCCCATTGGACCCTGGCCAACCAGGCCCGTTGTTCCTGTTCTCCCTGTCACCCCCATGCTCGGCGATCTGGAACGGGGAGCCACTCCCAACATGCCCGCTGCTGGCGGCGGACGGGCAGCCACTCAGATTGCAGAGACCGCTAAGGTCCAGCAAGAGGGGCACTGCGACGCTGCGGGTGCGGGGGTTCCTCACTTGAGCGCGGTTTCGAATATCGTCTAATCACGGAGAAAAAACAGCTCGGCGAATCGAGAGCCAGCAAGCATCTTCCCAAATGAACAAAACCGCGAAGCCAGAAAATGAACAAGAAATGAAGGGCAGCCCGAAATGAAGGCTCCAGACCAAACAGAAGGAGAAGGTGACGGGAACGGGAGATTGTCAACTACATATCCTGCCTATTCCCTATATGCCACGCCCACGTCTCCGTCCGGAGCCCACTCGCTCTTCATCGCCGACGCCGACTCTTGAGCCTGAAGTCTTCTCGATCGCAGGTTTGCGGCGAGTGCGGCCCCGGTCTGGGAGGCACGGCAGCGGGTATTTCGAGCGAGGTTGATCGGCGCAGGGATGGCAAGCCCGCTGCCTCAAGGCCAGATGGTGGTGGTCGCAGTGGTGCATCACGGTGGGGGATTGCAAATCGCGTTGCTCGGCCGTGGCCGAACAACACGCGAGGGGGTGGTGCCGACCCACTTCTGGGGGCAGATCCTAGTGGAGGCTGACGAGGCGGGAGTGGAGCAGGGCGGTTTTTGCTGTCTCAGATTTCCCATGACCCCATTCGGGGGTGGCGTTCGATGCTGTCATCTGAGTGCAAGGAGTCGCACCACCGACTGCCCAGTGCGGCATCGTGAGCCGCCGTGCCAGCCAACTGCTGAACAGCCTGTATTTCTGGCGCTGTTCGGTACCTGGAAACGGTATGGGAGCATCTCTGTCGGCACGCTGCAGCCCTCGCTTCGCCATCAGGCGAGCCGCAAAAGCTGGGGCAACCCGGAGCAGCTTTGCTGCAGGTACCAGAAGAAGGTTGCTACACCGCCCCGCCGAACGGAATGTGCCTCAGTGAAGGAGTGCAGGCAATGGCAGCCATGTTCGGATTACCATCCGATGAACTGCTGATGCCAGCATTCCCAGTGTCGAGCGGAGCTGGCCTCGTGATGTGACAGTAGCAGTGTTTTCTTCTCATTGACCCCGCATGTGACACTGAGAGCGCGCCGGTTTGTGTATTTGTGGGTTCGAGGTGCAGCTTGTTTGGAGATTAAAATTGAAGGACTCGGGGTTCGCTAGGGTGCTCGCCGTGTCGAGTCGCCAAACAGTTGGGGAAGCCGGGACTTAGGGCCGGCACAGGCATCGAAGACTTCTGGAAATCGGTGAATGCGGGTGCTTGCTGTTGTGGCTGAAAGGATTCAGCATGGCATGTTTCCCTCTCGTTGGCCACATTCCCTGAGTGGTGTTGTGTCAGAAATCGAATATATGGGCCCTCACTGGTTCAATGTTTCGACACCGCCAAGTTAGTGCCAAGGTGTCGTTTCAAGTCATGACTGATGGGGAAAGTTGTCTCAGGAACACAAATTTCCGTTAGTACCGAGTCGATGGTGATTTCCTTACTCTTGATTCCATGGAAACGTAATATCAGATGAGAAATCACCTCGAGTCAGCCGTCTAGCTCCGTGTGGCAGATCGATGCTGCAGATTGAGTGTATCTTATTATCCGCCTGAAGGAAAGACGACGGATAAAGCCGGGGGGTTCTAGAAACTTTGATGAGCGGTACCGGTCTTCTCTGCTCCTGGTTGGGCATCGTCTGTTCTTTACCCCAGACAAACCCCGTGATGTGTCCCTGTGGTTGTGGATTTACCGGATCTACACCGGATCTTCGTCCTGTCTCAGGCGTGTGAGAGCAGCATGAAGAATCGTCGGAGGATCTTTGCCAGGTCTCGTCGCGTGGATAATAATAAAATGAAACCGGCCGCTTTCCTATTGCTGACTTGGCCAACTGGGCTTACGGTGAGAAGGTCTGATGTGGTGGCCAAGGCAACGCTAACTTCGTTGACTGCCAAGAAGTTGCGCGAGATCGGTGACCACTGTCGATAACCGGTTGGATCATTCTGAGCCCCGGTTGTGAGAGAAGGAAATTCTGCGAAGAGATTATGACAGCGGGGACGTGCCGTTCGCGGAGTAGTCAGTGCCGTTGAATCGGCATATCGTACTGCGTAATCGTTGTTGTCCTTCCCGTCATCCTAGGTTCAGCTGAGAGCCATGTGGCTGGCCGTTTCGTGTCTCTGAAGAACGACAACGTCCAGTCACCGATTGAACAAGGCTGCCTAGCACGCTCCAATGGAGAAACGGAGTCACAGAGTTTCGTCTTGGAACCAGTGAGAATGAATGCCTGCAAACGATGGACAAGGCAGTTAATGCTTGCGTCTTGAACGAATGGGATGACGGAAAGACACATTTGACGGAGCGCTTTGAAAGAAGCAAGGCCGTTCGGCTGCTCCCGCGCCGCTCAGCTTTTCGACGCATGGTGCGGCTGGTCGCTCGCTAACAGCTGGCGTAGAGGTCACCACGGCAAATTGTTCTGGTACGACATGCTGTGCTTACCTCAGACGGTGGAGTCACAAAGCCCCTCCGTCTTCAGAAGCAATCACCACGCCGGCCTAGCGGGGTACTGAGGGGGAGAGCGTCAAAACTTCCACTTATCGTCCACCACCACCGCCTCCGACATTACCTGTCCACGTCAAATCTAAGCTTTGCGCGCATCACCTTATTGCAGCCCACGCCTCGTTGCTCTGCACCCCTGTGTCACCTCCTATTTTTTTATTGCGAAAAACACATCACAACCGCCCAACATGTCCTGGCAAGGTGCGTCCGTTGGGGCCTTGCAAAACAACCCCACCTTCCTCTCCCCGGTTTGGAACTGGGTAGCTAACCTCAGCTCCAGCTTATGTTGACTCGAGGTATGCCGGCTCCTTCACGGCGCTCGCTCGCTCTAGCCGCACTGGGAAGCCCAAGACCATGTGCTGACTTTCGGATACCAGCCTCGTGGGCAGCGGCCACATCGACAAGGCCGCCATCATCAGCGCCGCTGGTGACAGCGTCTGGGCCACTTCCAGCGGCTTCACAGTATGGAACCCCGCCCTCGATACCATCGGTATCCGATATGCGACCTCTTACCCGTTCCCGCACCGAGCGCCCCCAGCGCATGCTAACAGCAATAACTAGCTTCAACCGGCGGAGATGAAGAACATTGTTGCGATCCTGGCCGAGGGCGGCAAGGGCCCCGCAGTGGACAAGGCGTTTGGCGAGGGCATCCATATCGGCGGCGAGCGATTTGTGGCTTTCAACATCGAGGACCGACACATCTACGGCCGTCAGGTACGCATACACCTACTCCCTACTCCCTAATCCCCAGGCGAGGAACCCATAACGAGCTGACACATTCGTGCTTATAGGGCAGGACAGGGATCATCATTGTCAAGACGGCGCAGGCCATCCTCGTCGGCCACTACGGCGAGAGCGTCCAGGTTGGCAACGCAACCCAGACTGTCGAGGCGCTCGCCGACTACTTGATCAAGGTCGGCTACTAGATGCGGACGCCGTTGAGGCTTTCGGCGGATGACGCCAAGCCTCTGCGAGGCATCTGCGGGACGGAACGATGGAGTCGATGAATAGACGATGGGGGTTCCCAGGTGGAGCGAGTTTGATGAGCCTAGTGCACTGATAAGACAGAGCCACAAGCTTTCGAGATGTTTTGATCCGATGCGGCCGGTTGTTCTTTAGCTCGGTCGAGGACCCATGCTTCAAGCCGGAATTCTGCATAGGCGGTTTATCCCCAGCAAATAAAATCCCCTTCTCTTTTGACACCCTACCCATTCACATCCCGTCCATCCGGCGTGCCCTGCGAGCCGGTCTATCGATATCCCATACTCTTACACGTACAAGTCCCTATTAAAACACGGGTATAATATCCAACGCCGGTGGCGCCACATGAATAGGCCGAAGGCCTCCCTGTATAGCGCCCTAGATGTGCCAACCCCTATCTTTGTACTGGTCGTCTAGCATTAAATGGCATGGTGCCATCGGCTCCATGTTTGTCGAAATTGAAACGATCGTCGAGGTCACCACGGTCCTGCTTATACCGGCAACTCAGCATTCCGCCTCCCAAGCCCAACCTTATCGATGGCAATCCCGATGTATGGCCCAACGATTGGAACATTGCGCGCGAAGCCAGCTATCGTGCCAAGGAAGTCGCCAAAGAGGACCATGATGCCGTAGAGCTCCACGAGAAATCCAATAAACGTCCATCGCATGAGGATTAACGTTAGCCCGCCGAAGAATGCTGCTGTTCCTTTGAGTTTTTGTTTGCGCGCAAAGAAGACCATGGTCTTTTGGGGGCCGATGATGATTGTTAGGCCGATGAGGAAGAGGATCTACTCATGGATGGTCAGAGAGCGGAGGGAGGGAAGGGGTGTAAGTGGTGAGGGGGAACGAACATTGCCCATGGCAAGCATGGCGCGGTCGAAGAAGAGCATAACGCCGCCGATGAGAAAGAAGCCGCCTTTTCAGGAAGTGGTCAGTTCGTGGCCGCGGGGAAAGGGACTCTGCGACAGAGCCTCGAGATGGGTTGCAGAGGCCGAGGGCACGTGCGAGAGCGGCTCGCAAGGGGGCCGACGAGACATACCTCCGGAGCAGAAGGCGACTCCAATTTCTGGATCATAAAGTGTTAGCCATTGCCTCGTTTGGGTGTCTTTGTTTTAGCCCTTCGCGCAGAGGAGCTCGCTGGCGCAAGCGGGTTCCAGGTTCGTTCGGATTCAGAGGGCGAGGGCTTACTTTGGGAGTCGGATAGCCACATAGACATCTTGGCGATTTGTTATGCTGCGAGGTGCTACTATGAGCCTTGGGCGCGCTGGCTACAACTTCAAAAGTGAGGAACGGAACTGTAGAAAATCTAGATTGACGGTTGACTGGAATGCGCTGTTCGAAGGTTGAGGTGTGCTGCGAAGGCCACCTTCTCAGCGACAGGGAGCGCGGTTCCAGGCACGCCAAAAAGCTTGGCTGCCGGCCGAAAACGCAGGGCCCACTCGTCAAGCCCTGATTGGGTAGGTGGCTTGCAGAGCTTCAGCCACATCCTCCACTCGAGAAGCCCGAATCAAAATTCAGGTTTTGAACTTTTCCCGATTTTCTCGTCGTGGAGGAACGTCCAGGAGTCTCGCTGCTCATAATAGAGTCACCAATTCGTTTCTGGGACCAGGAATATGAGATCTTCCAAGGACTCTTTACTTGTTCAAAACGAACTGAGATCGACGGAAACGGTAGGTTCCATTGCTTCTCCTTTCAAAACGACATCCTCAAGGAAGCCATTGCCACGACGGCTTCAGCATCTGCTAAAGCAACTGAGTTCGGTCACAATCCGTCCACAGTGATCTGTCGCAAAAAGGATTTATCCGGGCATATAACAACTGATCACGATTAAGCCGGAGCGTCGACTGTCATCTTGCTGCTGAAAGGCAGCGAGTGCGTAGTCGGGGGTTGACTTTGTTGCTCGTACATACACTTATCAATATACTACTTTGCACCCCTCGAACAAGCTCCGACCTCTGGTGATGCTCTTTTCCTACGCCTTTGAAACCAAAAACACCAAAGCGCCAACCCACCTTTTGTAAAAGCCAGAACAATGACATCGCTGGCTCCCCGAACGCCCAATTTGACAATCCAGCGAATTTCCGCTCTACAGGACCTTCCAGGCATCTAACCAGGGCAGCAGCGCCAGCCCCTCCAGTCACTTAAGAACCGTATGCGCGCCCCTAGCTTCAAGGAATTGTTCCCCCACGCCTGGCGGCAGACTTCGAATCGCCCCAAACACCTCACGATTGTGGTACCGTATTCTCGTCTTCGGGTCAATGTACGGGGCTGGCAGACCCGTGATGTCGCAATACCTCTTCTGCGGCGCCATACTCGGTGCACTCTCGATGTTAGTGTAGGTGGCATTAGGCGCGGTCGATGGCATGAGAGCCGCGGCTCCGCTCCCATTAGCGACTCGAGGTACGTTCAGGCTCTTCTCGAGCACTAGTTTGGAGAGGCTGCGTGACGCCTGTGCGAGGTTGGGCGGGAGCGCATTGCCACCGTTGGCAGAGGATGGTGCCACGGGCGTGGAGGTGCCGCTCGTAGAGAGACCATCGTCGTTTGCGGGGGTTGCGGCACCGCTATTGTCTTGGGGGGTCG
Organism: Immersiella caudata; assembly: GCA_030512335.1. Lineage (NCBI taxonomy): Eukaryota > Fungi > Ascomycota > Sordariomycetes > Sordariales > Lasiosphaeriaceae > Immersiella > Immersiella caudata. Next base: position 2,591,594 of record JAULSU010000004.1, on the reverse strand, counting down.
CTATGACGGAGGCTTCCTTGCGGGAAGCGTCACCGAGAATCGCCTTGATGTTCTTGTTGCGCCGTTGGTTCGGCTTCCAATGGGGGTTGCGAAATGTCTTGTGGATTGAGTGGATATCGATCTGCTCAATAAGAGCTAGATGAGCGGCTTGCGCAGCTTGCGCTTCTGGGTTAGACATGATTGCTGTCGTTGCTGTGGTGTTTGATGGTGTTTTGAGGCGCTGGAGGCTCCTGGTCGTCCCTGGCGTTGGTGTTGAGGAGCCTCGATAAGATAACCAAACTTGGGGCAGTTTTGCCAGTGGCCACCGCCTTTTGGGGTATGTGCGCACTGTATGGGGTTATGTTGGAGACGCGCCGTTGGTGGGGGATACATGCCCCGCGATTGCTTCAGACATCAACAAACTACTTGATCAGAACTCGGGCGAAGTCAACTGAAACCCACTACACGCAAGATGGTAAGATGACAGGACAAGAATAAAGCTTGCTTGCCTACTAATGCCATGATAAGGAGAGCCCTCATGAGCATCAGCAGAACCTTCTGCTGTCGCGCATCATCACCAACGTTGTAAGCTCCCCTCAACAACATGACATGCTACATCATCTGCATCATCAAGATAACTCACCGTTGCTTATGCAATCAGGAGAAACTTAACGAGGCTATCGTCGTGATGAACAAGACCCTCCAGGATATCAACATCCAAAACATGAATATTGAGCTTGTTGCTCAGATGTTCAAGAACTATCAGTCCAATGTTCTCTTCCATCTTGAGGGCATGTTCCTCTCACCTAAAAAACCGACCACATACTAACAGTGTAGCAGCAACGGATAATTTGAAGGAGCCGGTGTAGAGAGCTTGGGACATGACTGTTATGAATAAATAGGGGAGCTGCATAAACATAGAGCTTCGGACGATGGGCGTTTGGTGTATTGGTTGATGTGATGGCCTTTTAAGTGAACTGTGTATACAGCGTCCCGATTGAAGAACCCACGAGCTAGGGCGAGATTTCTGTTCGTACGAATTCATAGTTTATGGACGGTTGCGATGATTGGAGCGGTGTACAGTACGCGAAACACCTAGTGCGCTTTGGAGAGCCCTGCTGCTCCTGAACCCCGGCGCGTTGCAGGGGGCTGCATCGCAGCTCTCGCCGCACAGTGGGCCTAACGCCCGCGGGAGCTCGACGACATCAACGCGGCCGTGCACCTCAAGCACCACCGCCGATGGAAAGAAGCCCGTCGTTCTCAAGAATGGGCGTAAACGCAACGAAATAAGCAATCGATATCCTCGCTAATTCCATTTTTCACCACACCATCCACAATGCAACACCGAGTCTGCCACAAATAGATCCAGCAATCACACGCGACCCGTGCATTTCTCCACCTCAAATTCAATCGCAATGGCGCCCTCGGCGACCGAAGACATAGCTGGGCGCCGCGAGGCTTGGAAGAATCTACCGCCACCAACACTCTACCCCGTGAAGGAGGCCCGGTTCGAGAAGTTTTTGCCCCCACAGGTGGACGGTCACGAGCGCGCTCTGGCGCAAACCGAGGGCCAAGCAAGCATCATCATCGACAATGGTGAGACCACCGCCTCCGTGCAGTCCCTGGAGACAGGCTGGCTAACATGGTGTCCCCAACAGGTTCTTCACTAGTACGGGCAGGCTGGTCCTTCGAGGACCAGCCCCGGCTCGCGATCCCTCCCATCATGGCCAAGTACCGCGACCGAAAACTGGGCAAGACCTTCTCGTTTGCTGGTCAGGACTGTTACGCCGACACGGCCGCACGAGGACATATTCGCAATGCCTTTGAGGCTGGTACGGGGATCGTGAGCAATTGGGATGTTATGGAACATATTCTGGACCATGTCTTCATCAAGCTTGGTATGAACGGGGTCGAGGGTGGTATTGATATGCCGATTATCATGACCGAAGCTGTCGCAAACCTTCCATACTCGAGAAAATGTGAGTTTCACCGGCCAGGCGACAACATGTCTCGAGCTAACTTGGATAGCAATGACCGAAATCATCTTTGAGTGCTACGGTGCCCCTGGGCTCACCTTCGGTATCGACTCTCTATTCTCTTACCACCACAACAAGGGCAAGACAGGCCTTGTCGTCTCCTCATCTTACAGCGCCACACATCTTATACCCGTCTACAACTCTAAAGCAATGCTGGCTCAGGCAACCCGGCTGAATTGGGGTGGTTGGCACATGGCCGAATACATGCTAAAGCTGGTCAAACTCAAGTACCACACTGGGTTTCCGGGAAAGCTGAACTCGTCACAAACCGAGCAGATGGTGCGAGACTTTTGCTATGTCTCAACTGACTACAACGAGGAGCTTGCCCACTTCATGGAATGGACAGGTCTGGAAGACAGGGAGCGCATTGTTCAGTATCCGTATACCGAGGAAGTTATCGTTCAGAAAACCGAGGAGGAACTGGCCAAGATCGCCGAACGGAAGAAAGAGAGCGGGCGTAGGCTCCAGGAACAAGCTGCTAAGATGCGCTTGGAGAGACTGATGAAGAAAGAGCAGGAGCTCGAATACTACAAGGATGTGCAGCGCCGTCTAGTTGACCAGAACAAGAAGGAGACAAAGCGCATCCTCGACGATGCCGAGGTCAAGGATGAGGCACAACTAGAGCGACTTATCAAAGATCTTGAGCGCACCATCAAGAAGGCAAGGACCAAGGATCTCGGCGGTGAACAAGAAGAGCAGCAAGAAGCCCCTGACTTTAGCCTGCTCGATGTCCCGGATGATCAGCTTGACGAGGCTGGCCTCAAACAAAAACGTCAACAGCGTCTTCTCAAGTCTAACCACGACGCCAGGGCGCGCGGCAAGGCCGAGAAGGAAGCTGAGAAGGCCAGGATAGCAGAGGAGGCTAGGCTGGATGAAGAGCGGCGGACGAACGACCTCGAAGGGTGGCTTGAAGACAAGAGACAAGCGCGGCTAGCAAAGATAGCCCAGATCAAGGAGCGCGACCGCCTCAAGGCCGATCTCGGAAACCGAAAGTCGCTCGCGAGCCAGATCCGCATGAAGAATATCGCGAATCTCGCTTCCGACACACCGAGCGGCCCAGCCGGGGGTCGCAAGCGCCGCCGAGGCGGAGACGATGACGATTTTGGTGCCAACGACGATGATTGGGGCGTCTACCGTAGTGTGGCTATGGGCGCAAACAAAGGCGATAGTGACGACGATGAGGAAGGCGAGGAGGACCTTGAGGCCGCCGTCAAGGCACTTGAGAATGACCTGCTCGAGTACGACAAAGATTTCACCTACGAGAACACACTCGAGGCACAGAAGGACTGGACCAAGTCACTCCTGCACGCTTTCCGTTACGGCCCTCGCCCCTTCGACCCCAGCTCCCCGGCCGAGACCCATCGTCTCCATCTCAACGTCGAGCGCATTCGTGCCCCTGAGGTGCTCTTCCAGCCCAGTGCCATTGCAGGGATCGACCAAGCCGGTATTATCGAAATCGCTGGCGACATTCTCACCCAACGCTTGCCTGGCATCGCCGGCCTCGACCGTGACGAGTTCCTCCGCGATGTCTTCTTGACCGGAGGCAACACCCTCTTCCAGAACTTTGATGAGCGTCTTAGATCCGGCCTAATGGCTCTCCTACCGGCTGGCTCACCCTTAGCTATCCGGCGTGCTCAGGATGCCGTACTCGACGCGTGGAAGGGCGCTGCTGGGTGGGCTGGCACGCCCGACGCCAGGAGAGCCATGGTTACCAAGGAAGAGTACCAAGAAAAGGGAGCCGAATACATAAAGGAAAGTCACTTCCTTTCCCAGCTTACAAGTCAGGCAACTAACCCTCTGCTAGGAACACGACATGGGCAATGCTTTCTAGACAATCACTTGGACTATTAGCATGAGACGTCGCATTCCCTTTTACGTCATAAATAGAAAATCCATCACAACTGCGTCCGGAAAACGGTGGAGTATTGGTTGGAGGGCAGCGAACTAGTGGCTTATTAAACGACTGGCGGGGCTTTGTATTCTTTTGTCGTACTGTTCGTACTTAGATGATATGATGCCCTTTTCAAGGGGCGCTTCGGGGACCAGACCAAAATCAAAAGGCTGAATGTATGATCTGTTTCTCGCTTCGCTGCTTCTTTTCTCCCTTCCATTGCACCATTTGCCTCCTTCCTAGCTTTACGTCACCAACGCACATCTCATCACGGTATCCTTCGTCTCATACAGCACTTCACTCCTCCAACCGCTATAGCACAACCATAGACAACACCAATGCATTCTTCAAATCCTTTTACCTCGGCCAGGGCCCAGATACGGCCTCCTTGGCAGCGAGATTCTCCCATCCAGGACACCTTTATGTAAAACATACAACGACTGTCGTAAGCCAAGCCAAGGCTCCCCAACTCCGAAAACGAACAGCGCCCAAACAATAACTAAGAACCACCACAGCGACCGTCATACAGCACGTCTAAGAATTACGGAGAGAATGACCCAGTGTTACTCGGCTGACCACATCCTACATCGGTGCTGACGGTAAGGTATCAGAGGCGCCTTCCGCCAGCTGTCTCGTGAGCTCCTCCGCTGTCCTCGCGTCATCATCGACACGGTCGTACTTATACTCGCGGCCCGAAAGCTGGTCTGACCGGTTTAGTCCTGCCACCGCTTGTGCCGCGACGTCGATAGCATTGGTCCCTGCTGCCGTTGTCGCCCCGTCGGATCCAAACGCAGATGAAGTAAGCCCGTGAGGCGGTCCCAGATTCACGTTCGCAGGCGGTGGTGGATACTCGCCTTTGGTGTCCAAAAGCTGGGACTGGAGGTGCATCACATAGTCCCTAAGGGCGTGGTACTCGGCCTGTATCGTCTTGTAGTTCGCCTCCATGTCCGCATATTCCCGTACCTGCTGTTCCAGTTTCTTGATGTAACCTTCTTTTCGTTGCCGAAACGCTCTCTGCAATGAAAGAAACCATCAGTCAGCCAGGTTTTATCTAAGATATTAGTCATGATCGACTCCAAGGTGTCGGGTCCCAACTCTGAGACGCGGTGGAGCATGACAACCACGCGGCGAACCGAGTGGCGCGAAACGGCGATGATTAATCACCCCGGTCAACCTTGGGGATTAGAAATGCGATGCCACGAATTGGATGCGCGGCCACCGTATTCTCTGATACGCAACCAATTGACTGTCCACGTAGTGGGGGAGACCAGATGGGCGACTAACCTGTGCAGCTCTGTTTTGCGCGGCGCGCTTGGATTGCGACAGCTCACGCTTTGCTTTTCGGCCCTCGGCCGAGTACTCGCCGTGATCTACCCCTCCTGGCGCAACACCAATTGCCGCCGTTGGTCCCGGCATCATGGCAGATTGATCGGAAGGAGACAAGCTGGCAGATGGGATCATATTGGTAATCGGGACAGCGGGGTACGTAGAGGTCGTCGCCACTGCGTCGGCGGATCGCAGCTCGGGGTGGATGTGCGCTTCGTTCTGGGCAGGCGGAGCGTGGTTATATCCATGTGACAGTGTGTGCGCGGCTGCAATGGGCGAACCCTGGTCTCCCCCTTGCCCGTCAGAAGGAGAGCGACTGTGGCTTGCGAAACCGCTGGTCGTGTAAGCAGTTTGGCTGACGGCGTGGTTGCTGGCCGCAACAGGTCCACCGGAGGAATCTCGTGTGGCTGTCTCTATGCGGAGCTCAAGGTCAGCTCAGGTAGATCGGGAGGGTGAGTGGGTTTGGGAGTGCAAACGCGCACAGGCAAGGCTCCAAAATGAAAGAGAAGTGAGAGGTGTAAGCTGGGAGAACGCGCACAGCACCAGAGTGCGAGGTAATATGTTGTGGAATCCGCAGCAGGAGTGTGTCGTTTATAGGGGGGATTCGGACTGGTGCAACGGTTGGGCGGTATTTTGGTCCTGAGGAAGGACAAGGCCGTGATGGGTGGGGTGGGTAATCGGGGCGGATGTATGATATAAATCAGAGGACTTCCCCGGATCGCTGACCCCCAGTCCTGAGCTGGGGCGTAGTTGCAGGAAGAGCAGACGCCTTCAACCCACGCGGGCCACCCATCAGTGACTGGTGAGCTTCCTGTGTCCCGTCGGATTTCGGAGTAAGGTGTGACGCGACAAGGGAAAGTGGGTGCAGGAAACGGCACCGATCCCATCTTGGGAATCTCGCGACTTACAAGACACGGCAGAATCATGCGGCCTAATACCTGCTGACTGACTTGGCCATCCAGTTGAATTAGGTAAGGATACCAATGCGGGACGGGGGAGGAGACAAGGGTGGTGTTGATGGGCGATGCAATAGGAGGCACTTGCAGCGGACTGAGACGTTTGGAAGGGGCCGTAGAAGTACTTGAGGTGCTTCCAGACGGCGGCGAGTCGGGGTGGGGGGTTGGGCAAGCCGAACTAGTCAACGGCAGCCGGAGCGACGCCCACGACGCTGGGACGGCGAGGTGCAGGAGGGGTGTTATATAAGCAGGCAGGCCAAGCTCAACCTGGCTCGACCATGTTGCCGTTCTTTGGCCCAGAATATTTGATTGAAACGAGTCCGACAAAAATATCCGCCCACCAACCGCAAGGATGACTTCCTCTTCGGCCTCGTTTGTTGCTCGCACGAACGACACTGCATTGCATCGATAAGTCGATGCGCTGACTGCGAAGAGTCTCGAAGCGAAACGACCCACCAGTGCTACCCCGAGAGCGAGAGCGGGAGTGGGAGTGGAAGTGGGAGGAGATCTCACGGCCGCCTTGGGAACCGATGAGGGGGGCTGGAGATGGCCCTACGCCTAGGCGGCCCTGCCCTGTCTTGTTGCTCGTCGAGCGAGGGCAAGAGATGCTGCACCCATCGTTTGCATGCACAATCCATGCGGAGGCGAAGGGCTGCGAGGTAAGGGGCGGGCGGCGAATGTGGTGTTGGATGCTGAAAGGAGCTGCAGGATTGCAGAGATGTGTTGACGAGGAAATTGCACTTACCCATCTTGACGTTGCTCGATGTGCTCGTTGCGTTGCTGTCCTGACTCAGCAGTGAAATAAGGGTCGTGGTGTGGTTATGTGAGCCGGGTCGCAGCAGGCCACTGGAGGCGCTCTCATCAGACGTCAAAATCGACGCCGAATTCACCCTTCAACGAAAACCGCTCAGGCTATCGCTTGCTGACAACGCTGGAAAGAACTCTCGCCTCAGACTTTTGAGTCACCGTATTCATTAGCCTCGCCGTCGTCCAAGATTACTGAGCTCAGCACCGCCATCGATTCTGGTGCGCGGAAACTCACCTCGGTTTGCGACGCGCCTGATGCTGGCTGGAAGGGAAATCTGTGTGGCTGGGGTGTTGGCTCAACGATGGTGCGAGAATGCGGATGCGATGTAAAACGCCCCTCGGTCTTTGGCAGTGCCGTCCAGATGCACACCAACGTCCCTGTCGTCTTACCGGGTAATACAGCGCCGGAGAGGAGTTTGCAGGACAATATGAAGGCCGTGGGAAATGGCGATGCTGCGTTGCACAATAACGGGTTGGTACTCGTAAAAAGGAGTAAGTTGACTCAGCACGATGAGGTGCGAGGTCGACAGCGGCATGGAGTAAAGACGGGCTCGGAAATACCAAGGTTGGTAAGGGAGAAGGAGCGCGAGGGGCGACGGTCGGAAAACGTGCCGAGACGGACCAAGAGGCAAACGGCACACACACACACACACACACACACACACACACACACACACACCTCTCCGTTTTTAGGGTCTCTTTCTGAACAACTCCGCCGTTCCGGATCGAAAGTCGGAGCTCTCGCGATCCAATGCTCAGAGCTGTCAGTCAATGGGTGTGGTTTGTTTCTTTGTCAGGTGTCAGCTGCTTTGTCAGCAGCGCAAAGTCTCCGAGTCGTTTTTGAACGGCTCCGTCTTGGATCATGCACCACGCTCCGGAAGAAAATTCCTCGCCCAGAGTATTTCCGGCGGGCGCTGGGGGCACGCTTTGGTGGGTCGATCACACCCAACAAGGCAAAGCCCGACCCCACTTCCCACTTGCCCACTGACGGGAGAAAGGGCCAAACTGCATCAAGCAAGGCGTACAAGGTGGTCCAATCGTCCTCGCGGCCTTGGCGCGATGCCACTGATTCACCACATCGAAGCTTGACCTTGAAACACCGCTGGCAGCCGTCGCATCGTATCACCGCACTTCATACAGCTGATTAGTGAGGGAAATACCTCCTGGGCGCTTTTCAATTGCTGATATCTTTGCGGCAGCTAGCCTCACCACCTCCCCGATCCGTAGACAGGCACATCCGCTCATTAGGCGTCTATTAGTGAACGGCGTGGCTTCGGTTCCCCGTCTCCTTCTGAACTCTCGGACAGTAGGTCAACACTGCAAGCATCACGTGGCTCATTCAACGGGGTCGAAGTCGCGAACCGATTTGTAATCCGATACTCATCTCCGCAATACGAAAGCAGAGTCTTGAGGCTCCCATCCTCGCGTGTGCTACGGGCCAGCAGTCGCCAGTGAGGGGACCCAGGTGGTGGATAGTGGATACCCACGCTCGCAATACGCATCTAGGCTCGCTCTGCTCATTCTCACCTCGTGCCTAAAGGGGAAGATGCGCAGCTCTGCTCGCCGAGAGAGCTTACCTTACGTACGCGGCAACCTTTAAACAACCGCGGGAGGTATGGTATGTGGCGCTCTCTGGCCAGATTCCACAAGATAGCCCTTTTTCGGCGAACAGCTTGATGCCACTCCAAAACGCGGATGTCGTAGCTGACGCTTTGGCCTCATCGCAGCTCTCTCAGCAGCTCTCCCTCCAGTCAGGGGATGTGATGACTGCTCCCCCTGTCGGCGAACTGCAACCATCGGTACTTGTACCTGTGCGACAAAGCGCTTGCCCCCGGGATTAGGCATCTTACTCTCGGAGATGGATGCGGCCTCGCCCGTTCCGCACTTTACCCACGTCCCGACTTAGTAACATCGACGAAGAGATCAAGTCCCGCCTTCCCTCTGAGTAATAACTTTTTATCATTTGTGGACGGTCTCAGGAGTGCGGCCGCCTGGGCAATAATGACCACTGCATACGGAAGTCCCCTGCTAACTCACGATAGGCACTCACAAGACAAGCAGCTTGGTGAGAGGTCTGTTGACTGATCAGCATATGCAGTGTCGAATGGCTGCGGGGAACATAACCACCGACTAGATGGCTAGTGTCCGGCCCAATCTCGGGCACCTGCCGTCGTGGCTGGAGCTCAGAGTTCGTTGGTGTGATGGCTGTTGGTATGTGTAAGCAATATACAGCAAACCCCCGTGGTGGCAGCTCCACGCTCTTACGGCCACTATTTCGATACCCTGCCCCCGGACGAGATCCACGAGGAGAGGGAAGGGGAATGAGTCGTTTTTTCTTCAGACGCTTCGAAACGTGCTCCTTGGCTTGGTCCCCCGCACCAGCCTTGACTGGAGATATGAAGCTTGCGTGTACTCACCACCCAGACGTGGCTCGAGTGGCTGCGCTCGTAAGGTGGAACTTCGCCGTTCATGGTTGCTCTCCTGGCCGAGAATGTTGGGTGTCGATGCGCTGGTCCAGAATACGATAAAGCGCTCTGCTACTGCCGACACCCCAGTACAGGGCTGCGAGACGGATATGGGACGAAGCGGTAACCTCATCGCCTCACCTACCCGCCAAAAGATACCGCGGTCGCCAGTTCATTGCAGGAGCAAAATCCACCAACCTTACGCATGGACCGAGGGTACGGCCATTGCTGGCAGGGCCGAAGGGCCGTCGAACGGCACTCGGAAGCGGTCAGTTGTGGGTTCTGCGGCTCGCAACTCATCAGCCAGGATATCAAATAGCTTACGCAGTTAAGAAAACACGCCGTATACGCCGTATCGCGACTTACAGGAACCGAAGTTGTTGAACGGAGCCGACTCCGCAAACGGCCCCCATCACCGACGCGATTGAACGCACGACGGATACCGAAAGGGAGTTGACCTCGCTTCCATTATGCTATTGTGGTAGCACCATCACCCTTTTTGCGCTTGGCATACCAACGAACAGCTGTTGCGGCTTGGAAGGCGTGCAAACAAACAATCGACCGATGCATTGTCACGGAGTCAGCGTGGCTGCGAGCTCCTGCAAAGACCAAACCAAAGCTGGTCCGGGTATTACATTGGCTCTCCCCTGGAAGCACGATATAGCTTTGCATTGGGAGGAGTCAATACATATGCACGCAGCGTCTGGCATACCTCTCTGCCACCTGGCGCAACGACTAACTCCCGCGCGGCTTCTCCTTGTGGTCGCCGAGGCAGGTTGCTGTTGCACAGCGCAGAGAGGAGCCATCGTTGCCTGCGCGATGAGTTCATCGCCTCCAGGTTGACCACAGAACAAGGGCGTCCTCTGGAGAAAGGGGGCGGCTCCAGGACGGACAAAACACCATGTGTGGCGACAAAAAGTCGGCGAGGCCGCATCCAGCGCGCGCTTCACAGCATGCCCCTCTGCTCTTTTTGCCTCTCACTTTTCATGCGGTGTTTTCGGATCATATCCTGTAAATCAGTCATTCGTTTAGGACGTGGAATACATCCTCGGCGGCGAACCATGGGTTTACAAGCCCAAATCTCCAGCCATCTCTCCGATCCAAACCAGTAAAATAACCAAGTTAGAACAAACCATATCCCATAATCAACATCTGCACCCTCTCACTGCGTATTATGAAACCGGGGTGAGAGACTGAGTTTGCGTGCCCCCTTGACTACTCACCTCACCCTCCATGCCAAGTCCCAAAAGGGACCCACACCTCGTACATCGCACTGCGATCAACCAAGCACATTCCCTTGCCGTCTTATCCATCTCAACGTCGGCATCCAGTGCCGACCTCTAACAAGCAACAATGAGCAAAAGAGCTCTCGCGCAAACGCCATCCTTCATTTCACGATCACTAGCCGTGACCCCGCTCCGCCGGTATTCATGGCTCAGTCGGCGGTGCATCGCAGAAACACAGCGCCGACTTGGAGAGCAACCTGGGGTCCCGAAGCTCATCGCCAGCAAGTTCGGTTTGGAGAACTGGTAAAACACCGTGGCAATCTGCCCTGGGGCGACGAGAAACGCCTATTCGAAGGCGCTGGCAAGCCTGCCACCTGGCCTTTCCTGAACGAGCTGAAATCGGAGGTAAATCAGGTCAGGCGCAAGATGACAAGTAGTGGTAAGAGGATGCCGAATAGACCAACGAAACGGGACTCGACGGCCATCACCCAGATGTTCAAACATGCTTGAATCGTAGCCCGTATACGGCATCCAAGAGAGGATCGGCACCAGTAGTCATCGTAGGCCGACAGCCAGTCACGACAGCTTCAGTGGTGCATGTCTCACATCCGGGCCTCGAGACGACCTCCGGAAGTGGCCAACGGGACACCGGCCGCTGGTCCGAGCCGGAGTTGCGAGCAAGAGGCTGCCGTCAGGGTTGGTTGCCCGTAAACTTTATTCTCTTGAGGACCTCGAGGCTTTGCCTGCCAGTAGACTTCGAGAGTTATGCCGTCTTACACCGCCTGCCCGAATCGGCTGGGGCTGCCAGATCTCCAACATTGCCCCTCCCCCGCCATTGCTGTGAATAGCCTTGACTCACTTTATGCGAGTGGTGTTTTTGGCACTGGTGAAACCAAAGGAGCCTGTCTCCCGCTTCTGTCTGCAATCTGTCAATTACACAGCACAGACACTTGACATCATATCAGCATCATGGCTGCGAACGCGAATGCTGAGGCGCTCAAGGAATCGCCGATCCCCGAGCAGGTCGCGCCGGGAAAGCAGACGGTTGATCCATACAATGTGAGGGTGCACCTTTCTTTCGGCGACGTTTTCCACCGCTTTTCCGTGGTTTCTGTACTGACTCTTGCACCAGGTCTCTGGAGAAGTTGGTGCAGATGGTGTCGTCAAAGCCATTGACTACAGCAAGCTCGTCGAGGAGTTCGGGACCAAGAAGATTGATCAAGCATTGCTAGAGCGATTCGAGCGCGTAACGGGGAAGAAGCCGCATCGTTTCCTTCGCCGAGGAATTGTCTTCTCGCACCGCGACTTTGAGCTCATTCTCGACCGATACGAGCGTGGGGAGCCTTTCTTCCTCTACACTGGCCGAGGCCCCTCATCCGACAGTGTTCATGTTGGCCACACGATCCCCTTCGAGTTCACAAAGTGGCTCCAAGATACCTTTGATGTGCCGCTGGTCATCATGCTGACAGATGACGAGAAGTACCTGTTCTCTGAGAAGCGCACCATTGAGGAGGTTCAGGGGTACTGCAGCAGCAATGCGAAAGACATCATTGCCATTGGCTTTGACCCAGCAAAGACCTTCATCTTCTCCGACTTCGAATTTGTTGGGGGCGCATTCTACAGGAACATTGTCCGCCTCTCCAAGCACATTACGCTGAACCAGGCGCGCGCCATCTTTGGGTTCAACGACTCGACAAACATTGGAAGAATCCGTAAGTCGACCCCCCCCCGTCAAGTCAGAGTGTGACTTATAAGACCAGACTTTGGGAGCATTCAGGGCGCAACAAGTTGGGCCTCTTCTTTCCCACATATCTTTGGTGCCGACGAGAAGAAAACAAGGGCGATACCCGCCCTCATTCCCTGTGCCATTGACCAGGACCCCTATTTCCGCATGACAAGAGATGTGTCCGCTAGGATACAGCATGCGAAGCCATCTCTCATCCATGCAAAATTCCTTGATGCCCTCCAGGGGCCCGGCACAAAGATGTCGGCCTCTGTTGACGAGTCTGCCATCTTCATGAAGGACACCCCAAACCAAATCAAGAACAAGATCAACAAGTATGCTTTCTCTGGCGGAAAGGTCACGGTTGAAGAGCATAAGGAAAAGGGTGGTGACACTAGTGTCGACGTATCATTTCAGTATCTCCGCTTCTTCCTCGAAGATGACGATGAGCTCGAGAGGATCCGTGTGGCATATGAGAAGGGAGAGATGTTGACAGGTGAGCTCAAGGCTATCTGCATCAAGGAACTTCAAACGTATGTGGAGGCCTTCCAAGAGCGAAGGGCTAAGGTCGGGGACGACGTGGTTGACCTCTTCATGGAGAGGCGGCCGCTGCAGTGGGTGGGTAACCCCAAAGCACCGAGGGTAGTTCCTGTGGTTGATGGCGCCGCGGGTGCCGCAGGTGTCACGGCTGAAGGAGGAGAGGGAGGTGACGGGAAGTTGACAAAGAACCAACTGAAGAAGCTGGAAAAGCAGAAGCAGATCGAGGCAAAGAAGGCACAAAAGGCCAAAGAAAAGGAGGAGCAAGCTGCAAAGGCGGCTTAGTTTCTCCAGGGAAGTCTGCTTATTGGCGTGCTGGAGGGTGGGAAGCGATGGCGCAAAAGCGAGTTATGCGTTGCTCTTCATGTAGAAGTTGCTTCTACCACGCGATCAATAGATGTTGATTCGGATGCAGCCCCCTGGGCGGGTTATCGGTGACTCAAGCGACCCTCGATAACGAAGATTTTCCCCTCTCCGCTCAGTCCCGAACACGCCCTTCGATGTTGGAGCACGACAGATGCAGCCCATCAATCGTAAGGCGCCTCTAGTCACGGCCTAACTAGCTTCCTATAAGAGCAACCACTGCGAGAAATTTGGAGTTCGATCTTCATCTCCTCAATCCTCAAACATATCTCTCCTCCCCTCCTTCTTCGTTTATTTCTCTGTCAACGACAAAGCCACAACTCGCTGCCAAGCATCTCAATCACACCCTAGAAATCCCCGGGACAGCATCTACAATGGCTTACCGTCTATACATCACCAACAGAAACTACAGCTCCTGGAGCATGCGCCGTGAGTCTCCCTTCTCTACCACACTCAACCCTCATTACTCTCCTAACACCTCTCAGCTTGGCTCCTCATGCGCCACCTTTCCATCCCCTTCACCGAAACCCTCGTCGAGCTCAAGGCCGGCTCCATCGCCCAGCCGCACTGGGGCGAGTTCTCACCTGTCGCGCACGTTCCGTGCCTTTATCACGAAGTCGACGGGGAGACGCTAGTTCTCTGGGAGAGCATCGCCATCGTGGAACACCTAGCAGAAGAGGAGAAGGGAAAGGCAGTGTATCCTTCGGGCAAGAAGGCCAGGGCCTGGGCTAGGAGCGCGGTAGGAGAGATGCATGCAGGGTTTGGGGCCATCAGGAATGAGATGAGTATGAACACGGGTTTGAGGATCAAGCTGGGGGAGGTTAGTCCGGCGCTGGCAAAGGACTTGGAGAGGATTAACAAGCTGTGGACAGAGGGACTGGAGAAGTTTGGGGGACCGTTTCTGGCTGGGAACGAGTTTACTGCAGTGGATGCTTTCTACGCGCCAATTGCGTTGAGGATCCAGACGTTTGTGGGCGCGGCGGATTGGCTTGGGGAGAGTGCGAGGGGGTATTATGAGAGGATTTTGGAGTTGGATGGGATCAAGGAGTGGTAAGTCATGGCTGTTTTGTGTTGTTGATGAGCCCCTTTTCGGTTTGGTATGTTTGAACTAGAATCTCGCTGACATTGTCACAGGGTTGATGCTGCGCTCAAGGAAACTGGCAGGGAGGCTGTCCACGATGATCAGAGCATCTCGGGCAGAGAGGTTCTTGAGGATCTGAGGGCGAAGGCGGAGTAAGCTCCAAGGGCCAGCCAGTCCATCTGGGTCTCTATTCTCATCTCGAGTGTTCCTTCGTCTCAAGTTGCGTGTTACCGTTTTCCGATTAGATTTGGTTCGCTACGCCTTGGGCACTGCAGAATGGGTTGCACTCGAAACCGACGGAATTTAAACACAACATCATAAAGACGAAACCAATCTGCAGAGCATCCAGCCTTATAAGCTTCTTTCTCTTCCATTGGTGTGGTGCAACCTGTTCCGGGCGGATTGGTCGATTGGAACACCTTCGAGGCTACCTTCCTGTGCCCCCAAAAGCGAAAGAATCTTACGAATAGCTTTCAAATCAGTATTCTGAATAAACAACTGTTACACGACATCCCGTGACGACGGCCCGCTGTCGCCCCCACGAACCGAGACTCATCGCATAACGCACACGGACCGCGATCGTCGGGGATGTTCATCTGCTAAGCTTCCGTTCATGCCTTACACAAGGCTTCGGCATGACCCGAGATCTCGCCACAGAGATGCTAGAGCTCTTTACCATGTTTTCCCTCGCCACCGTGGAGTGATCGCTCTATCAACAAGGCTGGTGGTTTGCATGAAGACCCGGCCGCGCTGAGCAAGGCTACTATCTCGCTCAATGCCGCAACAGATACTGCAACCGGGAAAGCTCCAATAAGATCATATGATACAACACAGCTCTTAGGCATCTCATCTGGTGGCGAATAATCAAGCGCGAAGCTCAACGGTGATGCGGCGTTGCCATGCATACACCCTCGTGCAACAGTCGGAGAGCCCCTTTTTCTCAATAAGGCACTGACGCCCGGCACTTGAGCTTACTCGCATGACAAAACGCCAAACAAAAGGAAACAAGATCTACCTCGCATGCATCACGCTGCCTCGCGTAAGGTACCGGCCGCAATGGACGCCCTGGCAGCACAGAGAGCCACCGAGGCAACACAGAAAACAACATGAAAGACGGGCTGGAGCGGGTTGCGATTCGCCCCCAATCACTCACTCTGAAGCGCAACGCCATCAACGGGCGTCCAGTTCCGAAGTACCGGCGGCAGGCTCCACTGTCGCAACCATTTCCATTGTGACGACCTCTTGGCCGTAAACCATCCGATTTGTACCACGCCAACACGCCAATGCCTTGTAAGTCACCGTCTTGTAACTCGCACAAAGTCGCTACATCGATAGTACAACTCCTCAACCGCCCAACCGCAATCATATTCACAATAGCCATATCTCCTGCCGAAACATCTCAGCTCAGCAATGTTCACCACCATTCCATCCTGCGGCATCACATGCCTCCACCGCGCAACTTACCTCCTCCTCCTCTTACCTACACCCAACCCGTCCAATCGCAAGTCTGAGACACCTGCACCACCCAACCAATCGAATCCTGCACCACAGCGGTAAGGCTACCACTGGCAACAGCAACATCCCCATCACCTCAGTGCGTTTCAACCCACTCTCTCGCATCTGCACTGTAGCCCACTAAGCCATTGTTCCGAACTCACCTCGCAAGCTCAGCTCAACTCGACCGTTCCAGGGGGTACATACCTAGATCCCACCGTGGTTCGTAGTTTCAATTCCACGGCACATAAACACTTCGAATTATGTGTGTCAGCGAGCCGTGTTTTAACTGGCCCCCCATCACGTTCCATCCCAACGTCCAGCTGCTTTCCAGATCGTGGCTGCTTACTTGCCTCCCCCTCAAAGCCACTCAACCACTCCCGCCTCGCATCATCTCAGGTACCTCACAGGATCGGAGTAAACTATCCCCTTCAGCCCACAAAAGCACCAACTGAACTCCCACTCCACTCAACGTTTGGAACACCGAATCGGAACCCCCCAATCCCCATACCGGAATGTCTCTCAAAAACGGGTCAAAAAAACCGGCCGCTGACACTAAACGCGGCCGCCTTCTCAAAAAGGGCGAATCATGGGGCGCAGCCAGTGCACTTCAAACGGTGTGACGCGCCCGCACCTGTCAAGGTCTCACTGTCTCAGTCTCACTGCTTTCCCGCCGACATGGCACTGGCTCCGATTGGCCTGCAACCCCTCAAGGGAGGGCAAAAAAATCTTTCTGGACGAGACCGCCCACTCACATCTCCATGAAGGACACTAAAGCACGACAAAAAAAAGAGGACCACGTAAGACAGGCAGAGAGGCAGGTAGATGTAACTCGTGTGTATTTCACCGCAGCGGGCATGATGTGCTCCTTGCTGCCCTTTCTTCTTCCGCTACCCGGATAGAAGCTAACCCCTTTTCCCACTCCACTTTCTTACAGACACCGACACCGACAAACTTTTTTTTCCCTTTACTCCCTTTTTCGGAAGTAGACACACATCCCAATTCGGAATGTCTATCCCGTTTCACGTTCCCGTGTCTGTCTGTCCGTCTCCTTTTTCCTACTTCCGCCCGAGGTGGGGGGTATCCGGCCAAGTCCGGGCCGTCCATCCAGTCACGGACATCCTTCAAGAGAGAGAAAAGTCAAAAAAAATAGAATAAATGCTTTTCGATCTGATTGATTGATAATTAATCCACTTGATGATGTGCAAGTGGCACCGGCGAAAAGAAGGATGCTAGAAAGTTTTGAAGAAGCAAAAATAAAGGTTCACTGCTTGTGTCGTCAAGCCAGTGACCAATAAAATTGTGATAGCAAGGTAAGATGCTAGAAAAAATAGGCCGTCCAGCGTTTGTGGTATCATAACTCCGGGGTGTGCTCGATGCTGTACATGCATGGTTGATGATAAAACAGAGGGAAAATCGACAATCTGTTGCCTGCCTGTTGGCAAATGAAGATGACAATACAAGGTGGTTTCTCTGAAGAATAGAAGTGTAAAAGTTGGTGTCTGAGCGAGCGACAAGAATGGGTATCAAAGTTGGCTAGAGCAAAACATTGATGCGTAATGATTGTGTGTGGTCGGCCGTGAAATCGTGAAGAGTCAAGGAGCGTAGAGTCATGTGGATATGACGTTAGGGGTTCGTTGAAGAAAACATGAGCGAACGTGATGGGGTCCTCCAGCGAGGCGACACAGGTAAATAAAAGATTAAACGGTGAAGCGCGCTTTGTCAGCGCTCTGGCTTGAAGACGGCGCTGGTCAGGAAGATCTCTTCGGTGGGAGGCGCCGCCGGCGGAGCTGTGGCAAGAGGCAGAACACTGCTCGACCCGGACTTCTCATCCGTGGTCAGAGCAGGGAGTGTGGCAGTGAGCTTGGTGGGAGGGCCGTTGAGACGCTCGTGGCTGTGCTGCCTATGGAGCTCCTTCTTCTCAGAGTCCGACAAAGATTCCTCTTTGGTGGGCGAGAGTTCGGCTCCTGCGCTCATTTTGGAAATGGCTTGCTCTACATCAGCGAGGAGAGCGTAAACATCGTTGGCGGCGTAAATGCGAATGGTCTCAGCACGTCGAATGCTAGCAGCCTTGGCCTCCTCTTGTGAGGGGGCAGCACCATCAGTGGATGCCTCCTCAAACAGAGGCTGCTCCAGGATGGTGGATGGGACTTGTGCAACCACCCTGTGGGGAGAAGGCGAGGAAGATGGTGTGTGGGAAGAGAAGGAATGCTTGGTAGGACTGCGAGGAGGGGTGGAGATATTTCCGGGGTTCAAGGGTCGGACACCCATAGCGAGCTGAAGGCTCTCGCTCACGCCATGCACAGGAGCAAGGGAAAGGGTGGCAGCGGCAGCAACGTGCTCGAGGAGCTTTTGGCGAACCCGGGTGCGACGGTTCTCAGCCTGCTCGAGCTTGGCAACCCAGTCATCAATCGATGCATCAAGCTCGGCAAGAGCTTCCTCTTGCTTGAGAATGGCATCATGGCTGAACTTTGCAGTGCGAGGAGATCGGAGATACTGGCAAATGCGGGTGTGAAGGTTCCGTCTCCCGGCACGTAAAGACGTGTAGGTGCGACGGAGATATTCAGTTCGCTCATCAAGCTGGCGGAGTTCCTTGAAAACATTTAGACCGGCACACACCGAGAGTGGGTGTTAGAGGCTTACCCGTGAGAGGCTGTCGACATCGTCCTTCCTCAAAACTTCGAATCGTGCCGCTTGCTGAAGCGACTGTTTCGACAATGAAGCGACCTCCTGGTGGCTCAACATGTTGACTGCCTCGCTTGCTTTCCACCCCTTGGGCAACTGCTCGAAGGCCCGACGCTCAGCGCTCTTGCTTCGTTTCGAACCCGACCGCTTCAGGATGTCGGTTCGCTTCCGTGGTCTCCCTCTCTCCATTATGCTGCCAGTGTCCGACTGGTTCCTTCGGTGTCCTCCTGCCAATGGCGCACTCTGGGGCGGCTCGGGAAGCTCGGTCTTGGGTGCGGCAGATGGCGGTGAGATGATCTCCTTCGGCGTGCCAACAACGGCGTAGTTGGCCGGCCTCTCCCAAGGCTTAGGAGACGATCGAGCCTCGATCGGTGCCGATACGGGCGTGGGGAGAGTCGAGGTGGTCATGGTTGATGTCGCGGCAGACTTGGGCGTGAGGGCGGCGGAGAGGGGAGTGAAGGGCGTTCGTATCCTGGGAGAGTCGTCGGTCTTGGCGGAGAGGAGGGCAGGTTCTACTGGTGTGCTCCCGGATCGGAGGCGGTTCAGTGACACTTGTCGAGAAAGACGGGGAACAGCGGAGCTGGGAGCGGGGATCACAAGCGGTGCCAGGCTCTTGGGTGAAAGGGGCTGGCGGGATTGCCCGGTCTCGCAGCGTTTAGGACTAGAGGTCCTGATCTCTGCCCGCTCATCGGGGGCCTGATCTCTAGAGAGAGCTATGTACTCGGCGAGGTGGTGGTGTTTCCAGGAGTTCGCCCCCGGAGCGCTGATGGAGCGCTCATGCAGCGGTGGTCGTCCTGGAATGGTAGCTAGGACATATCAGTCACAACGGTTCACATGTCTAAAGTGGTCTCTTCATGATGAACATACGAGAATCCATCGCAACCTCTTGGACGGTGGTCATGGGTCCCAGCTCAGGGACGCTGACCTTCCTCCTGCGGTTGAGATTGTGCTCCTTGATCCGTATCCTCAAGCCGGCGCCGGGGTTCGTCTTCTCCTTCTCCCCGTTGTTCTGGCCCATGGCATGGGCGAAGGCTTGCTCGGGATCAAGAGACTTGCCCGGGCAAGGGGGCAGCTGCTTCCCTGAGCTCGGGAAGAGCTGATACTTCCTGTCGGCTTGGTGCATCCTCCAAACAAAGGGCTGCTTGTCTTCCTGTGAAGGGGAAGCTCTGCCTAGCTGGATCCGGGTTATACAGGTAAGCTTGGGCCAACGGCAGCTGGAGTTAAAGTGGTTGCATACCGACTCATCGGAAGGTTGTGGGGAGAGCGCCTTTGCTATATAATTATTGAGGCTAAGGGCGAAGTCGTCCGCGTCGGAATCAAGCAGGCATGCGGCAATGTGAGCCATTGGGACGGGAGCTCTGGGCCGGGATGGTGTGAGAGGTAGATGGTCACACTGGCCCGGAGGATGTGGTGCGGGTGAGGGCGAGGAGGACGACGTTAAAGCTCTTGCGCTATAGAGCGGCTGATAGGCCACCGGACCGTCGTGAGGGTATATATGTATGCATTTTGAGAGCGGACGGCCCAGGAAGTGCTTGCTTTTGAGTCGAACCCCCAGCAAAAAAGAGCAAGCTCCTGGCCGCATGCAAGCTGCTCCGGAGTGGATTCTCGACGCCTCTGGGCCTGCTCGCTTGTCACTCTACCCCTGCTGGCCGTGAGAGCTTGTAGGCCAGGCAGAACAGTGCAAGACAGGGGGCCGCGGGCACATGGCTCCCTGGCCACAGCTCGCTGCCCAGCACTGTACGGACAGGGTCGATCAGAGACGGTGCCAGTGTAACCCAGGCGTGGGCAGGGGAGCTCCATCGGCCTGGGTTTCTCAGAGGTAGCTTTGTGTGGCCCTCGACACGAAGGTGACAGGAGCGATGGCAGGGCCTGCGACAAAGCACCGCTTGTCCTCCGAAGTACTGGCCGACACCTGGGCCTGCAAGGGTCGGTCGGGAGTACGCGGCGTTGGCGGTGTTGCCAAGGCGCCCTATGGGGTACTCAGCACCCCGGCCTCGCCCAGAGACAGGCCAAACGACAGGCCAGATACCTTGGTGTGACAAGCCCGCCGAGGGGGGAGAAACGTTCTGCAGAGGGGGCAGCAGTGAAACCGCTTAGACCCTGCTCGCTCTGCCAGCCTTGACCTCGAATCCCTGCCTCCCCGTCACTACGTGCAGCCGCAGCAGGGGCTTTTTAAGCGTAGCCCCACCACGGCGTGCACGGCAGGGGTCGTCGCCGCATCTTTGCCTGTCGATATCTGAGCCTGCTAAGGACTCCCAAGGGCATCCTTCGACCGAACCCCCACCAGGAGGCCAATGGCCTTGGGCTGGCTAAATGAAGGGCCTCTGGTACAGCTGGGGTGCATTCGAACCGCATTCGAGATGCTGCCTCCGCGTAGTGCGCCGACAGCAGCAACGGCACAAAACCTCTTGGTTTCGACTTATCAGGAAGATCGAGACATGCAGGCACGGGAAGACATGTGCGGAAACCTCCAAAAGCGGCAGCCGGCAGAAGCAGTAAGGGGTTTTCCATCTCTTCTCCACTGTCGCAGGTGCTGCCAGCACGAGCAGTGCCGTGTTCGAGATGACCAGTGATGGTGTCGAGTTGATCTTCCGTCTGCTCGAACCAGCTCGCGGCCCGGGTGATCGGAGACCGGAGTGACTGTCTGACGCACTCTAAATTTACTGCAAGTGTCCACTGCGTAATAGGCAATGGTGGGCGCTCTTGCTGAGGGTGTGGCAAAGACCTAGGTCTGGACGACCTGAAGGAAATCGCTTGTGGGTGCAACGGGTTGATGTCGCACTTGACCCCGCATCCACCAAGAGGCTCGAGAGCGCCGACCCCTCCAGAGCACCAAACCATCTTTGAGAGCAGCACCGACTCCGGAAGCGCTCACAAGACTGGGCGATGCTATTCTGCTGGCTTTGCCTGTTGCAATCGCTCACCCAGCGGTTTCGCAAGCGGGCAGGGTGTGGTTCCGTCCTCTTGCTCACCAGATTATCGTGACTCCGCAGTTCTGACTCCGGCTGCGGGCAGCTGACTTGCTCCGAAACCTCAGCGGGGAGGCCGCGACTTCCGGTCAGTGCGGTGCTCCAGTAGACCCGGAGGCAGGTAAGGGTACTCCTTTGCGGGCGATTGACGGCCTGCACGGACAGCTCGATTCCGTAATGAAGGCCTCTGAGCTGCCCATTGGTTGAGAAAAGGATGAAGGAAGCTGTTGAGCGAGCGAGCACTTGTACGAGTTGGTGTCTGAGAGCCGCTCGGATTCTTTACTTCTCAATGGAGGAAACAAGCGCGGGAGTCGCCTCGCGGCCCCGCGTTATGTCGAGGCGGGAAGCTCATCAGCCAAGTTTGCCTGTACTGTGTAGATCATTATTGGTGATTCCCATATAACCCCCCTCTTCGCGCGGCCCCGGGTGGTGTCAATCTCTACGGATTGGGGATTGAGGATTGGGGTAGGGGTGCGCTAGATGCATTCTGCTGAGCACCTGCGCAATACGTGATGGCGAGCAGTGTGGATGGCACCGGGCGAAATTGTGTCAGGTGAATGACGAGGCTCGAACGCACAGCACCTCGACGGGCGACTGGCAGTCTGCGGAATGGTGGCATCCGGGACAACAGGATGCGAGAGCTGGAGAGTCCACAGGGAGGATGCCTGGTGAGGATGGCGTGCCTGGGTGCAGCGCATGAACGATTTCCCCAGGTCTCCACAAAAAATCTCGACAGCTCCACAAGCCATGATAGCGCATGACAGGAGTGGCGAAAGGTAGCATGACCAAAGATCACTTGCAAGAAAATGGCCTTTTGAATATTCTCCGGGAATCCCAGGCTCATGGCCTCCTAAAGAAGATGTCCGGTTTGGACTCTATTCTTGCCCTCGAGCATGTGTCTACGCAGCAGTGCCCGTTTGCCACTATCATGCCGCATCGACCAGGACCGAAGTCAAGCCCCAACCGCTAGGTCGCCGCCAATTGGCCACCGCAACAATGCAGCTTCTCCGCACTTCATCGCATAACCTGCAAGCGGAGCTGAACCATTCTCTAGCACCGCTCAATGTGGAAGTTTGCAGCTTCTGGGACACCAACTGAAGGCTCCATCTAGACATATCGGAGAATTTCGGTTTCACTGCCGACGTTTCGAACAACGCGGCGCTCTCTTTACCCACCGACCGGAACGTCTCAGTATCGGAGGCTCACCACCAACCCTCCATTACGCCGACGTCTTCCAGCCTGGTCCTGGCTCCCGATGATTCTCTACTCTTTCGCTTGACAGCAGATGCATATCCCGTCCCTAGTCAGCTCGCTCGCAGTGCAACTTGATGGCATCTCTCTGTGGCTGGGAGAGGCTCGGTTGCTCGGTTGAAATCCGGACGTTTTACCCCAAAGAACAATCTCGCCAGGGAACAAACACACCGACAATATCTTCATGGAATGACGATGGAGAGGTCAGTGCGCCAACGGCTAATCTGACAGCGAACTTTAAGAAGTGACCCCAAAATGGTTGCAACATCTTAGCTCAAACGAGCATAACCCAAGGGAGCAGACCCTCTTTGGGAGCACCCCGAGATATCCTCCTGTTGTTTGCGGCGTGATGGGATGCATCCGCGCCCAACTGGTGTGCACCT
Source organism: Immersiella caudata (assembly GCA_030512335.1). Classification (NCBI taxonomy): domain Eukaryota; kingdom Fungi; phylum Ascomycota; class Sordariomycetes; order Sordariales; family Lasiosphaeriaceae; genus Immersiella; species Immersiella caudata. The sequence continues at coordinate 2,568,422 of JAULSU010000004.1, read as the reverse complement.
GGCTTTCTGCCGCAGCAGGGTTGCTCTGTCACAGAACACCACTCCAGCTGAAGAAGCAATTTTGCAATTTCTCTCGGCCAAAAAGATTACTCAAACAGAGCTGGGGGGAAGAGCGCGGTGCAAGCGAGCTGTCGGATGCTTGCCTCGCTGCAAGTCGGGATGAAGGGATGCCGATTAGGACCCTGGTCGGCACCCCATCCCGGCCGGCACACCTTTGGATGACCGGCGAGATGCTGAGTTGTTCAACGACGCAGCTACGGCATAATGTTCGATTCAGGCCTCGAGTCGAAACCATATCAGCGTTTCTTTATCCAAATGATCATTAGGGGTTCTCACTGATGAAGGGATGACAAACTACCTATCTCCTCTCCGAATATCTAAGCTTTCGTTATCGATAAGATATCAGAACAGGCGGGGGACTGGGTTGAACCAGGTTTGGTCGAGGCATCTGCCGAATGCAACAACTCACAGCTGGTAAATGAGCTTCACTTCTGCTTGGCCCGGCCTTTACAACCACACAGGACTGTCCATGGGACCTAACAGGTAGCAGCGTCAGGGGAAAAGCCCACAAACATTTGCTTGAGATCTCCGTTGAAACGAAACATTACCGACAGGCTTGGCAGTTCATCTGATCTTTGAGGGTGCCAGTCTGCATTCTCACCTAGATTAAAACTGCCCGATGCAACGCAATGTACGCCAATCCATCGCGCAATACATACGCCTCACCGCTAGCAAAAGGAGAAATCGTAAACGGCGTGGGGTATTCGATGTCGCAAGAGCATCGGGGTTGGGTAAGTGAGGCACATCATTTGAGTCTGAATTAGCTGCAGCGTGATCGACAACCGTCACCCGGTTCTCGCCATCAACAGCGTCGTCTTGGGGGGGGGCTGCCGCATGAGACCGTTGCATTCTTAGCACCAAGCTGCATTTCCATCTGGCGGTGAGCAGTCGCGCTCTCAGATGGATTCTCATCACAAACGAACGAACCTTGGGTGTTGAGCTCAGTTCCAGTTTCCCCCATGGTGGCTCCAGCAACAATGACACCAGCAGGTCAGAGCATCTATTAGCACAGTGCAACGCAAGCCCGCTGGAGTGGGCTATCGCAGCTCTGCTCAACAGCAAGACAGCGTGTACCGGTCAACTGCCGCTTGGCACGTCTAGATTCAACCAGGCCAGCAAGTCTCCAGGTCTGGCCTTCATCTCGAGATGAACTGCAGGGTCCTCAAGGTCCTTCACACGCACGACGTCGATTCGAAGTCGTCCAGACATATGGCCCGTGCCTATGCTCGACGAACCGCATGCAACTTTTTATTGACTGCACAGGATTCAGGAACCATCGCACAGAATCATCTGGAGCCACAGATGGCTTGCATGCCCGAGGTGGACAAAGCTTCGTTGCCGCTGCAGACACCTTGCTCGCAGTTGCGCTGCGCCCCAAACCAGCAGCCCTGAGGACGCAGTCAGCTATCACTCGCAGACGGATACGCTGCGCATACGGGTGGTTGCTCCAGTTTTGCATTGCCGTCTCATAGCATCATTTGAGATCACAACCACGCCCCTTGATGATTTCAACACTAATACCTCTCAAAGTTCGAAAGTCTACCGCACCGATGGTGACAGCTTCAGATTTCAGCCCCCAACGGCTAGCCCGATTTCCACCGCGCTGTCTGGTGTTAGCCGAACTCCCGGATCACCCCGCCCCTTTTGATTCGAAAGTTGGTTGTGGATCCGCGATCTTTCCGAGATCCTCAGGGGTCCCCCCGTTAATATCACCGTTATATGCCAGGGCCCCCCCTGAGGGCCTGTGCTTCTTAGCCGTTAGTCTTTTGGTGTCAGAGCGTTCCATTTTTGCCCTCTTCGCCCTGTCTGTTGTTTCTCAGTCCCCACTAGGGGGATTCTGGGTGCTTCAGAGGACACCTCAATGGATCGCATCGCAACATCGGGACCAGACTCTAAGATGACCGGCACGCAAGCGTCGATTGAGAACTCATTACCGGTCCCCCCGACTTGGCGCCCCTCCCATGAACGTTGTGGTCACCAGACGCCATCAGCGAGACAGCTGGACCGGTGCATCGCAATCGCTGACGGCAGTGTCTCGGCGAAGGGTTGAACGTCGTGGGCTAGGCCCAGCTCACAGCACCTGGCTAAAACGGTGTTTCACCAGCACGCGATTGGGAAAGCCGCGATGCGATTCGCCAATTGGAGGGCTTCCCTGGCGGAGCTAGTCAAGCTCCCTGCAAACGTCAACAGCCACCCCCCTTTCCTCCCCGTTGTCTGGCGTAGCACTTCTTCCCCAAAACTCTTCCCCAGAGTTTGCCAGCCCATATTAGCCAAACCTGGGAGCGAATGCCCTCATGAATTCCCAGGTTCGGTATACAGGCAAACACTGACACGGCGGCACGAGATGAACTGCTCGGCCGCTTGGACCACATTGCGGCAAGGGAAGGACTCTTTTTCTGGTTTATGCGGAACAGAAAGGAGAGCAAGATGCGATTCTCGAGTGGATACACGTTGCGCATCTTTCGGCCCATGTGCTCTTCCCGTGTGAGAGCTCTGCCGCGCTTGCATGCTATCCATCTATCTACTATCGCCGGGCGGCTACAGATAATGCAAGCACTTAAAGATAATGGGTTGAATTGGGGAAGAGGATGCCGTTTCAACCGCGTATCAATGTGGGAGGGAGATTGCATCGTCGCTGAAGATGCATCGCGACGCTTCATCGTGGTGGAGAGGGTTCGCTTTGTGGTCGGTGGTCGGTGGTCGGCGGTCGGTCGTCAGAGTGAGAGGAGGAGCTACCCTTTCCCTGTGGCGGGGGAGGGTTGCATCGTCTGGCTAACCTCCCAGGGGGGGCTGTTGCGCACGATGTACCTTCCCCCCCCCTCATCACACATCGTACGATGTTGACGGTGGCGGTGGTGGCAGTGGGGTAGACACTCACCACAGACGTTCATACCTGCGCGGTGTGATGGGCAATAGCAGTGGTACTAAGGCATAGGGTTGGCGTCCCCAACGCGCGGATTTGGTAGGCCGGGCTGTTTCGTTTGGGAAAGGTAAGGTTTGTTTGTGTGTAGTTTTGGGGTTTGGTGGCTGATATGATCGCTGTTATAACGGGCTATACGAAGTTGGCTTGGTATTACTGCTGCACTTTGGCAGTATCACGTTTCTTTTGACAGGTTGACTGACAGGCGTTAGGGCGATGTCGGATCGGGTGTTTGATGCGAGGCGATGCGAGGCGGCGGTGATGTGTTGATCTCCATGGTGATGGACCGTCGTCATGGATTGCTGACGACGCTGAAGCAGAACATACTTGCTGCGCAGTAGCATCAAGCCGCAGAGGTCCCTGTATCGATGTGATGGGGTGCGCAGCAAGTCCAAGTCTGAGGGAGCCCCAGGAACTGCTGGCGCAGCGCTTCCTGCCAAGTCGTGGGGTGATGAACCAAAGTTGGAGTGTTTCTGTTTTTGCTGCTGCTGCTGCTGCTGCTGCTAGGAAGCTGCAGTGGTGATAACGATAGCCATAATCATCAAGGTGCCTGTTCGTCTGATGGAGGAGGCGTTCCCATGCCACACTGGGTCCCTGATACACCACACCTGCTGAGCAGCCATTCGGCTGCGAAATGCCACTGATTTACATGACTAGCTTCTACAGGCGGATGCGAGACGCGCGGACAGCGCGGCATATGGGATGTCGATGTGGAAGCGATGATGGCATCGCGAGCACGAGTACGGAGGGTCGCGTAGACTCAAGCTACTGCGGAGGGCTGCACATGTGGAGTTGAGAGATCTCTGCACCGTTTCAAAGAGTTCAGGATCTTCCACAAGGCTTCTGGCGTGCTTTCTCGCTCCTCGACGGTAGTTAAGACCGGTCCACTCCGGCAGCAGGAAACGAGTCTAGATCTCGTTGTAAGTTGTGCCCCTCTCTTCCCTAAGACGCTAAAGGGGGGCAGTCCGCCGTCTCAGGTGACCCTGAACAGTATGGCTGATAATAAGCAAAGGAGGGACTGATACTGACCGTTCTGCTCGGCGGTCTTCAGGGCTTAGTTTAGCGCTCTGGTGGAGGTCCAGGTGGCTGGGCGACCACGTTTTTGTCGAACGTGCACCGTCCGCCGGGCCTCCGAGTTTGCGGGGTGATCATCGCCGGTCAGACAGCTCCAGACAACTTCATCCCGTTTACGAAATGCCACTGGTTTCCACGAAATGAGGAAGACCGGAAAGCGGAGAATATCACGGATCGCGGATGCAAGATGCACAGCGCGCACGCGGGATGGGCGTCGAAATACTTTTGCTGGTCACAAGGAGCCACTCCGCATCGGAGGGTTTTGCGCTGAAGATGCGCAAGTGGTCGTTTAGTGCCTGCCGGCCCCGCGTCGTCGTGTAAGTGAAGGTAGACGTCCGAGTTACTGTAGCAGTTGCTGGGGAACGGCTGGCTGATGCACAGCACCGACGCTGTTTCTCTCCTTCGCAAACCCTTGATGGACGCGCATGCTGCAAGCACTCAGCACTTGCACGACGCTTGACTTGTTGCGGCGCATCTGCTACTGTACATTGTAATTATTCACAGCCTTGGTTGCTGTTGTTGGTAGCACCAATGTTCCCAAACTGGCAGTGACTGAGCAAGGAGAAAACAAAAAAGGATCAGCACCAAGAAACAGCCACACGGGCGTTTTCTCGGCCTTGATCTGGTTGAGGAGGGCTCGCCCGAACACCGCTGACTTGGCGCAGCCTGCGCTTCTGCAGCAAACCCCAGCGCAGCACATACCACCCTCGCCAGGGTATCGACCGCGCCAAATCTGCACGCCGTGGTTCGCTTAGATGCGAGAGCTCCTCCAAAGGGAACTCTACCTCAACAGGGATTGAACGTTCCTGAGACAGCATCCCTGAAGATTTGCCAGTATTTGCTTCGCCGTTGGAGAAAAGGAAAACGCCATGGCCGCGGAACGGTCCCCGTCGGGTATCCCGGGGACAGGGAACTCTAGAAAACACGAAAATGTGAGGGTGATCATGGAACCCAAACTCTATCCCCAGTCGGCCAGCCATCCAGAGCCAGCTCCAGCTCCGGTACTTGCGCGGGAGGAACGGGGATATGGGTACGGGACTTCTGGGACTTTGTCTGTAGGCGAAGCAGCGCCACTCTATCCCGACCCCTACCCTCGGTTCGAGCGGGCTCGCCTCGTTGGGAAAAAGAACCTCGTGTAAGGTGAAGTTGATATTTTTTTTTCTCTCAATGAAACACATCGGCACTGTCTTTCCAGTGCGTCGGGCTTGTGCGTTCAAGACCAAGTCCAAGCCCATATCCACTCAGGAGGAAACGGGATAGCATAGCCAAGGAACGCACCCAAGAGGCGACCAATCGGTGGACCGTGAGAAAGGGGTAAAAGATTGGACGAAACGGATGCATCTTCTGATGGACGGAGGCGCGCAAAACCTCCGAAGCAGCAGCAGGAAGCAGCAGCATGCGAGCACTTCCGCTCGGTCTCGGCCGACCGATGCTGGAATTGTGCGCCATCTCCGTTAGGGCACCACGGGTTGAGAACAAGAGATGGCAAGCACCTAACAAGTACTATTGCGGGTGTTGCATCGACCATGCTATCTCCAGCGGCACATCGCGCTGCATTTCCATCCCGTGGGGGAGTCTCCTCTTGGGTCGCTTGCGGGTCGTTGCGGATGATTGCGGAATGCCCTCTACTGAAAAACCACATGGCGGCCCGCGCTTTCAGGAGGCAGCATATGATAATGATAATCCCATCCTTTTCCCTCGTGCTGCGTAGCTCGGCCTGCAACGTATCCGACGATGCTCTTTACTGTGTAAGGGCTCTTCTCATCACCCATTCGGCCCTTCATGCCTCATCTCGACCAGGTGCCCCAATCGCGGATCGTCAGTCGGTTCAGGCTGTCGTCGTAAGTTGGTGGATTCATCAAGCCAGCCTTCGTCGCCCAATCTCGAATCGAGACACACTCGATAAGATTAACAGACCATGGGCCCGCTGCCGGAGGCGTTTCGACTACCGCAATATTATCAGCAGCGAACGGATCTTATCATAGCACCCCGCGCATGCTTATATCTGTGCGGGCAGCTGTCAAAAGAAACCTCCTTTACGGCTCGGCGTGCGCCGGCACCCTGCAATTTCAGCTCTGGCGCGGGGTCGCGATGATCGATGTTGGTGAATCCGTGGGGTCGGGTCGCAATCTCTAACAATTCTTAGCCATGCGGGGTTGTCACCGCGAACAGACACCTTCAGGGCGCGGCTTCTTTATTAATAACAGGGCAACGATAGTGGCCTTGGGAGTCGCACTCGAGACTGCATCAAGCATCGCTGTCAACGCTGTCAGTTCTGACAGTTGTCGACGCTAGCAACTCTTCATTTCCTTTGCCCCTGGCTGAAGTTGGGTAGGTGGCTTCGCCCGCGACATTTGGGCGGCATTGACTCTCATTGGGAAGGTGACAACTCAACGACTGGAAATAGTAGATGTCGCGAGTCGGAGAATAGAGAATAGAACCCACGAGAACTGGAGAAAATCGCGACTTTGGTTGTGTCAAGCTGAATGGTGGTCCTCACACTGTGTTTCGTTGATCATCCCAGGTAATGTTTCCTGTTGTCGAGAATCCCTGGCCAGACGTCGCTCATATGACATCCATGATCTCCTTCTGACGGAGTGGAATAACCTCCAACGATGATAAGCATTGTGTAATCTCCCTTGGCCGTAAGCACGGGGAGTTGGTTGCGACATCGTGGATTTGGTGTGACGAGCCCCGAGTCCAAGTCTAACCAAACCTTGAGACCCAGCCGCGCGTTCCAACCGCAGGATCCAAACACCGCCCATCACTATGGGATGGTCTTGACCTCGCTGTGCAGGTGAGGCCCAGCTTTGGCATTCAGGGGCCGGAAGGGCTCCGCGACGGGAGGTTATCTTTGCCCGGCACTTATGCGTCACCTAAAGTGCTGCCCGTCCGCGGTGTGAACTACGCCGCAGATCTCCTGGTGACGGACTTCGTCTTATTGGATTCCTTGACAAGTGTGCTGTCCCATCACGGCACAGTTGATGATGTGATGAGACGACTTCGTCTCTAGTTGATGCCCGCCACCCTTTCGCGCTGTTTCCATCACAGCGCAGACCAACAAGCCAACTTGAGGACGCCAAAATCCATTCACCCACCCACCCACCCGCTGCCAAATCAAGAAAAAATTCCCTTCAGTTCCTTCAACGCCTGGGGATGGAGTTTCAAATCCTCGTTTCGAGGAAGCAAGACTCTTGCTGGCTCCATGTGGGGGGGGGCATTGGGCCCCACCAGCTCGCTCGGCGGCTCCAAGCCACAGCGCCAGCGCGGACGTTTTCTGGTGCTTGAAACATGTTTCGCGTTTGAAGTTTGGGACGGTTGCAATCGCTGCGCTACTGGCGCGGCTCTTGCTCGTCCAAGGAAAAAGGAAAGTCGACTGATCAAGAGGGCAGGCAGTCGTAGAGCAGGCTGGTGATGCTGCCCAGATGCATTGCAATGACCGCGGTGAAGAATTTGGTGAGCGAGGTGGTAAAATGAATGCAAAACAAAATTGCTCGAGAGCCGCTTCCGCGTGACAAAGCACGTGACATGCGCAACGTCATTCGATGCACCACTCCAATCAGCCTATCAGGTCGGGCGTACGTTGACACCAAGAGGGAAGGTGCGAGGTACGATTATTGGGCTTCATCGGGCGCAGACGGGTGAGAGACAGGATTTCCATGTGGGGATTTTTACAGCTTGGAAGGAGGGCCACGTTTGCTCGAGAAACCGCCAACTCCCTTGCCCAGAGATCAACAGCATCATCGCGGCATCGCTGGTTTGGTTGGGGCGCTGCAGCCATGGCGCCTATCAGAGACCCGAACACATTGTCCAATTGTGACGCCTGGAGGACAAGGCACACCACGGCGAATTTGAAGATCGAGTTTGAAGCCAAGCGTTTGCACGGCTCGGTCGTGCTGGAGCTTGAGTCGCAGACCGACAGGGGCAGCAAGGAAATCGTCCTCGACTCTAGCTTCCTTGATGTATCCTCCATCAAGCTGAACTCAAGTCCTTCGAAATGGGAGATCAAGGACCGCGTCGGCGCTGATGGGTCACCAGTCCATATTGCTGTGCCAGAGGGCGCTGCAAAGGGCGAGGTTGTCAAGTTGGAGATTGAGCTGGCCACGACCGACAAGTGCACTGCTCTTCAATGGTTGACTCCAGCGCAGACAAGCAACAAGAAAGCCCCTTTCATGTTCAGTCAATGCCAAGCCATCCACGCACGCTCGTTGTTCCCGTGCCAGGATACCCCGGATGTCAAGAGCACCTACAACTTCAATATCACCAGTCCTCACGTCGTCGTTGCCAGCGGCGTCAGCAAGGGTACCGAAGGCGAGGGCCCCGAGACGCTCTACAAATTTGAGCAAAAGGTTCCGATCCCCTCGTATCTCTTTGCCCTGGCCTCTGGCGACATCGCTGAGGCCAAGATTGGCAGGTGTTCTGCTGTTGCCACCGGCCCGAACGAGCTAGCGGCGTCAAAGTGGGAGTTAGAGGACGATATGGATAAGTTTCTCGACGCTGCCGAGAAGATTGTCTTTCCATGTGAGTGAATCATGGAGCGGTTTTCTTCCCGGCTTGTTCTTTGACTGTTGTCTCTGGGGCCGCGAGAAGATTCTACTCCCGAGGCAGCAGAGGATCCCCCAAAGGAGGATAATGAGCTAATATTTATCACAGACCGATGGGGAGAGTACAATGTGCTCGTACTGCCGCCCAGCTTCCCCTACGGAGGTTCGTTCTGCTCCAACCGATGTCTGATGAGGCACGGCTGACAGTTGCCAGGGATGGAGAATCCGATATACACGTTCGCCACTCCAACCATTATTAGCGGTGATCGTCAAAACATCGATGTCATTGCTCACGAGTTGGCTCACAGCTGGTCTGGCAATCTGGTCACGAGTTGCAGCTGGGAACACTTGTGAGTGATGAACGCCTGTCTGGTTTGCTTGACAAGCCTCGGGGGCTTCGAACACTGATAATGTCAACAGCTGGCTGAACGAGGGATGGACCATGTATCTTGAGCGCCGCATCTTGGCCACCATTCACCAGAACAACGCTTATTTTGACTTCTCTGCTATCAGGGGCTGGTCTGCACTCGGTAGGTTGCTCCCATGAACAATCAAGATCCATTAAACTGACAAAGAGCGATGCAAAGAGGAGGCTGTCAACAGCTACGGCAAGGACCACGAGTTCACCAAGCTATGCATCAGTCATAAAGGAATTGACCCCGACGATGCTTTCAGCACGGTACCTTACGAAAAGGGCTTCCACTTTGTCTACTACCTTGATGGCCTTGTAGGGAGGGAGAACTTCGACAAATTTATTCCCCACTACTTCGACAAGTGGTCGAACAAGTCGCTGGACTCATTCGAGTTTAAAGAAACCTTCCTCGAGTTCTTCAATGCTCCTGAGTACATGAGCCTCAAGGATAAGATCGCGTCTATCGACTGGGAGGGCCGTTTTTACACTCCGGGCCTGCCACCCAAGCCCGAGTTCGACACCTCGCTTGCTGACGTGTGCTATGCACTGGCGGAGAAGTGGAAGCAAGCGGACTTTTCGCCGAGTCCTGAGGATATTTCTTCATGGACGGGCAACCAAGTCCTGGTGTTCCTCGATACTGTGCAAGACTTCCAGACGCCCCTGACGGTGGAGAAGGCGGTACGTTCCCTTTGATTACCTTATCCTTGTTGCAATAAAAGCGGCTTACTTACACAAAAACAGCAAGCGCTGGGCAAGGCCTACGGTCTCCTGAATACCAAGAACGCGGAGCTCAAGACTGTTTACTACCAAATCGCCATGCAAGCCAAGGACATCAGCTCGTACCAAGGCGTTGCTGACCTTCTTGGGGAAGTCGGACGGATGAAATTTGTCCGACCGCTCTTCAAGAGCTTGAATAAGGTCGACCGTGAGTTGGCACTCAAGACCTTTGAGAAGAACCGCGATTTCTACCACCCAATCTGCCGTCAGATGGTGGAGAAGGACCTTGGACTGGCATCTGCCTGAGCCCTTTGGGATGCTTCTGAAATATGCGCATTCAGAGTAGGAACTGTCGAAAAACGTGGAAAGGGTCTGGTATCTGGTTGTGTAACCTTGCAGAATGATGCATCCCGGTTCTGGTTGTATAAGTTGATAGAATTTGGATCTGTCTTTTTATATGACCATCCAGAACTCTATTGATATCAATATCAACTGATTGTCAACCAGATCAGTTGTTTCGAGAGGGCTCGGGTTGGTAACTCCATGTACCCTCATGGCCTCGACCAGAATGCGATTGTTAAACAAACATCATGAAACAACGAAGATGACGTTGCCGCTGCCCCTGAAATCCAGGAAACGCGAAAGGGGCACGATAGAGTCATACGTAGTTTTGATGATCGCCAATAACCGGCATCCCATTTCAGGCACGAACCGTAATTGCCCATCTCTGGCCCATTTATGCAGAAGGGGCGTGATTGACACGTGAAGGAAGCTTAATTTCCAGCAATGACGAAGTGTCTTCCATCCAATCAGGCGTCGTTCCCGCTGGCCCAGATTCCCTGCAGCGGCGAATGCTCACCTGCGTGTGCCTCGCGGACCCTCGAAAGCGGGCGCGCCTCGCGTCTTCCCGTCGACCCAAATTTTGTTGACAGGCCCACCCTGCTGGGAATTCAACCTCTGGAGTCACCACCACCTCTGGCATGCAACGCCTGGCAACAACCTCTCCCAAACATCACAACCGACGTATTTACCGACCCCTGAGTTCTTCGCGACAGCAAATCCTGCATTTTCTTGGACGCGAGCAGCCCGGACGCTTGACCGTCCGCATCTGTGGCTCAGGCCCAGCACCCACCAGCAATCTCGATTAGCGATTAACCTAGACAGTCCACCGCTCTCCACCACCGCCACAGTTTCGGAGGACCACCGCGAAACGCACCAGCCCGGCGTTTCCGACTGAGGCTGCGACTCATCTATCTCTGCGACGGAAGGGATGCACGCGCGTGTTGTTTCGCGGCCGTGGGAAATCGAGGGCTTCAGCAGCACCGCAGCGCGCACTACCGACTTGCTCAGTGAGGAGGAGCCGGGAGCCGCGGGCTCTGAATCAACCGTCACAGTGACGACGCACCGCGGGTCGCAAGCGTTTTAGGGGCTGCATCCTGGTAGCCCTTCACCAGCGACACCCTCGAGCTTGCGACCATGGCGCCCGGCGGCGCCCCAGGAGGGGGAGGTGGTAACATCAAGGTGGTAGTCAGAGTTCGGCCTTTCAATGGAAGAGGTAAGTAGAGGCCTTGTTGCTGTTTTTTTAAGGGAGAAGATCGGGGACGAGCTGACGCGATGGCTTGCAGAACATGACCGCGGTGCAAAATGCATCGTGGAAATGAAAGATAACCAGACGATCCTGACGCCACCGCCTGATGCTGCCGAACGAGCCGGAGGGAAAGCGGGAAAAGACCATGGCCAGAAAGTCTTCGCATTTGACAAGTCGTACTGGTCCTTTGACAAGAATGCCCCGAATTATGCCGGTCAGGGGAACCTACACGAGGATCTGGGGAAACCGCTGCTCGACAATGCTTTCCAGGGATACAACAACTGTATCTTCGCATACGGCCAGACGGGCTCTGGCAAGTCGTATTCGATGATGGGTTATGGCAAGGATGCTGGTATCATCCCCAGTATATGCCAGGATATGTTCAAGAGGATAGATCAGATGCAGTCTGACAAGAACTTGAGGTGCACAGTGGAGGTGTCGTACCTGGAAATCTACAACGAACGAGTGCGAGATCTCCTCAACCCGGCAAATAAAGGAAATCTAAAGGTCCGAGAACATCCGTCGACAGGTCCCTATGTTGAGGATTTGGCGAAGCTGGTTGTTGGGAGTTTCCAGGAAATTGAGCATCTGATGGACGAAGGCAACAAAGCGAGAACGGTGGCGGCGACAAACATGAACGAAACCTCGAGTCGAAGTCACGCCGTGTTTACGCTAATGCTGACGCAAAAAAGATTTGACCCTGAGACCAAGATGGCCATGGAGAAGGCGGCCAAGATCAGTCTGGTAGATTTGGCAGGTTCAGAAAGAGCAACATCAACGGGCGCAACAGGAGCTCGCCTGAAGGAAGGAGCCGAAATCAACCGATCACTATCAACACTCGGCCGTGTGATTGCAGCCCTTGCAGATCTTTCCACCGGCAAGAAAAAGAAGGGAGCCGGCGCCGCGCAGGTTCCATATCGAGACAGTGTCCTCACCTGGTTACTGAAAGACTCGCTAGGAGGCAACAGTATGACGGCCATGATAGCAGCCATCAGTCCAGCGGACATCAACTACGACGAGACGCTTAGTACGCTTCGTTATGCCGACTCCGCAAAACGCATCAAGAACCACGCGGTGATCAACGAAGACGCCAATGCCCGGATGATCAGAGAACTCAAAGAAGAACTGGCGGTCCTGCGCAGCAAACTCGGCGGAGGTGGCGGCATTGGTGGCACTCCTGTCCCGCAAGAAGAGGTCTACGCGGAAGGAACACCTCTGGAGCAGCAGATCGTCAGCATCACCCAGGCCGACGGCACCATCAAAAAGGTCTCCAAAGCAGAGATTGCAGAGCAGCTCGATCAAAGCGAGAAGCTTCTGCAGGATCTTAACCAGACCTGGGAGCAGAAGCTGGCGAAGACAGAAGAAATCCACAAGGAGAGAGAAGCTGCTCTAGAGGAGCTGGGCATCAGCATCGAAAAGGGTTTCATCGGTATGTCCACACCGAAGAAGATGCCTCATCTGGTCAATTTGTCGGATGACCCACTCCTGGCCGAGTGCCTGGTTTACAACCTCAAGCCTGGCACTACTACTGTGGGGAACGTGGAGTCGAACGCCGACCACCAAGCCAACATTCGTCTCAACGGCTCGAGGATTCTGCATGAGCACTGCTCCTTTGAGAACGCCCCGGATGGAACGGTCACGGTCATCCCGAAGGAAGGCGCGGCTGTCATGGTCAACGGGAAACGCGTGACAGAACCTAAGAGACTGCACTCGGGATACCGTATCATCCTTGGCGATTTCCACATCTTCAGATTCAACCATCCTTTGGAGGCAAGGGCGGAAAGAGCAGAGCGTGCAGAGCAGAGTCTTTTGCGGCAATCGGTCACGATCAATCAACTGCAGAATTTGGATAAGCCCACATCCCCATCGCCAACGCCCAGTCCCAGGCCGGGGCACGAGCGCAGTTATAGCACAGCTGTGTCGGAGTTTGGGGATAGCCGTCCAGACTCCCCCGCTGGGTATCTGCGAAATGCGAGGGAGTCTGACTGGTCGTTTGCGCGCAGAGAGGCTGCCGGTGCAATTCTCGGGACAGATCAAAACTTTGCGAAGCTTACAGATGAGGAGCTCAATGCGCTCTTCGAGGATGTGCAGCGGGCTCGAGCCGAGCGTGTCAATGGCCGGGACGAAGACCTGGAGTCCATGGCTTCCTTCCCAGTCAGAGAGAAGTACATGTCGACAGGAACTCTCGACAACTTCTCTCTCGACACTGTGCTCACGGTGCCATCCACGCCAAAGCAAGGCGGCGCAGAGGATAGGTTACGTGAGATCCGCGAGGGGATGCAGACGCAGCTTGAGAAGCAAAAGGAGGAGTTCCGTGATCAACTTAAGAGTGCCGAGGTGGCGAACGTGGAAGTTGAAGAGATCAAGAAGGAGAAGGCCAAGATGGAGGAGACGCTCGTGCAGCTCAAGGCTGACATGCAGAAGCAACTTGAGGTCCAGCGAAGGGAGTTTGAGGAGAAGATGGAAAAGTTGGACCCACTCAAGAGACCCAAGGCCAACCCGAAGTTGTCAGAGGACGAGATCGCGCGAGCAAAGGAGGTTGTGAGGCACTGGAAGGGTCGACATTACGTGCAGATGGCTGAGGCGGTCTTGCAGCATGCGGCAACGCTGAAAGAGGCGCAGATCATGAGCCACGAGCTTGAGGAGAGCGTTGTTTTTCAGTTTACCGTGGTTGACATTGGCCATGTTTTGTGCTCTTCCTACGACATGGTTCTTAATGGGCTGACTGGCGAGGGGGACGACATTGCTCTTGAAGAGGCTCCTAAGCCTTGCATCGGCGTGCGCGTCATCGACTACAAGCACAGCGTGGTACATCTCTGGAGCATTGAGAAGCTCCACGACCGCGTCCGGCAAATGCGCCAGATGTATCAGTACCTCGACCAGCCGGAATACGCACGCCATCTCAGCTTGGACAACCCGTTTGTGGAGATGTGCATGCCGCAGTTCACTCTGGTGGGCGAGGCAGACATCCCACTCAAGGCTGTGTTTGACTGCAGGGTCCAGGATTTTACGATCGACGTCTTTTCACCACATACATCACACGCTATCGGTATCATTAAGCTGGCCTTGGAGCCATCTAGCGCCCGAGCGCCGACCAACACGCTCAAGTTCAATGTCGTTATGCACGAGATGATTGGCTTTGCGGAGCGCGAGGGCACGGAGGTGCATGCTCAGTTGTTCATTCCTGGCATTTCGGAAGAGGATGGAATCACGACCACGCAGATGATCAAGGACTTCGACGAGGGGCCAATCCGGTTTGAGAGCGTTCATAGCATGAGCGTGCCGTTATTTGCGCCACCCGAGACGACCTTGAGGGTGGCCATCTTTGCTAGGGTGTCGGCGATGCACCTTGACAAGTTGCTCAGTTGGGACGATATGCGAGATGCGGTTCCTGCTTCCCGGGCTGGTGGAAGGGGTGCGAGACTCAACGAGTCGCAGTTCTTTACTGAAGAAAAGCACGATCTGCTGGCCCGCGTACAGATTCTGGAGTTGAACGAAGAGGGAAACTATGCGCCCGTGGAAGTTGCTCAGACCAGCGAGCTCGACGCCGGAACTTTCCACCTCCACCAAGGACTGCAGAGGCGGATTGCTATCAATCTTATACATAGCTCTGGCGATGCACTACCATGGGACGATGTCACCGCAATGCGGGTTGGGAAGATACAGCTGCTGGACACCGCAGGCAAAACGCCCGACATGGGCTCGACTAGCCCTAACCTCCACCTAAAGCTGTCTTCCAAGCCCGTTTTCCGGACCAACGCAAATGGCACTCGAAGCATCACCATGATTGGCCAGTGGGACTCTAGCTTACACGACTCTCTTCTCCTCGACCGGGTCACGGCGGATAAGTACCGCGTCCAGATGACAGTATCGTGGGAGATTAGCTCCGAAAAGCTTGCCGAACCGATGAAGTTTTCGATGAACGTATGCGTCCAGATAGTGTCGCGCTCCTTCGTCCGGCAGACATCAATGCTCACAGCCCTCTGGCAAAACGTCCGGTTCGTGCACTGCTCAACCGGGGTGTTTACGCTGCAGATGCGACCGGCACCCATCAAGCGCGTGGGCGACCTGTGGCGGATGAGCAGCCAGCATGACTACGTCAAAGGGGAGGAGAACCTTGCAGCGTGGACGCCCCGTGGTGTTTCGCTGATTGCTGACTACATCAGCTCAAGAAAGAAGAAGCGGACAACGTCCGAGATTGCGGTAACGCAGAACTTCCTTCGCAAGATTGGTTTCGGTAATGAAGCAAACAGTATCGAGGAGGTTGACGACGACGACATACCGCCCCCACCGTTGATGAGCGATACGGATTCTATTGCTGAACTTCTCAACGATACCCCCGAAGGGTCGGAAGCTGCTTCGCCACCTGGGTCGCCACCCGCAGGTGAAGACGATACCACTCTTAAGCCATTTGACCATGAGCAGCCAACATTGGCAGCGGAGCCAGAGCCAGAGCCAGAGCCAGAGCCAGAGCCAGAGCCAGAGCCAGAGCCAGAGCCAGAGCCAGAGCCAGAGCCAGAGCCAGAGCCAGAGCCAGAGCTAGAGCTAGAGCTAGAGCTAGAGCCAGAGCAAGAGCAAGAGCCAGTGCCAGTGCCCGAACCCGAGTACACAGGAGGCCAGGAAGCCCTTTTGAAGCGCTGCCTAAAGCTTTGGCTTCGTTACCCTGATCCGATGCTCAAGATTCTGAGTCCCGCCAACACGGACCCGCCAGCCAATGGCATATCGTCCGCGGACTCACCACCACCAACCCCTGAGTTCATCGCTACAGTCATCCGCGTAGCCAAAAACCCCACCGTGCTCAAGGGCGGATACCTCCTTGTTCCCAGCAGCGATGCCACGCGCTGGATCAAACGCTTCGTGGAGCTCCGCCGGCCCTACCTCCACGTGCACAACGTCACAGACGGTGAGGAAGTCGCCATTGTTAGTCTTCGCAACTGCAGAGTCGACAGCCAGCCTGGCATCCTGGGGCTCCTCAACGGCGGAGGAGATTACAGCAACGGACAGGATGGCGATGGAACCAACGGCGGAACCTACAGACCAGGACACAGGAGGACCGCCTCAGGCCGGCTCATCTCGACAATTTGGACAGGCACTGGGCTTCGAGGCGGTGGCGGAGGAATGCAGAAGCTGAGCGAGAGGCTGCAGAAGGGCGTGTTTGCCGTGTACGGAACGGACAACACGTGGCTGTTCGCGGCGAAGAGCGAGAGGGAGAAGATAGATTGGATTACTAGGATTGATCAGAGTTTCCTTACGTCGAGCGCGAACGGAAGTGGAGCCGCGACTCCGGAGTGGCAGATGGGCATGAGCGGGTTTCCGGAGTGAGAAAGGGAAGTAAGATGGATAGGAAAGCGAGGAGAGCAGAAGCAAAGGAAAGTTCTTAGCATTTAGGGCATGGGATACCCCGGGCAGAAAGAGAGAAAGCGAAAGAGAAGAATACGATAATGGCCCACGGCATGGCAGACACGTCACACGTTATAGAGTGGAGGAGGTGCACCTTGAGTGGTGGTGGGTTGAGGACAGGACATGACTGAAATGAGATTATGGTTTCTTTTTGTTCGAGTGCTTCTTTTCTTGCGTCTTGGTGCTCGCTGCTGGTCGGGAATCGCCTCTTCTTTCTCAAGGCGGGAATGGGTTGCACTACTCTACTCCTGTTCTTCGTTTCCGTGTCCGAGGGTTGGTATATACCGCTATAGACAGGTAGGCGAAGGAGTGGTCCATTGTCTTGCGGGCGGTCAAGGTCAAAAAGAGGATATCACACCTACTCGAAACTCGGGTCTTTTGGTTTCCTTTGTTTATATCTTTTGGATTGTAAGGTACTTGTACCATTACCGTGTACGTTTCAGATAGTTAGCTCGGATTATACCCCAGTTGAGGAATGGCGAAAGATAGACAGACTGATTGCTAGGGCGAGGACGGAAGTGGATGGAGGGGGAAGCAGAAGGAAAATCAAACGAAACACATCACTTAGCAGACTCATTCAGTTCGCTTTTCATCGCATTACCAACTAACATTGATTTTTATCTCATTTCCCTATGATACAAACACCTTTTTCATCCCCCCTTTTTCATCTCCTCAGAGGTTCACCTACGCAATAAGCCTCCTCTCCTTCTTGCCCTTGCCCTTGCCCTCCTTGTCCTCCTTCTCCTTGGCAAACTTCTTGAAAATCTCAATCAACCCATCATACGCCGGCTTCTTGCTCCAGTCCTCGTTCCACGGCAGGGCCGCGCCGTTGTCTGGGAAGACATGGGGGATCCAGCTAAAGGGATCATAGAAATCCCAAAGCGTGATGCCGACGCACTGCGGGACGCGAATGCACGACTCGGCGACGAACTGGTAACTCTCCTTTTGCCAGGCGAGCTTGCTCTCGTTGACGGGCACCTTGATGCGCACGTCCAGTTCGGTGAAGGCAACTTCGGGGACGAGCTCGGCGTAGGCGGTTAGGGTCTTGACGTGGTCCTCCATCGTGGGGTGGTTGTCGGCGTGGAGGTGGCCCTGCATGCCGACGCCGTCGATACGGATACCGGCGTCCTTGAGGAGCTTGACGATGCGGATGGCGCCGGCCGTCTTGACCGAGGCGGGACGCTCGATGCCGTAGTCGTTGTAGTACAGCTTGGTGCCGGGGTCGGCCTCGGCGGCCCACTGGAAGGAGAGCTTGATGTACTCCTCGCCGAGGACGTTGTAAAAGACGGACTTGCGGTAGCTGCCGTCCTCGTCGAGGGCCTCGTTGACCACGTCCCAGTGGGCGCACTGGCCCTTGTAGTGCTCGGCCACGCCAAAGATGTGGCGCTTGATGACGGCCTTGAGCTCGTCGGGCGTCCACTTGGTCTGCTCAACCCAGGGGGCGAGCTGGCTGTGCCAGACGAGAGCGTGGCAGCGCAGGAGTTTGCCCGTCTTCTTGGCGAGGTTGGCGACGTAGTCACCCTCGGTGAAGTTGAAGACGCCGGGCTCGGGCTCAACGAACATCCACTTTTGGCCGTTGGTCGGCGTGGTCTGGCCGAACTCCTTGGGGTCGGCGAAGATCTCGTCGTACTTAGAGTACTGCGCCGGGTAGGGCGCGCGCTCACGGAAGCCGGGGGTGTCGGTGGCGGCGCCGAAGAACTCGAGGCCGGCCTTCTGGGCCCAGTAGTGGAGCTGCGCCGATGCCAGGGGCACCGTTGCGGCCGCCAGGACGGAGCTGGAGAGCCTCATGGTGACGGTGTGGGATGTCGAGACCTGGGGCAAGGAGGGCGAAAGCTAGAGAGGGGAGTCAAGGTCGGTCGTCCGTCTGCTCTGCCTTTCCCGTCCCCCCTCACTGAGGGGGTCCCCGTCATTTATATCCCCAATCCCACGTCGTAATCGCATTCTCAGGCTCCCATTCTTACCCGGCTCCATGGGGACGGGAGCAAATCGCAATCATTCCATATTAACCATCGCGTTCGCGTACCTGCGTGGTCGTCCAAGGCCGAGTAAAAGGGGGGGAAGATCCGTCTCCGCCGGGCTACAACACGATAATACTGGCCCGCCGATCGCTTCCCAGGTCCGCGCCCCGAAAATGGAACTGCCCTTTCAGCCGAACCAGCCAGAGTCGTATGGCGCCCAGGAGCCCGCAATTACCGTTGTTCATGGCGGCTTGCCCGCCGCAGCGTCCGGGTAAAGTCACCGCTTGCTTGTCCGCCGTTGCATCCCGGCTATTAAGGACGTCCGCGTAGTCTCCGCGTAGCTACCCATTGACGTGTAAACAGCCATTTTCTTGGGTGCTATTGGCGAATAACAATGTCCTTGGCAGCACCGCGATGTCCGCTTAGGGAAGGAAGCGCTCGAATCAATGCAACCTTCTCCACGATGGCCACGGGAATAACACGACGGAGACCTCACGAATCATGGTCCCGCTATGCTACCGAGAACGAAAACGAGTTGCAAAAGGGGCAGAGATTGACAAAAAGAAAACCTTCGACCAAGCTGGGACTCGAACCCAGAACCTTTACCAACTTTGAAAGATTCTTCTAGAGTTGAAGATATCTTGCACCGGAAAGTAACGCGCTACCAATTGCGCTACCCAGCCTTTGTTGCATATCTTCAGGGGTGAATACTTTGTGCCTTTGTGGGTGAGTGGGTGCGTGAAAGTGTGTACTGAGGGGCTGGAAGTGGAGATGCATCGGAAAAGCCTCCTGTGGGCGAGTCGTAGTATTGTGGATATACCACGAAGAAACCCACTTGGGTTGGCGGAAAGCCGGAAGCTTCGCCGGCCCAGGTTTCGTAGCTTGACGCCGAAGTAAACAAAGGGGAGTGTAAAGGGGTCTCGTTGTCCTAGTAAGCGTCGAACGTATATGCTGACTGATTAAGGCCCGATAAATTGCGCGCCTTGGTAGGATTCTTACACAAACCCTTGATATTTTTTCCTCATCGATGACGTTTCGTCAGCCAGCTCAAATCTCGCTACTTTGGGCAAAAAGCCTCCAAGGTTCCAAAGCCCCAGCGCGCAACACTCGGCCCCTCAAAATCGTTAATATGTCGATCCAGCTGTCAAGACAGCAATACCAAGCCCATCAGAGCCTCCTGGATCACATTGAATGGCTGGCTGCAATACAAGGCATCATGTAGTATTGATTCTCAAGCAAACTCCAGAGCACCAAATAGTGACGCTTGTGAGACATCGTTGTCTTCAATTTCCTCAATGGGATCGCCAGCGTAGTTCGGAAGGGCTCGGATGTCGGCTCTGCCGTCAAGAACTCGCTTCTTTGATCTGCCTCTTCGCTGTCTCGCAAAGGTGAGCGGCAGGGCAGCTGCCGCCGGTCGTAACACCTGGTTAGGGGTTGAGCGGCTCCCGACAAACAGCTTCGGCGGGGCGAACCTGAAGTGCGGCTCGCCACCTCCTACAACAGATTGGGCAGGTTCAACCGCCATCGACGTGACCATCGAAGGCGCCACCGAGGGAGCCACCGAGACTTGGTCACCCAAATACACCTGATAGCTGCTCTCCGGTTCCATAGAAGCGGCCAGCCGAGGGCCGCCACCGTGGTTGGTGGAACAATCGACCCCTGGAGGCATGCTCCTGTCCGCTTCAGGCATGATTCTGAAAGGTTGGGTAGCGGCATATGGGCTGCTATCTGTCAGATCTGACGACGGTATCTCTGCCGATGACGGCGCCAATGTCGCTTTCCGGCTTGCAGAAACGATGGCAGCCGACAGATCCTCGGTAGTAGTCTCGGGTGCTACAAGACAGCCGGTGAAGGGGGTCCCCGGCACGGCCAAAACGCTGTCCAACTCGGATAGTGGTTCCTCGGTAACGTAGGCCAAGCGATTCGATGACTCCATTTTCCGAGCCTCATCCCGCACAGCCTCGTCGAAAGCTTGCTCCAGCTCGTCTGTGTTGTCGTCTCCGAAGACGAACTGTTTCCATGCCTCATCCGAATACGCCCCGTATAGTAAATCCCCGCCTCTAATAGGGTTCCGAGGCACGGCCGGGGGGGTAAAACAAACGGCGCCGCCCGGAGTGGACTTCCTCCCATGAATAGGGCTACGGTCAACCGGAAGCTGTTCCTGAGGGTTTTCTGGGCCAAATTCCTCGTGTGACCCATGGAGCCCAATCCTAGACACAATTGCATCGTATTGATCGAGTATCTGTGAAAAGTCGCCTGAGCTCGGGACGTTTATGGACCATTTGGTATCACTAAGACTCCCCTCTTCTTCCTCGCTCGGTGTAATATCAACCGGGACTGAGAGAGGTTGGAACAACTCTCTAGAGGGGCGTCTCTCACTAATTCCAGGGCTAACATCGGCTCTTTTCGGCGACAATCGACCATAGGCGTTGGAATCGTCGGTAATGAATGAAGCAGTGGATTCTCCCAGCCATCGTTGCCAGGCAGTGTTCTCCTCTGTCTGAGATGGTGGAACTGGCAGTATTGGACGGCCGGCCTGGGCCACAACACTACCCGAATAAACAGATTGTTCTGGGTCCAGCGAATAAACTTGACTGGGAATGGCTCGAAATGGAATCGGGTGGACAAGGTTGGGGGTTTGATCCTGTTTTTGACCCTCGAAATAGGCAGACCTGCCGTATTCTTTCGTCCTTGTGTTGATATTGCCTGTTATAGGTGACACAGGCCGAGTGAGTGGCTGTCTCCGGCGGTGAGAAACCCCCTCCTAGGGGGCTGACAGACGGTTAGCAGGTTTCCAAGGGCCAATGAAGTCAACAACATGCCACTCATATTCCCCGGCAAAGATAAGCCGTTTCCCATCCTCTGGTTAGGGTTGGCCCGCGAAGTCATTGCGTTTTGCCCCCTAGAATTAGAGGTCAATACGTCCCCAAGCTGGGACGGGATGTCCCTACGGCCGGCCTCAGCCAAGGTTGCATTTCGCTTGAGTCTCCGTTGTCGATGCATACGCCTCAACCTCTCTTCTATGGACAGCTCGCCGGGATTTGGCTGTTTTTGCGCGCTTTGGAAATACTTGGACACTTTGTGAGCCGTTAGTCGACGAGAAAGACGCCGGCTGCGAGAAACCGCCTCCGCCCCGGGAAGGTCTCGGCTTAGACTGGGATTGGGTCTGCATTTCTCTGTATTTCTCTGCATTTCGCTGCCTGGATTCTGATGAATGCCTGAGAGCCGGGTCTGCACGCTGGGCTAGGAACTCGGTGACGCTTTGGAATGGGCCTATTGAGGGAACAGGAGTAGGCGCTAGTCGCTTCCTGATTTCCTCGGCCCACTCTGGGGGACCGGGTTCCTGGTAGCGCCGTATGAACGAAGAAGCTGATTGACGAGAACCCAAGGAGCGATGAGAACCATGAGAGCGATGAGAACCGTGGGATCGCCGTGATGCCGCGGGGCTGGAGTGATGCGGAGGATTTTGAGGAACTTGGTCAGTAACCTCACCCCCGCCGAGGGCACGAACTCGAGCTTTCGCGAAGTACTCCTTTTGACGTTGACGAGGTGCGTTGGGTGTCTTCAAACTCCGCCGGCTGGCCTGGTGGAGAGTACCCTCCGTCCAGTTCATGAGGGCGTTGGAGGGGAGGTGGGCAGCGGTGCACTACATCGGAAATCTGAAGGTTGTGGGAAGATTTTGCGAATTGGCCTCAATTACCTGTTCTAGTAGCTACAGGCCAAGAATGTTAGCGACGGGCTCTGTTCAGGCTTTCTAGAGCATCCAAAAGCGGTCGTTTCGCTCCTGCCAAGATAAAAGCCGTTGTGGATCTGCATCCCTGTGGCGTTAGCCAACCCCCGCTGAGGCTCTCCGCTCCGACCCCTGTAATTGGCCGAAGCCACCCGCGTCGACCCCAACTGCCCCGCACCTCAATGACACTCAACATCTATCCCACTTTCCCGGCACAGCTATCGGAGCCACCACCACGAAATGCGATCAACAACCTGGAGGACAGCCCGAGTCCTCACCACATCTCTCCTCGTCTCCAAAAGACCATCCCCATTCATCCCTCACCTCATCCCACTCCTCCGCAAAATGGCTACCTCCCATCCCCCCATCCTCAAACAGCCCGTCAAGCTTGCCTGCGTCCAACTCGCCTCAGGACCCTCCAAACCCACCAACCTCACCCACGCCGCCTCCAAAGTCCGCGAAGCCGCCGCTTCAGGCGCCAAAATTGTCGTCCTCCCCGAATGCTTCAACTCCCCCTACGGCTGCGACTACTTCCCGTCCTATGCCGAGGCCCTCCTCCCATCTCCGCCCCCAGCGGAAGCCTCCCCCTCCTTCCACGCGCTCTCCGTCATGGCGCGCGACAACAACGTCTATCTCATCGGCGGATCTATCCCAGAGCTGGTGGTCTCGGAGACAGACCCGTCGTCCAAGACGTACTACAACACTAGTTTGACATTTTCGCCCAAGGGAGAGTTACTCGCTACGCACAGGAAGGTGCACCTGTTTGATATTGATATTCCCGGGAAGATCAAGTTTAAGGAGTCGGATGTTTTGTCGCCAGGGGACAAGGTCACGGTGGTTGATCTACCAGAGTACGGGAAGGTGGGAATTGCGATTTGCTATGATGTACGCTTCCCGGAGCTGGCGATGATCGCGGCAAGACAGGGGTGCTTTGCGCTGATTTATCCCGGGGCGTTCAACACGACGACGGGGCCGATGCATTGGAGGCTGCTGGGGCAGGCTAGAGCGGTGGACAATCAGGTTTATGTTGCGCTTTGCAGTCCTGCGAGGGATGTGGGCGCGAGTTACCATGCGTGGGGGCATAGTTTGATCTCGGATCCAATGGCGCAGGTGTTGGTGGAAGCGGATGAGAATGAGACGATTGTGAGTGCTGAGTTGGATGGGGCGAGGATTGAGGAGGCGAGGAAGGGGATTCCGTTGAAGGATCAGAGGAGGTTTGATATCTATCCCGATGTGAGCAAGGCGAGGGTGGGCCCTTGAGAGGCCCTGGAGTTGTGTCGATATACCCATATAATGTGAATTTACGGCAACAAGACACTGACAGAATCTCAAAAATTGATATGTCTCTATCTGTCCGAAGAGATCATAGGTATCTTCTATGGGGAGCTGTACCATATAGGCGATCGTCATCTTTCTTGAGCCATCCCGTTATTGTCGACTTTTTGGTAGCCTCGTCGCCATTTTTGTTATTTCTTGTCATCAGATTTCGTTCCTTCTCATGCCGGCAGAAGCTCATTGCAGAGCAAGCTTGGCGAAAGTGGGCAGGACGAAGCTGGCCTTGTGGATCTCGGCGTTGTAGTACTTGCAAAGCTTGACCTCCTCCTCAGCGGACCATGAGCGGAGGGGCACCTTGACGTTGCGGTTGGCGTCCTTGCAACAGACCATGAAGCCGATCTGGCCACCGGGGTAGGTGGGGATGGTGGTGTAAGCCCACTCAGCCACAGGGAAGACCTCCTTGCAGTCCTTCTTCAGCTGAGAGATGATGTGCATGTGAATCCACTGGTTCTCGGCTGTGAGGTTTCACGGCGTTAGTTTGGTGCTAGAAACGACTTTAAGAACCGTCATGTGGGGAAGGACGAAGGCCAAGACGAGATAGTTTAGGGCTAGACTCACCCTGAGTGGTAATGACACCACCGTCGCGGAGAGCGCCGTTCAGAAGCTCAAAGTAGGACTTCTGGAAGAGGGAGGCGGCCGGGCCGTCGGGGTCCGAGGAATCGGTGATGATGACGTCAAACTCGTTCTTGTAGTCATCAAGGAACTTGAAGCCATCACCGATATGGACCTTAACCTTGGGGTTTTCGTACACACCAGCCATCTGGGGGAGGTACTGCTTGGAGAGACGGATGACAGCCTGCAATGGTGTTAGTAAACTGAAAATAACCTTTTAGTCGAGACATGCCTCGTCGATGTCGCAGAGAGTGGCCTCCTCGACGCACTCATGCTTGACAACTTCACGCAGGACACCACCGTCACCACCGCCAATGACCAAGACCTTCTTGGGGTTGGGGTGAGAGTTCATGGCTAAGTGGGCGATCATCTCCTGGTACGAGAACTCATCGCGCTCGGTAACCTGGATGGCGCCATCGAGAACGAGGACAGTACCGTAGGTCTCCGACTCGAAGATCAGGACGTCTTGGTACTTGCTCTTCTCGTGGTGGAGCACCTTCTTGACCTTGAGAGTCATGGCCTGACCTGTAGAGGGTGTTAGACAACCCAATTGGTAGAACCATGAGCGGAATGTGCACTCACCGGGCCAGAGATCAGAGATCTCGCGGAACCAGCCATCTGCAAAAGGGGCAGAAAGTGGTCAGCCGATCATCCCAGCGGTCGTGCATGCATCGCCACGAAGAGAAATAGACGGCAATAGTTGAAGATCCCCGGCAAAGCCCTATCTTGGACCTACCGTTGAACCGGGCCCTGCCGAAAATCGCCGTTTGGGTCGCGACTCATTAGGGGGCCGTGGCCCATCCGGGATGTCAGTGAGGCGGGGCACAAGCGATATTCATCGGAGCCTACGCCGGCGACGGCAACCACGGGTGAACGCCACGCAGAAATTGGGCAAGATTCCGCCAGGTGATGGGTGTCTCGGCTTCCCATTCTCGTACAATGTAAGGGAGGTGAACGGGGCGGGTGTTATAAAAAGTGTGGTACAGGAGATTTGCTCAATGGCGGGGTCGGATCGCGGTGGAGGGGTAGTCGACACACGAGACGTACCTTTGATGGTTTCGTGTGTGATGTCACCCATTTTGGAAAATCGGCGGAGGCTGTGTGGTTTCAGGAAAAGCGATACGGCAAGACGAGAGGATGTCCAGGAGAAGAAGCGGCACGGGGAGAAGAGGTGAGCCAATTTGACCGCAATTGCAGGAACTGGGTATTCCTTTTCTCAGAGGGCTCTATCCAGTAGGTGCGAAGTTTTGGTCCTCAGAAATTTTCGCTTTTGGCGACGGGTAGCTAAAGTCGCTATGAGCGAATAAAAACGTGTCTGGGCGGGTTGTGGTGCCCAATGAGTGGAGAGTCAATGGGCAGTGGACCATCAAGATGCGAATGTGAGCAAATGGTTTGACCGTCCCCAAACTCTGAGGCAAACCGAGTGCCCAGGCGATGGCAACTGTTACACAGCGCTTGGAAATTGGCGGACGTTTTCCATGGTTCGCTAACGGATTCATCCGAAATCTCAGCATTGCATCGCATCGATCTCTCAGGGCTGAGCGAAATGCTCACCCACGGCTATTCTCACGGCGATCAGTTTGACGGTCCCAGACTCCCTGTGTCGCGCCGCGTGGCCCGATGCTATGCGCAAAAGGCCAGCAATCGAATTCGGCCGCGCTGGCCACTTGAGAGTTCGAGAGTCTGAGGGAGGAGGCTTGACATACCTCCAAAACCGGCATGATTTTTTTTCCGGGTCGGTCGCAAACCCGCCGATGAGTATCGCCTCGAGTCTATTATCTCGTCAGCACTGGCGCCTTGATCTGGTGGAGTTTTGGGTCTAATCGCCCAGTAGGGGTCCATCGCCAGAGCCCTCCGTGCGCCCCGACGAGGCTAGCCGCCCTTCCGCCGTTCCATCGGCTTGTTGATGATCTCAGAATTCCGGGAGACCGTTCTGTGGTCGCTGGTCCAGAAGCCCAGCCCTGGACCGATGAGGTGAACAGACCTCTCTCTCCTCTGGTTCGGGGCGGCTCGACCTGCGGCAAAGGGCGGTTGATCCCTGGATGGATCCCAAGGGATGCGCTTATCGATACGACTTGCGCCCTGGCGAGTGGTCTTCCAGAATTGTGTGCAGGAGGACCGCTTCCCCTGAGACAGTGAAGTCGATGTCGTTGGTCGACAACAACCCCAGATCCATGGTCCGTAATGTGTGTTGTATTTCCCTTTGCAGCAGATACGCACAGCTCGATGAACTATTCATAACGGGCAGAGACCCTGCAATGCAGTCGAGAACACAGATTTCGGCACTTGCACGACTCTTCGGATAATTCACCTTCCTGAGGAGTCGATTCTGACCGATAATTTGCTTCTTCGAATTGGTTATGATAGGCGAATTCCAGGGGTTCTGGACTTGCGGCTGCGTCAACCGCGTGGCTTAGGTTCTTTTGGTGTTTTCAGTGGCGAGGGCGATGATTGGCACACCCGTCTCGCTCCGCCGCAGGACTCGACGCTATGCTCAAGATGGGGACCCGTCCGGGCTGAAGGTGCTAAAGACGCTCAACCGAGGTGTTGGGATATCCACTCTCTACACTACTGACTGCTGACTGATCAACATGATTATTAGACGCCTCGTCGGTGCTCTTTTCCGCAGTCTGCAACGCATGCTTCTTCCGTTATGAAAACTCACAGTCCCACTAGGAAGGCGGTTGTTGGTGGGGTGCTTCCACCCTCTTGCGACTCCGGAATGGCAGGGGATTGGGCCGGAGGCCACGGGCTGATGTTCCATTGGCGCCCGTGCCTCGCCGCTCGCAGGAGGACAATGACGGGAGGCACGGGAGTTTGGCTGGTGAGAAGAAGGGCTTGCGCAACATGATGTCGTAGGCGAACCCTTCGACTGCGGTAGTTAGAGACATCGTCATCCCGCATGGGGTTGACGAAAAGCAAGCGGTTTTCCACGCTGTCGGACCGATCGCAATTTTGAGCAGGCCTAACCGTGTATTTGCCGCGAAGAGCAATCTGATGTCAACCTGAACGCCCAGTGCTGCGTAAACTAACAGGCATAGCCTTGCTTCGCGGGCGTGGAGATGCGCTGGTGCAGTAGGTATCTGATAACTATGGGCCACGGAGGTGTGGTCATCAATGTCATCCTCTCTCTAGAGGCAACCACCGCACTGTTGAAACCGTATTTGTGGAGAGCAACGTGGCTATCCGCCCAGTCGACATCCAGAGAACCTGCCTTTTCCAAACACTGGATCATTTCTTCACTCCAACTAACGGTTCTAGTCAACGCACAGAGTATCTGTACGTGAGTAGGCTGCATACTGGGCGCAGCTATGAGCGCCATCTCAGCGCGAAATCTCGTGAGAGTGTGTCTGTGCTGCCGCGATTCTCTTCCGTCAAGGCGGCGATACGGTGGGCAGGTCGGGCCCGCGATTGGTCGCGCACCCCGCTTCGTCGATTGACAGGTCCTTCAGCCCAACAGCTATTGATGCAACGACACTAGGTCAAGGAGAAGCAGGGTTTGTGTTGCGAGAGAAATGAGGGGAAAGGGGGGTTCTCGTTGACGGTCGGGCCAATTGCGGGAGCCCGCTCTCGTGGTTCAGCTGCCTGGCCCATGTGGAAAATCCACCAAACACGCAGGCACACACCCTCGCCGATTGCTCTTTGAGCGTCACTCTCGACGCCGCACCTGTCGTCCAGCACACCGTCAGTTGTGGACAGGCGGGTCGTCGCACTGTTTCGTCGCATTGAGCAGCAGCAGGATCGGCCGTGCTCGGAGAAGCCAAGCAAGCGGGTTATCGGCTGCTCAACCATTGGGCACTTCATCCGCTTCGTGTATCATCTGCGAGCGTCTTTGACAGTGAGCGGTGGCTGCGAACGAGAGGGGAAGACGGGGGCGTTCGGATGGCTCTCAAAGAGACTCGGACTGCTCTCGTGGGCCGGGTCGGGAGCGTGGGCGCCACCTTGGTCTTTCACCGTCCGACGAATCCGTCATGGAACGTTGGTGGGAAACCATGTGGCTCAGAGCCCTCTGACGAGGTCCGATCCAAAAGTAGCGTGATTTCTCGCTGGACGGGTAGCGCCACCGCGCCATGCTTGTCCCGGGTTCGGTTCTTCTGCAGCAATTTACCTGAAGGCCAAGGATGGAAGTACTTGCATTGCACGAGTTCCCCACCCCCTGCCCCGACGAGGGAAAGAGCTGACAAGCACGCTTCGCTACCCACTTGTCGCCAAGGCAAGGGCCCGAGGAACACCTCTGGGGGTGTGTCCTGCAGCGAAGTAATAATACCCGCTCTACCGACCCGACGCCTTTGATGCTGTCTGTTCCAGCTTTTTGAGCACGGCTGCTGCACTCCATGCATTCCTCTTCTTCTCGAACTGCTTTTGTTTCCACTGCTGCCGCTTCCTTCAGCGCCGTCGCCAGCTTCGCGCACCCGCCTTGCCTCTTGTTCAGTCGCGAGGCGATAGCTTTGCGATTGTTCCCGTGCCTTGTTCCTCAGGCCCCCACCGCTCGATCCTTTGGACCCTTTTTCTTTGGAGCCGGGCCTGGCGACTTCATGTCGATTGGTTTCAGGAGGCCATCTGTCTGACCGGCGAACTTCGATGGAGTAGGACGACAAGGTCTCGCCGAATTAGAATCGCAACACTCCCTCCCTCCTACCCTCACTGCGTCAACATCGCCCGACGACAATTCTCATCGATCACGCCTCCCGGCCAGCGGCAACCCCCTTCTGGTTACATCTTCCCCGCCGACTGAAGGTCCCTTGGCTTCCGTCCCCGCGGACATCACATCGTTGGAGCTGCGCCTCCTTCACGAGGCCAAGACGGTGTCCACGATACCGTCAAAATCGACCGCAGTGCTCCTGAGTATCTGATCGGCGACCGAGTAATTTCTGGTGTGTTCTCCGCCCGTAAGTTACGGGCCCACCGCCACCATGTGTTTCGGAGCTCGCGATAAGGGGGAGGCGGACGGCGCCGCGCGGTCGCGCGAGCTGGACAAGGTGATCCGCGCCGACGAGAAGCGCATGGCGAAAGAGGTCAAACTTTTGCTCCTAGGTAGGGAACAATCCACAATGCGGCCCGTTCTCCCGCTGCAGGGCTGACTGACTGGGATTTGATTGCAGGCGCTGGCGAGTCGGGAAAGTCTACGGTATTGAAGCAAATGAAGTTGATCTACGCCCAGGGGTTTAGCAAGAACGAGAAGCTGGAATGGAAGCCCGTCATCTTCGGCAACATTGTGCAGTCGTTTCGATTGATATTCGACGCCATGAACGAGATGGACATCAAGTTCGAGATTGAGGAGAACGAGGCAAGCAGCCACCCGTGCTCGGGACCAATTACCACATGGCCTAGGCCTTCCGCATCTGCAGCGGAACGCCATCCCGATCTGAATAGTCCGCTAACCGGTTTTGTTCGATTACAGAAAAACATGGCTCATATCATGGTCGATTACGAAATGCGTGCGGATGAGCCGCTACCTATGGACTACCTTCAGCCGATTAAGAGGCTGTGGCAGGATGGCGGCGTGATGCAGGCGATCCAGAAGGGCAACGAATACGCCCTGCACGACAACCTCGAATAGTAAGAAGCGTCTTGGTTGGCTGGCTAACAGCGCCCTGTGACTTACATCTTTGGCAGCTTCTGCGCAGACCTTGATCGGGTCTGGGACAAGAACTATATGCCAACCGATCAGGATTTGCTGCGTTCAAGACTAAGGACTACCGGTATCACGGAGACGATTTTCGACCTTGGGCAGCTCACATACAGGATGTTCGATGTCGGCGGCCAGCGGTCGGAGCGGAAGAAGTGGATCCACTGCTTCGAAAATGTCAACTGCCTCCTGTTCTTGGTGGCAATCTCAGGCTATGATCAATGTCTCGTGGAAGACAAGGATGGTGTATGTTGTGCGGTTTCGAGATTTCATTGGGGCTGTCCCGCTAATCATGGCGCCAGAACCAAATGAACGAGGCCCTCATGCTCTGGGAGTCGATCGCCAATTCCCATTGGTTCACGAAGTCGGCGCTGATCCTCTTCCTCAACAAGATGGATCTGTTCAAGGAGAAGCTGCCCAAGAGCCCAATTACGGCGCACGGGTTTACCGACTACCATGGACCGCCAGACGACTGGAAGCAGGCCAGCAAGTACTTTATGGACAAATTCCGAGCATTGAACCGCAACCCGGAGAAGGAAATCTACGGCCACTTCACGAACGCGACCGATACCAACCTACTCAAAATCACGATGAGCTCCGTTCAGGATATGATTATCCAGCGGAACCTCAAGCAGCTTATCCTGTAAGGCAAAGCCGATCTGCAAACACCCGCGACCCGCACTCGTCAGTGGGGTTCTGGTTTCGAAGGAGGTGGCCATGTCATTTCTCCCACGCGAGCAATCCCACTTGGAACGCTGGCCGTGGGCGGTCTGACAAGCCTGCTTCTTTTGTCATCATGACCCCGCTGCTTGCTTGCTTAAGATGGCGATTTATGGTTTATGGACGCAATTAGCCTAACTTGGTACCTGATAGCGTCTGAGGAGCATCTGCCCGGCCCCGTGTCACGATACCCTGGGAGGCCGAAAGCACGGTCAGCCCTACGCACAGGGAGAAGCCGCGAGCCGTCTACCACCCATTGCCTTCGCCCAATTCCAGAACGTGTACCATTACACTCTTACCGCCAATTTTGGTTGTCCATACCCCTCCGAACCCTCACGTACGAAATCCCTCTGCCTCACGACGAGCCTCGCGGCAGAAAACGGCGGATGCAAACCCGAACGATTCGGGCCAGACGCACCAAAATCCCGGAACATTTAATGTCGAATCTTTTCTTAGTTTCTTGTACTAGGCGGGCACTCGCGGTTTTGTTCTCTGTTTATTTTTATCTTTTACGGTTGATGCATTTTTAGGTTGGACGGAGGCGGTATCAAAGACGGAAGACGACGATTTTCTCTCGCTGGCCCTGGCAGGCAGGACAAGGTTTCGGTACGGAAGACGGCGAAATTTTCGGTTCTCTCACTCTCAACCCATTACAATGGGATATACCAATGATATACCCGCACTGCCGTGTTGGATGGCTGGAGGGAAAGAGGGCACTTCACGTGTGTGTGTGTGGAACAAGGGGTCGCTCAGCCTGGGCCGTACGTAGATGACTGGGAGGAAAGCATGAATGAAAGGATCATCCCGACAGGGAGTGAACGAAATGAAGAAGCTACCACAGTACTTGCTGGTTTGGAGGGCACGTGGAGGGGTGCGGGACACAAGCTGATCAGCGATTGTCCGTGGGCTTTTTGTTTGTTGGTGCAACAGTGATGCCTGGCTCGCCTGGCTTGTGACGAGTCGCCTGGTGTTTTCCATGATTCCACGTGGACGCCCTCCGGCACATGGCTCCCGATTGATGTTTCGGATCACTCGGTAGAATGGATGGAAAAAGAAGGTGCAGGACTTGAGACGAACGACAATCCTTCAATGTTCTCGAATCTCGAACAAAGTGGACCGTGCGTAAGGCTCACCTGCGTCCAATTATGCGTGGTTGAGGTGGGGTGAAATCTCCATGCACGTGGTGGCCAAGCAGCGTTGTGGCGTAAAAAGTTGCGCCTTCCGCCTCCTGGCCAACGGGCAGCTGTTGCGGCTGACAACAACGGTGATCCTCTGCAAGGGGCGGATACGCGGTCCAATTGGCTGGCTGCGGCTGCGATGGAGAGGAGTGGCTGCTGGGGGGATATCACTTCAGAAGGTCATATCATATCATCATAGCATCAATGAAACTGAATTGTCTTTTTGTCACAGACGAGCAGCAGCGCATTGATTCAGACTTGGTTTTTTTTTTTTTTTTTCAATTTGCAGGCTTCTGTTTACCTGACTGCGCCCCTCACCCCCTTCGGAGGATTTGCGCTTGTCATACGCGCACACACGGCAGTCACGGTTTCTGTTTCTGTTTGGCAGCATAGGTTGTTCGGAACGCATGTCCTTGGCGACACCCACAGTCCGAGGCAGCCTGACAGCTTGACAGTTTGACAGCTTGGAAGTGTTTCCATTGGGATTGGCATCGGTCTTGGGTTGCTCGGAGCCATCCGGCGCCAAGCCGAGTGTCTCGTCCAGGTTCTTGGTACCTTGTCGGTTCGCGCCTGGAGGTTGGCCGAGATGGCCAGCACAAAGGAGGAGAGGGTGGATTTTCTGCCGGCTGCGGATGGAAAGTCATCGGCGGCAGCACCAACGGCTGGGAAAGGGTCGTGGATGGCGAGGAAATTCCCGTTCCTAGCGACGAGGAAGGGGAAGGTCATCGCGGTGATTGTGTTGTTGGTGATTATTGGGGGAGGGCTTGCGGGTTTGGCGGCGCTGCCGAAGAAGAGTGAGGGGGGAGGCGGTGGTGGTCAGGTTGGGGCGGTTGCAGGGGCTATTACGAGCGATGCGCACTTTTATGGGGAGAGTCCACCCGTTTATCCTTCACGTAAGTGTTGTATCCGGCGTTGTGGAGGAGTTCTTGAGGTGATATTAATGGGCGGTAGCGGATATGCCTGGTGCTGGTCCATGGGCGGACTCCCTTGCGAAGGCGAGGAGCTTTGTTGCGAATATGACGCTTGGAGAGAAGGTAATAAATTCCGGAGTTTTTTTTTTTTTTTTTTTGGCGGCAAGGAGACTTATCTTTGGCAACAGGTCGATATCACTGCTGGTACTAGTTCCAACACAAGCTGTCCTGGCTTTGTACCGGCGATTCCACGACTTGGCTTTCCTGGGATGTGCCTCGGGGATGCTGGCCAAGGATTGAGAGGAACCGACTTTGTCAGCTCATGGCCAAGTGGGATTCATGTCGGCGCCAGTTGGAACAAGGCGCTCACCCAGAGAAGGGGTGCTGGAATGGGAGGCGAGTTCAGGACAAAGGGTGTCAATGTTCTGCTGGGACCTGTTATCGGACCTTTGGGCCGGGTGGTGTTGAGCGGCCGCAATTGGGAAGGCTTCTCGGTTGATCCGTATCTAGCTGGCCAGTTGGTCTCAGAGACGGTATCTGCTGTGCAAGGGGTTGGTGTAATAACCAGCACGAAGGTTTGTTTCATTCCCATTGGCCCCTAAGCGGCTCTCCTGACATGCTTCTCAGCACTTCATTGGCAACGAGCAAGAAACACACAGGAATCCCGGTGCAGACATCGAAGCAGTATCGTCAAACATTGACGACCAGACGCTCCACGAGCTGTATCTCTGGTACAATTCCCATCTTTTACCTGGGTACCTATGGATAAACACAAACAACTAACACTCGCAGGCCATTCCAAGATGCTGTACGAGCTGGAAGCGGCAACATCATGTGCTCTTATCAACGCGTAAACAACTCGTATGGCTGCGCGAATAGCAAACTGCTGAATGGTATCCTGAAGACGGAGCTGGGTTTTGAGGGCTGGGTGGTGTCGGATTGGGGCGCTCAGCATGCTGGCATTTCTACTGCACTGGCAGGGCTGGACATGATGATGCCTGGCCCGGACCGTTTCTGGGGGCCAAACCTTGAGACTATGATCATGAATGGGTCGGTTCCGGAGGCGAGGCTTAACGATATGGTGACGAGGTACGAAATGTGCTCGATAGTCCATCAACTCTCGGCTGACAGTCTCAGAATTATTTCCACTTGGTACCATTTCGGCCAGGACAACGGGTTTCCAAGGCCCGGGATTGGCATGCCCAACGACTTGACAAAAGCCCATCAGATCGTTGACGCCCGGAATATTTCTTCCCGCTCTACCCTTTTCGATGGTGCCCTCGAAGGCCACGTTCTCGTCAAGAACGTCCGGAACGCTCTGCCATTGAATAACCCAAAGATGCTCTCTCTCTTTGGCTACTCGGCTAAAAATCCTGACCGAAACACTCCCACAGCTGGGTTCTCACCCTGGCTCTTTGGCACTGAGTCTTTCAACCACACCGAATTCATGGGCGGTTTTTTTGGTACCGCCAATCCTGACGGCACCACCCCTATTGCCCAATATGGCACCATCTATTCCGGCGGCGGCTCGGGTGCCACATCACAAGGTACGGTCGTCTCCCCATTCGACGCCCTCGTTGAGCGTTCCTACGATGACGGCACCGCTCTGTTCTGGGATTTCACCAACGGCGAGCCCCCTGTCGTCCCCATCTCCGATGCCTGCCTCGTCTTCGGCAACGCATACGCCACGGAAGGTGCCGATCGTCGCGGCGCGCGAGACGACTACACCGACGGTCTCATCAAGCACGTCGCCGACCGGTGCAACAACACCGTTGCCGTCCTCCACAACGCCGGTATCCGCCTCGTCGACCAATTCATCGACCACCCCAACGTCACCGCCCTCATCTTCGCTCACCTGCCCGGCCAAGCCTCCGGCAAAGCCCTCGTGTCACTCCTCCACGGCGACTCCTACCCCTCCGGAAAACTCCCATACACCGTCGCCAAAAATGAATCCGACTACCCCGTTCTGGGCCCTGACCGCGCAGAAGGCATCCACCTCAGATTTCCCCAGTCCAACTTCACCGAGGGCGTATTCGTCGACTATCGCCACTTCGACGCGAAAAACATCACCCCTCGCTACGAATTCGGCTTCGGCCTAGGCTACACCACCTTTGAATACGACAACCTATCC
The DNA here is from genome assembly GCA_030512335.1 of Immersiella caudata. Classification (NCBI taxonomy): domain Eukaryota; kingdom Fungi; phylum Ascomycota; class Sordariomycetes; order Sordariales; family Lasiosphaeriaceae; genus Immersiella; species Immersiella caudata. The sequence continues at coordinate 2,533,503 of JAULSU010000004.1, read as the reverse complement.
ATCCAAAAGACTACTGATAACAGCAAGCTAGCCGAATTCCCCGCTGGCGGTGTCGTCATGGGCGGACAGACAGACCTTTGGGATGTTCTCGTAACCGTCTCCGCTGAGGTGCGCAATTCAGGACAACGAGATGGCGCCGAGGTCGCACAGCTGTACCTGGGGATTCCGGTACAGGGGCAACCCGTGAGACAGCTAAGGGGATTCGAGAAGGTGGTGGTTAATGCCTCCGCACCGGCTGCCACGGTGAGGTTTGAGTTGACGAGGAGGGATCTGAGTGTGTGGGATGTGGTCGCGCAGAAGTGGAAGTTGAGTAGGGGTGAGTACAAGGTTGAGGTGGGAGGGAGTAGTCGGGATTTGCCGTTGACAGGGAGGGTTGTGATTTAGGGGGCGAGGAGATTGATGTGGAGAGTAATGTTATGTACATTGGGGTGGGTTCGTGTGAGGCGTTTCTGTGGGTTATTGGCATGCTTGGGGTGGATGAGGGCTGTGTACTAGGTATGAAAGGCGTCTTGACCATGCAGAGGTGTGTGGTGTGTATGAAAGATTTCGAACACTCTTCGATGGACCCTTAGCGGTATGATATAGTGTCCTACACTAAAGATGTCGGCTACCACAGCGAATGGGGAAGGTTTAATATTTCAGGGATTTATCAGTTGAAAAGAATTGTCGATACTCAAGGCAATCACATCACATTCCCAACTTGAACCAAGTCAGAGAGAACAGATTTTATCCAAGGCCCAAGAAAATGTGATATCACTAGTAACAATGCAACGTAATCTACAAATGCTTCAAATACAATCCCCCTCCCCTAAGCCGCTTAATGGAACTGATCCTCCGTCACACCCTTGCCCATTGCTGATGTTGAGCTGATACCGCCAGTAACCATCTTCTGCAGCTCATCCACATAGTTCGCACCGCTCCATTTCTGGTGCTTCACCACGTCCACGCCGAGCTCCATCTCGGGCTCCTGCACGAGCTCGCCGTACGCACGCATGCCCTGTTGGCTATAGGCGCGAGCAAAGCGATCGCTGATGAGGGCGGTGGTGTGCAGGCCGGCGAGGGTGATGAATTGCCAGCAGTAGCCGAGCTGAGCAAGACGGCGGATGTACGTCTCCTGCTCGTTGCGGGGCATGGCGGTCTTCCAGTTAAAGGAAGGAGAAAGGTTGTAAGCGAGCTTCATCTCGGGCCAGACGGCATGGACGCCCTTGGCGAACTCCTCAGCTTGCTTGTAGTCGGGGAGCTTGGACTCCATCCAGATGGCGTCGCAGTAGGGGGCGTAGGCGATGGCGCGGTTGATGGAACAGTCGCAGCCGCCCTTGAGGCGGTAGTAACCCTCACGGGTACGCGGGGCATCCCAGTCAAAATGGATATCAACACCGAGGATACCGCGGGCAATGGCGCGCGACTCGCTGTTCGAGAGCTGCTTGCCCTGGACGCGAGCGCGGTACTGGGCGGCGAGGCCCTTGGGGTCGGGGTAAGACCCGGCGTTGATGGCGTCCATCACAACCTCGTCGAACCGCTTGAGGTTAGCCTGGGCCATCCAGCTGTCCTCGATAGCCTGGAGCTCAGCACCGTTCTTGCCAGCGCGCTCAGCGGCCAGCATCAGGTCGTTAAGGGGCTGGAGGTTGGGGCTGGTGGTGCCGAGGATGAAGGCGTGGTCACGAGGGTCGATGGTCGTGGTGATGAGGGTGGCCGCCTCAGCGTCAGTACGAGCAATAGCCAAAAGGTCGGAGCCTAAAGTTGTTAGAACGTCATTCTCATTCAGACCGGCTGCCTCAGAAACTTACCCATAATATCGGCCTGAGCACGGATGGCCACAAGGCGGTTGATGTGCTCGCTGATAGGTACAAGCACCTTGCCGGCCATGTGACCACACTTCTTGGTGCCAGGTGCCTGATCCTCAATGTGAATACCAGCGGCACCCTTCTCGATGAAGAGCTTTGTGAGCTTCATGACAGCCGTCAGACCACCATGGCCCGTGTCGGCATCAGCGACAATGGGTCGGAGGTAGTCGACATTGGCGAGCCTTCTACGCTCTGCTGGCGATGCCGAGAGGCGCTCCTGACGCTGCTTACGGTCGTGGAAGAGCTGGGCCATGAATAGATGCGACACCTTATTCGGGACGGTGGTCTGTTGTTATTAGCCCCTAAAGAGCCTCTTGGAAATTTCAGAGTGACCACTCACGTAAGGGTAATCCGCGAGATCCGGGCCGGGCTCGTCGGAGGCCGAGGCGGTCGACGATGACTGCCAGCCCGAGACGTAGACGGTATCGAGGTACTTGGCCATCTGGGTGACCATAGTGGGCTCGAGACAGCCATAGGTGTAGCTGGCGTCCTTGTTCTTGAAGCGGTTCTCAAGGATGCGCCACAGCTTCTTGGACTGGGCGTTGCTCGCATACTCGATCTTCAGGTTGCCGCGCTTGGAGACAATCTGCTCAGCGGTAAAGGGGCGTTTTGTGTAGCGCCACCTCTCGTCACTCCACCACTTCTTGACCTCTGCCACCTCCTTGGCGAAGAGCTCGTCCTCGCGGCTGGGGTCCACAGCCGGATTTACCATGTTGGCGGCCATGATGGCGGTTTGGGGTTGAATAAAGCTATGGGAAGAGCCGGTGATGCGAGGAAAGAAAGACGCCCAGCCCCGAGGAATGAGAGACGATGTCACTGGAATGCAGAGTAGGTAAGCAGCGAGGAGGAGTAGAGAGGGGGGGATGACAGAACCAAGCACACGGAGGAATGGAAAGAAAAAAAGTGAGAGAGGAGAGAAAAAGCAGGAAGAGCGGCAGTAAAGAAGGACGAGTCAGAATACAAAAGACCCGATCCCAATCCCGTTCGGCGGGCCCCAGTCACGAGAAAGCCCAGGGAAGTTCCGACGCGCATCGACGGAGGAGACTCCGTTCCTCGGCCGGGACCCCAAACCGGCTCCCTTTCGACCGTGGGCACCACTCCAGGGCGACCGCAAACTGACTCTTGCGTTGGGCCGAGCCATGGTCGTTATTCCCTGCATGTCAGTTGATTGACCCCTGACCTGCCTACCCCCGTTTGTTGCCCGAATAACCGAAAGCCGGGGCTCGGCGGCTTTTAGTGGCAGGGTGGGCGCTGCGTGGTGGCGTTGGGCGGTTGTACCCCTCGAGCCCCTCCCCCGCAGGTGATGCCCCCAAAAGCTTGGGATCTGCGGTCTTGGAGGACGTCAGCGACGACATCGGCGGACGACGTCCCGCGTTGGCAGCAGCGCCAATTGCTGTCATAGACTCCTAAACCGGGCATTGCGATTCTGACTTATTGTCCCATCGATGGTTTTCCCCCAACGCGGCCATTGAAAGGCCTTCAATCGCCGGGCGCAACGGTTGAACAAAAATCGATGGAGCAGCGAAGCATGTGAAGATGCGTCATTGGCTCATCGTCGGAAACGTTCGCGTGCGGCAAAGAGCGGAGCGCCTCCATATGTGGGGCACATGGTGCTGCGGCGCTCTTTGGAGAGTCTCAGGGATCTGATTGGCTGTCTACGATTCGACCTCGGTCAATGCACTCGTCAGCTGCCAGGTCCCGAAATGCGGGCCCAGCTGCTTCCCCACGACCAAGGGAATCGAGAAAGTCCAGAATATTGTCACATGCGCGGGGCAGCGCCGTAAATGTCGGCGACGAAGCGTGGAAGCCTAGGAACATCTGAAAGTTAAAAGCCAATGCCGGGCGAGGTATTGAAAGGAACGAAAGAGGTGTGGCTGACTGGCTGACCTTTGAAGTCCACGCCGTAGGTAAGTACGAACGCTCGGCCGAACGGCTCAAGTCTCACTCAAACTTGGGGCTTCCAGGTTGGAACTCCTAACCGCGTCAGGACATCATAGCGACGACGCAATTGCATGTCGCGTTGGTTCCAAGCAAAAAACAAAAAGAAAATCATCTCCAAGTATACATACATCTGTTGTGGTACCCGCGCCGAGCCAACCAGAGACGGTTAGAGAGAAACACCAGTGCGGCCTGCTCGGCTGAGGAGCCTCGGCTCACGCTCCGTTCTGTTGTGATGTAGGCGCAGCTTCCCCAGACGGGAAGGACCCGTTTAATCACATCAAAATCCAAGGAGTCCATATCCAGTGTTATCGTCGAGTGTTATCGCAGGTAAAATGGAGCCCTCAAGTTCCAATACGGGGTTCATTCAGCAGCCGCCCATTCTCAAAAACCAATTTTATGACGATGTCAGCCTGCGCCGTGCGGTCAAGCGTATGGGTTTCGCCCCCCATAAGGTCTATTTTCTGACGATTCCTAGTCTTCATCCCGCCAAATGTGCTGGAACGAGTCGAGCCCGAGATTGCCGAACTTGGAGATCAGGTTCTCTCGCAGGAAATCTTCGATTGGATAACCGATGCAGAGAAGAACCTGCCATATCTGCGCGGCAGTGGTCGGGATGCCTTTGGCAAGCCTAAGAGCGAGCTCGTTGTAACGGAGGGATGGCGGAAGCTCCAAGAGTTTGGTCTCAGAAAGGGGTATGTAAACAACTTCACAAGCCCCTGACACCCAAAACAGCTAACATCCCTTCAGGTTTGTCGCCATAAACTACGACAGTGACTTTTCAGAGTACACTCGTCTTGTTCAGTTCACAAGATGTCATCTCTGGGAGGGCTCCTGCGCGAACACCCTCTGCCCAGCAGCCATGCAAGACGGGGCGGCCCGTCTCCTCCAGCGCCACCTCACCAACCCTGACAGCAGCATCTCTCCAACCGAGCGACAAGTCCTCCAAAACGCCTACGACCATCTCATCTCTCGCGATCCAGCCAAAGCCTGGACGAGCGGCCAATGGATGACCGAACGCACAGGAGGAAGCGACGTCTCCCGTACTGAAACCGTAGCCATTCACTCCCCTTTAACCACAGCTGCACCCCTCACCATCGAAGGCATCCCCCTCGGTCCCTGGTCCATATCAGGATTTAAATGGTTCTCCTCAGCGACAGACTCCAACATGACCATCCTTCTGGCCAAAACCCATCCTTCCAAGCCCGTCAGCGCTTTCTTCGCCCCAATGCGCCGCCACAACCCCTCCCTCGTCTCCCCTACCGGGCAAAAGGGCGGCACCGAGCTCAACGGCATCACCATCTCGCGCCTCAAAAACAAATTCGGCACCCAGTCCCTCCCCACCGCCGAGCTAGAACTCAAGGGCATGCGTGGCTGGCTTATCGGCGAGGAAGGCAAAGGCATCCAAGAAATCAGCACCATCCTCAACATCACCCGCGTCCACACCACCGTCTCCTCGATGGGCTACCTAGGCCGCGGTATCGCAATCGCCAAATCCTTCGCCCTCGTCCGCGAAGCAGGCGCGTCCAAGGGGAAACGCCTCCCCCTGTCTGCCCACCCGCTGCACATGCGCACCCTCGCAAATCTCACCGTAAATTACCATTCCATGATGCTCCTCACTTTCTACACACTTTACATCCTCGGCCTGGACGAGCGATCCCCCAGCAACCGCACCCCTGCGGCGATATCCACATTGTCTCCGCCATTCCACCTCGTGGCTCCCCTCTTGAGAGTCCTCAGCTCCCTGCACAAGAGCTACGTCTGCGAGAACACCGTCCCAGCACTGTACGCTTGTATGGAGGCGCTGGGTGGTGTAGGATACCTCGTCAACTCCGAGTCGGAGCATCTGAACGTGGCGCGGATATTCCGCGATGCGTGCGTTGGTGCGATTTGGGAGGGGACTACGGATGTCCTTGCGGGGGATACGGTGCGGGCATTGAAGCACCCTGTTTCGGGAGGCAAGAGTGTTGAGGCTGTGGATTGGGTTGTGAAGACAGTTTTGGGAGGTGTTGGGAAAGAGGAAATGAGGGCTGCAAAGGAGGGGATTGAGAGGAAGTGGGAGGGGTTGAAGGATAGGATTGGGAGGGAGGCGCAGGGGGAGTTACTCCCTGAGGCGAGGGAGGTCACGTTTGGGGTTGCGAAGGTGTTGATGGGGGTGTTGTTTTTGGTGGATGTGGAGGTGAACGCTGGGGAGGTGGGAGAGGAGATGTGCAGGAGGTATTTGGTGAAGAGGGGGTTTTTGAATGGGGAAAGATTTGGTGGGAAGGGGGGCTTGGAGTTGGATCAGAGGATTGTTTATGGGAAGTTTAGAGGATTGGATTTGGGGGCGAAGTTGTAGTTTCGCTTGGGATTGTGATTAATTACGCATCAAAGTAATGTTACGGTCCGTCCCAAATTTCCGTCGATGCGTTACTAAACTTCGCCGATGCGTCCTAGAAATCTCCAATACCCGTTCTGCGACCTTTACAACCCCTTTTGTAGTTCCCCGATACTTGTTCTCGTTCCTTCAAGGCCTTCTCTCGCTCGTTCAGGCCCTGTTCGTGCCTCCTCAATGCATCGGCCGCCATCTCTCAGACCTCTCGACGACGCCTTAACACCCAGTTTATCCAGTCGGCAATGGCTGGGGTGCTTAGAAGAAGCCCTACAATCGCAACGATGAGGCCTATGAGGGCAAGGGCGAACCCCTATGCCTCTTTCCACTTCTCGCTTTTCTTGAATTGCCGTGTCATTTTCAGGTGCCGCCTCTGCCCCCACCACCGCATCGCTGGCGCCCTCCCCGTGGCCGTCGCCTTGCCGGTGGTATTGCTCCGCGCCCGCTGTCTGTTGCCGGCCCAGCCCGGAATGCCGCTCGCTCTACCCAGTTGGGCTCTGCGGCGCCTTTGGTTGCCTTTCTTAAGGCTAAGAAGACGCAGAGCAGAGGTTTTCAGTCTATATTGACGTTGAGATACTGGCGTGCGGGAGACAAGGAAAGGCCTCTCAAATAAGCAAAGAGGCATTGGCAATGGACGAAAAGGCGTTCGAATCGTGCAGACGTCTCGCTGGTCATCGAAGAGGCCATCAGAAACCAGACGGAAGCCCTGGCCGCACGACTTGAAAGGGCTATCGCCGCTGCCACCACGCCTTATTGGGCCGACAAAGTGCAGGTTGGCCTTGCTGTTGTAGCTCTCGCGCTTGCCTTTTGGGCGTTTTTTGTCTCGATCCCACGCATCGCGGAGTGGTTAAGAGGGACGTGCCAAGGCGTAACGGTGGAGGAGGGAGGGCTTGGAGGCGGCCTAGAAGGGTCAATAGGGCAAGAATAAGGGCTGGCGGTTATCCTTTGATGCATTGAAGGAGCTGAGGGACGCATCAGCGCAGTTTTGGGAGGCATCAAGGTTATTTCCCGACGCGTATTTGGAACTAGCCGACGCATAATTTCAAATGACCGATGCCTTATCATGTCTTCTCATACAAATATCATTTCCCAGTCCAAGAGTGTTAGTGTGTGAACTGCCACGGTTTTGTGGTGAAATAAAGGGGTGTTGGGTAAGGTGTTGTGTAAGTTGCGGCTCCTCGCCAACCATCTCTGTCCATCAGTTTGCGGAGAGCCTTGGCAAGGTGGAGCTGACCCCACGGCTCGGCTCGGCTTGCCTGCCGCAGAATGTTTGACACCCCTGAGGTGGGGGCCAAGCTTGCCAGTGGGAGAGAGCTCGCCAAACGTGTTCAGAAACACCATCAACGGTGCAGCAACGGCAGCATCAAAACGTCTGCCCGGAAAGCTTCTACAAATTTCAAAACAACAACCATAACCCAATCGCACCTGTCATGGAAACATAACGACCCATTCGAACGAACGAACCCACGAAACCGAAGCCATGGCGCTGCAAGGGCGTCGATTTCCCGTGCTCTGGCTGACGGCGATCCTATGGCTGAGCTCCCTCCTTGGGCTTTGCGCCGAGGCTGCGGGCGACGAGTCGGTGCTGATCAGCGAGATTGGTCGCCAGAATAACCAGAGCTTGCTATGGGGACCGTACAAGCCGAATCTCTACTTTGGGGTGCGCCCAAGGATACCGCTGAGCTTGTCGGCGGCGTTGATGTGGGGGAGGGTGGACACATATTCAGACGTGCAGACCTGTGAGTTGTCTCCCTCTGGGTTCTTGCGGTAATGGGTGGGAGCTAACTTTTGGGTGTTCCAGCGGTGCGGTATACTTGCGAGCAGAATGCGGGGATGCAGGGGTATGGGTGGGATGAGTTTGACACTAGGAGGGGAGGTGTGCAGTCGATCCATGATATTGAGAACGGGATTGATATCACGACGTCGTTTGTGAAGATTCCCGGAGGAGCGCATGGAGGAAGCTGGGCAGCGAGAATCAAGGGCGAGCTGAGGGAGGATACGCCTGCGGATCGGAAAACGGTCATCTTCTTCTATGTGTCGCAGGAAGGATTCGGGTCGGAGCTTGAGGCGGTGCCGAGCGACGATGAGTTCGGCTACGATGAAGATGTCACGCTCAAGGGGTCTTCGCAAGGGCTGGGGAACTACAAGTTGGTGGTCACTAGGGGAGATGGCAAGCAGCCTACGAGCGATCACAGACTTTCGGCGCAGCGTGGCCCTGGAGGTCAGGCTGTTGTGCAGTCGCTGACCTACCCGGAGGATCTACTCTGGCAAGGCAAGCAGATTGTGTTCAAGCAGCTCAAGGAGGGCGTTGACTGGCTTGTCGAGAACCAGTACGACACCGACGATGCGCCGCCGCCATGGCAAGTGTACCGGCTCGCCAACCGACCAGGCGTTGGCAACGCTCATATCATTCAGAAGGTCTTCGAGGGCAATTTTGAGTTTGATGTGCTCTTCTCCAGCGAGTCGGCTGGCAAGGAGCTCAAGTCGTCGGATTTAACGAGGGAGATCCAGGACACCACCGAGGCCTTTGGGGAGCGTTTTGCGAGTGTCTTCAAGCTACAGCCCCCGTATACTGCTGAGAAGTACAAGAAATTTGGTAGGAGTATGTTTTCTAACCTGATTGGTGGTATTGGGTACTTTTACGGACAGTCCGTTGCGGACCGGTCGTATGCTCTGGAATACGAAGAGGAGAACGAGGGCTTCTGGGAGGAGGCTGCTGAGGCGCGGGCTCGTAACCAGCAGGCGCTTGAGGGGCCGTACGAGCTCTTTACGAGCATTCCGTCTCGTCCCTTCTTCCCCCGTGGCTTCTTGTGGGACGAGGGCTTCCACCTGCTGCCTATCGCCGACTGGGATATTGATTTGGCCATGGAGGTGGTCCGAAGCTGGTTCAACCTTATCGATGAGGATGGATGGATTGCCCGCGAACAGATCCTGGGACATGAGGCACGAAGCAAGGTACCCGAGGAGTTCCAGACACAGTACCCTCACTACGCCAACCCTCCCACGCTCTTCTTCGTTCTCAACGACTTTGTCGAGAAGCTGCAGAAGGCCAATGGGTCACTCCCCGCTGGAACGGAACATCTCTCTCCACATAAAGTGTTATCCACTGCCTATATCGATAACCCGGAGCTTGGCCTGGAATATCTCCGCCGACTCTACCCCCTCCTGCGCCGCCAGTTTGACTGGTTTAAGAAGACCCAGTCTGGCGATATCAAGTCTTACGATCGCAAGGCCTACTCTAGCAAGGAGGCGTACCGCTGGCGCGGCCGTACCGTCACCCACCTCCTGACTAGCGGTTTAGATGACTACCCGCGCCCACAGCCACCACACCCAGGTGAGCTCCACGTCGACCTCATGTCCTGGATGGGCGTCATGGCCAAGCTCCTCAGCAACGTCGCCGATGCCCTCGGTATGCCCGAGGAAGTTGCCGAGCTCACCAAGGTCCGCGACGCCATTGAGCACAACCTCGATGACCTCCACTGGTCCGAGAAGGAGGGCTGCTACTGCGACGCCACCATTGACGACTTTGAGGAGAACTCTCTTGTTTGCCACAAAGGCTACATCTCTCTCTTCCCCTTCTTGACCGGCCTGCTAGCACCCGACAACCCGAAGCTGGGCCGCGTGCTGGCTCTCATCGGCGACGAGGAAGAACTATGGAGTAACCACGGTATACGGAGTCTGAGCAAAAAGGATGAGTTCTACGGTACCAACGAGAACTACTGGCGCAGTCCCGTCTGGATCAACATCAACTACCTCGCAATTGTTGAGCTCCACGTAGGCTTCCTTCCTCTCCCTTTCCTCCCCTTCAGATAACTAACGCCCATTCCAGAAAGTCGCAACCCAAGACAGCCCGTTCAAGGCCACCGCCCGTGATCTTTACACCCGTCTCCGTAAGAACATTGTAGACACCGTCTACAAGAGCTGGGATGAGACTGGCTTTGCATGGGAGCAATACGATCCTGACACGGGCAAGGGTCAGCGCACACAGCACTTCACAGGGTGGACCAGCTTGGTCGTCAAGATCATGGCGATGGAAGACCTGGAGGGTAGTTCTGGGCACGTCCGTGACGAGCTCTAAACTCGAGTCACCAAATATATAGCGATGTTCAAGGCGATAGCCGTCAAAGCGAGTCAAGTGTTCGTGAGTAGATAAAAAAGGGCGATTTTTGTATGAGTACATACACGTGAAGGCATATAAACGGGTTCCCTGGTGTTCTTGCGCGCTCGGTGACTTTGGGATTGTAAACAGCTATTTGGGATCTTTTCAACAGCCACGATAAGTCCTGTGTTGACCTCTCGATACGAATGTTGCATTTGGAATCTTATCCAAACCTCAAGCCAGATTTGAGAAGTGATGTCACCGTAAAAAGTAATGGTACGCTAGGTATGTTTGTTTCCCCTGAATTGTTACAAGGACCCAAAAAAAGTACATTTCCCCTCTCCAACTTGGCCAGGCAGCCCGTCCTACTCCTTATCATGCTTACCACAACCCATAGACCACGCCCCCGCAGAACCATCCCACATACCACTACAGCCCAAAGCATAATCAAAGCAGAGGCCCTCACCGCGTCAACGCCATACCTTACAGTCCCAAAACATCACCTCGGAAATCCCTCCGGCTTGTTCGCCTCGCCCTCCTTCTTCGGAAGAATGATCACCTCACGACTCAACAGCTGTCTTAGCTCTGGCGTAATCACCTTCACAGCCTCTTCCTTCCCCTTGCCATTGCCCTTAGCGGGAGGAGTAGCCTTCCGTGACGAAGGTGAAGTAGCGGTCGTTTTCGCGGTGCTACCGCTCGAGACGTCCTGAGACGAAGATGACGGGGAAGAGAAACCAATGCGCAGCCTAGGCGCAGGGAAATTTCCCTTCTTCTCGATGGCTTCTACGAGACGCTGAAAGCGTTTGAAGAGGGCCTCGGCGCGGATGAGGGTGGAGTCGAGGTCGATGGTGCCAGAGAGTTCGTTGACTTTTACATCGTTAACGGGAGCGTCAGGGGTATCATCAATGGGTGAGAACATACCGTATTTGAGCACCTCGTCAAAGTGTTTGAGATGAGCCATGATAACATCACGGTGCTTCTCCATGATAGCAAGCGCCACAAACAGATGGAAGCTGCTGCTCAAATAGTCGGTCCAGAGCGTCTCCCACAGGCGCAACACGTCCATCCACTCGAACTCCCGCTTGTACCATACTAGCAGCATACGGAAGAAGAAAAAGAAGTTAGTGCTGTCGGCCGACTGGAGATGTGCGTACAGCTTGGGGTCCATAAACTGTGTGAGGTGGTCGAGCGTCAACAGCTGGGAGCGCATGCCGGACTGATCTCGCAGAAAGTTGCGCTCCATGCGCTCCATGAAGCGCTGGAATGCCCAGAAGGCCAAGGCATCGTCCTGCAGGACAGCGTAAATGGGAGCTAGGAGGTCGGACATCCCCTGAACGTATCCGAGGTCTCGGTTGTACTCGTTATAAGTCAAGAGCATGTCTTTCACCTGCTCCATGTGGACATTGGTGCCGGTTCCCGCAAACGGCGAGTCCGGGTCTGGATGGGGAATATCCTCGCCGGCAAAGATGGGGACGTTTCTATCCGTGCGATGAACGTCTTTCTCTGTAGCAAATTGTCAGCGATAACACATCTTTCTATGCAGAAGATGACATCTTACCTATCCGCCCCCTCTGCTCTCTCCACCACTCGCCCTCCTCGCCCTCTCCACCCTTGTCGATTTGGCGCTCCCACCAAGCACCCTTGAGCTTAATGTATTCGTCCCGGAGAGACGCAACTTGCGCCTTACGCTCGTCTTCGGTGCTAAACCAGTCGTAAACACCGAGCAGAAACAGCCAAGCCTCCTTCCTCACACCGTCCTCGGGATCCAAGCCGCCGTGGAACACCCGCTCTTTCACCTCATCCACCGTAACGGATAACCTTCCCGTCCTGGAATCAAAAAACGACTTCCACTCCTTCAAAGTGACAGTCCTCCTCATCTGCTCCAGAGAAAGCGAGCTCGTGCTATCAAGCAACTCAAACTCACCCACATCGGTATCCTCCAGCTCCAGAACATCCCTAGCCGTCCATATCCTCTGACTCCTATCTCGCTCGCTTTGCTCCGCGATACCCATCGCCCACCTTGCCAGGTAGATCCTGGCGCTGTCAAACTCCTCCTGCAGCGTCTGAACCTCGGGATTCCTAAGCAGCCTCCTCATCTGTGGAGGCACCTTCGGGTTGTCGAGCACGTCTTGAGCAGCCTGACGTGTAAATGTCGTCACCTTGCTAAACTTCTCCATGATATTCCACCCTGTCTCCTTCACAAACTTCATGAACGGATCCATCTCACCACCCGAACCCTGACCTCCCGAGGGACCCGCTAAACCTCGCCCATGAGCGGCTCCCACGCTATCACTTCTCCCAATGGTGCTGACACTGCTGGTCGTGAGCTTGCCCCCGAACGCTGCACTATCCTCCGGTGAGGGCTCCACGAGATAGATATTCGGCTCGGCGACACTCCTCTCGATAGTAACGTAGCGGCGTAGCCATCGCAATACCTCATCGCCACCCCAGAACATCTCCCCGGCATCACCAAAGGGATCAAACGTGTCTCTAGCGCGCTTCTTCTTTTGCAGTATCGTGCTCTGGCACTCGCTGTCGTGGAAAAAAAGCGCTGGGAAACTGTCACCGGCGCGGCTATTGATGATAACGCTGCCGAACCACCAACCTAGACTGGGCGGGCGCACCAGGAGGCTGTAGACGGCGCTTACGGGGATAGCGAAGGCATAGTGACCTATAGACCCACGGTGCGTGGTCACGGTTGGCGGTGGAGGGACGAGGTAAGACTGTTTTGGAGGGGAGTCGCCTTCACAGAGGTCGACCTTGACATAAACGCTTGCCGCATCGCCAAGCTGCGACTCGGGGACCCAGGCCAGGAGTAGATCCGAGGAGGCCGGGTGTCGAGAGTCCCCTGAGGAGGATGACGTCGGGCGCTCATTATGGGCTCTCTTTTGTTGCAAAAGTGCAATGTAGCCAGGAATATTGTCTTTCGCGGATGGTGTTGGGTGGATGTAAACCTGCAGACAGAGGAAGCCGAGCTGGTGAGCAAGTGTCTCGACAGCGTTGGTAATAGTACTTGCCTTGCTCTTGGAATACAGAAGCTTCACACCGCGCCCCGACTCTGTGTGCGTGATGGTGTCATAATCGCCCTCCTCGTCGTCGCTCATGGCGTAGAAGCTCCCGGTCGGAGACGAGGATCGAGCTGGAGCGGAAGCAGTGGAAGACTGCTGCGACGGCGGGTTCGTCGGCGTTGGTTTGGTAATCCGTGTCATTCTGCTCTGGCAGTTTGCAGTCGATTAACCAGAGGAAATACGGACGTTTCTTTCACTGGGCGCAGAATCCCATGGTCTGAGGGCGCGGTTGAGGGCAGAGTATGACACTAGCACGGTATAAAGCCGCTGAGGGAGCCCCGCGGCGCATGATGCTGGCTTGGAGGGGCAAGCTCAAGTACCTGAACCTTGCAACGGGGCTAGAATTGCCGTGAGCAGGGGTACCTCTACATGATCCTTCTCGGGGCGCAGTCACATTCGTTCCCCAACGCAGCCTGGGGGATGATGTCGTCGTCATCTGCCCGCACATGGGATTACGCGGTGATGCACATCTGCGCAGCCATTTTGCCATTCACTTGAACATCAACAAGAACCAACAAACCAAGCCGCCCCTATTGGTTCATTATAGTCACACTATGGGATCGATGTTCAAGAGGGACAATGCCTGCGTACGAATTCGTATTTACACCAAGTTTACTTGTGTTTTTTTCTGTTGATCTTGTGGTCTTGGGGGGATTATCTTTCATGTGGACGTCTCGAGTCTAGCGACGCTCGAGAAATCCACACCAAAGCCGGCTGGCGCTCTAGGGTAACCAGCCCTTGAGTTGAGCCTCGTCCAACATCGCAGTCAACATCATACTTCCAAGTTTCATTCCGAAACGGTCTCGGCGACCCCCTATCGCATCCGTGGACCGCTTGGTAGCCCCCCTCTCTTCGGCCCGCTGGGAAGACCGGCAGACCTTCGCCCTCCCGTCCCGCCGCCGCCGCCATTGTCAGGGCCACCGGAGTAATAATCCATGTCACCTCCAGACCACGGCGCGTTGGCAGACATTACAGGCTGATCGTTACCGTAAGCTCCGGCGGGCGCAAATCGGTCCTCGTAGTTACCGCCTCCGCTACCGTTGCTGTTGCTTCCCCATCTGCTCGAACTTTGTGACTGTTGTGGTGCTGGAGGTTGGAATGGTCCACTATTCGATGGGCTTGCTGTCTTCGAGCCGCCCCAAAGCTTCTGCTTCAGCTTATCTTGCGCGCTTCCTCCTGACGAGCCTCCAGGAGGTGTCCGTGTGTCGTTTCGCCCGTAAGGATTCGCCTGTTGCTGCGACTGGTAACTCCCTGCCCGTTGGCTAGGGAGTGGGCTCGGTCTACCCTGTCCACCACCGGCGGGACTCGCGTCTCTCGCAAATGGACTCGGCCGCCCTCCTTGTCGCAGAGAAGTCGGCTGACTTGACTGATTGTTATTGCTGTTGTCCCACAAGCTTCCTAGCTTTCCAGTGCTGGCGGCGCCCCCTCCTTGTTGGTAATTATTGTTACCCAGACCGCCATATCGACTGCCGACTTGATTCTGTGTTGTGTACACAGGCTGCACTGGCGGCGGGGCCTTGGGATCGGGCGGCAGCCAGCCGGGGAAGGGCTGACCCTTTTCTGTGTAGTAGGAGCGCAACACGCGGCATACGTGGGTGTCATCTTCAGTGTCGCCGTCGTTTTCGCCACCGAAGTAGTTGCGCTGGAGCTTGGTGATATTGGTGGAAGCGTTCGTGAGCAGATTGCTGTACCACGACATGGTGGCAGGGTGCCGAGGACGGCGTCAGTGGATTCGATAATGCGGGGTTGGCTCGGCGAAGGGCTTGAATGTCGAGTGCGTTTCAAGAGGAGGGAAATCGGTGAGACTGTTCAAATTTCTCTCAAAGCTGGCGCGCTTCTTGTTGAGCAGCCCCTAGCGTCAAGTTTGAGAATGCGCTTATGTGTTGTCGTAGTTGTGTGTGTTGGCGAGTGGGCGGCGGCAACGAGTGTCTCGACGCCTTGAATGGGTTTCACAAGTCTAGCGCAGCGCCCCTGTCAGCAAGGATTAGATGCCCTCTGTGGGGGCGCATTTGGGGTTAGGGTTGAGCATAGGACACCCCTGTAATTTGTCAATTCTGAAGTCGCGCGTCACTCGCGCACTCATGAGTGGGGCACGTCACGTCGCAGGGCCAAAGGCGCGTCCCCTTCAGAAATTCGTCCGTCCATCCCAGAGCTTCGGGAACTCCACCAAAACAATCGCCATGCCATAGCACCCAAAAGGAAGCCCGCCAGCAGCTCCCCCCCCCTCCCTTCCCATGCCCTTAGAGATTCCCAAACAAAAATTCCTCCAATATGGCTGCCACAACGGTGCCGCAAAAGCGCGTGTTCGGCGAAGCGTCCAGTGCCCGCCGTAACATCGCGGCCACTCCTTCGTCGGCAGCGAAGAAGCGTCGCCTCGACCTCCCCTCCTCGCCCGCCATCCGCTTTAACAGCTCCCAGAATGACGGAAAGGGCAGATTGGCGTCAAGCCAGCCGAAAAGCGCCTTCGAGAGTGAAGTGCTCGAGCGCATGAGTCAAGACATCTCGGATCTCAAGCAGGCCAATTCGGAGAAAGACCAGGCCTGGGAACGCCCACCTGTGCCCAGCGGATTCAACCCACGCAAAGACAACCTCACATTTCAAGCGATTGAAGCTGAAGAGGGTACCCTCCCCGGTGGTGTGCCAGCCGTGAAGCTCTTTGGTGTGACGGAGCATGGCAACTCGGTCCTGCTGCATGTTAGGGACTTCAAGCACTACCTCTATGTGGCGGCGCCCATGAACTTCACCAACGAAGACTGTCCCAAGTTTCGGACGTATCTAGAGAAGCAACTCGCCGTCAACGGAATGGCGATCTACTCAGTGTCTCTCACGATGCGCGAGAGCATATACGGCTTCCAGGGCAACACGCAAAACCCTTATATCAAGGTCTCGGTCACCGATCCCAAGCACATCAACAAAGTTCGGACGCTAATCGAGAGAGGCGATGCAAACATGAACGGCATGTGGAAGAGTGCCGACGGTACCATCATGACATACGACAACATCCAGTACCTTCTACGATTCATGGTGGACTGCTCCATTGCGGGCATGTCTTGGGTAGAAGCACCGGCAAATACATATTCCCCGATTCAGGACAAGCAGTCAAACTGCCAGATCGAGGCCGAGATCAGTTATCGCGATCTGATCGCGCACAAGCCTGTTGGCGAGTGGTCTAAGATGGCACCATTGAGAACTTTGTCGTTCGATATCGAGTGTGCAGGCCGCAAGGGTATCTTCCCTGAGGCGACCCATGACTCTGTTATCCAAATCGCCAACGTTGTCACAAAGTACGGAGATAAGAAGCCCTTCGTCCGGAATGTGTTCTGTCTAGACGACACCAGCCCTATCGTTGCGACCCAGATTCTTTCATTCGACAAGGAGGATGATATGCTTAGGTCATGGAGGGATTTCCTTGAGAAGGTCGACCCCGATATCATCACCGGCTACAATATTGCAAACTTCGATTTCCCCTATCTTCTCGACCGCGCCAAGCATCTGAAGGTCAACGGTTTCGAATACTGGTCTCGTACTCGCGTCAAGTCAGTCGCGAGAGAAACCAACTTCTCCAGCAAGCAGATGGGAAATCGCGATACCAAGGCCACGAATACCAATGGACGCTTGCAGCTGGATCTGCTTCAGCTGGTTCAACGGGACCACCAGCTTCGAAGTTACACACTGAATTCGGTCTGCTCTCACTTCCTCGGCGAGCAGAAAGAGGATGTCCACCACTCAATGATCACAGAGCTTTTCGAGGGTACCCCAGAATCCAGACGAAGACTGGCCCTGTACTGTCTGAAGGACGCCTATCTTCCCCAACGATTGATGGACAAGCTGTCTTGCCTCGAAAACTACACAGAAATGGCAAGAGTCACAGGTGTTCCATTCAACTTCCTTCTCGCCCGAGGCCAGCAAGTGAAATTCTTGAGTCAGCTCTTCCGCAAAGCCCTGGAACAGAAACTCGTTATTCCCAATATGCGGTCTGATTCTTCAGAAGAGCAATACGAGGGCGCCACTGTCATTGAGCCTACCAGGGGCTACTATGATGTCCCGATTGCCACGCTCGATTTCGCTTCTCTCTACCCAAGTATTATGCAGGCCCATAATCTTTGCTACACAACACTGATCAAGAAGAGGGATATCGAGAGGTGGAATCTGCAAAAGGATGAAGATTACATTGTCACGCCCAACGGCGACATGTTTGTCACCACCAAGAAGAGGAAGGGGTTGCTCGCACAAATTCTCGAGGAACTCTTGGCAGCCCGAAAACAGGCCAAGCGAGAACTTGCCATTGAGACTGATCCCTTCAAGAAGGCTGTGCTGAACGGTCGCCAGCTGGCTTTGAAGATCAGCGCCAACTCTGTCTATGGTCTGACCGGTGCAACAAACGGCAAGCTTCCTTGCTTGGAAATTGCCAGCAGCACGACAGCCTTCGGTCGACAGATGATTGAGAGAACGAAGACGGAGGTGGAGCAGAGGTATACCGTCGCCAATGGCTATTCGCATGACGCTCAAGTCATTTATGGTGATACCGATTCCGTAATGGTAAAGTTCGGCACTACGGATCTCGCCGAGGCCATGAAACTTGGTGAGGACGCTTCGCAATTTGTGTCGAACAAGTTCATCAAACCCATCAAGCTGGAGTTCGAAAAGGTCTACTTCCCGTACCTTCTCATCAACAAGAAGCGCTACGCTGGTCTTTACTGGACAAAACCGGAGAAGTATGACAAGATGGACACCAAGGGTATCGAAACGGTGCGGCGTGACAACTGTCTCTTGGTGCAGACGGTCATCGAGAAAGTCCTCAGGATGATTCTCATTGATCGAGACGTCCCAGGTGCACAAGAGTAGGTGTAGTTATTGAATCACAGGACTGGAGTCATGCTAACTTCCCTCACAGATATGTCAAGGACACCATTGCAGACCTTCTACAGAACAAGGTCGATATGTCCAAGCTGGTGATCACAAAGGCGCTCACCAAAGATGATTACGCCGCCAAGCAAGCCCACGTAGAGCTAGCTGCTCGGATGAAGAAACGTGACGCAGGCTCGGCACCGGCACTTGGTGATCGTGTGGCCTACGTCATGGTGAAGGGTGCGACGGGTTCCAAGAATTTCGAGCGCTCGGAAGACCCAATCTACGTCCTCGAACACAACGTGCCCATTGACACGAGGTACTACCTGGACAACCAGCTCGCCAAGCCACTTGGTCGTATCTTCGAGCCCATCCTAGGCGAGACCAAGGCGAAGTCTCTTCTCCATGGTGACCACACGCGAGCTATCTCTGTCGCGGCCCCGACAGTCGGGGGTCTCATGAAGTTTGCAAAAAAGACACAGACCTGCATGGGCTGCAAGAAACCATTGACAGGAAAAGAGGAGAGCGAGGGTGCTGTTTGCGCCGACGATGCACCACGTGTCGGTGAGCTGTACAAGAAGACGCTCGACAGGGTTTCGGACCTTGAAATCCGCTTCGGCAGGTTGTGGACACAGTGCCAGCGATGCCAGGGCAGCATGCATTGCGAGGTGATCTGCAGCAGCAAGGATTGCCCAATTTTCTACATGCGTATGAAAGCCAAGAAGGACTTGGAGGATGCTAATAAGGAGTTGAAGCGGTTTGACTATGATCAAGCCGCGCTTTGGTGATTATCTCATAAGGCAGGAAGGCGGGCGACTTTTATACAATGGACGACACTGGCGTTTCTTGGGAGCAACAGGGTCAGCATGATTCATTGGACTTGATTTGGGCGGTAAGGAAGCATCGCAGGCCTCTTTTATTTGTATGTAACTCGTATATTGCCAGGCGGCCTACTGTTTTGGAATGTTACGCTATTATTTTGACGGCCTCGAGTTTCGGTTCTGAATGCACAAAGCGTCGCGGAGTTGTTATTGATTTTTCCTTTTTTTTTCTTTCTTTTTTTTACCACCTAGCGCAACGATCAACCTGCCAGGCTAGAAAAGGAACGATGCTTTAAGATTATAACTCTCTTATACCTAAATCAGGTGTTATCAACGAACGGACGACAAGATTCTACCATCTCATCCAACTAAAAGTCTCCAAATGAGCGCAAGAAATCCTCCCTTTTCCCAATATTAGACCCTTCACTCCCTCAGCCCTTCACATACAAGGCGCATCACACCTCCCAATATGATCGGCGCTAGGATTCAAGCACTGGTTCCCACACGAACACAGCAACTCAATCCGATTACCCACCGTCGGCGTCGTACTGCAGGTCCCGCTCCCCGCACCACTTCCACCAGCAGGCGGCCCCGTGCTGGTGAAGAATGGCGTTGACGAGGATGTACCCGGCACCGGAGCCTGTCGTCGGCCGTGGACGTGGTGCCGCGGGGGTTGGAAGGTGGCGCCCGCGGGGGGGAGGCACACGTAGAGGGCTTGGATGGGGTCGGTTTTGGTCTTGCCGTTGGCGCAGTTGTCGGGGGTTCCGGCGCAGTAGGCTTTGACGATGTCTTCCTCGGCGAAGCCTGGGGGTGGTTAGGAGTTGGGAGAGAGGAGAGAGTAGGAGGGTGGGGCAAGCGGGAAGGGGGAAAGGGGGAAAGGGGGAAGAGTTGGGACGAACTCTGGTGGTCACGCAGGATGTAGCCGCAGTAGGTATACCCCTGGCCGCAAATGGGAGCGCCGTTGTTGCCAGTGCCGATGGGGGTGATGGCCGAGGCGGTCCAAGTGAGGACTGCTGGGGTGGTCGACGTGCCCTGGGCAGCCGCCAGGTTAAGAAGGGCCACGAAGCTGAGGGTGGATGTCTTCATGTTGATTGCGACTGTTGGTGATTATTCTATAGGGCTTTTAAAGAGAGATAAATGCAGCACAGTTAGTCTTTCCCATCGATAGAAAGAAAAGGGGCAGAGGGGGGGGACGTAGTTGATGGGACCGGGCACGTTATAAGGGCCATCCGTTTCGCTCTTCACCAGCAACTCGATCTCTGCCCCATCGAGGCCGTCTCGAGTCCCACGTCGTGACGGGTCCATGCAGAGCATCCGTTGAGAGCAACTTGTAGCCGCTCGGAAGAGCCGTCTGGGGTGCATAGCCTCAGGGGCTCCCCAACAAGCAACCTCTCTGGCCCAAGCGACGCGAAGTACTTTGAGGGCGATCTGAAGGGAGAAGTTGACTAGTGTATACATCAGTTAATTGAAAGCTACACAAAGTAACACGGGGAATACCCAAGACACGGAACACTCGCGTGTTCTCGAGTACCGTTGCCACCGCGGGAACTGCGCTGGCCAGGCACGGAGCGACACTCTGGGACACAAGCGTTGAACTGCTCAACTTCACGACCGCCATGCCAACCGCAAGTCCAACCGTGACGCTGGCAATCGTGGGATCTAGAGAGAGGGGCATAGGCTCCCTCCAGCTCGCAGAACGTGAACAATTCTCCTCGATTAAGACAAGTTCGAATGAATACTCAAACATGCAAAATAACGACAAAGCCTTCTGTTCCAAAGGCATCATGCTGGACTCCAAAACTACCCGTAAAGTAACGACACAACCGAAGCGGGGGGTAGAGCTGGAATGAAAGTCCCAATTTTCCTGCCCCTTTTCCATCGTGGTATTTTCCCTTTCCCCTCTGATCCATTCCGGTTGGCCACCGGAAGGGCAACATGACAACATGTATTGTGCCTGTGCGATGGATAGGAGGACGATTTGTGCCTCTCAAAGATGCAAACCATGCCCAATGTCTTCTCCCCTGCCCCTCTTATTTCCTCGAGTACACATGGCCCCAGCCTGGCCTTCTTCGGTTTTCCGCTGACAAGACAAAAGAAAATGACAGGAAGGCGAGTCTTGTAGTAAGTAGTACTAATAATATTGTTTCGAGCCCGTCCGGGGGCTGGGTTATTGTTGCCTCGGGATTGGATGAAAGGCAATCCTGACGACTGTTAAGCGCCAGTGCATCCTTCTCAGGCTGTCCCAGAATCACAAAGTCGGCCCACCAAACTAGAGGGTCGGGATGTCCCACTGTTCCTCGGGTGGTTGACTGTATGCCGCCATTGTTGCGTCCATATTGGTCGAGGTCACCTCGGTGCAACGACTCGAGGCCTGCCTCTAGACAGGGGGGTTACTTCTCGGCAACCTTGCAACTGCTTGGTCGCATCACACTTGATGGGGTTGGCTTAACACGACTGATACAACAGTAACGGCTCGCCAACGTTGCTAATTTCTGGGATTGTGCATTTGAGGTCGAACGCCTTTGAGAGCACGATCTTGAAAATCTGCGGGACAAGTCAGACCGCGCCCTCTACACTTTGCAAATGACAGAGGCCTCAACTCACCTTTTGGACGTTGATGCTATGGCTGGTGCTACTGAAGATCAGTGCTGCCCGCATGGCTTTTGCAAAGCGCCGCGCCTGATACACTCGGATTAGCTGATGTCGTCCGCTGACCCGACAGTTTTCATCGGTTGCCTTACCTGGTTGGAGATTTCTTCTTGTTCCTCACGCGACA
Organism: Immersiella caudata; assembly: GCA_030512335.1. Taxonomy (NCBI): domain Eukaryota; kingdom Fungi; phylum Ascomycota; class Sordariomycetes; order Sordariales; family Lasiosphaeriaceae; genus Immersiella; species Immersiella caudata. The sequence goes on along the minus strand of JAULSU010000004.1, from coordinate 2,511,738 downwards.
AGTTCACAAAATGGTCGTACTTTGTCCCCACGAGGACCGGAATTGCCGTCTTGTTGAAGCCACGCCCTTGGCGATACCACTCCTTGATGCTGTTGAGCGTGCTCTTCCTTGTCAGGTCGAACATGAAGAGGATAGCGACAGCGTCGTTGCACACTAGTGGCAGCATGTTGACAAACTCTCGCTGGCCTCCCAAATCCCAGATGCTGAAAGTAATCTCAGTGTTTCGGATGCTGATGGTCTTCTCCATGAAGTTGACACCAAGCGTCTGGATGTAGTCTTCATCCCAACTGCCCTCGACGTACTTTACCATCAAGCTGGTTTTGCCGATCTGCGCATCGCCCACCATGCCGACCTTGATCACGACATGGTTGCGCCCGTTGCTTTGCGCTTCAGTTGCACCATTGCTGCCCGCTCGGGACGCATGATCGGCTCCATAAGCGGCTGCGTTCTGTCCCGAGAGGCCAGATGGCGGCCGCGATATCGATGGGTGGGGAATTGGCGGTGTTGTATACCGGGCATTCGGGTCCGACTCTGCGCTGTCCTGGTGGTGGTGGTGAGAGCGAGGAGAGCCGTGGTCGAGGGATGTTGACTGCGCATGACGACGGTCGCGGAAGCCGTTGTTTTGGTCTGAGGCGAGGTGTGGTGACCCGTCGAGGCCGCCGAGGGTGTCATCGTGGCCACCGTCGAGGACCATGTGGTGATCTTGCTCCATGGTGTCGACTGCGTCGTGGAATTGGGCAGGAGACCCCGCCGATAGCGTTGAGGAATCCAGGGTGACAAAGACAGGCAGACGGGGAGAGCGGGCTGGCTTTGCGGTCGAGGGAGAGGTCGAGCCTCAGGGCGCGAGGCGCAAACTGCGGGTGCGCAAGGCGGGGCAGGCGGCGGCTGAAATTCGACGGAGCCACTCCAAGATGACGAAACGAAGGGAGCGTTGAGTGAGCAAAAGGGATGGCAGCGGGTCTAAGGCAAGCCTGATGACGACTTCATGGAACTCGGCGGCGGAGCGAGGCGTCGTTCTAGGCGTCCGCCAAAAGCAATAACACTCGTCGGGCAGGTCGGGTTCGGGGTTGGCGTGTCAGCGGAACGGCATCGAACACGTCTTCGTCGAAGCCCTCTGCGGTTCTTCGTAGCAGGCCAGTCGACAGGCGGCAGCTAACGAGGGGCTCACGGCGAGGTCGCACTCTGGACTTCGGGACACAACTGCGCTAGTCAGCACTACAAGAATGCTCAAGAGAAGAGGACAAAATGAGCGAGGTTTTCGAACCAGATGCTGCAACTTGGATAAGATGGCTGAGGCTCCTTTTTTGGGCCAGTCCAACCAATGCTTCGTCTGGGTCCGGCTTTGGGTGCAATGGGACCAGGAGGGGGGCAGAGTGGAAAGAGTGAAGCCACAGGGCGGAACCAAGAATGCACGGAACCCACCAATTTTTGGGCGCCACGAGCCTAGACCAGTCAGCTCACCCGACTCGTCCGCCGCCACAGGAGCACTGACGCCGGATTGATTGATTGAACGCCTCGACGCGTGTGAGACGAGAGCGACGCGACACGGCAAAACAGATGACGACGATGACCAAAGTTGCTTCTAACTGAATGTTCGACTCTTCGATGGAATGGTAGGAATCATGAGAACCCCTCCTGAGTGCGATGTCAACAAAATAACAAGTGGAACGCGATAATAAAACGTTCGCAGCCGCTTCCACTGTTGACCAGCCTATAGAAAGCCCCCTCTACGTGGCTTGTCAATATCAGCGCTGCTAAAGCATTGCTATCAAAATTGCAGCATTTCCATCGACGCGGGGTCGCGTTGTTGTCTTGCGCTCCCGCAGCCAAGAACTCCGCAACCCGCATGAAGAGTCGCGGCAGACTGACCCTAACCCTTGATAACATCCGAGAACTTCAGTGACCTCTTCCGCTTAAGCGAGCAGTGGATCAGAAGCTCGGGCTGGCTGGCCCCGGCTCTCTGTCCCGCTACTTGCCGGTGCCGATCATTGGCTGGCCACTAGCAACCACAGCTGCAGGCCCTCATCACTTTCTTTATCGGCGTCATCCAGGCCTCGGATTGTGTGTGTTTTCACTTTTTCCCAACAACGACAATAACACCAACGTCGCCCCGCCCCCCTCGCAATGGCTTCAATTGCGCGGTGCCTGAGGGCCGCCCGCCCTTCCACCCTTTCCGCGTTCAAGACCCCCGTCTCCCGGGTCTGCCCTGTTCGCGCTTTCCATGCCACAAGTAGCAGTACGAGAAACGCCCCGACCGCCCCCCGATAACCGGACCGGGCTGCGCACGCTGACACCGCTGGGAACAGATGCCTTGAGGAAATACACCAAGGAGCACGAGTGGATTGACCTCTCTGCAGACCTGAAGACGGGCGTCATCGGCATCAGCGAGTACGCCGCCAAGGAGCTCGGCGACGTCGTTTTCGTGGAGCTCCCGGAGGAGGGCAAGCAGGTTAATGCGGGCGACGCTATCGGCGCCGTCGAGTCGGTCAAGAGCGCTGCCGATATCAACGCACCGATTGCTTGCAAGATCACCGGAATCAATCTCTTGCTGGAGGAGAAGCCCGCCACCATCAACCAGGTTCCTGAGGACGATTCGCATGGCGGCGGCTGGATCGCCAAGGTCCAGGTCACCGAGGAGGGCGTCAAGGACCTTGAGAAGCTTATGGATCCTCAGGCATATGCCGAGTTCACCGCTGCTGAAGGAGAGCATTAAGTTTTTGGGCTCTGAATGACGGGGGAGGAGGGTTACGACAGGGTGCCATCATCACCGAGGCGGTGAGAGGGTGAGAGTCGGTGTGGGAGGGAGCCACGGAGAGGAAGCTCATTTCAAACAGCTCAACCTGAAGGATACACGGCCCAGACTTGTATCATATAACGAACGGCAACCGGTGTTTGGTCTCTTTCCTGGTGCACATGGCCGATTTCAGGGTGGTCGAGTCACGATGGCCCATAGATACATGACACACACAGCTACCTAGATATCGCAGGCACTCAACGGCTTATCGGACACATTCATCTTCATATCAGACAACAGCATCAATTTTCTTTTCTTGATGCTACTTTTTTTTTAAACTTCGCATCTATATGCACTTTTTGTCCGGGCATATATCATTATGCGCAAGCAACTTGCTCGCAGTCTAAACCATATGGTACAAGAACTCCTTCCCCTCCGCTCAAGCATCCGCAACCTTGACCGCCCCAGGACCTGTTCGTACCTGGTTGATAGCGTCCAAGATCTTCTGCGCCCCCCTCTCAACCAGCTCCTGCGCCAATCTTTTTCCGAGGCTATCCGCCTGCGCCAAGCTAGCCACCTCCTCGATCCTCTCCCCCTCAACCGCCTCTGACCCATCCAGACTAACCACCAGCGCCCGGATCCTCAACTTCTTCTTCTTCGTGTCCTCTTCACCCTCCTCCACCCACTTCGTCTCGCACGCGACGGGAACACTGCAGCCGCCCTCCAACGTCCTCATCAAGCTTCTCTCCGCGAAGCACGCCATCATTGTCGGCGTGTCTTCCAGCGTCTTCAAAATCCCCAACACCTTCTCATCTCCCTCCCGAACCTCCAACGCCAACGCGCCCTGCCCAACCGCATGCAACATACCACCCCCCTTCGTTGACGAATCCAGATACTGGGCAATTCGTCCTCCCAGCCCCATCCGCAACAACCCCGCCGCCGCCAGAATGATACAATCATAACCCTCCTCATCCACCTTCCTCAACCTCGTATCAATGTTCCCCCTCACATCCCGAAACACCAACCCGGGATAGTTCCTCTTCAGTTGCGCTGCTCTCCGCACACTGCTGGTTCCCACCACCGCGCCCTGCGGCAAACCCCCCAACTTCTTATACCTGTCCCCATGCGCCTTCTTGAAGATCACCACGTCCCTTGGGTCCTCCCTCTCCATGATACACCCCAGCTGACACCCCTCCGGCAGCGTAGTCGGCATGTCCTTGCAACAATGCACCAGAAAGTCAACCTGCTTGGAGCCCAACTGCGCCTCGAGCTCGTTCGTCCAGAGGCCCTTGCCGAGCTCGGGCAGCGGCGTGGTCTTGTCGCGATCGCCCATGGTCACAATGGGGCAGACCTCAAAGGTGATATCCTTGTGCACCTTCTGCAGCTCTTCGATGACGAGGTCGACTTGCTTGAGAGCGAGCGGGGAGCGGCGCGTGCCGATGCGTATTGTGAAGGGCTCGGAGCCCTCGGTGTTGTTGTGCGTGGAAGACATGGCGACAGCCTGGTAGTAGAGAAGGTGATATCGTGGTGGGTTTTTCCTCCAGAGAGTGATATACCTCTGATATCGTGTGCGCCGGACGGGACGGGTTGCGTCAATTGGGTTCGGGTGGGACGGTGGGAAAAAAACTCGAGGTGGCTAAGTACGAGAAAGACCGAGGCCAGATATCCGGACGCAAAGACGCAGGGTGCTGAGGAAAGGTTCCGGTAGGTTCAGAGAAAGACCGCAAGGCTTCGGAGCTGCGGGCTAGTTGTGACAATGTGTCTCCTGGCGAGGCGAGTTCGGTTGCTTCTATAGTGGTGCCGTTCCCCGCTTTCTAATTGTAGGGAGAAGTTTTCGGGCCACGCCTCTCAAGGAGGGGTAGATTCCACCTCAACTTCCCGCTGCGGGGACTTCGCGGGGCAAAGTCAACTTGCCCAATTGCCAATTGCCGCTCCTGGAACGCGGTGGGCCGCGACTTTAGTCATGCCACTGCCAAGGTACTGATCACCGCATAGAGACTGGCTCAATCTTCACGACGAGGAACAATAGGTCAAAAGTTCAATGTCGTTTCTTAGGAAGATTAGGATGCTGCAGCTAATTATACCGCCAATACCTTCTACTCTGCGCTCACTGAGGCGTACAATTATGCATTACCCCCCGCCCTGTGTTGTTCCGAACCCCTTTTCCGACTTCCCGGGGCTCCCGCCAGCCTACCGGGCGGAAAGCGCTGCTCACTTCGCCCCCTTGCCAGCAGACTTCCTGTCCTGCTCAAGGAAACTCTCGAGCAGCTGATATGCACGGTTCGAAACCTTCTTGTCGGCGCTCAGCGAGTGATCCTTGGGCCGTTTCGTAGCTGACGAGGCCACCACGTCGTCCGACTGGATGCCGTGCTCCCTTGCCTGGCTGCCTGGTTCAGAAACCTGGGCATCACTTCGGATTGAGTGTAATCTTGGCTGCTGAGACTGCACTGAACTTTCAACTCTCTCATCTTCCTGCAAGTCGTGCTGTCTGCTGGCTGGGCTTGGCGTCAGGACACGGCTATCCTGGAGGATGTCGTGCTCCAGGTTCAACCGCACCAACTCCGGTGTCGGAACTCTCTCGTCGATATGAATGCCGTGGGATCGTGGTCCTTTAGAGGTAGGCGTCATGACACGGATGTCTCGGGAGAGGCTGTGCTCACGACGCTGGAGCAGCTTGGGAGTCGGAACGCGTGTATCTGAGTCGATATCGTGCGACTGTGCAGCAACAAGATCAATCGTAACCTCAGGATCCTGCTGTATATCATGCCCTTGTGACTCCGCCTCTGACCGTGGAAGCTCTTGCTCTTCCTCGACACTTATGACTTCATCGGAGTCGATGCTGTGTTGACGGACATATGGTTCGCCCACGGAAACGCGCCTGTCAACACCGAGGCTGTGCTGACGAACTGACGCCTCGCCAGCGGATATTTTTCTGTCCGCCCCAAGACTATGCTCTCTGCCTGTAAATGGAAGAACTTGAACAAGCTCGTCAGCATCCAGGTCGTGCTCTGGCGCGGGTGACGGGTCAGCGGTGAGGACCCGCGGGTCGGCTTGAAGGCTGTGCTGTCTCTGGGAGCCCGAGGCACTCGAGACAATGGCGTCATCCTTCAGGCTGTGAGGATGTTGAGATCCTGGGGGACTTGCGACAAATACATCTGCCTGAAGACTGTGCTGTCGTTGTGACTCTGTGGGGCTTGTAACTAGTACATCGGCACTCAAGTTGTGCTCAGGAGTTTGTCTGACCTCAACAGGTCCGGCCACCGGACCGGCAGTGACAGGAGCTTCTATTTCCATAATATTGGGCGTAACAAGGGTTTCTGGGGCTCTCTTCGGGGAATCGTCCGGCTGTGTTTTCTTCTTGCTGCTCAGCTTCGGCGTCTTTACCTTGGGATTCCGTGATTGCTTCAGCGGTTTCTTCAGCTTCTTCTCCGGTTTTGGGCATGCCTCTGGGCATTTCTTCCCCTGCGGTGACACAATAGACGGTGGGTTTCCTAGACCAGCTACAAGGATAGTTCTCTCGACTGTAGGTTGGTCTTCAGCCGAGGGGCTCATGGACCGTAGCCAATTTCGAACTTGGGGGAATTTGGGCACGTTCTCCCTCAATTGTTGCAACCGAGGATCCTCCAAACTGTCCTGTTCACTGATCGGGGTGAGCAGCTGGGACCGGCGCTCAATGTTCTCGAGGGGGCTTGCGACATGAGGTATCTCCGGAAGAGGGGCGAGCTCCTTCCACCTTCGCTCATGTTCTCTTATCTCTTCCTCTGTTGGATACAAGGGCTCGGCATGGGGATCTTCCCCTCTTGGGTGGTAGTGCGACCCTCGGACTTGGTGAATGGGGAGGTTCACTGCCGTCATGTAAGGCTCTCTTCGGTAGCCTTCTGTGTTCGGCATCACAAAGATTGGACGGTAGTTTTCCTCGCCAAAAGGCATAGGGGCTCGAAGGCCGGCAGCAAGCTCGATATTGGTGTCTACTCTTTCGCGTCGACGAATCTCGAGATCGTTTCGAATCAAGGAACACGGTTGGCAGAATATTCCCTTAGCGACATCATCGCAGTAGTTTCCTTTGATGTTGTATGTCTTACGAATCCGTTTTGTCTGCTTCCCGGTGTATATGCCACTGCCGATGTCTTGTTAAGTTAGCAGGACAATCCCCGGAACACCAAGACGAGAACATACATAGGCCGGCAATACACAAAAAGAAGTAGTCCCAGCAACTTGCGTTGCATCCCTTATATTTAGAGAGGTCCAGGGGATCTTGCTGTTGATCAAGTTGCACCAGGCGATGGCGCGTTCGTCCGAATTGGTCACACCCAATGAAGCATGACCGTGGGCAGTCGCCGTCGTCGCCAGGATCACACAGGCTGGTTTTCCAATCTGCTTGACGCGAGTTGGACATCGTTGAGCGAATCGGGGTTGCCAATGGATGGCACTCCGCGGGGTCGGGGTTGGTAGATAAGGAATGTAGCTCAGAAATGTAGGGTGTTCTTGGGGCAGAGAGACAATGGTGTGATGCCTTGCAGAGAGCTGGAGAAGCCCGGTTGAGTGTTTATGGTGTTGGGGACGAGCCATTGTGCCTGCCTTAGCGGCTCTCGAGCTCTTGGGAAAATGTGCAGATCCCTTGGGTTAGGTTACGCGCGGAAGTCGCGACGGCTCAGGACGGAGAGCACCTCAGCGAACACTGGCATCTTGCCGTCAAGTTTATCTTGCGCCTTCCAATCGATAGTGAAGCGGTTTGGATTCATATCTTGTCTCATCAGACGACTACCCGACAAATTAGCCGGCCATCACTCGGCAGCATCATTTCTCGGTTGGATCAACACGTTTGGAAGCCGGCTTGTCCGTCAACTTCGTAGCTTGCTGGCCAAAGAGTCAGTGATCTCGAAGTATGGATACTCTTGCTAATACAAGGCAACTTACGTTTTCCTGAGAGTCGTCCATCTCCTTGGAGGGCGACTTGGACGAGTCATCGCTCTTTTCGTCCTTGCCCTTGCCATCGCCCCCCTCGTTCTTAGCCTCTCCAGACTTAGACCCTTCCTCTCCATCGTGACCTTTATGACTGACTTCGTCGTGCTTTGCTCCATGTGTTTCATGTCCCCCATGAGCACTGTGGCTGGATTTGGGACGCCCCGGTCCTTGCTTCCACAGATAGAACCCAATTGGTACGGAGACCACAACTGATGTGACCAACCTGCGAACAGTCCCTACGTTAGACTTCCATTGACCCATTCCGCAACTCCACACTGAGTGCTTGGATGCCGCATTGAAAGGAACAGACTAACCAAGGCATGTCACTGCTGGGTTTCCCATGCGCGCTGGCATAGCCCCTGCGGCTAACAACTGGCCGTGCCCCTGCCCAGCGAGATAAAGCAGGGCGGCAGGTGGCTCTGCTCAATTGCAACCCAAGGGCTCTGCTGGCAGACATGATGTGGAATATCCAAAGAATCACTATGCAGTGCCACGGTATTTCGACTCTTTGCTTACCACAATTGATGAAGCTGAGAGAGGGTCAAGCGGGTGTCGGGGGTTAAATACGGGACCGCATTCGCCAACACCTGCGAGGGGTGGCTGGCGTGACATCCAGGCACAGAGCGGCAGTATCTCTCGCCCTCGCTGATGACGTTGATGGGAAGCTGCTGGTGCTATCCCAGGCCAATCAGATCCATCGACTTCCTGTGCCTTCGAGAGGTGTTGACCCATTCGCATGGCGAAAGATACATGAATTTTTCATTCCTCGCTGCCCCTTGATTTGAACCAGCTTTACGCCTCCTTGAATCCTAAAACTCATCATGTCCATGTACCTAGGTTAAGGGCACGGTGAGATCTCTTTGATGCCTCTTTGCACACTGGGAAACCATGGCTTTCCCGTTTCGTCACATCTCCCCCACCTGACACTGCGATCAAGAGGAGGGACCGACCGAGGATTGAGACCGAAGGCATAGAGGCCGTATGGAACGCCCGTTATTCTTGGAAAGGCTCAGAGGTATCCTGTGTTGGAAAAGTCAAGCCGTTGGGGACGGACACTCAACTGAGGAACATTCCGGGGTAAGATGCATTGGCAATAGGAAAACCTTTCTGGCGCTGGCACAGAAAGGAAAGCATTGGACCTGAGATTTGACACTCTGACTGAACATAACATTTTCCTGAGGTCGGGCTCTCGAGGCTGCAAAATGCTTCCTTCCAGATGGTATCTGGAAGGCTTGGTGGCTGCTAAGTCCGTACCTTGATGGCCCAAGCTCTATCATCAGCAATCCCATCTGCCAGGGCTAGTTCCACAGGGCCAACCCTTGGCACTATCAGACCCTAACCCCGACCAATGCGTTGAAGAATAACGAAGTAAAGAAGCTCATGGCTACCCCGTTCGTCAAATAGAATAAGTATTTCTCATACATGCAGCTCTTTTTCGGCCTTTCAGACATCTGCTTGTGGATGTGGCGCCAGCTTGTCAATTGGGTATCACACTTCCAATCAGACCACCCCACCCCAGGCAAGAGAGGTGGCTTGTGCGTCAAACCCCGCGAACTTCTCTCCGAGCCCAGAACCCCACCATCCTTCCCCACCTTGACATCGTTGCCTGTCTCGAAGCCTGCGAGCTGCCGACGAGAACCAGACAAATATCCAGCACTTCCAGGCGCAAACTGGTTTGCGAGGAAATCTTTTGTCACCGACCAGCAAATTCACCTTTTCTTCTCGCTCCTTCAACACAAGTTGAATTCTTTCTGGTGCGTCCCCCTGCCATCGTCCTGTCCGAGCACAACAATACATCATATCGTCGCACTTCGTTTGCACCTCTACACAAACGCCTAACTGACCTCAGTATTCAGGTCCCAGAGAGATCATTTGGCCCTGGAAGCCGGTCAACTTCCTTTCTACAAAGGCGCAGCCCGCAGAGCGGACTTAGCCACCATGGCGACCGCAATCCCGGCGAACCCAATCCCGGCGACGGTGAACCAGCTTCTCCAGAAAGTTGGCGATCCAGACCCCGACTACCGATTCATGGCCCTCAATGACCTCCTTACCGTCTTCAATATCGCGAAACCCGACCTCCTCCATCACGACTACAACGTTGCCGCGCGAACCATTGACTGCGTGGTGAGGGCGCTGGACGACCAGAATGGAGAGGTTCAAAACCAAGCCATAAAATGGTTAGCCAAGATACATATGTTGTCTGTATTGGCACTAACACTTCTGGTGCAGTCTTGGACCGTTGGTCAAAAAGATTCCTACCGCGTTGATCGTCCCTATGATGGAGAAGCTCTCAGGACTGAAGCTCAAGCAGTCTGTAGACAACTCTATCCCTGCCATGGCCATGCGTTCTATGATCGAGGCGCTTCCGCGTCCTATTCCTGGGGTCGCAGCCTCGAAGGAAGTGCAAGAGTCATACGCGAGCCTCAACCGGGTGCTCATCCCTCGCCTCCTTGGACGAGCAACTGTCGGTGGCAAGCCCGTCCCCGGCTTGTTGGATCTTGACAACAACCTCACGGCAGATTCAGTCGACGTGTTGATCGAGGTTGTGAGGTGCTTTGGGCCCATGCTTCAATATATTGAGATTGAAGCACTTCACGATGTGGTCGTCAGTCTTTTGGAACAAGACAAGGGCAACTCGGTCGTCAAGAAGAGGGCAGTCGTTGCTGTTTCGATGCTGGCACACTATCTCTCTGAAGACCTTTTGACCGCCTTCATAAAGAGGACTGTTGGTGTGCTCAGCCACCCCAATTTGACGGGCGTAACGCGACGTCTTTACATCACCATCCTCGGCTCGATGGCTCGGTCTATCCCCTACCGTTTTGGCCAACACCTCCCAGAGTTTGTACCCTTCATTCTTGGCGCCTTGAGTGAGGATGAGATGCAGTCACAGCTCGAAGACATTAACGAGGGCGGTGAGGCTGGGTTGGAGTTCAACGAAATCAGAGAGGCGGCTTTGGTGGCTCTGGAGGCTTTCCTATCGTCTTGCCCTACCCAAATGCGACCATTCACCGATGAATCGATCGAAGCGTGCCTCCGATATCTCAAGTTTGATCCGAATTATGCAGTCGATGATGACGAGGATATGGAAGATGAAGACGAGGAGGAGTCCGAGGAAGATGATGAGTTTGAAGACGACGATGGCTTTGATGATGACGATGACGCCAGCTGGAAGGTGAGGCGTTGCGCGGCAAAGGCGCTTTACACCATTATTTCGACCAGAAGTAGCGGTGATCTCTTGGACAGCGGCCTACTTTACCGACAAGTTGCGCCTGCGCTCATCAAGAGGTTTGATGAGCGCGAGGAGAATGTGCGCTTAGAGGTTATTTCTGCTATGTCGTTGCTTGTCCGGAAAACTGGAGAGGGAATCATTCCCGAGTTCTCTATCGATAGCACCCAGAGCGAACTCGTCAACCAGCTTCCTCAGAGTAGAAAGCGGAGACGGCAAAGCAGCGGTGGTGGTGCTTCGGCATTTGCATTGAGTCTGACCTCTTCGTCACTGTCCGGTACTGGCCTCACGTCGCCCACGCTGGAAAAGATTCCCGCTTCTGGACCGCGGGCAGACCTTGCAGGTCTCACACCCACGATCGTCAAGGCAGCGACCAAGCTTCTCAAGGGAAAGCTGATCCCTACCAAGCAGGCAACTGTCAACCTTTTGGACGATATGGTTACTGTGCAGAGAGGTGGCCTGGCGACCTACTTTGACCAGATCACTGGCCCGATTGTCGACGCCATCAAGTCGTCGGGGGCTGCGTCTTCTTCGGCATCCCTTTCGGTTGCTGGCGGAAACGCATCTGCGACGGCTGGTACACTCAGAATTGCTGCGCTCCGCCTGACGAGCGACATCGCGAAGAATCATTCTTCAGCGGTGTTGCAGCCATATCTTCCAAAGATTGTTGCTGGTGTCGTTTCTGTGGTCCACGACAGGTTCTATAAGATCTCTGGGGCGGCGATACAGACATCCGAGGAAGTCGTCAAAGCAATCACTCCCCCGCGCTCCCGTCTAACGGCACAAAAGTTCAAGGGAGAGCTGCTGAAGCTCTACGACGTGATCGTCGATCGCACGACTGCAAACGACGCTGATACAAATGTTCGAGAGAAAGCAATCCACGCGTTGGGCACACTCATCTCCAGGACCTCCGGTACTGAAGGTGCTAACCTCTTGCCAGAAGACAAGCGTGCGGCAGCTCTTGGTTATCTCCTTGATCGGCTCAAGAATGAAACCACAAGGCTGGCTGCGGTCCGCGCAGTTGACACTGTTGCTGCTATGTCTTCAAGTGGCGTTCAGCTAGAGAAATCGTGGATCTGCCAGGTTGTTGTTGAGCTAGGGGCTCAGCTCCGGAAGGCTCATCGTGCTCTGAGAGGATCGAGCATCATGGCTCTCAAGCACCTCATTCTCAGCCCTGCCGCCAAGGATGCCCTGGATGATGCAACCATTCAGAGCACAGTGTCGGCTCTGGTTCCGGTCGTCACTAACAACGATGCCCACCTTCTCGGACCGGGTCTGCTTATCCTAGCTCACCTTGCCAGCGAGAAGCCCAAGATTGTCATCACGCCCGTTCTAATTCGGTCCATCTGTAATCTTCTCAAATCCACTGTTGCTGGCTCCGTTCTCGATTCACTTCTCATTCTCGTTACCAACGCTGGTCAAGTCGGGCAAGGGAAGGCTTTGATGGACGGTCTTCTGAAAGATGTGGGCGTTGGAGGTGAACCTTCGATTGTCGGCAAGGTCATTGGCACCCTCCTTGTCGCGAGCGGGAACTCCGCCGGAGTTACTATGGATAGCTTCGTTCAGGAGATCAAGGCCAGCTCGGGTGATCAAGTAAGGGTGAGCCTTGCACTTGCCGTTCTTGGTGAGGCAGGACTGCGGCTTGGACCGAAGTTTAACCTCCCTCCAGGCCTCTTTCTGGATCAGTTCAGCAATGAGTTCGACAAAGTTTCCCTATCAGCAGCGGCTGCCCTTGGGCGGGCTGGAGCGGGCAACGTTTCAGCGTACATGCCAGTAATCCTAGAGGCCTTGGAGACGAGAGGCCCTGGGCACCAATATCTCCTCCTCCAGTCGATCAAAGAGATTCTGCAGCAAGTAGCCCTCGCCTCAACTGATATTAGCAAATTCTCCCCGCTTATTTGGGATCAGATCCTGGCTGCTGCTGGGGCGGAGGACAACAAGGCTGTCTGTGCCGAGTGCATTGGTCGTATGGTCATCATTGACCCGAAGACTTATATGTCAAAGCTAGAGGTTTGTTAACCCTATTGGAAGTTGGCAGCCCAAACTAATGATTTCATAGTCTCTGCTAAAGAATAAGTCGTCGGTACTGAGGACTATCGCTGTTCAAGCGTTGCGCTACACTCTCCCTGATGAGAATGAAGCGTTTGACACAGTTCTCAAGATTCACCTGGTCGACATGCTCAGAACAATGCTGGAGGACCCAGAAATGGAGATTCGCCGCCATGCCATGTCTACTTTCAATTCAGCATCACACAACAAGCCCGAGCTGATTCTGGGTCACCTCAACCAGCTGTTGCCGTTCGTCATGAACGAGACAGTGGTGAAGCCCGAGCTTGTCCGTGAGGTTCAAATGGGACCATTCAAACACATCATTGACGATGGGCTTGACGTTCGCAAGGTAAGTGCACAGCCGAGCTACGAATGTACTTCTCTCTGACTCGCCTTCTCAGGCCGCGTACGAAACTCTCTATGCGCTCATGGAGACAGCATTCTCCCGCATCAGCACCATCGATCTCTATGATCGTATTGTTGCTGGCCTCAGCGATGACAATGATATTCGGTCACTATGTAACTTGATGGTGTCGAAACTCGCATATATCGACCCAGACGAGACGAGCAGACGCCTGGACTCTATGGCTGATGCTTTCAGGAAGACTCTCTCAACCAAGCTCAAGGACACTGCCGTGAAGCAAGAGATTGAGAAACAAGACGAGGCGAACAAGGCAGTGCTCCGCCTAACTCTTCAGCTCGGGGAGAAGCTGAAGACCTCAAGTGCCGCGGGCACTTCGAGTGCGTCCAGCCAAGTGTGGGGGACGTACTGGGAGTGGGTTAACAAGGATTTCGCCTCTCAGCTGAAGAGCCTGCGCGAGGAAAGCAAAGAGCAGGGGCCTGCTAACGTTTAGAAGGAGAGACTACGGGACAACGAGGGAAGTTCTCTCTGTGAAGCCGCAAGCAAATGGGAGGGTCTTTCTCAGGGGCAAATAGTGGTGATAGGCCCGAGTAGGCTGTGATCGGGCCTCGACTGGTCTGGCACACAGCGAAATTATCCATTGCAGAAATTCAATACGTGATATCTAGAGCGCCGATGAATCGTGGAAGCGTGAGTTCCTTGTCTCGAACCGCCCCTGAGACTACAGTGCTATACAGTGCGAAGTACTGTGAACGATCGCAGTGCCCAGACCACGCCAAGCAGAGTGGGGGAGCTTCTGCACCTCCAGCCCCACAGCATCAACGTCTCCCAAGCTGCAACAGGGTGATGATTCGGTCGGTGATTGAAACTAACTAAACACACCATTCCGCTCCTCCAAACCATGGCACACATGGGGGCAACTGGGAAAACGGGCTCCAAGGAGCCTGGCCTGCGGTATCCCGCCAACGGAAAGACAATCTTCCATCGGCCGCTAAACCGCAGTAAGACATCAGAGCTCAGCCAGGCAAGCTTCGCCTACCTCTTCTCCGAGATGGTCAGCTACGCGCAAAAGCGCGTCACCGGAATTGCAGATCTCGAAAAACGGTTCGTCGCCCTCCTCCCCCCCTCCCCCTCAAGGTCCGCCGCAGGCAAACTAACTCTGTCGCAGCCTCAACCTCCAAGGCCACCCCATCGGCCTCAAACTCCTCGACCTTCTCCTCATCCGCGAACCCCTCCGCTCCCAGTCTCGCCCTCTCAACATCATCGCCTTGCTACACTTTATTAAGGGAAACCTCTGGACGCACCTCTTCGGGCGCCAGGCCGATCGGCTGGAGAAGAGCTCCAATCCCGATACACCCGACGAGTACATGATTATCGACAATGAGCCGCTAGTCAACGCGTACGTGAGCGTGCCGAAGGAGATGAGCCAGCTGAACTGCGCGGCGTTTGTGGCGGGCATTGTGGAGGGGGTGTGCGACGGGGCTGCGTTCCCGGCGAGGGTGACGGCGCATACGGTCGGGGGTAAGGAGGAGGGGGAGATGTGGCCAGGGAAGACGGTGTTTTTGGTCAAGTTCCAGCCGGAAGTGTTGGAGAGGGAGGCGTTGATTGGGAAGAGTTGAGGTTTATGAGAAAGGAAAGGGGGTTTGTGGCTTTGATGGCATTGTAATGGCGTTTGGGTCGGGGGAAAGGGAAATATATCCTGTTTTTTGCGGGTTGTCCTGGTCTTGGTGTGGGTGAGGTTGGTATTGCACCTAGCAAGCGGTTTTCATTGCGTGAGTATTTTGATACCAGTAGGCAAAGACTGGCATGATAGAGAGACGGCTATGGGGCGATGTCAAAAAAAAAATAGCGTGGTTTTGACGCAGCGGAAATCGCTGTTAGAGAATACCTATCACAAGAACGCCGTCGTAATGCTGCCTCCGTTGGTACCGTCATCATCCATCCATAACTCCCAAAGCCAACCCTCCTCTACCCTTCACCTAGGCATCCCCCGATACTGTCCTCCTCCCCCGCCTCCTCTCTTCCTCCCTACCCTAACCACATTCCCGCCCTTGGACGATGACCCCTCGCCCGGACCCTTGCGCATCAACTCTCCCAACCCTAGATCCTTCCACGCCGGCTCGCGCACCTTTTGCGTCGCCTTGGTGATTCCGAATGCGGCGTGCTGGTCCGGTACTACGTCATCTTCGTCCTCAGGGTTGATGGGTTGCAGATGAGGCGGGACGTAGATGTCATCGGCGGGAAGCTTGTCTTTGCAAAAGTCCTCAAAGAGTTCGGCGTCGCGGGAGGACTGCATGTGGACATACGTGTATGTTGCGTCCTTATTCTGCAAGCATGTCAGTTTGGATGTCAAGAATTTAGAAGAAGAGAGAGTACCATTGTGGACGGTATCGGCGTGTTAAGAACGAAGGTGAGGTCTGAGTTGATGGCTTGAGTGAGCTTGGTGGATGATGAAGTGGGCTGGCTGCGTGAGGCGCTGCTGGGGTGCGGGTTTGGCCTAAACATCGGCGCAGATTTAGGTGGGGCTCGAGCGGCAATGGCTGGCATGTATAAGCACAATCGACGTCACAGCTGGATAAGTTCGAAACTTGAGGACGCTCAGATTAATGTTCACGAAGCATGGGGTATCAGACAAAAATACATCGCATTTCGTATGTAGTAGGCGCTCGCCCACAGCGATCTGCTTCAAATCTGCAAGATCGATTCCCAACATGACCCTAACCCTTGGTCCCGAGGAAGCAACGACACCCGTCGAGCTGCTGTCTCCATGTGCCTTCCTCCATCACAGACATGCTTGCGATGTTCCCCCATGAAGTAAATATGGCTTCATGCCTCAGGTCCAATAATCCTGACAACAGAAACCCGGACTCGAATCAGAGCCGGTTTAGGTACTAGAGACCGTTAGCTTTCGGCCGCTTATCACGGCCGGAAACCAGGTTAGATCCACTTACAAGCTCAGTTGGGTATGCTCAAAGGTCCAGGAGCTGCCCTTTCCAAAGTACCTAGAGCAGTTTCTGTGCACTGTAATCATCTTTTCGATCAGCTGCCTTGTGTCGTATCTGCTGCCACGCTCTTCCGAGTGGAGATTGCAGATGGTCGCGGTGCAGGTATTCCCCGGTGTCTTTCCATCAATGCAACTTCCAGCCGGGATGTCGAAGGGGTTGGTCCAGAGGTTCTTGTCGAAGAGAATGTTGATGGCTTCACGGCAATCAGTTCCGTTGAAGTCAGATCTCATGTTGTCCGTGCAATTCGCTGGCGCAGCATCACCGATTGGCCGAACAACTGGATCATCCAACATCGTGGGCTTGAAGTACCAAGTCCTGTTTGCGGTAGTGGTGTCGGGATGCGTGCCTCGAGCGTACAACTCGAGTCTCTCATCGTAGGGATCGATGGGTGATGAGTTGATGGGAGGGAACGAGACACAGTGAGCCTTGTGATTGCGGGCAGCAACCTTCGGGGAGACCCAACTCTCATCCGTATTCCCGTCCGAGAGGGCTTCGAAGAAGCTGAAATTCCAACCGCCAGGATATTGAGGCGTCGGATCAGCCACGAACACGCCCCAATAGCCATACAAAATGCATGTGTCGAAAAACCAGGCCACATGGATTGTCTGATTGATGAGAACGCTATTAAAGGACTCCTTCTCTACGGTTTTATACGACTTTACTCACTTGTTAGTTCCCGCTGGATAAGGTGTGGGTAGGACGCGGGCATGACTTACTCCGGCACAGACGGCCATGCTACAATTGCCTACTGTCGCAGGCGATGTGCACTCACCACTCTTCAGGTGGTACACTCGAGGCTTGCCTCCATCACAGCTTGTGTGGTTGAGGACGAGATCAACAGCAGCATAGCAATCTTCTCTAACTGGCCAGTCGTACAAATGCTTGAAATCCATGTCACATTTGACGGTGCCATTGATGGTCCAGTTGCTATTGGCGAGTCCCCAGATTTCACCGGCCTTGACCTGCAGAACACCAAGCAGGAAGAGCAGAAGCCAAAACGCTGGCAGCATTTTGAATGCGACGCTGATGTCGAGTCCGAATTTTTCGCCTTTGTGAGTGAGAATTTGTCGTCAACGAAAGTGAGTAGAGGTAGAAGAAGGAGCGTGTTGTTTTGTGGATGAGAGAAAAAGGCTTTGGGTGGTGGAACGGGATTGATTGCTCCAGGAAATCCGGAATCAGACAAGGAAGGAAGGAAGGAAGGAGCGAGATTGCCTGTGACGACCAACTTTCCGACATCAGACGGCATTCTACCTACTGTCGACACAAGACCTGGGCTTGTGATCTACCAATGCGGAATGGCAGGAACGCTCAATCGGACAGAATCTTTCAAACTCCAAATCTTCCAATTCGTGGCAATTAATTTGCAAGTGCCGATAGGCAGAACATACGAATGTCATTGGTGCCGTTTTGTTTGATTGTTTCGTGCAAGTAGCCACTACTACTAGAGCTTGCCTTGATTCCCGTTGGCAATCTGTCCAGCACGACACCTAGATCCAGCCTCAAGTTCAAGTTGATATATGCATGTCGGATCCATATGGTACCTATGGCTACCTGGGCACCAAAGGGACAGTATCTGAGTGGCATATCTTCACTTGTGGGTAATTCAGTGTTTCAAAATGGTCACATCTCGAAAGTAGATACAGTTAGGTTCGTCAAAGAAAAGGCCTCCAGCTGGAGACTCGACACCTGAAGTAGCTAAATCAGCAAGGCCGTCGAGTAGGCGATCGTGATGCCGTGGCACTGGTGGCTTCTTCTCAGGCACTTGAAGAGTTGTTGGCGACTTTAGGATAACTGCAGGCCGTCAAGCCTCCGAGTGCTCGGCGGACTCCGATTCCGTTTCCGAGTTCCCGCCTCTCCACTCGTCTCGTATTTAATGTCTCGTGCTACGTCTGACGGCCGCTACGAGTAAACGGCCTCGAGCAAGCAGTGCGACCACACCACAGTAGTGAAACATTGCGCAGGATGGCGCCGACATGCTCGTGACTCGGGCTCAGTCTCTGCTCTTCACCGTTCTGTCTGACTAACTGCTGACTAACTGCCGTTTCCAACGCAAACTGGATTTTTTTGTAGGTAAATTTGACATGAAGTCTACTCTCAGTGTCGCCAACGTAGAAACATGCCCTGCGTAGTCCTCCATGGTATGGTGGCCGGGTGGGAACTCTCCATGTGGATTTCCTGACCTTCATCAAGTTCGACTCGAAACGTCGAGATGGGATTGACGGGATGCTAATTGACCGATTAGCGGAGCCCCTGTAGAAGGAAGTTCCGCAATCAAAACAAACTTTAGGGTTCAGAAGGAATGATTCCCTCTGGCAGACTGGCCAATGGCCTTAACGTTTCCGGTGACATAGCCGCCGATCTCACCGCATCGTCCTGTCGATCCAGCGATGAGAAACACCAAAACACGGCCACCGAGAATCCTTTGCTGGTCTTGCCGCCGTTTGATTTGTAATGGTCGCGACTATATTGACCGTCGGAAGTAGCCCGACATCCCCAAAGCGACGGAGCCGTTGAAGTTGTTGTCGAGACGACAACTGCTCGAGTTCGTCAGTTTGGTTGAGTGCGACAATCAACACTTCCTGGCGTAATCCAAAATTCAGGGACCGCAATGAATGCTTCAATCCGGCCTTTTCATATCTCAATCGCTGACGCAAAGCTCGATGGCCTCAAGGTGAAACTGTCGCACACGACGTTCGCCGACGATGTGCCAATGTCGAACGGCTGGGAGTTTGGTCCGCCACTTTCCGATCTCAAGAGGCTGATTTCATACTGGAGAGAAGGCTTCGACTGGCGGGCTCAGGAGGCTAACATCAACCGACTCCCTCACTTCACAACCCCTATCTCCGTCGATGGTTTCGGCGAGTTGAACATTCACTTCATTCACAAGACCAGCAGCCGAGAGGGAGTATCCCTCTTTTGTTTTGCCACGGATACAAGTCACTTCTACAAACTTCTACAATGCACCAATCGCGTCAGACGCTGTAACTGACGCTGTAGCGCAGGGCCCAGTAGCCTCCTCGAAGTGACCAATATCCTCCCTCTCCTGACGAACCCCAAAGACAGTGATGGGCCGTCGTTCCACGTTGTAGCTCCATCGCTCCCAAACTTCGGCTTCTCAGACGCAGCAACCAAACCCGGCTTCGGCATAGCCTGGTATGCCGAGTGTCTTCACAAACTGATGCTGAAACTCGGCTACAAAGAATACGGTACGTGTGAGGTCTGACTTGGCAGGGCAGGGTAGGAGAGGGAGGGAACTAATGCATTGTACAGTCACTCAAGGAAGGGACTGGGGATACGCGATAACTCGAACCATGGGTTTTGACTACGCTCAGCATTGTATCGCGTCTCACCTCAACTACATCCGCGCCAACGCGCCGACCCCGAAGCAGCCCCTTCTCTACCTCCAGTACCTCCTCCCTCGAACCAAGACCGAAAATGCCGGACTCGCTCGAATGGAATGGTTCATGAACCAAGGTCTCGGTTACAACATCGAACAAACTACCCGGCCAGCCACCATCGGTGCTGCCCTCGCAGGCTCACCTATGGGTCTCCTCGGCCTGGATCTACGAGAAGCTTCACGACTGGATAGACTCCTACCCCTGGACAGACGACGAAATCCTCAGCTGGGTCTCACTCTACTGGCTTGCCACTGCTGGTCCAGCCGCCAGCGCTGGAATCTACTACGAGGCGCAAAACACCGTTCCTCACCCCCGTCACGACGAGCGCATGTTCCAATACAACCCACATGTCAAACTCGGCCTTTCCTACTTCCTAATGGGCCTCTTAGTCTTCCCCCCCTGCTACGGACGCACTCTCGGCCCTGTCGTCTTAGAAAAAGTGCACACCGAAGGCGGTCACTTCGCTGCATATGAAAAGCCAGAGTTGCTGGTTGCAGACCTGCGAGCCATGTTTGGGCGTGGCGGAGGCGCCAAGGATATCGCCGGGCGATGGAAACCGGCTGCGGCAACCACGTAGGGAAAGACGGCACGGGGGACGGCCATTCCCCCCTTGTGACTGTGACCAGCGTAGAGGATACACATGGGATCGAGGGGCGGCGACATGTGATCGCTTCGGACGGTGTGGTCTGTGAGACAATACTGGTCTCCTATGCCAGCTTGATTCAGTGGGAAGGACACTGTGAGATAAGTGAGGAATGCCAGTCACAAGCTGGTTGCGACTCGGGGCGATTGACTTTTGGTTGGCTCGGTAATTTTATTCTTTGTTCTTTGTCGAGCAAGCGTGCAACTATTGTGCGTCCCCTTTGCCGCTATCGGCTCGCCCGAAAAACGAATGTCACGTTTTGGGGGACACAAGATAGCGGACGAGGGGAAGGTGATGCATCCCTCCTTTTGTGTCCATGGATATGCCCTCGATTTTGGCTACGGAGCACCTCTCTCCTTAATCGACCGGCACATGTCTGGACTGCGGAGGGAAGGTGGGTACAGATTTCTGAAGGGCAGGTCTGGAAGCCTGGGGGAGCTGAACTCCAGATTTCTGGGAGAACCCTCCACGACCCCGCAAAGTCGAGCTTGGTGCGTGCGGGACCCGCAGGGGCCAAGCCAAACTTGGCAAGTGGAGCTGAGCTGGTTTGACAGGTGGGGGGAGGCTAATGTCATCGCTGCTGGTCGCGGATGAGGTTGGGATGGCAATTGTCGGGAGCTTCCATGCTGTTGCATTCAGATGGTGGTTTTGCTGCGATCAAGGGCAAACTTTCTTTGTTCGTTGTCCTGGCGTCGGCGCAGTTTGGAACGCAACGACCCTGCGTTGTCCGTCTCCGTCGGTGACGACAGAGCGGGATGGGGCCGTGTGCTTCGCCAAAATCAAGCTTGACCCAAGACGGGCTTGGCCCAGCACGTAATTAATCGTCATGCTAAGAACCGATGTTCTCTTTGGCGTCGTCCCGCACGTATGTTGTCCGCCGAGAAACAATTTATTCAGCGCAGATGCTGTTTTGAAAGAAGCGGCTGGTTTGGACCTGACATCGGCTGTCCCCGACGTTCTTTGATGCGAACGTGTTTGGCGTTTGAGACGAGCTGCCAAGGGCCGTCTTCCGACAATCCTTCCCTGCGAATGATGTGGTCATCGGGCCGTTGACAAAGAACCAGGCGATACGGCGCGTGTACCTCAACTTCGCAAGGGACTCAGCACTGCACCGCAAGGAGCAACTGTGCTGCTTGAGCGCAAGCAGCGTTGACCGGGATGCAGGTGCGCCTAGCCGCGAGTGCTGCAAGGGATTGAGAGAGAGAGGCTGGAGTGCGTTGCGAAAAGGAGGGGCGACAGCCAAAGAGGGGAAACGTGATGCTGCGTGGTTCGCGCTTGCGACAGAGTCGAGCGAGTGTCGTCTGCCCAATTGATGGGGGAGGGGGGGAGAATCATGGGCAGCTGTTGGTGGGCGGTTTGGTGGACCTGCATAAGCACCTACTTGCAGTGCTTCCGAGCCCACAGCTAAAATCCCATGAGCTTTAAAATCTCAAACTTGGGTTGACGTATGGGGTGTCATGAGGCTCTCGGGGATGGACCTTGATGAAGATGGCTGGTCGCTTCAAAAACGGCAGGTAATTATCGCTCACGTCGCAATGGCGTCAGGATACCGGATCTTGGGTCGTGATCCAGGTTATCTGCCTGCCAAGGACCCATCTGCACCCACTGGGAGAGATTTCACCGCCGTCTTTCCGCCACCATGCAAGCTCTCATCCAGGTTTGCTCCAACTGTGCCAGCGAAGGTGCGCCTGAGCTAGAAGAGTGTGCTGCAGAAAACCACTTCAAAGCACCTAGGCAGTACGCGATTGACTGATTCATTTCAGCCTGAGCTCCAGCGCTCGCGCACTCTGCTAGTCAAGTTGCCGTGGCTGCTCTCGCGTGTTGAGGTGGAGCGCATTTGCCGCTTTGGCCTGGCCGTGTGTTAGATTAGATTGTTGTCGCTTCGCTGCTGTGCTGTGCTGTCAACGATGTTTTGGCAATAGATGGTCGACTGTCTCGGTCGTGCTGCTTGTTATCGCGACATAGGTCTCGTGGATTGGCTTCCCGTCGCCTCTTACTGTCTCTGTCCAGCTGGTGGTGTGAGGGTGTTCTCGAACCTGAATGAGGCCAAGGTCGCATCCACAGCGCGTTGGGGCGTTTGCTCTCAGGGCTTGACCACCAATGAGATCGGCCCAGGAAGACCCGAAATGGAAAGCGTCCCCAGCAGACCCCACCTGCTGGCCTCTGACCCAATGCGTGCTGGCTGGGTGCAGCATGGACGAGCGGGCCTGGCTAGCCTAGCCGAGGCGGACCCTGTCTCTCACAATGCATGGCAATGCACCCGGTGGGCCGCCCACTGAGCGGGACTTTTCCCAGATTGGACAGGTACGTACCGCCCGCTGCCCTGCTTGCCAGTGCGCCCCAGTGCTGCTCGCTGCTGCTCTCATTTCCCATTTCTTCACCAATTACCCCCGTTCTCTTCCTTTCGCGACGACCAGCTCCCGCGCGACAGCCAGACTCTCCCATTTCACCGTTTTCCGGTGTATGAGAGCGTGTTGTCTTGACCGCTGGACAACACCGACCGACGTGGGCGCCAGTCGAAGCTGTTGCACCTCTCCACTCTACTCTCCTTTTCTGGCGTCTTGTGAGAGCGGTGCAAGACATCCAATCGACCTGAGGTGACCTTGAGCAGCCCACTCACGTCTCCTGCTGGAACGGGATCGCGGGTGCCGCCGCCGTCGTTTCTACTTTCTCTTCTGCACCAACCGTTTACACAGACGGACCACGGCAATTGCTAGGTTAGTTCACTTGCCACTCCCCATTGTACCTCCCAACAGCCTGCCACATTCCACAAGACTGTCATGACCTTCCCAAGCCGTCCGACGTTCGCCCACCTGGTGCCCTTGTGGCTCTTGTCCGCCCTGACCATTGCCGTGACTAACACCTTCTAGCTTCCGCACGATTCGCAGCTTCAGGTCCATATATCTTTGAGCCCCTGCGCCCCGTCGTGTCGACATCGAACCACCAACTCCCCCGAAAGGCATCTGTCGCCATATACTTACCAGCAAGCAATTACTACAAACGCCTCCCACCATGGCATCCGTCACAGTCCCCGAGAAGGTGGGCCTGATCGTCGACACTCAGGCAACACGCCTCGTCCAGAAGCCCTCGCAAGATACGTTCGGCTCTGAGACAATGACGCCCTCCGCAGAGAAGACCCAGGGCTTGCCCCGAACCTCCAACATTTCCACACCCACCAGCGCCCACCATGCGAATCCCTTCGACACTGACATCGAGGCTATCATTACGACCGAGACATGCAACCGGAAGTCGACCGAGTGCACGAAAGGAGGGCCCGATTGCCAGGTGTGGCCCGGCCGGGACCACTGGAGGCGGAAGGCCAAGGCCAACAAGATGAGCCGACACAACTGCAATTGCCTCGCCCACATGAGCAAACGGAATCGCATCATCGTCAAGGTATTAATCGGTATACTCATCATCGGTATCGCAGTTGGCGTGGGGCTGGGAATCAGCAAGCCGCTCGGGGCTGGGATCTGGCGCAGCGAGCAGCAAAACTCATGAGGTGTTCCCCGTTCTGCAGTGGAACTACGTACCGCCAGGGGGAGCACCACGGCCTTCTTTGTCCGAACTTCTCACCCAGCGGTCAACGGACAGCCATATAACGGCCACTTTTACGAAGATTTCTGTCCTCAACCTTTTACGTCAAACGGCTCCGATCCAGGCTCTCAACCCCGAGCGGAAAACGTCACCGAGAGCGTCGCCCCGATGCGACACGGCAGACATCATGGATCTGTCGGACATGGTCGCCCGCCGACACCCTCTTCGATTCTTTGTGTATATTTCGGCTCCTTTGTTCGACTCATGGCCCCTCTATGGGTCCCGGCGTTATTGCATTTATCTCATTTCAGAGCTTGGTTTTAGACCACATCTGTCTCGGCGTTGGGTGGTTCAGGTTGAGAAGCCCTCGTTCTGCGGGGAAACATGTCGCCCTCGGTCATTGCCCTTTGTCACCAGAACAAGAAGAGGATGCGGACAGACTTGGTATCTGTGTTTTAGGGCTACGACGATGTCGTGTATTACAGTCCCGGGGTTAATCATGCATTTGGCAAGACGGTGAATGCCCGGCTGGGTTATGATGGATGGTGAGATATAGCGAATATAGGCCTGTTCTCGTGTCTTCCCAGCGTCATCTAGATGGTTTGTGCACACATGGTGATGAGTTAAAGCCTGCAGATCTGAGGGCCGCAAGGCCACTGGCTTGATGAAGAGCCGAGCCGACGTAAGCACGATTGCTGACGGGAGCCGGCTGCCCTGACGCCGTCGGGTGTATCCGAAAGCAATGAGGCTTTCCGCACCCGTGGCTTTGATCGGCAGTGGCTGGCTTGGCCTCTACTGTACCTTGGCTCCTGAATGGGGCCACCAAGCAGCACGCCCAGGGGTGGGGCACGGTTCAGCTCAGTTTACAGCGCCTGCGGCGCAACTGTTAGCAATGGATGCAATCAAATCCACGCCTGCGGTTTTCGCGACGATTATCGTGTCAATTTACACATTACGCATGCGGCACATTATTGTAGCGAGGATCGGAGGTCCGGTTTTACTTTTTCTGGCGACGGGATTGCGGTGGTTTGCAGTGCTGCTGATGTGAGGGATTGCGCGGCAAAACAATGCGCTGTGCGGACACAACAGTGTGCAGTCGGGAGAGGGAGCGCACAGCCACGCGCGGCGAACGGGAACGGGCAGTATTTTGAGGGTTGGGGTCTAGGGAGGATTTGCGTCGGGGAGGCGTCGGAACGGAGTCGGAGTCGGAGTCGGAGTCAGAGAGGGGTATACCTGGGGATAGGGCATGAGTGAGGAAAGGTGATAGCGTTGGGCTGCTATCATATTATAAAAAGAGGGTTATTGTTGTTATGGCTGATATCTAGGGAAAGATAGTGGGGCAATGCAAATGGAGAAGAGGGGTCTACTTGCGACAAGAGAGAGGCAAGCCTGAGGCTACACAACTGGAAACTGGAGTGCTGTGCTTCGTGTGTTACGGAAAGGAAGACACGATTTATCCACCTGTAATATGAAAAGTCTCTGTCAGGTTGATCGGTAAAGTAAGATGGGAAATGGAAATTACCGCGCTTATTTTGACGATTGGATGGGTGGCGGTTGGGCAGCGGGTGGGCAAGGTGGATTTTGCTCGCTTGTTGTTGAGATGGCGTAGCGAAGGGGTTGGGTCTGAGAACGAGAGGGATATAGTGGTGGGTGCATTTACATTTACGAGCTGGCTTGCGGCTTGCTGCAATGGTGTGACGTGGAGTGCTTTTCCTTGTTTCGCCTGGCTTCGGTGAGGGCTGTTGGTGTCGAAATGGGAACCCAACCTGGAAGAGGTTGGTATGTTGACGCTAGGACGTTGGTTTTGAGACGTTCGACGTAGAGGAGGGCACGTGGGCGAGACAGAGCAGTGGCGGGATCCAGCAGTTTGGTTTTGCCATCCTGTTTGGGTGGTCTGGAACAGGGTCCAGACTTGGCCACACGTGCTGCATGCGAGGGCTACGAAGAATTCAAACCCAGACAGATACCTAGTAGCGGGCGGAGTGGGGTGCCGCAGCGCGGTACCGTACCGAGGAACTTTCCCTTTTTTTCTTCCTTCCTGCGTTGCCCAATGGGCGGGAGGCGGTAGATCTGGCCCATTTACGCGGGAGTGGGTGAGGTCAGGTCAATTCGGGAAGGAGGTGGGTGGGATATTTTTGACTACTGCGCGGGTCCAATTTTCCGAGTCCTGCCTTGAGGGGTAAGTCGTTGTCACTGTTGTGCATGGTTTGGGACAAGGTGGGGAGCGGTGGGTTGCCTGATTTGGGCACTTCCATGTTGGTATCCTTCGGTGGTGAGTATTTTCAGTGTTCTTATCATTATTTGGTGAGTTCGGTGTTTGGTGGTGCTGACTTCAAGCTGACTGGGGCAGCCTGAGTGGCAAGTGACACACTAACGGTGGCCTCGTCGAGGGCGCCCCATCGACTCGGAGTAAGTCATACGTTGTCCTGCGGAGGGCTGCGAGGAAGCTTGAGATTGTCGATGACCCGGAGGAGATGGCGAGCGACGACCGGATCGGCCCCCATTGAAGAGCTCAACGAGGCTTTCACTCAAGGCGTGTCCCAGCGTATATCGCAACGAGGTCTGCATAAAGCACTTTCTACGGTTGCGAGTAGGCGAATACTCGCGATGAGGCGAGGTGGTCTTTCCGGGACCCTTGGCCTTGCGACCGGTATGGCTGTCCCTCCGAGTCTTCGGCGTCGGGAGGTGATTCATTTGAGGGATCGCTCTTAGGCTCTCAAGATCGTGGCGGTCGCGCTCGTTGAGCTTTTTTGCCGCCTCGAAAGCTTCAAGTCTCAAGATGTAATCACCAAGCTCGCGCTTGGCTTCGCCGTTGTAGTCGTTCTCCAGGGAGAACTCAAACCACGTGTCTGCGGACTTCATAGCTTGCTGTGCGGCGGCTATCGTTCGCACCGAGTAATCCGAGTATCCTATGCGCCCAGGCTGGGTTTTTGGGACTGGTCGGCCGGAATCGGTACGGGGGCTTGGTGGCGCCCAGCGGCCTCTCTCTTCGAGTTGGGTATCCTGACGAGAATCAAAGCTCATGTTCAGAAAATCTGGCAGCGGCTTGGCCGGCGCTGGACCGCGAGGAGTCTCCCTTGTGGGAACTGACTTCCGTTTGATTACCGGCGACGGCACCGTGGGAGCAGCTGGCGGCTCAGACTCCTCAGGCTCCTGAGACGGCTTCTTGTTGAAGCGGGCTCGGAACTTGGAGTTGTATGCCGTATCGGGCGCATTCAACACCGGATTCGTTGTCTGTTGTGGCTGCCCAGAGAGCGCCTCGTCATCTGCCGTGCCGGCTCGCACGAGATAGTCAACTTGCCACCACTTCCTGTTGATGTTGTTCATTTCGATGTCGGGTTCGTTTCCCCACCGCTGTCTCTGGCGTGTTCTCCGGATGTGCCAGATGATAGCCGACGAGATGAAGATGACGACGATCACTCCGATCGACACATAGACAGGAATAACCCACTCGTTCTTCTTAGCTTCTACCCCTGACACGCCAGGTGTCGAAGTGCCACCAGTGACTCGAGGGATCCCGCTGTAGACGGCCATCCTGGACATGACCGCCATGTCTTTGTCGATTTGAATTTTGGAAGCAAGAGAGGTAAGACACATGAAGAAATTCAAGATCTTGAAGAGCCCGATCGGTCTTTTTATTCCTTTTTGGGCCATCGTGAACTCTTTGTTGTTGGCGAGCCGCGGAAACAAGCCGATTGTCGTCGACACATCGCAGCGTGTTGAGGCTCATATGAGCTGCGTGAGGCCTCGGTGTTCCTATCAGCGTGTCCATAAGTGTATCGTCTTTTAGAGGAAGGGAGACAAAGATACCAACAGGCAGCTCCTTTTTCAAAGATTGGTACAGTCAGTTCTCGACCGAAACCTTAGTTGAGCCTCTGTGCTCTTTATCTTGCAACTCCTTCGGTTCGGCTTTTGTTCTGTTGCTGCAAGGGAAACATGTGAATGCAAAACGGGGGGGTACATGTAGGTAGTTTTTGGCCATGTGGTTTAGTGCAAGGTTCAAACGCGCACACGAACCGAGAAGCGCAAGCCACAAGGTCCATATCTTGCTTGAAAAAAAAAATCACACCGGTGGTTCCTTCCTTACTTCCCACTTGCACCACAGCTGCTCTCCTCGAACTTGAAAGGTCGCGTGGGCACTTTAATGAGCGCAGCGATGTCGATCCGACCACCTCTCACCCGAGACCTCAACCAGCTTCTCCCAATCCCGGATATGACACTGAAGCACATCCAAGTCATCGACAAGTACGAGTGGAACATCTGAAACCGCATGCATCCGAATCAGTCAATGACGGATGCCCATATCGCCGCCGCCATGACCCAAGCCGGCCTGGTAGAGTCGTCGTTCAGATTCAGAGATCATATCCCATACAATAGCAGGCTCGCCATCACTCCTCGCTTGGTTGTAATGTGTGCGTCTTCTCTCCAACTTCGGCCCCCGCAAGCAGGCATCTGTCTAACCAAGTGACGCTGCAGGCCTTGCTATATAGTGCCCAAAACCCCTACGGCGCCCGGCTTGTGAACGCTTTCTACGACTATTTTCTTGGCGACATGCCAGTCCATGTCAAGAAAGCGCTCAAGAGACCACCAGTACCGTTGAAGCTAAACACGGGGCACCAAGAAATTGCGGAGAAGATCAGGAAGATTCAAGAACAAGAGCTGAAGGACCGCCAAGAGCAGGTGAGGCAAAAAGCTGAGAAGGATGATGAGGCATCTCCCATTAGTGACGAGCCCGACCAAGCCGACTGGGAGATTGTCGAGGCCGTCCCCTGTACTTGCGGTGGCACGGGAAGCGCACCCCCTAGCAAAAAAGCTTCTATCATCTGAAAAAGACAAGGAGATTGTAGCAGAACGAACAAGGTTTCGGATGAAGAACAAAGAAATGGTGGCTGGCCCGCGCATTTTCTGATTTAAATGCCCACGAGCGCAGTAACGAATGGAAAACGACCGTCCCATCCTCTGCTCCCGTCTTCTTCCACTTTGCCCCTGAACCAGACACAGACAACCATCATGAATCGAACCGAGATTCCGCAGACAGGGCAGCCGGACTACACCCCTGACGGCATCTTTGGTCCATGGGTCCTTGCCCTGATTATCCCCATGGCCCTGGTACTCTGCGGCAATCAATGTCTGGCCCTCTGGGTCACGCGAAACGCGAAGCCAGTCCCTGCTCCTGATGACTACGATTCTCGCAGGACGCCCCGTCACAGCAAGAAGCCCAAGATGAAGGTGAATACCTCGCCTGTGCAAAGTCCGTACAGGCGTGATATTGACGGTATGCAGAGCCCCGTTGGCTTTCAATTTCCCCAGGGAAGCATGTCTGGGGTCGACGGGGGGTTTGAGATGGTTGAATTGCGTGGGATTGATGGCCGGAACTCGGCAAGGTCGTCACTTCAGCTTGCTTCGCCTTGAAGTTTTGCTTGGTGCACGCAAATTCGTGGTATGCAAACGACCTTTACCCAACTAAATACATTCTCTTGAAATTTTAACAACATTCCCAATAGTCGATGTGACACTTGTGAAGCGCGTCCCTAAAGTCGGAGGCCACGCCAACAAACTATTGATTCCAGGAAGCTTCGCTTTGCAGGGGAAGCATGTGAAGTCGGGCTTTTGGCAAACTCGGACATGGTAATTTATATTCACAAACCTAATAGTACCGCCTGATGGATATCCACATGGTTATAGTACCACCATCGTCACCGTTGTTTTCCAACGCTGGGTATGGCGTTGTCAAAGGTTTTTTTTTTTTTTTGGCCGTGACTCTTCTTGATTTAGATAATACCACCATAAAACCCATCTCACTTCCGGAAGACCATGTCACACTAAAACTCAAACTAAACACGTTATTTCTCTCAACAGTTAATATTTCTCATATCCCACCCAGCACACCACCCCTATCCCTAATCCCCCTATCACTCCTCCCCCATCTTCTCCCTCCAAGCCTTCAAATTCGCAGCCAACTTCGCATCCCGACCCCCAAAGGGATCCTCCAAGCCCGCGTCCCATTCGATCTCGTAATCAAACAAGCACGGCTTCCCCAACGCTTTGCAATGTTCCTTATAAGTCCCTGGGGTTTTCTCAACTTCCGGCTTGGGCTTGGAGCGTAGAGTAGGAATTTTGACGTGAAACGCAAGAATGGCATCGAGAAAGTGGCAATAGAGGAGGGCGGTGATGGCGGTGGCAAGGGCGGTGGTGAAGAAGGTTAGGTAGGTGAGGTAGAGGTGGAGGTGAAAGGAGAGGGGGATCGTGAGGGTGTCCATTCCCGTTTTGGAGATGGATTGGGTTTGGTGTACCTAGGAAGTTCAGGTTGGGGATGTTTGGTGAATTGAGGTGGTGTTGGACTCTGAACTTCTGGGGGATACTAGGGGAACGATGGAGGTGATGTTTGAGGCATGGGGTACTGTTTTTCTGTGGTAGGGTGTGTTGCTTGGTGGACAATGAACTGATGTGCTGTGAATAATTCGATTCAGGTAGAAAAACAGGGTCATTATTCGAACCGTTTTTATGCCGAACAATCTTTGTTTATCGCATTTGTTGAATGACAGGGGTCGGTCCAGCAACCTCAGGAGCCGAGAGGGCCTCGATCAGTAGTTGCTCACTCCCTGAATGAAATCCAAAGCCAGCAAAGAGGCGCTCAAAGCAAAGCATTATATTCCGGTTATTACCTCCAGCCTTCCAGGTCAGCAGCTGAAAGAATCGCCAAGCTCAGCTCCTTACTCTATCAAAAGAACCCCCCAGCCTCGTAGTCCGCCTCCACCTTCCCCCTCCCCCCACCAGCATCAACACCCCTATACCTTCCCTCCTCATATCCCTGGCTGCGAGCGACACCAGCACCGTTCCTCACACTCCTGGATACCTCCTCTTGTGAATAAATCGAACTGCTCACTCTCATCTCCCCTTCACCCCCTTCCACAGCCCGACCTGTTTGGGCATTCCCAGTTACCCCGCCCACATGCCCATCCGTTGACCTCTGCGTATAATCAACCCCTCTCATCCCTGTTGTATGCACATCTCTTACGCTCCCAACTACCCTCCAGTTCCCCGCCTGCCATTCCCTCGGATCTCTCCCCCCTTTTGTATCCCAAAGATGCGAAGCCTGTGAGTCTCTGCTCCTCGCTGAGGTTGCCCTCTCCGGTATGGTAGAGAGACTGAAGTGGGCGTGCTTCTCGTTGTCGATCGGGGGGTTGACGTTATGTGTTTGTGCAGTCGTGTTGGATGGGTTGATGACAAGGGGTGTTTTGCGGCGTTTGTATTTAAAGATGGCGAATATTGCAGGACCGATTATAGAGAGGAGTGCGAGAAGGATGATGGCGGGGATGGGAAGCAAGGGGCCGTCGTGGGCGTCGCTGGGTTGAGGAGTTGGAGGGGGCGAGGAGGATGAGAGCGTGGGTGACTCTGTTGAGGATATGGAGATTGGTGGAGCGGATGTACGGGGAGCGGTTGCCATGGAAGTCGGCGCTGTGTAATGTCTTGAATGGGTGCGTGTACTGCTGGTACTCTCAGTCAAGGTGGCTCCCCCGTTCGGCGCTGTCGGAGCATGGGGCTCCTGCGAAACCACTGTCGAAATTACCGCGGTTTTCGTGCCCGGCACGGCAGGGCGATCTGTGGTTGTGCTTGTCCTTATTTCCTCTGTCTCTGTCTGGAACGGTCCTGGTTGAATTGCGTATGTGGATGGGCAGTATATGGTCTGGGGGGACGTAGTTTCCTTCGCGCCCTGTGCGAGAAAGGGATTTGTTCCAACCTGAATCCCAGGGTTGTGGACGTCGAGGGTCCCAAACTTATTGATCTCAGGGCTGGGCAAACCAAGACGGCGGGCTGTGGTGGTGGCCATCTGAGGCTCGGCGGGCTCGGTGGACTCCAAGTATTTGCGGCACGCCTTTCCGGTCGCTGCGCGCGGACAGGCGCGGAGCTCTTGGTTCATGTCGTCAACCATCTTGGGGGGGCCTTTCAAAGCGAAACCGAGAGTAGGTGACAAGACAGACTCCTAGGTAATCGAGGGAAAACAGCCTGCTGCTTATCACAAAGAGTCCTAGTTCACTGCCTCCACACCCATGACTATGACAGTTGCTGCTTGAGACCAAAACAATCTCTGCCCCCCCCCTGACGCCCAATCTGTCACAGGCGAAACATTCGATAATTGAATTGCCTGCTGTAGAGGAGCCGAATTCGGTCGTGACCCAACAGAATGGTGGGCTTGGGGTTCTCCAGGTGACGCATCGCCATTATGGGATGAAATATCGTGGGATTCTGAATCGATCGACGCCTGTTACTGTCAGACTATGTGGGGGCTGGCCACCGACAGGGCAATGGGTCTGCTCCAAGGGCTCACAACCAAATCGTCAGTACCCCCCCCGGAACTTTGCGACCACTATCCAACACCCTCCCGATGACCAAAAGACTCCACCCTTCCACGACGAGACCAACTGCGCGGGCAAGTATTTGAACAATCCAAAAGTCAGGTGGTATATCCTATCCTGTCTCCTATTCTAACGCCGAAATGATGCCAATATGCCAATGCCAAACATCCCTCGCGCCATCGCTATAGTCAAAATTGATGCAGTGATATCCAACCCAAGATACGTGTCCCATCAAAATGTAGTAGATGTCCAATCCATAGATAAGTGAAACCATATATACCGCTCTCAGAACCCTTTTCCGATCCCCGGGCTTGGGCCCCTCGTCATCTCAGCGGGGCTGGCCACGAGTTGCCCCTCGATAGGTGACACCCCATTTTCATCACGCACCCACCTGCCCCTTCTCTCCTCTGAGACCCTCGCTCTGGGCCCCTGGGCCTTCTTGCTCCCCCCTTCGCTCGTCTCGGCCCCCTCTTCCCGTTCCTCAGCGGTCGGCGTGAACGGCGGCCTCAGGTATTCTTCCCCTGGCGTGTACCTGCTGCCTCTCTTGTTCACCTGGCCAGCCGAGTTGCCGCTTCCCTCCCACGGCCAAGAGAAGCCCGTCCCAGTTTCGGGGGTTTCGGACGAAGCAGACGTGATGGTCTTGATGGAGACCGCGTCTCCTCTCTTCCCGTGACGCGTAGGTTTGCCATTGCCCGGCGTTTCACCATTGTCGCCAGCTCCATCCTCACCACTGCCAGGACCAGCAGCGTGGCCACGACTGTTAACGAGGTATACGGCGCCATCAACCTGCTCGACTTCTTGCATGAGATCTTGATCTGTAGGGAACAGCGACTTGCGCAAGGCGCTGACGGCGAGCTCAAAGACAACCACGGCGCTGAGCACCATGAAGGTAACGAGCCACCACATCCAGGTATCGCCGAAGCCCTTGATGAACCTGTCGCGCACCACGTAGGGAGCTGGACGAGACGAGTACAGCACAGCTAGCAGGATGTTCCAGAGGAACCAACCAAGTAGGGAGAGGAAGAAGGCGCCGAGCACGATGATGCTGCGGCTGTGGACCTCCAAGATAAACAACTTGACGTTAATGAAGATGACAGCGACGCCAAATGCCAGTTGACCGACGGCAAAGAGGTCGACCCAGACGGGGAAGTGAGAGCTGGCGTAAACGTAGTAGATGACGTAAAAGATGATGGCCGATTCGACAAGCGCCATCAGCATCCACCCGAAGTAAATCTTCATGTTGAAGCCCATGCACCGCTGGCCGAATGTGTATAATTGCGGAACGGCCATCAGCGTTGCGGCTGACAGGTCTTTCTCGAAGATGCCCGGAATGATCACAGGGAGGGAAGTGAAGACTGTGTTGAATACCGTCAAGCTGGCTGACTCGAAGAGAGAGGTTCCCGTGAAGCCGTTGTACTGCTGGAAGTGCGCTTGCAGCACGTAGAACACCATTTCCTTCCAGAATGTGCCGAGGATGTACTTTCCAGTCCGGATATAAATCCAGCGTCCGTGGACGAAGAGCAGCCTTTGTAGGAACCGGAACTGAGCGATCGAGTAGTCAGAGATGCGGGCGGCTTGAAGCCCCTCCCTCCCCGAGATGCCGATGCCGACATGGGAGGCCTGAATCATGGCGATGTCATTGGCACCGTCACCAATCGCAAGCGTCACCAGTGAAGGATTGATGTCTCGGATGGACTTGACCAGCGTGGCCTTCTGTGACGGCGAGGCGCGGCAGCAAATGACCGAGTCGACTCTAGCGACCAAGTCAAAGAACATGTTCTTGAGCGACTCGTCCTCCTCCACTATGCTCAAGGTGTGACCATCGATGACAACCACAGAGTGAGGCGCCATGCCCCGACCGACGTCGATGAGGGTGGCCGCGACCTTCTCTTGTAGGTTGTCCTGCGTCGCATCCAGGATGTAGACTTCGGAGAATGGCTTGCAGATCCTCGCAGAGTGTGCGATATTGATGGCCGTCTCGCGCTTGTCACCCGTCAACATCCAAACCTTGATGTTAGCACGGCAGAGATTGTCAATGGTCTCGGGCACGCCATGCTGCAGCTTGTCCTCGATAGCTGTCGCACCGGCCAGGTCAAAACTCTGCTCCACAATTTCGGCCGCAGCCTCGATCTGCTCTTGACGGTTCACAAGGCTCGTCGTGGCTTCGTGATACACCTGCTTCCATTTCAAGTACTCGTCCTCTTCCATATAGCGGTAGGCGTAGATGAGCGTCCGCAGACCCTCAGATGCGAAGTCGTCGACATGTTGGAAGCAGCGCTCGAACACCGCGCCCTCGTTCAAGGACAAGGCCTCGTCCACAAACCCGTCATACGGGTCGGTCGACAGGGTTGTGTCGATGGAGGAACGTGCGCGGGTCATCGAGGGACGCGCATACTGGCCAGTGTCGTCCGCGACCGATCTCCGGCTATTCTCTCCGTTCTCGTAGCGAGAAAGTCGAGATTCAGTCTCCCGTGTCACATTCAAGGACCTACGCATACCGCTGACCCGCGAGTTCCTGCGATCCAAAGTAGAAGACGCTCGGCCGAGATTTATGCTGTCTCGATTGGGATTGTGGTAGCTTAGACGCATGAGGGCCTTCTCCTGCTCCATGCTTTTCCGAAAGCTTGCCCTTCGCTCGACGGCGGAGACGGCGTCGAGAGCGAGTTTTCGCTGTCTCAAACGGGGCAGGACGGTACTATCGGCTCCCTTGATGAACAGACACACCCTCCCATCAGGCATTCGGATGATGATCGACATGCGTTTGCGTTTGCTGCTGAACTCGATAACATCCAGGACCTCATACGTCTCCATAATGGTCGATCCGTTGACGTCGACAGTCTGCAGCTTGATGGACTGCGCAGGACGGTCTATGAGAAGATAACCAAGATCCCGAGCGGCTTCGACAAGGGCAAGCTCATCAGGAGATGCGGCCTGGAACGTGATCTCCCCATCGTCTCCAGTCTCAGGAAGACATGTGTGGCAGAGGGCGATGCAGAGAATGAATTGGCGGACCTTTCGCGAGAAGGGCGTGTTTGGCTTCAGGCGAAGATACTTGATCAGATCTTCGGTCTTTAGTAACTCGGGTTGTGTGGCTTCTGCTTGTGCTGTGTAGGCCGGTAGGGTGGTAGATCGCCCTGGCGCGTCGACGTCCTCACTGGGACGTCCATTGCCCGACACAGCAGGATCAGCACCGCCAGTCGCATGTCTGCGGGAAAAGCCTCGCCCCTTTTTCTTCGGCTTTTCTGCCGACCCCTTCTTGCCCTTGTTTCGCTTTTCCTCCGCCTCTTGCAGATCTGGATCGTGGAGGAAGGCGGTTCCAGCTACACTCATCTTGCGGAACTTCATGATATTCTCCGTCAATGTGCCCGTTTTGTCCGAGAAAACGTAGCTGACCTGGCCGAGATTCTCGAGGATGGTCGAGGTGTTTGCCACCATAGGCGTATCGCTGATGGGATCGTACATTTCGACATCGTGCAAAAAGTATAATTGTCCGAGCTTGACGATTTCGAGACTGACGTAAAGGGATAGCGGGATCAGAGTATTGAACACGATAATGAATCCGATCAAGATCTCTTTGAGAGGCACCGAGGATCGTCGGAGATAGAAGGCGCGGCTCTCAGTGCGACGACGCCATATCTGATACCCAATGGTAAGACCGATACTGAGCGTGACAACAAAGAAGACCAGCATAATGACAATGCGGTTGACGGCGTACTGCATCTCTGGTGCTTTGGCGCGCACGTTTTTGTGTGCGTTCATGCGGATTTTGCACTCCTCTCCAGTGTTGATGACAAGGCCGACGGCTTGGTTCGTGTTACGGAGGGTGGACCCGCGGTAGAGCACTTGATTCATCGTCAATGGCATTGTCTTCCCCTTCGCGGTGACCCGGCCCTCGTAGTTGTAGAGGTCGAGGTTGGGGTCCTCCGACACGACTTCAGCTTCCAACGCAGCCATGCCGGCCACCGAGCTGCACCCCTCGGCCAACAAAGGACAGGCTTGCTTGCTTTTGAGGTTCGTCTCGCCATCCAAAGCCATAGTCTCGATATACGCCATCTCGTTTGGCCCAGTAGCGTGGAGGAGAGCAATGTCGGCGGGCACGTTGTCGTCACGCCTCAAGCGGATGATGTCGCCAACCCTAACGTCCTGCCACTCAATTTCCACCCATGGTGCAGCATCCTCAACCCCGGCACGGACCCCCTGGAGGTCAGTCATCTGCACGCCAGCATCAGGTGACTTCTCCCCCTCAGACTTCGCCTTTTGTCTCCGTCGTCTCCTCGAGCTCGGCTTGACAGTGCCCCCAGGATCCAACACCCAGGCCGAGCTCCTATTTTCCTGCTTGTCGAGCTGATATCTCCTGTAATCGTCATAGCCCTCCTTCGCCATGCTGAACCCAACGAAGAATATCAAGGGCCCAATCGTGGTATACGTGCCAGTCGTACTCAGGCCTGGGATCATTTGCATGATGCCAATGACCAAAAAGTAAAAGTTAGCCAGCTTGCTGAACTGGAAGAAGAGCTGTTTCGGCAGGAAATCCCAGACGGTATATCTGCTAGATCGAATAAAGTTCGTTATGTAGGGGCGACCCGTCCTCTCGTCTTCCAGGGGCTTCCTCCTAGCCAGGCCAGGGATGAGCGGGATATGCCTCCCATCTTTGCTTGGCGGTATTGGCTTCTGGCGAAGAATGCCTTCTATGATGTATCGTTGATACGCGGTCGAGGCGGCAGCTTTGAACCTCCCCCATGGCCTGCTAGTTCGTTTTCGTTTCTTCTCCCGCCGCCTCGTCACCCAACTTCGGTAGTGCGAGAGTGTGGCATGGGTCTCCTGAACTGATGGCATGACGTTCTTCCCGTCTCCATCCACGTGGTCGAAGCGCTGTCGAGGGCTCGTCAAAGAAATTCGGCGATTATCTGCCAATGCGGACCGAGCCTGTCCCGTCGGTTCCCCGCCAACAACGGTATGGGATTTGATCGTATATAGCCCAGTTTGAAGGTGTAAGGACGGGCGCGACGGCTGGCTCCGATTATGAGGGTCTGGCTCGGCAAAGCGAGCGCGCGGCTGCGATCTCCAGGTGCCAGTCGGCGAGGGCGTCAAAGGCGTCCATGGAAGCTCCTGGTGCTGCGCATCAGAGTGTCCGGTGGAAAGGCCTCTGCTGTCGGGAGGGATGCTGTCGGCTGGTGAGGTATGTTGCCCGGGCGCTGTGGTCGGCGAGACAGGTAGCTCGCGCTGGTGCAGTTCAATCTGGTCAAGTTGGTCTCGCAAGCCGGGACTGGGGACCTCCTCAGCCAGCCGCGGGCGGCTTTGGCTTCTTCTACCCGTCATGGCGCCGACGCGGGGAGGCCAGAGCGACACGAGGGCCGAATGAGCTGTGGGAGGGCACCGACACTCGCGTGTTCTGTACTATAAACGCACATGTCCTGATTGGAAGTGTGTCGAGCAGGAGGGGGCACGACTGGTCGTGGGATTACGCCTTTGACGGCTGTCGGTATGGTGGTCAATGAATCTTGGCGGCTGAATTCAAGGCGGGTCTCTTCCTGTCTTTGATCAGGCGTGGCTGACGCTGCTGAATGATAACCATACGGCGCATGAAAGAGCCGTCGCGGAAAGAGACCGGCCTAGGCCCAGAGCCCGAAGCGAAGCAGAAGAGCAGAGGTGCTGCAAGCGACGGCAGAATAGATTGCGGCCGAAGAACGATATACTTTGATGACACGAGCAAAGCGCAAAATGCAATACAGTACGCTTGTCCGCGCAACCTCGAAGGAATACGCTAGCTGTTACGAAGGGCCAAAAGAAGTGGAATGGGATGGGGAAACAACGACGAAGAGGATACGAAGGACAAATCGTCAGAATTCGCCCCGCCACGCCTCCAGCATGACGGAATCGGGCCATGGTGTCACAGGTCTAGCCAAGACCAACAGGGGAAGATCGATTCTTGGCATTCTGCAGCTCGCGCGTGCGTGTGTGTCGCCCGTCTCCTGCGTGCATCACCTTTGAAGCCTGTAACTTGGCAGACACCCCATCAGGCCTGGCAGGCAATGGAAAAGGCCTTTAGAGGTCGCGGTCGTGTTGGATCAGGCTGCAGAATAACTGCCCCCCTTAACCCGGGATACAGCAACATGCAAGCCCGGTTCCACACACAAACCTGCATCCATGTGCTCAGGGCAAGCTCCCCCATTTGCGATGGAAACATGGACGTCCAACTTCGGGCAGCTCGTAACCATCAAGGGGCCAATCCGCCCATTAGCGCCGTCACCGCGCCACACCACATCGCGAGAACTCCCAATTCGGGAGACAGACCGGTCGCACACCGCAAAGCTGATGAAGTTTGTCATCACGCGGTCTCACGACACGGCGCTGACAGTCCAACAATGAAAACTCGAGCGTCGATTGCAGACCCCAATCAACGGCTAAAACCGGGCACCGCACCAGGTGCTTCTCCCACCCTCGCCTACCTCCCCTCGCCATGTGTCGTCAAGTTTAACCTCGCGGGACGCCCCAAAGTAGAAAGCTTCTGTAGCGGGAGCGATGCCATCCCAACCCTCCTAAACTAACAACCGAGCCGTCGCTTACCCATTACTAGGCCGTCTCTGTACAAATCGAACGAGTGCCCAACCTCGCACACTCTCATTGGCAGGGGAGCACCCCAACTGTGCGTCCTATTCCTCCTTCAAAATCACTCAAGTCAGGTGGTCGCTGCTCACCATTCATTCCCCCAGTGGAACCCGCCAACCAGGCATCTAAATAGTATCACAAGCATCCTGCCGCCAGGATCATACAAGAAATTGAAGGGAGGGGGCTCATCCTTCCCAGCCAAGCATCAAGCAAAGCCGTTGAAACTTGAGACGATGGATCGATCAATCTTGGCGAACCTAGAGTGCCTCTCTAACTTCCAGGCTTCCAGAAAACCTTCCGATGGTGCTAGCCCGAAAAAGGGCGGTCGCCCCCATTCCGGAATGCGACGCTGTAATTTCTCGCCACCTTTTTCTGTTCAACTTTTTTGGCCCTAGATCTGGGCTTTGCACCAGCTGAAAAGAAAGGGACACTGTGTAGCATCGCCCGGCATTTCGGCCAGCAAAAGGCGCGGCAGGCCACGGCAGATGAGCATCGAGCGCGCCATCAGGGAACCTATCTCGGCTCTTGCGCCAGATCGCGCTCCCTTCCTTCAGACAGATGGGGCGCTTTCCAGACAGCTCAGCCCTACCATGGTTACGATCGCCTCAACTGCCAAATAATGAGATCCCGCGGGGTCAACATGTGACTGGAAACGCTCGATCAACCTCTCACAAACCGTTGGGGCAGTGTTTTCAGTGGTATATTCGTTGATTAGGATCCTGCCGTGAAGTCATGAAAGAGAACCCCAGGCGACAGTAGATTTCCAATACAAGGAGCGCCCTCTCTTCCGCCTCTCACGATGACTGTCGTGAAGAAGCCACCTCACCAGCCTCAGGCAGGGCTCCTTCCCTCTCGGCTCGGCGCGTCTCCTTATCCATTCGGGCTGGCACGTATTCTCCAGCCCGATCCCGACTACCCATCCCTTTGCCGCAACCCAAATGCTCGAAAATCCCAGAATTAAATCCCGAAATCCTAAAATGACCTCCTGGGCCTTCGCAAATCATCTTTTCTCCCGCAGCCGCCTATCGGTGTCTCCTTTTACCCTGACCACTGCTCCGCACGCCGATCCCAAAAGGCTCACGAGCCAGATAAAACTAGTATTAATAGATGTAACCCGGATGCTATGGAATTGACGATCCGGGATATCAACACACGACATCGCCACGCAAACGCAAACCGAAGCGCAAAACGCAAAGTTGGAAGAAATGTGAAGGAAATCGAAGTGAGTTGAGAACCGCTGTGCCAGACACGCATGAAAAAATAGGTATCGTCATGCAGATTCGTGGCTGAAAAGATGAAATGGAGCAAGAACGGAAGCTCCGATGGCGCTTGTCCACGGTGGTTGCATCGGAAACGGCTGAGCATGTGTCGGCGAGTCTTTGGTGGGCAAAGGTGGTAGCGGTCGAAAGCATCCTGGTATATACAACAAAATCCCCCAAACGCCGGAAATGGTCGAGCCGCAAACCTTTCGCTCGATGGGTATAATACGTCATGAACCGTCTATGAGCTGTTGTTGCCAGGCCCAGCGCAGAGTGCACGGCCCAGTCAAAGGAAAGGCAAAAGCATCGTGCGTCGCTGATCACTAGGCGTGCTGGTGAACGCTCTCAGGAGACAGAGAGGCGGGATCGACGTCGAAATGCTTCAGATCCATAAACTGATTGATCTCCAACTCGGCCTGGTTCTCCACGTACGGCGAGTGCGGGTGCATGGGCAGGGTGATCTGGTTCTTGCCGGGCTGGTACATGTCGCTCAGACTATTGCCATCATCCGAAACAGCAGAGCTCTCGTAGATGGGAGCCATCGAGGTCGGGGGAGATTCGCCGACGATAGCGGGGTCCGGATGGTTGAACGACAGAGGCGATATCGAAGGAGGAGGCACGCCGAGATTGCTGGGATTGACAAGCGGCGAAAAAGTTCCACTATAGGGGGTGAAGCTAGCCGCGGGAACACTGCCGTTATCGGGCCCTTGAGACGCAAAGAAGTTGGGGCTCGAGTAATCCGATGGCGAAGGCGCCGTCGTCGCGGAAAGCGGATATTGGCGCATATCCAAACTGCCAAACGTAGCCTGAGTGTCAATACGCAGGCCCGGACCAAGGGGACCCAGCAGCCCGTTGGGTTGCTGGGGGATAGGGCTGAAGAGTTGCGTGTTGTGCGAAGGCGTCTGGCTCTCGTGCTGAGTGATATGGAAGCTTGGTGGCTGCTGTTGGAACAACTGCATCGTCTGAAAGTCAATCGGTCCAGGCACACTGCGGCTTCGCTGCCTCTTGTGGCCCGGGCCACGCATCATCATCGCGCCATGCGCAATACCCCACTGCGTCTCCTGGAACAGCCCCACATGAGGTTGCGC
The DNA here is from genome assembly GCA_030512335.1 of Immersiella caudata. Classification (NCBI taxonomy): domain Eukaryota; kingdom Fungi; phylum Ascomycota; class Sordariomycetes; order Sordariales; family Lasiosphaeriaceae; genus Immersiella; species Immersiella caudata. The sequence continues at coordinate 2,470,507 of JAULSU010000004.1, read as the reverse complement.
AAAGTTGGGCTGAGACGAGGGCCTGGCGGTTGGAGAGACAGGCGCCGACATCGAGAGCGTAGGGTGGAACGGCTCAAGAATGGGGTTTGGAGGGCTGTGTCGGTGCATGAAAGCCTCCAGGCTGATAAGCTTCGCCAGTTGACCGCTCAACACCTTCGGGTTTCCACCGAGGCGGTGCGTCATGATGTGCGAGGCTTGTTGGTCCTCTGTGAAGTCACCACACGCGAAGAAGCCGCCATTGGCGGCTGACGAGTCCATGAAGAAAAACGGCGGGTTGAGAAGCTCAATCGTGATTCCGCCATTTTCGCCTTCAGTGGTATCGAGGAAGATGCTCTTAATGTAGGCGAAAGGGTACTCGATCTTGTAGCCAGCTTGTTCACTGTTGATGTAGTATGTCATCGTGCACTTGTCAGGTGAGTAGAAAATGATCAAGTCCATAGTGTTCTGGCCGACCCGAGTCCAGGAGCCGATCGCGAGAGAGCGGCAGGTAAGATGGTGGATCACTGTATGTGCCATGTGAGTATGCGGGCCGAAACCAAAGCTCCTGCTCAATCAAAAACTTACAAACTTTGCCTTGACCTCCCTGGTCACCACCGAGCGCGGCCTGGTGTCCATAAGGCATGAGGCCGGCCCGGCCACCGAAGTAGCCAAAGCTCTTTCCAGACTCCATAGCCTGGAGATGGAGATACTGTCGCATGGATTCCGGCATGTCGTTGATATCCTCCCCTGTCTCCAGGCTCTTCTTCGCCATCATCTTGATCTTGGCGCGGCTGCGGGCTGTCAGCAGAAAAATTGACGCGCATTTCATACCAACGCGACTCACCGGTTCTGGAACCAGATCTGAACAGACCTCTCGGTCATGTTGATCTCTTCCGCTATCCTCTCGCGAACCGTAGCTGTGGGGGTGGGGTTCTTGTTGAACTCCATCTCCAGCGTTGTCAGCTGGTCCTGCGTGGCCCTCTGCCTCTTCTGGTTCTTTTGTTGCTGTGTGAGGGTGCTCTTGCGGGGAGGGCGTCTAGAAGCGGAGTTTGGGGCGTTGGAGGTGGAAGTCGACGGCGACGGGGTTTGGCTATTCTTCGGAGCGGCCGAGTTCGGCGTGGGCAGACCAGCGTTGCTGCTGGCGGGCGAGGCGGAGGAGCCCGGTGCCGGAGGAGCCAAGCCCTCCTCCTGCTTAATGCTTTCGGAAGACATCTCGAGGACCATATGAATTTATTATTTGTCGCGGTTAGTTCCGAAAGTGTCTGCTATCCCTTGCTTATCCTCCACTAACTACAATGGAGGTCGATCGGGTGCAATTGATGCCTCGGCTCGGTGCCAGCAGCGTGTCGAACACCAATTCGAGTTGGTGAGCGTCGGAGTTGCGTCGATGTCGCGAGCGGTAGGTCCAAGTCGCGTCGTAAAACGGTTGGAGCGGTTGTAACGGGTGGCTTTCGAAGGTTCGAATGAATGACTGAATATGAAACTGAAAAATCGTAACAGTAAGGAGCGTCGTCCTGATCCGCGAGCGGGAACAGGAGGTTTGGTGGGTAGCGTGCTGTAGGCAGTCTTCCAAGTTGTGGGAGAGCGTGCCGATTCAGGGCCTGAAAGAAGGTAGTTGCAATGGGGGACCCGGAAAGAGTGAACGGGTTCCGCCGAAGTGCTGAATAGTTATTCTAAGGGAGTGACTGTGGTGAGAAAAGCGAAAACAGAAGTGGGGGAGAGGGAAGGGGAAGCTAGTCAACGACCGACGTGACGATGGAGCGACGAGGATGGATAAAAAGAAGGACTGGGGAAGGGGGAAAAAGAGGGCGACGAGGGTACGGGGGGTGGGTTCATGAGGGAAAAGGCACCGCGGCGAGGAACGGCGGGTGGGTCCCCCCTGCTGCTGGGCTTCAGGGAAGGGGCGGCTCCCACACAGAGCGGGCCAGGCGGGTCGCACCCTGTCAAGCGCCTCGAGACTGGCAGAGCCAGAGCCGTCCACTGCCAGAGAAGAGCGGGGGCAGCCCGTTCCATGCAGCCACACAGTGCCGACAGTGCAGGACCGCGCTGTGTGCGCGCCTGCCCAACTTGGCTCAATCCAGTCAGCCCGCACGCCCGTGAGCTGTTTCCCGTCTGCGTCTGCAGCCACCGCACAACGCTCAGCTGGACGTGCTCACACCGTTCACCTGTTCGTTTTCCTCCCGTTGACTCAACGGCGGTGTCAAGCCGCCTCCCAAGAGCCACGAACGCGCCAGACGCCCAACGCCGAGACCGACAAGGACGGCGTTCTGTCCACAAGACCTCCGCCTCTCCGGATTTCAAGCGCCCCGACCCAACAACCTTGACAGCCACCCTCGCTCGGCTGTTCCAACCTTCGTGTGCTCGCCTGGTTCCTCGGGCAGGCCAGGCCATGATGCAAAACACTGAAACAGCGTGCGACGGGGCGGTGCTTGCCTGGCGGAAGTACTCGGCGCAAGGGCCAATCGACCCAAGCTTGCCGCAGAGACGCTGCTGCACGAATTGTCCCAATGAGGCCTAGCTCTCACGGTTCTGTGCGGAGACCTCACCCGAAGACGAGCACTAAAAAAGGGGGTCGTGCTGGCTGGCATCGTGACACAGCACAGTGCTTGGTTGACCGATCTTGTGGTTCCTGAGGCATTTGACCGCGAACTGAGGATGGGCGGTACGGTGTGCGGATCTGAGGTCAAGCATCCCGAAGTCTCCGAAGGCGCGACAACGAAGACGGGACCACGGGACCGCGCTAGCTATCGAAGGTTCAACAAACATCCGTTCCATCGCCGAAGTGCCATCCGGGGTTTTCAATCAGTCGCGCTCATGCCGCACAACAGAGAGGACCCATCGGGTCGTGGAGCCCCCATAGTGAGAACTGAGACATCCCTCCAGCGAACTGCCGCCATTACCAAGCCAGTCCTTGTGGGCAGTACTTGGACGGGCCAGACCACCACACAAACCCACTGCTGGTGCGCTTGCGCTCTCATGCCGCCACAGCTGGAGCATTGAGCCAACTTAACCCTGCAGATACGCCTTTCCACTGCAGCTGCCACCGCTATGCCGCCTCGTCAGACAGCTCTTCTGCTGCCAACACAATGACTGCCATCCCTCTCTCGAGTTGAACAGCTTCAACCCCGGGGTTCGTTGGCATGTCAGCAGTTTAGGAGTGCAGTGCCCCTGCTTCAAGCATCAGCTCCAGTTGCCGCGGCTAGCCTTCCTGGCCCCTCAACGGCTAGCACCCTTGCCCCATGGCAGCCAGCTGCAAGCGTTTTCCGCACAAGTCTAACCACTCCACGCTTGTCTGGATTCAGTACTAGTGCATCGCCAGGGACACGCCGACGCGCCGATACGGATCGGTATTGATGGTGGCATCATCCGTGGATCACTGCTCGGGATCCGCCATGCTGACCCTCGGTCTTCTGCGCTAGAGTACATATTACTGAGAATGCCAAATGGTTATAAGCCGCCAGGCTGCACCATTCCTACGATGCTGACCTCACTATTTTTGACTGACGCCGTCATGAGACTGCGGGCTGCATTCTGCAACCTTCAATGACCCCAGCCCTGGTCTCGTTGGTGTTCACTCCAGGCTCCCCTCGCTGAATCAAGGACCAATCGCTGTCGCTCGTTCTCCCCCCACCGAATGGGGGTGGCACTACACCACTGCGAGCACGCAGTGGAAAAGGGGGAGTCGTTGCCAAGCGAAAACGACTTCTGCCTGAGGCAAAAGCCGGCGCAGGTGCGCTTCGTCGCGCTCTCCTGCTGGAGATCTCTGCGGACAAACCCATGTGCGTCGGAAAAACAGCACTCAAGCGCTATTTCTCCCTCGCCGTAAGCAAAATCGATAAAACCACACGTCGGCCCATCATCGCCGCGGCAAGGTGTTTTATGACAGGCAATGATGAGTTTTGGACAACTCAACTTGGGGTAGCGGAATGCCTGTCACTTCATCCAGTGCATCCCTAGTTTTCCGCGCATCCAGCGGTGAGACAGACTCGCCCTCTTGCTGACCAATTGTAGCACAGGTTGCTGATCAGAGATCGACATGGTCCGGCCAAGCTGTCAAACTACACTCAACTCGGCAGAGAAAGACCACTTTTGTCCACCTTTTGCAGTGGTTTGGGCCGGGAAGGCTCAGTTCTGGACTCACCCAACACGCAACCTCGCCACAGGCGTGTGCCACGACATATTCTGTTCCTGCAGAAACGCGGAGCAACCAATGCAAATGCACACCCTCGACACCGACACCTTGCGCAACCTGCCGTGTTCCTGCGCTAGTTCTCTCCTTTCCTGCATGGTGCCACCAACTCGCAAACCCAGGAATCCTCGGACAGGCAGAATCTGGGCCGTTTCCCGTCCGCGATGCCTCGCACCTGTGAAGCGCTGAGAAACGGGCTTCTGCAACTGGCCGATGGGGCCGTTTGGGCGCCCCCGTGCCCCCCTCGGCGCCTCACGAGTCACAATCTTGCTGTGTAGCCTCTCCTCCAGACCGCACCGTGGCCCACAAGCACACCTAGCGGGCCCAAGATATCATGCCAGGCCCACCAAGTCACCTGATACACGTTTCCCATCTCGTGTCATCAATGATCAGACGGCATAGAGACCAGATAGACGGGTTGACACGCTGGCTGCAAAGCATCATCGACAACCGGAAATAGAAGGCGAGCTCGACGCTGGCCTGCTGGCGTTGCTTCGCTGCGACCAAACAAAACTTGGACCGACTGCGTTTCGCGCGCGTCTGGTTCCGACCCCAAACTAGGAGCGTGGCAGCGGCTGGGGGGACAACGATGATGATGATGGACCATAGGGGCGGCGGAAAGGTTCATGCTGCCAGCCGAGCGTGCGTGCAATCGATCTCGTGTTCCAGAACTCACCGATCGCCTCTCTGCAGAATCCCCAGAGCCTCAACAGCACAGGAACACCAAGCAGTCACACCAGAGGGCAAACACTGGCTTGAGATATCTGGTGCCGTTCCCGAAGAAACCCACCTGCTGGAGCTCCCGTCTTGTTCGGTGGAGCAGCCATGTCCGTGAGTGCGAGTCTCGCTCGCGTTTTCTGCGCACTGTGGCCCGATTTCGTCGGCCCCTGAGAGACCGAAAACCGCACCAAGAGTCCAGGCTCCCCACTTTACCCCTGATTGTGGGAGGGCGCCAGGGGCAGGTGCAGGGATCCTCGCAAGACTGCACCAGGAACGCCGCTTGCACTGGGCCGTCTGATTGGATCATATCGTCTTAGCACCCCAAAATAGGCTAGTAGACGATCGCAGCGCACCAGGTTGGCGCTCCTCTTCGTCTGATCTTTTTGCCCTGATCTGAGGCGCGCCCACACACCGACACACACTCACACCCACAAACCGTCGGTAGAATTCTTTGACCAACCTGCCAGCTGCCCATCATCCGGGCATCGCGACCATAGCCGGCTGGCCATGCCTAACTGTGCCTGACAGATGTCGGCACTAGAGCAACGTACCCTACCGGGAAGCCGGTGGTCCTACTCCGCTCTTACCATGAACTCGCGATCCTTTGCGCGTCAGTTCATACAGACCGCCCGTGGCGTTGCGTTCTTCTGAACCACATCTGACCTCAGATACCCTGGACCAACCCACGCGGCAGTGGACCACTGTCTCGGCCCATACTGCGTTGTCGAGCATCGGGCAGGATGGTCTCAGTTGTAACACGCTTGATTGAAACGCCGATAGAAACACTGGTTGACTCGACGTGTTTTTGCACCCATCCTCGACCAGCCCGCACGCGACAAAGGGACGCGCATGGAAAACTGGTTGGGCGCGCAAGCTTGAAGATGGGATGGTTTTTTTTTCATGCGCTGGGCTGCACGGGAGCCAAAGCAACATCGGGGCAATTGACCGAATGGGGTCTCCCGTTCATGCGTCGCACGTACGCCCAGACAATGCGCGGGCGAAGGCTTCTTGCTGTTGGGCGCGCGGAGGTCGAGAGAAATGCGAGCCAGCGCCAGAAGAGCCATGTGGTCATGACGAGGGAGCCATGGCCCTGTCTTTGCTTGCGGGATTGGCCATCGACAACGGAGCTGGAGTGTCACACGCCAACGAATCGACTGACGAGCATCAGCTGGTGGGGTGTTATCCGTGGCGCTGACCTCTCGTCGCCTTTTTCAGCCCTGGGAGTCTGGAGAGCAGAACGAAGCTCGTCGCCTTCCTTGCTTCCTGTTCCAGTGATGCCCGGCAAAGCCATTGGGCCCAGTCCCCTGCGACGAAGGCACCAGGAGAAGCCCCCAAGAAAATGGGCGTCGTAGAAAGATGGTGTGCACATAAAACTTCTGACCGATCATGGCCCGCGGCTTGGCCCGGACCAGCAACACGGTCCTGCCCACCTGCCGCGATAGGCGAGTATTGATACCATCGTAAGCGTTTCTCTCCCAGGACCAGTCTAGCTGCTTGACGCCATCCCCAGCAGCAGCCGAGCTGGCGATCATGCGGGTTTTTGTTGCCGGGAAGCTTCGTTCCTGCGAGTTCTGCACAACAAGTGGTCCGGAACTTTCGCGCCTGTTGTCAACCAAGGCCGCTGACTGGTGGGAGCTCAGTGAATCGGATGGGCTCAGGCTATAGCTTCTCAGCTTTACTGGCCACCGTCTATCAGACACGACGAGTCGGTCGCCAAAAGCGGGCGTGCTTTCTGTTCGCAGTCTGTCTCAAATTGGAAAGTAGTACACGGTGAGATCGACGACCCCCTTTTCAGCGCCGTCACATGTTCCTCGCCGCTAGCACCGACAACCACTCACCGCTCACCATGGATGCCGTCGGATTGGTGGCGCGAGAACGCGCCCTGATGGGGCAGTTGAACACTGCTGAAGAGCCTCCGCTCCTTCTCCCGGATTCTAGGGCCGATCTCATGGCGGTGCATCGCGGTGTCCACCGTTCTGATACCGTATGGGTCCTCGTTGGCGCGTTTCCTAAGGGCATGGGCTGCTGGTGCAGAGCAAAAGAGCCGGTTGGTTAGAGTGTTTTTTGCTTTGTTCCATGGACCTTGGCTGTTCATGCGAAACTTTGAGGAAGGCGGTGCCTGGATCCTGAAACACCGTGCACTGGGGGGGGGCTGGTGGTTAGGTGTGCGTCTTATGGCAGGTGATCCTTGGGGTGGGATGGCACCCGAGTCGGCGCAGCCACGGGGGTTTATGCGGTTGGTGTTGACAGGTTTGTTGACGTTGGTGTTGTTGTCTCTTGGACAGGAAGTTGTTGGGAGGGGCCAAGCGGGTGTGGGAGGACATGGCGAGCGGCTACAGTGCGGCTGCAAGTGGCGTCAGGGTCTACAGCGTCCCGGCTACCGTCAAACTACAGGGGCTGTCAGTTGCAAGCTCGAGACCAAGTGACAAGTGTTGCTGGAGTCTCATATCACTTCGACACATCGTTCTCTTTCGCTGCCCATTCTGACGTTTGACTTCTCGCGCTTCGCGACACTCGCTACAACTGCCCCTCATCACGTCGAGTAAAGCATAACGCGCCTTTTCTCCTGCTTGAGATGCTCCGGAGGATCCCTGGTCGAGTGCAACACCCCACTGCACATCCCCTCCATCCCCATCAACCTGCTACACAAGATCGCCGCAACGGTCGATCGGCAGATATTTTGGACAAGTTTTCGTCTGATGTCGATGATACGCTGCCATAAAAAAACACGGCTGATCGACGGATCGCTTTTGGCCATCTCCACAGCTGGGGTTTTATCACTTGGTACTCGCGGGGCAGTGCTGGTCGATCAGGGAGCGGGAGCTGGGGGTCAGCACTACCCCTTTTTTTCTTTTTCGTTCGCCCGGCTAGAAGAAATCTTCGAGAAGGGGAGGTCAAGTAGAGCGATTTTGATTGTCATCTAATATGCTACCATAACTCTCAAACGTGATGGGGCTTATTTTTGGATGCTGGGCTCTGTGGTTGACACACCGCGGAGTTACCCCAGGTCCAGCCTCACGGGTCGAATGTACTATGCACGCAATACAGCCGGCAAGCGAACGAGGCAAGGCGGCATGAGGGTTTTACCACCAGGCATTCCTGAATCACTTATTTCGCCGTATACCTACCTAGGGCGCTTCTCCACGCTGGCGGCACTGCAGGTCGTCTACCTCCAACAGAGACTAGTCCGACGTGCCGCGGGAGTCGTTACCGAGTTTATGGAGGCACCGAACCGTGGTAACGCGGATTTCCACGAATTAGACGCCGCCATGTCTCCCGAGGGGATATTATACTCCTATACAGTCGCTTTTGCTATAGACGCAGCAGATCGGTTCGGCGAGATTATCATCATGGCATGTTTGGGTTCATCCGACGGTGACACGAAGATTGTTGTGAGTCCTGGTTTGCATGCATGGATAACGCCAGCGGGCAAGACGGACGAGACGAGATGGTTACTGTGTTGGCGACGGCGTCTTCTACCGGATGGGACGCTGGCTGCTGGAAGAGGATAGCTGAGCTGACGTGACAGGTGCGGAATGTGACGCTGGGCTGGCACATGATGCAGGTTTTCATCTTGGTTGAATAGACGCGGTTGAGATATTGCGGGCCCAGTAAGAGGAATGATTAGCGAGGTGAAGGCTCGGCTGGGCGTGCCGTTTTGGTTTGGGAGAGGCTTGCACAGATGGATCTTGGTCTGGCTGAGTTGAGTCGGAGAGTTGGAGCTGGGTGGCGTGGTGTGTGTGTGTGTGTGTGTGTGTGTGTGTGTGTGTGTGTGTGTGTGACATCGGGGAGTTGTTCGAGGGGCGGCAAGGTTGGTTGGACGGCACAGTGGTGATGTCTTGAGGTCGGTTGGTGTGGGAGTATTGTTGACTGTGCCGTCTGAAAAGGCAGAGCCAAGACGACGGCTGGTTGGGGCCGAGTTGGTGAGGTTGGTCCGAGGCGGGTATCCCCTGGGCTGTTGTGCCGTGCCGTTGGTGCCGTACGGTGTGTTGGCCGTGGGCTATCGTGGCTATGGTAGACGGAGGGTTGGAGGCCGGATTGGTGGTGATGCTCAAGATAGGTGGGTAGGCACTCTTAGCCTGGTGTGCTGTTGTGCTTCGAGCTGGGATTCCGGCACTACGGTAAGTTGTGTGGTATGGTCGTATATTGAAGGTCATGAAAATCCACAAGGGCGGCCGCTGATGACAAGCTGTGCCTGTGGTCAGGGACTGTAAGCTACGTAGACCTAGTTATGTTTACGCGGGTATTGTTGAAGCTGGAGATCTTGATTCCGCGAGCTGAATCAGCTCTAAAGTCGATAGCCTCCTAAGACATGAAAACCGGACACGTAGAGGAAGCCAGCTCAAAAGTTATTTTGTTCATTCGGCCACGAATGAATTAACATGAATTTTATCTATCCCTCGCTACAACTCCTTCATGACCTCTCCAACTGCCTGCTTCGCGATCCGTTTCCTCTGCTCCTCTGACATCCCCGCCGTCCTGTCCCTGACAGCCTGCAGCTTCAGCATCATCCTCTCTAACTTCTGCACATCCCCATCATCCATCTCCTCATCCTCATCGCCCCCTTTCTTCGCCTCTGACCCCTCCCCATCAACTTCCATCCCGTCCTCTCTCCCAGCGCTCCAAATCGCCTTCTTCAACCCAACAAAATCCTCCCTATCAAACCCAAAATCCATACTCTCCGCATCAAATTCCCCCAAGTTTTCATCACCCCCCTCCCCGGGCACAAACCCCCCAAACTCCTCTCCTACCTCATCATCACCACCACCACCACCACCCCAATCATTAGCCTGTAATGCTTCCAACGCCCTCGCCACCCCCATCCTCTCCCCAAACTCATTCCTCCCCTCTCCCTCCCCAGCCGAACCCTGCGTATGCGGAACATGCACAAACTCCAATCCCCACTCCGTACAAACATCCTCCCACTCATCGATCTCCTCCTCACCCTCCTCCCCTTTACTCAAATCACCAACTCCAACTGCAAGCAGCACCCCGTCCCATTCCCACCCCCCTAGCCCTTCCCTCACGACCCGGCCCACGTGGGAAATAAATTCCTTTGTCTCCGTCTTCCCCTCGGGTGCGCCACCAGAGGAAGGAGAGGGAGGTACACCCACGTTGAAAACGACAAGTACACCACCCAAAACGTCCAAAACTTCTTTGGCCTCGGGGGCAAGAAAGGAGCTTGCCCATTCCGAAGGTGAAGAGACAACGTCTAGCCAGATGGGCACGGAAGCGGTGTAGTACTGTGTAGAGAGGGGGAGCTGGTGAGTTATCCCTGCGAGGCTGGATGATTCCTGGGGGTTGGAAGGTTGGGGGTGGGCGCCGGAGAGGTCTATGTGTTGTTAGTTAGTAGATGTCGTGAGGGTAATGGTGAAGGTGAGTGAGATGAAGGGTGAGAGGTGAAGTGAGTTGTGGTGGGGTCAGAAAACTGGGCTTCTCAGGGAAAGAAATACCTTTAATGACTCTGCTCAGGTGCTCGGTTGACTCGGCGAGCGAGACTGCGAGAATACGCCGGGGGTTAGATATTTCCATTTTGCCTTGCTTGTTAGATGTTGCTTGTGATGGAGAGGTTGAGGGACGTTCACAAAAGCTGAGCTGTGAGATGGCGGGGTGATGAAGCGATAAGATAAAGAATTTAGTTCTCTAGCCTGTCCCTAACCCGAACCCGAACCCCATTAACTTGAGTTCGTCAGGGCCAAGGAGAGGAGATATGCTGTCCTGGCCACACCAAAAACACATCAGATGTATCCAGTCGCTGTTCACTATCCACAGCCTACGTCGCCTGAGAGGTAATACTACCAAAAGCCCATTTTCCCATTCTAGAACTACCCTAACAGATACCAAGACCAATCACGCCCCTGACCCAACCGCGGATCCCCTATCCTCTGTTGCAAATATACACGAAACTGGACAGAGACAATCCATTTATTTCCATTCTTACCCGTTGCCTATGGCGTTTTTGTCCCGTTTGTAGTGGCCTGCGTCTCCTCAACAGCCTCCTCCTCTTCATCTACATCCACCAGCTGTTTGGCTTTGAATGCCTTTTTCGCTGCCTTCGCGAGAGTATCGTAGTCTCCGCTCATCTCGCACATGCTCCTGAAGCTGCCATCTGCCTTTTGCATGAGCTCCCAAGGATGCCCGTACTCGACCACCGAGCCCTTGTCCAACACAAGCACCTTGTCGTAGTCCACAACTGTTTGAAGGCGGTGCGCAATTGTGATGATGGTACTAGTCAACTCGCGGATCGTCTCCTGGATAGCGGCATCCGTGGCATAATCAATCGAAGCCGTAGCTTCGTCCATGACCAGCACCCGCGGGTTCTTCAGCAGCGCTCTAGCGAGGCACAAGAGCTGTCGCTGACCCTGCGAGAGGTTGCCACCAGACTCTGTGACGGGAGATGAGAGGTCGAGGAAGACGTTCTTGTTGGTGGCTGATGGGGGTCGGGATCCCTCAGCCTCTCCATCCACGACAGCAATCGTGGGAGTCTCCGGCAAAAGAGGCGACGTCGCGCCCGAGGTACGGTCATCTGGCCCGATGAGCTGCACCCTGCGGAGGGCCGCAAAGATCTGCTCGTCGCTGTAGATGGTGAAAGGATCAAGGTTGGTTCGGATGGTGCCCATGAACAGCGTCGGCTCCTGAGGTACGATAGTGATGGCTTCGCGAAGATCCCGAAGGCCAATCAAGCCAATGTCGATATCGTCAATAAGAATCTTGCCCTCATCGGCCTCTAGAGCACGGAGAATGGCAAGCGCAAGTGAACTCTTGCCCGCACCGGTTCGTCCGACAATACCAACCTTCTCTTGTGCGTTGATCTTGAAAGTGAGATCCCGCAGGACAGGATCAAGCTCCTTGCGATAGCTTGTGGTGTAGTTGATGAACTCGACCGAGCCGTTGGCGGGCCAGTTCTTCGGCGGTCGGTTGTCCTCGATGACCGCCGCAGCCTCCTGCTCAACGTCCAGGTACTCCTTGATGCGCTCGACAGAGTTCATGTTCTGCTCGTTCATTGCGTAGAGGCGAACTAACCATAAAATGTTGTCGGCAAAACCAATCGCATAACTGAGCGAGATACCCGCCGAGCCCGGGCTGATCTTTCCGATGCTGAAGATGACAAACACGCCCGCGACAAAAGCAACCAAATCTCCAAGAGCATCAGTACGGAAGGCGAGCCACCTATTAGCCGCCCAGAGATAGATAAAGGGCCGGAGTTGCTTGTTGATGCGGGCAATGTTGTCGCGAATGAAACGTCTTTCGTCGCTGTACGCGCGGATCGTCGTCACACCAGTCAAAGTCTCGCCAAACTGCTGGAAGAGAGGACTTCTCTCAACAGACTCTAGGCGCTTGAGGTCTCGGGAGGCGTGAAGGTAGAAGTTTCCAAGAACGACATAAGCCACCGTGATGAAAAATCCAGCAACCAGGAATCCAGGGGTAACCGAGGCAATGATGACAACAGTGACGACAATGCCCAGCGCGCAACTGAGAACACCAATAGCGACAGGTGCGACCTCCTGGTCAATTCCTTCAAGATCCTTGCTGAATCGGTTCATCATCTGGCCGAGGGGTGTGACATCAAAGAACTTGAATCTCGCTCCAGTGACAGCCTTCATCAGGCGACTGTGGAGACCCCAGGACGCGTTGAGTGATCCAAAAAAGATCCAGAGGTCTCTGAAGAAGGCTGTAACTGCACCAGCGACTCCGATAAGTCCCAAGATAGTCAGATAGTAAGCAACGTTGACTTCCGGGGCTTCGTCGGCCGCAAACATGGTGATGTTGTCCTTTCCGCTGGCGGCAATCGAGGCGAAGTAGGTTGGCGAGAGTGATGAAACCGAATAGGACTGGGAATTCATGTTGAACGTCACAACCTGGCTCTCCTCCTGAACGTACTGGTTGGACCATTCCTTGATCCACAAGCTGGAAGCAACACTGAGGAACTGTTGTGCAGCAAAGACAACGGAGGCGATAACCCAGAACCACCAGCTTCCCATGGCCTGCAAATAAAGCTTCAAGACAGGCCACTTGACCGCACCAGTGGCCTTCTGCTCTTCCATGGCGTCTTGCTTCTTCTTTTCCTTCTTCGCTGCCTTGGCCTGGGTGGTCTTCGCAGAGCCATCCGGCTCGTTGACCAGCGTTGAGCCACTCTCTTCACCCACACTAGAGGGAACGCGAGACGGTACACGAGAGATATGAGCGGATCCTGGTGCCGACTTTGGCAGGATATCATCACCGAGCTTGCCAGAGGCGATGACCTCCTTGGGCGAGCCCTGGGCTGTAACCCTTCCATTGTTCATGATGACCACGTAATCGGATGAGGGTACGCAGAGAGAGATGTTGTGAGACACCAGAATGCAAGTTCGATGACGCATCAAGGGGCCCATGATACCGTTGTTAAAGATCCACTGGGCAGTATGCGAGTCCACGGCGCTGAGGCAGTCATCTAGAAGCAGGTGTTTCGAGTTCGAGTAAACGGCGCGGGCGAGTGAGATTCGCTGCTTTTGCCCACCGGACAATGTGATGCCCTTCTCGCCGACAAGGGTCTCATCTCCGTTGTCAAGAATGTCCAGATCGTGCTCCAACGCACAGGCAACAATGACATCCTTGTAGCGCTGTTCGTCAAAGGGTGCAGAAAATAGAATGTTGTCCTTGATGCTTGCGTTCACCAGCCAGGCTTGCTGGGAGACATATGCGCATGTTTCAGCAAGCCCAGTCTCCGGATCCGGACGAACATCCTCACGACTACGGCCTCCTGGAAGGAAGACGCGGCCCTTCATGATAGTCATCTCGCCAAGCAGCGCCATCAGCATAGACGTCTTTCCGCAGCCTGTTGGGCCAGTGATGACGTTCAACTTCCCAATCTTGAAGTCGACATTTAGGTCGAGAAGACGGAAGGCCATTGACCCGTCGCCAGCAACCGCCGTTTTGCTTCCCCAGATGAAGGTGGCGTCGCGGAATCCAATGACCCGTTCTCCGTTCTCATCAATATTCTCCTGACCGAGCTGTTCGAACTTCTCGGTCTCCTCTTCAGACAAGAACTCTTCGATGCGGTCGATGGACACCTTGGATTCCTGAACGTGGGCAATCATGTCGCCAAGCTGGTCCAGGGGGTACCGCAGCAACATGAACAGGGAGATAGCCGTAAATGCGACCGAGGGCAAAAGCGGCTTCTCTTCGATGACGGTGTAAAAAAGAAACGAGAAGAAGGTAATGATGATAGGTACCGTATTCCAGACACCCACCGCAACAGCCCACAACATGAAGCGGTTGCGTAGGGCCTTGATTTCAGCCCGTCTCTTCTCGTCAACAATCTCGGCGTACCGGTGCTCCCACGCAAAGTACTTGATGATCCTGATGCTTTGGAGAATTTCGTTGGTGGTGTGGATACGCTTGTCGGTAGCTGCCATGATCTTCTTCTGCGTCGAGTTGAAGCCCCTGCCGAAAGCGATATTGATTGGCAGCAAAAGTCCCATGACAATGAAGCCCGGAATGGCACTGAGCCCCATAACCCGATAGAGAAGATATACCGAGACGATGAGCTGGGCTGGTGCCGCAGCAATCAGATAGTGCAGGTAAGCGGTGATTTCGGACACCTTGAAGCTGTCGACCGACATCAAGTTGATGATAGTTCCCAAGTTGGCCTGCTCGTCAGTGTCCTTGGCGTTTTCTCCACTGGCGGGGGGAGCAGCGGCCCCGTTAGCGGCTGGTGCTACATCCCCCTTGTTATCCTTTGACAGTCCCAGAGCCTTTTTGACTTTGGTCAAGAAGCCGTCCTTCGTGGGCGCCGGTGTCTTCTTCTCGCCGAGGGTCGTGTCCTTGCCTGCTGATGCTTTTCTCCGGAGTGCCTTTGCGAAGATCTCACCTACCAAAATCGCCCGAAGGTTGATGCAGATTTTTCGTCCAATGTAAAGGGCCTGGCCATCGGCGACGGACCGGGCAACATCGGATACCGGAAGAAGGATGACATAAAGCCACAGTACATTCCTAGGAGCAGCCTCGGGGTCCTCGACGTACTCAAGAATGGACTTCAGCAGCAAAGTGGGAGCAAACGTGAGCACTCCGCCGGCGACAGCCCATAATGCCTGGACGAACAGCGTGCCCTTGAAATACTTGACAAGATGGAACGCCAAAAATGTCGTCTTCTTGAACTGACGGTAATTCGCCAGGACAGTGGCGGCTTTGTCCTTGGGCAGCAAGTTCCAGACTCTGCTGATATCGAGGGGCTCCTTCCAGCCCTGCCAAACGATGCCATCCACCCAAGCGAAGGTGTAATGAGAGAACAGAGACGCCAAGTGCTCTCGGCCAGGCTCGATTCCGTCTTCCCACTCCAGGAGGACCGTCTTGTTGCCCTTGCGGGTGAATATTGCCATCAAGAAGAGTAGCGTTGTCAACGAAAACTCGGCGGAGACCAGAATTTGCGTCAGCTTCGAGGATGGGTGAATGATGACGGAGCGGAAGATGATCAGCGAGAAAAGCCACTGGACGCTGTAGATAGCAGCCGTGTGGTTCCATATCCGCGGGACGCGCCATTGGGTGTTTCCCAGGAAAAGACGAAGGGAGGCAAGAATCAAGACGTAAACCCAGACGGTTAGGCCAACGACGGCCGAGAGACCACCATAGGCGCCGCGGACAAGGGCGTAAGCATTGATCGCGACAAGCCCCGCGATAGCGAGCTCCTCGACAACGACAGACAGCGTCTGCGCAGGAGGGATATCTGCCTGAACGATGGACCCCTTTGTAGTTGTCTTCACTAGCGCGAGACGGCCGCCGTTGATCGTGAGGGCCTCATCCTCGTCATTGTCGCTGGTGATCTCTTGGTCGGGAGGGAGGTCCGTGTGATGGTGCGGCGATATCGGAGCGGCAGGATTTGGAACGGGTTGATAGTTGTGTGCCCGTTTTAACCTGACGGCGCGCAAAACACTGTGCAGGACGAGCTGGATGAGGGACAGGCCTATTATGATCAATGGCAGCAGGATCTTGAGATAGCTGGAGAGGCGAGTTAGCACCACCGGAAACGACATGTGACATGGCGCTTTAGACATGACGCCTCTGGATGCGCCGCGGCCAGCGCCTCGCGGGAGGCTGCGGAAGAAAACTCACTCATGGAGAAAACATGAACTGAAGTCATCCGTCTGCCATATCGGCCAGGAACAAGAGGCGAATCCCATGTTCAACCTCTGGCGGCGCGTCTTGGGCCGTGGCGCGCGAGGGGAGAGATAGCACGCGCTGAAGAGCGGGCACCTAGAGCTCTGGCTCGGAGAGACGTTCACCCAGTTCCCGAGACAAGATGTTGGGAGCTGTCTCAGGCTCCAACGGTGGAGGCACTCGAGCTGCCTAGGGGAGGGAAGAAGGTGCACAATGCAAAAAGGGTGGATGGGTCACAGGCTGGGCGAGCTTCGGGGCATGGGGCGGTTCGGTTTAACTACTTTGCCTTAGTTGCAGGTCGTGCATCTGGTGTTGCTTTGGCCATTTTTCTTTCGGCGGGCCTTGGACATATAGCGGCCCTGATCCGCACTTTTGCCCCGCCATGATCCGCCCTAGGTGGGGTCTCGCAAGCAGAGTTTGCTCTGAGCTCGCGTGGACGAACGTGGAGAGGACGGAAGCGTGTAGCCTATTGCTCGCCTTAACACGCTCTGCATGAGTGCGCATGTATAATTCGCATCCCGCGGCCCTGACTTAGGCAGGTAGTCCGATTGACAAGGCAGCAATGTCTCGTCACCAAAGTTGCCCAAATTTCTGGTGCCCTCCGTTATCGCCAGGAGAGCTCTCATTGCCCCGGGCTTACTCGGACGGATTCCGTCGTACCTCTTCCACACCAATGACTTGCATTGAGCGGAAGGCCTAGAAGCTTGGAAGCGGGAGCCGGCACCTACATCTGAGGCTCGTCAGTTCTTTGAAGCGGCATCCGTCGACAGGGCCATGCATCTGCAAGAAGCACGGGGTATGGCGCATTCACACCGATTCCCCCGCCCTCGCTGCGCTAATAGCCGTTTTCTATCTCACACCCACCACCGGGCAGCCTTCCCGCCGTCTGCGCAACAAGACTTTTCCGTCCAGCGGGTGTGGGCTGAGTATTGTTCCACGACGTTGCTGAAAGTTGATGATGTCAGATATGGAGCTCTCCCCGTTATCGAAGTAATTCTGACGCTGCAGTCCGGGCCGGGCAGGAGTGGATCGATCTGACTGATTGGCGAATTAGGGCCACCAAGGAAACCGTACCCCAGAAACATGTTCAAACTTTCAGTTCCCGACGGAAGAGATGAAGGCTTCATCTCTAAAAAGTCCAACGACGCCTTCCCGACCTTCCGCAATCGCTCTCCCAATGGATAACGGCACTAAAGCATGGGGTCTGCACTCCTAGGTGCAGTGATAGCGTGCTGTCCAGGATGCCGCAGAGCTCCGCACGTTGGGGACGGGCAAGAACCAAGCAATCCACATCCGATGGCTGCCCATCCACCGCCCTCCAGTCATGACCTTCCTAATCAAAATGCTTGCACCCCGGCCCCATCCCTCAATGTATGATGGGGTTCAATTTTATACTGCTTACACCTCCTTCTCCGCCTAACCTGCCCCTTCCCAGACGGCGTGAGTCACCCCATCGGTTACGATACGCGCATGCTCCTCTCCAAAGCACAAACCCCAGAAACTTCTGCGCAATGCCGCATCTGCAGCGTCGCGGCAATATCTCCTTGACCGCAGAAAGGCGGGAATCCGTCGGGCCTCGAGCCTGCGATCCTCCCCCGATCCCGCCATCACCTCTCTATCTATCTATACTACAGCTCCTACCAGACCTTACTCCTCCTGCCGGTCGGTTCCCAAGCTTTCCCAGCCGCCTCGCAACCAAACACCACCCCCTAGCAACCTCCCAACCCCATTGGCCCCCCTCGGGCGATCTGGCCGATGCTGAGAACTCTATTCAGCATCCCCGACTTTCCCAAAAATCCTTCCCCTTTACCGCCTTCTTGCACGGATGTTTGCCCCGGCACCACCCGTATTAGCTGCTACACTAACGAGCTTGTATGCCACCCTAGCCGTAACGCTCTTTAGCGACTACCAGGTCCTTCAACGGTGGAGTGGGGCCTTTGTGAATCCCTTCCGTTGGAGACGGTGTAGCAGGCATTGTGTCAAGATGCTGCCAAGACGGCGGCTGTTAAAGGAAGGGCGGAGTGTCTGCGTTTGGGGGTGACAATAAGGTGGGCAACACCATAATGAATCATACTCTGAGTTTGTGTCGTTCCAGACGACGTGTCACCGGATGTGCTTTGATGGCGTGTTCGGCGTGCGTCATGGTGGTTCAAGACGGAGGGGCACATCTTCCAGGTGACTTCGGTTGTGATGGCTCGGGGAGTATTGGACGGGCCGGCAAAAATTCAAGAGACCCGGCATACCTCCTTCGTATGTTTAGCACACTGACACCTCGGAAACCGAAGGCATCGCCGTAAACTCCGCTGGGCATCAACATGCCCCAAAGGACCTTATGTATGCAAGTAAATACCGATGTACTTCGGGCCCTGAACCGCGCGAGTTTGCTTGCCAGCACGGAGCTGAGAGACCTCGGCCGTTGACGTGTCGAGGACCAGAGATCGCGATGGGGAAGCCATACAATGGAGTTCTATCCAAACAATCACTTGAGCTCGTGTATTGACGATTGCCAAGCAGACTAACAAGACCGCGCCATAATGCAATTCCTATCGCTTTTTACGAAGCCACCCTTAATGATGTTCCTTGCTAGAATACACGGCGTCCATTGCTCTTTCCCCCGGAGCCTGTGTCGCCTGGAAAATCAACACATAGTGAATTAGATCAACATCTCATCGCCCCCTCGCGAGACTATTCCAAATAGCTATTGATGAATAGCTCGACGGTATAGCGGATGAGCAGCTCATTGACAGCGGTTAACCCATAATCATCCCCTTCATTCCGGACAGATCACCCTCCTTCGCGGCGATCTCAAAGTATCCGTAGATGATACTATGTTGATGTTAGTGGCTTGTGTGGAATTCGGTGTGTGGAATAACTTACGTGACAGCGAGCAGGGTTCCGGTGCCTGAGCCGAGCGCACCCATGAGGTCGCTGGCAACGGAGAGAGCACCAATGCAGGCTCCGCCGAAGGCGGCAGCAGTGGGAATGATGCGCTTCAGCTCCTTGTACATGCTCTGGTCGCGATGGCCAGCCATAACCAGACCCTGATCCTTGAGCTGCTTGGCGACATCGCGAGGGCTCGAGCCAGACACCTCGATCCAGGTCTTGGAGAAGACGGCGCAGGCAGTAAGCATGTAGGCAATGTAGACAGCGGTGTGGATGGGGTCGAGAAGGGCGTCCTTGAAGTTAAGGGGAGGCGACATGTAGTAAACGAGGCCGGAGATGGCAGAGAGCTGGGATGAACCGTCCTTGGCCTCCCAGACACCGAAGAGACGGACGAGGAGGTTCTCGGAGAAGCGAGAGTAGAGCATCTGGCTGATCAGGAAGATGTTGGACGAGAGAGCAGACTGGAGCATGATGGGCATGTTGGAGGTGTAGAAGAGGCGGACGGGGTACGAGCCGCGAGCGCCACGCTGGCGCGAGGACTTGACGGGGATCTCGACGCGGAAGCCCTGGAGGTAGATGACAGCGGCGAAGACGAGGAGGGTGGCCAGAAGGTTCATGATGTTGGGCAGGTTCTGCCTGTAGAACGCCTCCTGGAGAGCGCGCTGCTTGTTGGGCCAGGTCATCAGGAGGTGGAATAGGGCGATGACAGCACCCTCGTACTCGGGGCCACGACCGGTGTTGATCGAGGTAGGGGAGAAAGCCTTCCACATGATGGACTCGCAGATGTTGGTGGCAATGAAGAGCGAGATACCGCTTCCAAGACCATAGCCCTTCTGGAGGAGCTCATCGAGGAGAATGACAATCATGCCGGCGACGACCAGCTGGAGGATGAGAAGGAAGACGATGCCAGCACCGAGATCGCTGGGGGGACCGTAGAGGCCAGTGAAGACGTAGACGGTGGCGGTTCCGACGGAGAGAATCAGGGCGAAGAGCTTCTGAGCGGTCTGGTAGAGCTCGCGATCCGACTTGAGGTCGAGATTGACGTCGATCATGTGGGTGCCAGCAAGGAGCTGGAAGACCATGCCGGAGGAGATGATGGGAGTGATACCCAGCTCCATCAGCGTTCCTCTGTTACTCGCCATCATCATGCGCAGCCAGTATAGCGGATCGGATGTGTCGGAGGAGACAATGCCGTAGAGCGGCATCTGGCTCATCACCAGGAAGATCAAGAGCGTCAAGCCCGTCCACATCAACTTTTGGTTGAAGGGGATCTTGGTCTCCGGCTGCTGAACCTCGGGGAGGAACGGCACGAAGGGCTTGACGAGGTCAAGAAATCGTACTGCAGAGCATCAAGACATGTCAGCACGTTATCGCGAAGCCGGGTGCGGCCAGGTGGGAGCTGTCGGGAGCTTCCTTAAAGCTCGAGTATCGCATCATCGCGATGTTGCGCAACGCGCACAAAGGGC